>CM070771.1:36390550-37108050 GCA_036346955.1 Dipus sagitta
ACATCACTTCAGAGTTAACACTTTGATCCTGTGCTTCTTCTTCATTTCTGGTTCGTGGAGAGTTATTTTTCATTTCTTATAAGCTCAGTAATACATTTTGAATTTTTAAATTATTTATTATATCCAAAACTCATGTCTGTCTCCTTTTCTGGCTCCTCCCATGCTATTCCATTAACTTGGCAGAAGTGGGAGTGAACCACCTGTCTTAGCTCGGCTGAGCTGATCTTCCTCCCAGCACCTGCAGATCCTGATTCACTGGTGGGCCAGGCCAAGTCTAATTCTATCTCTTGGCCCCATTCTGGTCTGTTCCACTTCACTACACTGAATCATACCATAACCCCCCCCACACACACACACACAAGCACACAACCCAAATTATACTTCAGATGAGCAGTTTATGGAAATAAAGAGATTAGGTGAGAATGAGTTCCCTGACGAATGGAGTTAGCTTGTTGTTAGGCTAGGATGTGGGTTAATTTTAATCAACCCCAAACTCAGACATACAACATTCTGAAACTCCATCACATACATACAAATTGTTTTGAAAACTCATCAAACATAAGTAAATTTTATGACACAAAATAGATACCCACCTGGACGTGGTGGCACATGTCTTTAATCCCAGCACTCAGGAGGCTCAGATAGGAGGGTCACCATGAGTTCAAGGCCAGCCCGGGCTAAGAGTGAGTTTCAGGTCAACCTGGATTACAGTTAAACTCTGCTTCAAAAAGAACATACACACACACACACCCTGCTACCCAGGATAAGTTATGACAAACCACAGAACAGGAAGCTGCATTCCTCTGCTAGGAGGTCAGAAACAGCTCATCTAAGAAGCAATGCAGGGAATGGATTATTAGAAAAGGATTCAAACCCGAGGCCCGGCATAGTGGCGAATGCTTTTAATCCCAGCACTAGGGAGGCAGAGGTTGGAGATGAGTTCGAGGTCAGCCTGAGGGTACATAGTGAATTCCTGGTCAGCCTGGGCAGAGTGAGACCCTACCTCAAAAAAAGAAAAAGAAAAAGAAAGAAAATAAAAGGTTTCAAACCCATTACCTGTATCTCCATACTCTCCAAAGATATTGATGAAGACATCAGCATCTGTCCCTGCGCCAATGATGTCTCCAGTGTACACTTTGACTTCGTACTTGTTACCTGGGAACAAGGACAGAGACACCCTTCACTCATTAGGATCACAAGAGAACAGAGGCCCCTAAGTAGCTACCATACCATTCACCCTGTCCACAGAAATGCATGAACTGCCATCATTACTGTCAACAGCACAGCAAGAAAGATGCCACTCACTCCAAAAGGTCATGACTAAGCTCCTTGTCATACATAAATTATAGGCAATGAGAACTTCCTGTTTTAATATACTAATGTGTTCCTTGGGCCACACTCAGGTTGCCTTGGGAGTATGCTAAAAAAAAAAAAAAAAAAAGGGAAGATTCCAGGCTGGAGAGATGGCTTAGCAGTTAAGGCACTTGCCTGTGAAGCCTAATGGCCTGGGTTCGATTCCCCAGGATCCAAGTAAAGCCAGATGCACAAGGTGGCACATGCATCTGGCATTCGTTTGTAGTGGCTGGAGGCCCTGATGGGCCCACATGCTCTCACTCTCTCTCTCTCTCTCTCTTGCTCTATTTGTCCCACCTCTCTCAAATAAGTAAGTAAATAAATAAAATATTTTTTTAAAACCCTAGGTAGAAAAGTGCTGAGAAGCAATGCCAGTAGTAGTGCAGTGCTAAGTGCAATATATTTATCACACCCTCCAGAGAGCACTGAGAAAGAGGTGGTGGGAAGATCGTAAGAGCCAAAGGAAGGGGAGGAGTGCCTTGAGATACTGTCTTCCACACACAAAGGGACCATGGTATTCATGATCTCACAGTGGCTGATGGAGACAAGAGGGGGAAAAATGATGACAGAAAAACAGAAGAGAGACTAGTTGGAAAGAAGAAGGGATGTAGGGAGGGTGTGGGAGGGGATTATGATCATATTATATTGTCTGTATGTATGGAAGTTGTTAATAAAAAGTTCAAAAAAAGGATGGAAGAACAACACCCAACATTGTCCTCTGACCTTCACACGCATGCACATATGTGTTCATGCACACCCACACATACATGCACCTCCACACACCACACACAAGCATGCACACACAAATAAATAAATAATAAAGGAGCAAAATGCTCACATAGTAATACAAAAAAATACCAAAAGAAGATTACCCAGGAGCATTGGATTGTTTGTGTGTGTGCATGCACGCTTGTGCGTGGAGGTGCATGTATGTGTGGATGTGCATGTGCGTGTGTGTGCATGCATGTGAAGGTCATAGGACAACTTTGGATGTTGTTCTTCAAGCTCTATCCATCTTATTTTTTCAATGTAGGGTCTAGCTCAGGCTGACCTGCAATTTGCTCTGTAATCTCGGGCTGGCCTCAAACTCACGGCAATCCTCCTACCTCAGCATCCTGAGTGCTGGGATTAAAGGTGTGTGTCATCACGCCTGGCACCATCTATCTTTTTTATTTTAATTTTATTGATAACCTCCATACACATACACATGTACTCTGATCATAACCCCCTCCCACCACCCTCCTTTGTCCCTCCTCCCTATTATCCTTTCACTGAACCCCTTCTTTCCAACTAGTCCATTTTCTCTTCTTATGGCATCTTTTTTTTTTTGCCCTCATACTATGCAAGTCTTGGAATCTCACTGGCCTAGATCTTATCAAGTAGGCAAGACTGGCTAGCTAGTTAGCTCTGGGAATCTGCCTGTCTCCACTCCCCCAGTGCTGGGATTACAAATGTACACCAGCATGTGTGTGTGTGTGTACACGGATGTGTGCATATATACACTCCCCATACACATGGATACAGAGGCCAGGAAAGGATGTCAGGTGCCCCCTGGCATCTAGAAGCCAGGCAGGAAGAAGGAAGATGAGAGGAAGGTAGGGAAGAGATGGAGACGGCACGACCTGGAGAAACCCTGCCCACGGGCCAGGAGGGAGTGGAGAAGTGGGGAGAAAGATGATACAAGAAAGCACTGGAAGAGGGTCCCCAGAGGAAAGGTCACAGCTCATCCATGAACATGGCATGGTGACCCACTTTCCAGGGTAAATAATACTCAGCATTCATACAGGCATTTGCACATCTTTGAGGCCATCGGATACATCAGTGGCCATATGATACAGGCAGAGTACTGTGTTGTCACTTACAGACAGGGCAAGCCAAGCATCAGAGGATGAGGAGGTTTGCCCAGGGACACACAGCTGTAAACAATGCCACAGAGGCTCAAAGTCACACGCCTTGCCTGGGAGAGCCAGTGGCTTTCCATGCCCTGTGTCACAGGTTATCAAACTTGTTAACAATTTTTTATTTTCAATGAACACTAGTATTGTGTTTCATTATGGTATTTTCACACAAAATTTGGTTTCCGTTTTAAAAATATCCATTTATTTGTCTATCTGAGAGAAAGAAAAGGAGACAGTATGGGCACACCAGGGCCTCTTGCTGCAAATAAACTCCAGACGCCTTTGCCGCTTTGTGCATCTGGCTTTACGTGGGTACTGGGGAATCAAACCCAGCCCCATCAGGTTTTGCAAGCAAGTGCCTTTAACCACTGAGCAATCTTCCCAGCCCAAAATTCAGTTTCATTGATCTCCCTCTCCCCCTTCTCTGCCGGCCCCTGGCTCCCCCTGCACCCTTCCGCCCCAGTAGCCTACTTTCTGCTTTCACACGTGTCCATCCGCCTGCCCCGTAGCACTTCTTTCTTCCTCTTGTCTTCGCCTTTCTAACTTCATGACCTGTACCCACACCCGCTCCGTATATGTGCAAACATTAGAGATGGGGCCTGCACACCACAGAAAACATGTTCTATTTGTCTTGCTGAGTCTGGGTCATTTTGCTTAATATAATGATTTCCAGAGAACCAGCCTAGATGTCCAACAAACTTTTTTTTTTTTCCAGAAAGTGCCAGACGGGAGATATTTTAGGCTTTGTAGGCCATTTGATCTCTGTTGCAATGACCCAGCCCTGTGACATGAGTGGCAAGGACAGTTGGCTGTCAGGGAGCATGACAGGGCTTTCTGACGTAATGGAAATGGTCTTATTTTCCTTAAGGTAGAGGTTATACACCTGTCTACGTTTCCCCAAATTATCGAACTACACAAAAATAAGGCAACAAGTGCAAACTGAACTTCAATGAAGCTGTTTAAAAAAAAAAACACCACTGATCATACTGCATGAACAAATGAGAGCGACTGTGTCCTGCTAAAACTTTATTTTGGAGGCTGGAGAGATGGCTAAGTGCTTAAGGCACTTACCTACAAAGCCTAACAAAGCCAAGTTCAATTCCCCAGTGCCCATGGAAAGCCAGATGCACAAGGTGGTGCATGCATCTGGAGTCAATTTGCAGTGGCTGGAGGTTCTGGCATTCTCTCTGTCTGTCTCTCTTCTATCTCTCTCTCTCTCTGCTTGCAAATAAGTAAAATATTTTTAAAATTTTTTTTAAACTTTATTTTTGGAAACTGACACGGGAATCTCTGGATTTGATGCCTTAGCAAGTATTATATAAATTACTCTTAAGTACAGTCCACACAAAGAAAGGCAACAGACTGGGAGTGGCCCACTGGGGCCACTGTTGCCCTGGCCTTGTGTCCTGTGACCTGTTGTTTGTGCAGGGACTACAAGGAGTTCTCTGATGGGTCCTGATGGTAGCAAAACTGTCTGACTTTGGAGGCCAACTGGCAGCCACTGGATGACAGCACTCGATCTCCCTGCTCAATAGCCCAGGGTTCCGAATGGGGTGTAGGGCAGCACCTCTCTCTTGTAGGGTTGGAACGTGTCCAGGAGGGGCGTACAGGTGGGGCCAGCTTTCCCTGCCAGCTGTGGGTGTGGAGCTAAACTTGGAGGTCCGAGTCTGGCTGGGGTCCTGCGGCCATGTGCACCCCCAGCCCACCTCAAAGCCGGGACCAGCAGAGATGGAGAGAGTAGGCAGTGTTAAGTTGGAAGAAGCTAGAAAGAGTTCATTTCTCTTCCAAGGAGAGTGAGCAAGCAAAGAGAAAGACACAGCGAGAAGCACAGGGACAGGACTGCCACCCGGCCTGATCTACCCACTTGCTATATTATCTGTCATCAAAGTCACCCTGAACTGACTCTTCTTTCAGAGGGGCTGCTTAGCCCAGACAGAGCCTTCAAGCACCTTAAGCAAAAAGAATCCCTTCCTCAAGACACTTGACTGCCATCTGTTGGACAGCCATGATATTATACAGATCAACCACCTCTTTAAGTGAAACGCATCTGACCCCAGCGACCCTACCCTGCAGGAGTATTCTCTTTCTACTAAAGGTCAGTGTGAGCTCAGAGAGGTCAAACAAGTTTGAGTTCTTCTCTGAACAAAATTCAAGGAGAGGGGATGAGGAGATGGCTCCGAGGTTAAAGGCACTTGCTTGCAAAGCCTGCTGACCCAGGTTCGAGTCCCCAGTACCCACGTGAAGCCAGACGCACAAAGTGGTACGTGCATCTGGAGTTCACTTACAGTGGCAAGAAGTTCTTTGTGTGCCCATACCCTCTATATCTATCTCTCAAATATATAAATAAGTGAAACACACACACACACAGCCTTGCCCAGGTCCCTGTGCAGGATGAAGGCAGAGACCCAAAGCTGCACAGAAAATCTGTCCCTGGAGGCCAGCGGAAGCGCCTGCGTGGGCTTCCAAAAAAGGCAGGCGCTGGCAGGCTCGAACCGCCTGCGCCTGGCGCACCAGCCGCCCCCGCGCCTCCCCTGTGCTCTGTCTGGAACAGTTGGCACATCGCAGAGACAGAACATCTCCAGAGAGCATCCTATGGGTGGGGGAGGCACAAGGATGAGGGGGTGGAGGCTGGTCTCCCAAATCCTGGTGCCACACGCACAGCTGAGCCTGGTGGATCAGCTCAGCACGTTCTCTGCCACCACACAAGCCAGGCCCATAGTTGTTCCTCCTCGTGTCGCTGGGAAGAGGCCGCTCCACAGCACCCAAACGCTGAGCCTCAGGTGGACCCCTGCACGCCGCCAGCTCTTTCAGGAAGGAGTCATGAATGAACCACTGGTGTTTCTTTCCCTTCCCTCCACGCGTCCCCAGACCCACGCGGGTGAAATGCGACCTTAGTCACTCCGGCAGGCGATGGAGAGGGGGTGAAGAGGAGGCTCATGGCTGGATTTTACTTCGTTCACTGAGCCCACTGAGGCCCTGGAAGGAGGCATCCATCACAGGCGGTGTGTAGGAGGAGATGAAAATGAAGGAAAGGGAGGGACTGCGGGGCTGCCCTGGGGGTAGGCAGAAGAAAGAATGTTCTCTCCCGGCTAAGCAAGGCTACCACTACTCCAGCCTACCCAGGTCCGGTGTACCAGCGTGGGCAGGAGGGCAATGCTCGGTGCTGGCCACTGGCTGTGAACCCCTCCCAGGCTCCAGGGCTTAGCACTCCCTTACCCATGCTGCTCCCAAAAGATCTCCACTTCCTTCCAGCTCAGAGGTCCCTCTCTTCCACCCACGCCCTGTATCCACCCCCCTCCTCCCTCCCATCAACTCACTCCTTTCACCTCCTTGTTCAGACTCCTCTGAGCTCCCAGAGCCTCTGGGGTTGCACTCTCAGTTTCCGGAGCCACACAGAGACCCCCAAGAGTCTTCCTCTGCTTTCCCCACCATACCCTCCTCTAATCTCTTTTCCTTCCTCAGTCTTGCTTACCATCTGGCAAATAAGACTAGAATATTCTGTTTTCCTTAGAATGTTCTCTGCTCTGCTTCCCTTAAAGACACATCCATGTAAGAGCTTCTAGGAATGAGGACTTTTGAGGGGCCGGCCAATCCGTCCTTTCATTGAATCCTCACAGTCAGTCATGGAATTTGTTGGGGGTGCAGACATGGGATGCCTCCTATAGGCTCATGGCTTTGCGAGGCATTGTTTTGGTAGGTTGTGAAACGTTTTGGACATAAGCCTAGCTGGCAGACAGGGGGCCTAGCTGGCAGATGTGGGGCTACAGAGTGAGGCTAGAGGGTTATATCCTAGCCGCAGTTCCAGCTTGAGCCCTCTCCACTTCCTGGTCAGTGCCATACGACTAGCAGCTACTGAATGCTCCCAAGGCCATGAAGGTGCCTGCAACATGCCTTCCCCACACGTCCACCCTCAGCCCCACCATGGTGGACTTTACCCCCTCAGACCGCAAGCCAAAAGTAAGCCATCCTCCCATAGGTTGTTTCTGTCAGATATGCGGTCACAGCTATGAGAAAAGTAATGAATATTAACCCTTTGCTACTATGCCACTATTTGACTGATGGGACAAGTCGGTTAAGAAACGTGGCCAAGTTCATACAGTTTGAAGGATTAGGCCCAGATTTGAACTGGAGAGATCTGAACACCTGGGCTGTCTGTTCATGGTAACTGTTCTCAGCTGCCACATCTAGCTCACACCCCAAGCTTCTCAGAAGCGCCCATCTTCCCAAGGCCACAGTGCCTCACTGAAATGCCTGTGTCTGTAATACTCATTGTAGTGCTCACTAGGTGGTCATGCACGGGCCCTGGATTTAACCTCAGTCTGATTGACCATGACATTGAAACATCACTTAGTCATTAGTTGTTCAAAGATAGTAATCTTACCATTCCCATCACTTCTACACATAGATAGCTAGTGTATTCTCCTAAGAAACTGTTGATGTAAGTGGAGTACTCTTACATGTTAGAACACAGTGTGGGGGACGTAAGCTTCCAGACCTTCGCAGCCCATCTTGCTCACCTTCCTCACACCAGCCCTTGGTCACGTGTCCTCCTGGCTCCCACGCCTGCTGCCCTAACACCTTCATTTCCACCTGTTCCCCTCCCCCAGGAACCATGGCTCCATTTCTTCCCAGACTCCTCTGCGCTGCTTCAGTTCATCTTCCCAGACAGCTGCTCACTCGCAGAAGGAAGAGACTAGACCTTCCCCAGCCTCCCTGGAGGGCAGGTGAATCACATGTCATCACACCTGCCCCACGTCTGAATATTCTGCAAATTCCTGAACCAAACAATGCAATCCCCACGCATAAGCTTGCAGTAATGGCTCTCTTCATGGGCTGCCGTGACAGCGTTGTGACTAATAGGTACCCCAAGTAGGAGGCTGGGGGGTAAAGTGTGATGTTGTCTCACTCAGCCATTCAAAATAGTGGTTGGAAGATGACTTAATGCTAAATCAGAGTATTAAGTGAAAAGAACGTTTACAAAGGAGAGTATCACAATGCCATTTTAAATCAACATATAGTGCCTAATAATTTTTTTTTAAAAAAAAAACAGAAGAATGGAAAGAAAATCTACCAACTTGTTAACAGCGGTGACTCCAAAGCAATCTGACACAGCAACTGGGATTCCAGGCCCTGGGATTATTCCTGGCTCCATTAGTGTGTAACTAACTTCATCCACAGAACTGGGGTGTTGTAAACATTACGGATGAATGATACATGATGGGTGGATGGACAGATACATAGACAACTTGTTGAGAATGAGTAAGTGCCAAATAAATTTTCTTTTTGCCAAATTGTATAATACTTTTGTGTGTTTTTAGGCCATGTTTCCCCCTCCCCCCATCACTGAAAACTGAAGAATAAAGTCACCCAAAGTTGATACTTTTAGTCTTATTCTCTGCTTTGGAACAAGCACTCGGGAGCCCTGCTAATCTATTGTGCCCTCAAGCTGGTTTGGGCACCAAATACTCCCAAGCCAGTCAGAGTAGCTAGGAGGCTGGAGGGAAGACGGTGGACTGCAAAGAAGAGAGACTCGGGGACCTTGTGTGGACTTCGTCCCTCCCTGGCAGTAAGGACTTCTCTGCGACTCTCACTGGGTCCACTCAGACCTATACCTGAATTTAGGGGAGCACCAACAGAAAGCTGGGTCAGGGCCGAGGCAGGATCCGAATCCGAAGTTCAGTTTTCAAGCTGGGAGATAGCTCGGTGGTTAATGTGCTTCCTTTATGAGCACGAGGACCAGAGGGGAACCTGAGACCTCCCAAGTTCCAGATCCCCACACGCATGTCTGTAACCCCAGTCCCCGAGGGGAACAAGAGCAGCAAAATGTAGTACAGAGAAGTGCTATTTCCACCAGCAGGGAAAAGGATTACTTTGAAAACACCTATTTACAAATGAAAGTCACCACGTTTAGAGAACACATGGAATTCCTCGGCCTTCTGCAAAGGTGCTGGCTGCTGGGGCTGACGGATGCCGCGGCTGGCAGTGGCCCAGTGAGGACAGAGGCCTCAGGAAAGCTGGGGACTAGTGTGTGAGTGTGACACCAACAAAGCCCATCATCTCCCCATCGTTTCCTTTCACTCTGTGGAAGGTCAAGCAAACCCCTTCTCACCCATGACGTCAGCTGTAGTACCCCCTCCTCCGTTAAGCCCTCCTGATTCCCCTTCCACTGTGGGCCTGGGTCACCCCCAACTCGCAGCACTCTCTTTGCGTTGGAATTCTCTATGCCCTGCCAGTAAGCTCCAAGAGTCCAAGGACTGTACACGGACACCCTAACCACTGGCTCTGGTGCATAGAAATTGCAAAACAACTCAATCATTGGGTTACTGAGTGAAGGTGCTCACGAGTGGGAAAGATATGGAGTTACACGAGTCAGCATCAGGAGCCCGGGGCTCCTGCCCTACGCCACAGTCAGGCTGCGTGACCATGAGCAGGTTGCTCAGCTCCCCTGAGCTTCCATTGCTCCTCTCTAAAGTGGAGGTGGAGAAGGCAAAAAACTCCCTTTCAGTCCTCAAATTCTCTCTTCTGCCTTACTGGAGCCTCGTTATGAGTGGTTGTCTCTTCCTACTCTTTCCGGAGATGATCTTCCGCCGTGCTAGGAGGAAGCAGATGGGGTGGGTGGGAAGCTGCCATGAACCTCAGAGAAGGAGAATTCTGCAGGGCTGGTCCACTTCTCCCACCCCAAAGCCCTGGTTCCTGCACCTGGGAACCTGGGACCAACCTCCATAGGGTTCAGTGACTCCCAGGCAGTGTCCGCGGTAACAGACCCTGGACAAGGTCTAAAGCTCGCTAATGGAAACCATTGGGGTGTGGGGGGAGATGGGAGCTGGAAGGAGAGGCTCTTTCTACAGGCTTGCAGTGCTTTGGAGGTTCATGAGTGTACTCCCAGTGGTCTCCTTCAGCCTGCCTGAATCCTAAAGGGGACCCTGGCACTGCGTGTCTGCAAAGTCCTTTCTAGTTCTGAGAGGCCGAGAGCTGGAGTCCGTATAAATCTAATCCTGAGGAGCCAAAGCCATCCTGGGTGTGGGGGAAGAAGGGGGGACACCAGCCCTGCTCTGTGCCAGCTGCCACCTCAAGTCCTCATGCCTGCTCCCCAGTTAACCTTAGGTTAATGGAGGGAAGGTCTGTGTCTTTTTATCTTGGCCCATGGTGTCAGAGGGTTTTCAGAGCCCATTGTGGCGTAGCAGAGCAGCTCAGTACATGGAGACAGAATCAATGGTGGAGGCTGTTCACATCATAGCAGACCGGGGAAAAGAGCAAGCAGACCTAAAGCCCGGGTATACCCCTTGCAGGTCGCCCCAGTGACCTGCTTCCACCAGCCAGGCTCCACTTCCCAAAGGTTCTGCACACTCCCAAAACAGCACCACCCAATAAAGACAAGAGGCCGCAACGTGAACCTGTGCGAGACATTTCTGGTTCAAAGCCCAGCACCTCCCACCCCATACAGGCAAGGAGACGGCACAGTGCTCCGTATTTGACTGTGTTTGTGCTAGTGATGGAGTAATAACTCAGTGTTCATAACAGAGAATGGGACCCCAATAGGATGAATGTGGGGGCGAAATGAGAGAAATGCCCGTAGCAGAAGGGAGAGAACCCGAGGAAAAGGCTGGCTCCAGACCCACCCACACTCCACTAATCCCCGAATGATTCCAGAGGCCACCTCGCACCAGCTATTCAACAGAGGAAGGATGGCGAAGAAATTGTGATCAGCCCCAGATCTTATCGCCACCGGGTTAGGAAGGCCAGAACTAGAACTTGGGATATACATTCACCCTGTGTGTCTTTTGACCGAGAGACTTATATTTTATCATTAGTCATTCAATCGCTGTGTGGAATTGTTCTATGGTATCCAGTAGAATCACTTAATTATTCAACGGTGTCCAGTAAGTCCTGGAAAGAAGTCACAGCTACTGATCTCCTTGGGAGAGCCTCACAGAGGGAGTGTGCGACAACGGGCCAGGCTGCTGCCACTTGGCATTGGTGTTTGCCCCACATAGTCCTCTGGAAGGTCTGTAAGCCACTGGAAGGTCAGCACAATTTACACACAACCTTAGTATGGTCATCACAACCCCCTTCTCGTCCTGTCCTCTCCTCGAATGCACCCTGAGCACCATGCCCCATGTGGCCTTGCCAAGATTCAGGGCACATCTGGAGCTGAGGGATAATCAGCGTGGCACTCTCGGCATGGGCCGGTATGAAATCGTAGCCCAGTTACCCGATGCAATGGCCAAAAAGAGAAAAGTACATGGTGCCGAGAACAAACACAATCCCATTAGAACCCATTCCCAGGGTCTGGACCACTTTCAGCTTCCAGGAAGGCTATTCCTCTGGGCACGGCAAATGCAAACACAACAATAAAAGGGTCATGTCACACCTCCAGCCTGGGAGTCCAGACACAAATGTCACCCACCCTTCCCCTTTGGTCTGCTCCTGACCCACCTGCCCAAGTAGCTATTGCTTCCTATGTGAGAGCACTTCTTGATAACAAGCCTCCCTCTGTGAAGTATATGACAAAACTGTCTACAGCTGTCTTCATTATCAATTCATTAAAGATTAAATGTGCCTGGCTGGAGAGATGGCTTAGGAGTTAAGGTGCTTGCCTGCAAAGCCCAAGGACCTGGGTTCATCTCCCCAGAATCCATGTAAGCCAGATGCACAAGGTGACACACAAGCCTGGAGTTAGTTTGCAGTGGCTTAAGGCCCTGGTGAGCCAATTCTCTCTTGCTCGCTCTCCCCCCCCCCTTCTCTCATAAATAAAAAAAGATTAAATGTGCCTTTAAAAAAAGCTTGTCAGGAGCTGGGGAAATAGCTTACTTAGCGGTTAAGGCACTTGCCTGCAAAGCCAAAGGACCTAGGTTTGATTCCCCAGGACCCACGTAAGCCAGATACACAAAGAGGCACATGTGTTTGGAGTTCATTTGCAGTGGCTAGAGGCTCTGGAGCACCCATTCTCTCTCTCTTTCTCCTTCTCTCTCTCTCAAATAAATAAAAAATAAAATATTACAAAAAAGGCTTGTCCTACACTGAAGATGGCTTGGCAGTTAAGGCACTTGCCTGCAAAGCCAAAGAACCCAGATTCAATTCCCGAAGACCCAAATAAGCCACATGCACAAGGTGGCACGTGCATCTGGAGATCATTTGTAGCAGCTGGCTTGCTCATTCTCTTTCTCTCTCTCTCCCAAATAAATAGATATAGGTATTTTTTTTGAAAAAGGCTTGTTCTAAGGAAGCCTAGGGAACAAGTTCCAGTTGGGAGCCGGGAAGGAGGCAGGCCTTGGTCCTCTGGGGACAAGGGCCTTCTCCCGCCACTGCTGACAAGGCGTGAGTATGACATGTCTGTGAGCCATTGTGCCTGGGTTCTGACAGCCTGCACTGTCAACAGGCCCCAGTCCGGCTGGCCTGTGCCTGTTTGGCAGAGACTTCCCAGGGCGATGTGTGGTGAGTTATGTATTAGCTGAAGCCGCCGTGGTCATCTGGTAACTTCCAGTACTTTTCAAGGTGGGACGATTTGTAGGTTGTCCCTGGACCCTGGGCAACTGCTTTTGCAGAAGAAGACAGGAAGTGACATCACATGGGCAGTGAGAAGGCCAGGTAGGGGCCACATACACGAGTCTTGTTCATACCTCCCAACTACAGAGATTCCCCGATCCAAATTTATTAAGACCCAACACTGTGTCATCCCAAATCTGTCCTCAGAGATCACATCATCTTGTCAAGCCTTATACACCTTGACTACCCCTACTCACCCTGCAGTGTTACCCCACACCCCAGCCCAGCCTCAAGAATGCGCTAAGAGTTTCCCTGGGGTCATAGGGAGCCTGTTTAGTCCTCGATTCTCAGCCTGTGTAGCCGCAGCAAGCTTATCAATTGCATGTGGGTATTGTGCCCTGGGACTGTCACAACAGTAGTGACATCAAAGTAGGGGTATTGAAATCAGTGAGTGGGAAACCTGTAGGCAGGCCAAGAGGACGAGGTCCTCGGCTAGCAAAGAACCAGAGAAAGCCAGTACAGTGAGGAACCTCGGAGGACATCTAGTGCAGCCTTCTGGTAAGATCAGGAAATGGATGCACATAGGATAAGTTACTTGCCCCAAGTGACACAGAGGCTAAAGGGAATATTAGACCTGAAGTCTATGCCCCCCAGGAGAGCTCTTTGCAACTGTGTCTGCTGCTGACCTTATAAATGGTAAGTCACACATGACCTTCCCCCCATATTGCAAACATATTGCTAACAAGTGTGCATACAAGCCCTTAAGTTCCAGGGACTAAGGGGGCAAGAACAATCACTGTGGGATAGGGGGAGACCCCATTGTTACTCTCAGAGCAACCTGAGCTTGACTGAAGAGACAGATAGACACACTGAGTAGCCAGAGCTCAGATATATGAGCATTAGCCCCTGTGCTGTGTTTCTTAGCCCATCCCAGAATACCTGGGATTTGCATCTCACACCATCAGCCAGAGGGACCTGCTCTGGCAGCCACTGAGGATGACATTGCACCTCGCAGTGTGGGAGACTGGGCTTGGCTCCCAGCCCAGGGCTACCATTGGAGTGGAGATGGCACCACAGCTGCTGGGCCACTGTGGATTCTGCGTTGTCAAGAGAATGAGTCATGTCAGGCAGGATAGAAGAACCCCTCCAGGAAGGGAGGCAGACGTCCACGGCAATGGGAAGAACGCCAAGAGGCAGATGGAAGGAAGGAAAATTCACAGCACTTCTGGAGCAGTTCAGTAGCTGAGCCTGTGTTCCCAGGGATGCTAAATGGAAGTGTGCTGGGAAGGGGAATGTCAGCCTTCAGAATATGCTAGGACCCTTACACCCACTCTCAGTGGGAGACTGTCATGGAGATGGCTGCCAAGTCCCCGTGAGGGCTCCATGCATGTCTGAAGTGCCTAATGTGTGTGCTGTCTGCCTAGACCATTTGAGCAGAAGGCCGAGGCAGCCAGCCAAGATGGGGACCCCACTCCTGCTGATTCAATGGAGATGAGTCAGGAGGATCCAGGTTTCTTTGGTGGCCTTGGCCAAGAACTGAGTGAGGACTTGGGAGGGAGCAGGCATTTCTCTCTCTCTCTCTCTTCAGGTAGACAGGGCCCCTTTGACTGCAAAATCAACATGACATACTTTCGCTGTTAAAAAAAATTGGGGGGCTGGAGAGATGGTTTAGTAGTTGAGGTGCTTGCCTGAGAAGCTTAACGACCCAGGTTCAATTCCCTAGTACCCACATAGGGAAGATGCACGTGTGCACACGCACACACACACACACACACACAGAATAATGACCATTTAGAATATGTTCAAAAAAGT
Organism: Dipus sagitta; assembly: GCA_036346955.1. Classification (NCBI taxonomy): domain Eukaryota; kingdom Metazoa; phylum Chordata; class Mammalia; order Rodentia; family Dipodidae; genus Dipus; species Dipus sagitta. The sequence continues at coordinate 36,405,100 of CM070771.1, forward strand.
GGATCATTAAAGGACCCTGGATAACCAAACTAATCTTGAAGAAGAAGAAGAAAATTGCAAATTTTACACTTTCTGATTTTAAAACTTATTACAAAGCAACAGAAGTGCACGGGCTTAAGGATAGACATTTTGACAATGGAATAGAACACAAATAAACCCTCATGCATATAGTGAAATGATCATGAGTAAAAGGCCACCCATGGGATGAAAGAAAAATATTCATAAACCTTATATTTGATGAGAAATTCATCTTTAGAAAATAACTCCTACAGATCAACCATAACAATTAAGCAACTTGATTTCTAAAAATGTGCAAAGAATTGGAATAGCCATTCCTTCAAGGAAAATATATAAATGACCACGAAGCATATGAAGAGATTATCAACACTTTGGATCTTAGGGAAATGCAAATCAAAACTATGAAGAGGGCTGGAGAGATGTCTTAGCGGTTAAGGCGCTTGCCTGCAAAGCCTAAGGACCCACGTTTGACTCACCAGATCCCACAAAAGCCAGACACCCGAAAGTGAGGCAAGCGCAAGGTTGCACATGCTCACTAGGTGGCACAAGCATCTGGAGTTTGATTACAGTGACTGAGGCCTTGGCGTGCCAATTCCCTACCTCTCCTCCCTCCCTTTCTCTCTCTCTCTCTCTCTCTCTCTCTCTCTCACTCACTCACTCTGGCTCTCTCTAAATTAAAAATAAATAAATAAATAAAGATCTTTTTCAAGACTACAAAGAAATGCAACTTTATGTCCACTGGATTGTTTTTACCAAAAGAACAAGTGCAGAGAAATTGGAACTCTCAGCATTGCTGGTGGGGAGCGTAAAATGGTGCAGCCACCACCATAAAAATAAACATAGGCATTCCTCCAACTTCAGTACGGAATCACCACATGACCTGGCAATCCCCACCATGGGGTGTGCATCCAGAGGAAGTGAAATTAGCAAGGGGATCCACACATCCATGTTCACAGCAACTTCATTCACCAAAGCCAAAGGTGAGAACAGCCCAATTGTTCATTGACAGATGAATGAATAAACAAGATAGGCATTCAATTAAATGTTAGTTAGCCTTAAAAAGAAATTAAAACTAGGGCTGGGGAGTTGGCTTAGCAGTTAAGGTGCTTGCCTGCAAGGCCTAAGGACCCAGGTTCGATTCTCCAGTACCCATGTAAGCCAGATGCACAAGGTGGAATTCATTTGCAGTGGCTAGAGGCTCTGGCATACCCATTCCCTCTCTATCTGCACCCCCTCAAATAAATATTTTTTTTTTTTTGCTTTTTTGAGGTAGGGTCTCACTCTAGATCAGGCTGACCTGGAAATCACTCTGTAGTCTCAGGGTGGCCTCGAACTCATGGCAATCCTCCTACCTCTACCTCCCCAGTGCTGGGATTAAAGGCGTGCGCCACCACACCTGGCAAATAAAATATTTTTTAAAAAGAAGTTAAAATTAGAGGCTGGAGAGATGCCTCTGCACTTAAAGTGCTTGCCTGCAAAGCCCAATGACCTGTGTTTGATTCCCCAGTACCCACCTAAAGCCAGATGCACAAAGTGGCGCATGTGTCTAAAATTGGTTTGCAGCAGCTAGAGGCCCTGACGTGTCCATTCTCTCCCTGTCTCTCCCCCCTCTCATCTTTCTCTCTGTGTCTATCCCTGCTTGAAAATATATATATATATACATATATATATACACATATATATAAGAAATTAGAAACAGACACATGCTACAGTGTGGATGAATCTTGAAGATGTTAAACTGAGTGAATGATACATGATTCCATCTATATGAGATTCTTAGGGTTGTCAAACTCATAGAAACAGGAGATAGAGCCAAGGTGAGCAGAGGACAGGGTTATAGAAGATGAGTTCAAGTTCAATGGGGGGAGGCAGAGTCTCAGTTTGAGAAGATAAGAAGCGCTGGAGATGGACGACGGAAAGGGTAGCAAAAGAAAATAAACGTGTTTCATGCCACTGAACTGTGCGCCTAAAACTGGTGGAGATGGTGATTTTTTTTCACCTTTTTGTTGTTGTTTTTGTTTTTCAAGGTAAGGTCTCACTCTAGCTCAGGCCGACTTGGAAATCACTATGTAGTCTCAGGCTGGCCTCAAACTCACGGTGATCCTCCTACCTCCGCCTCCCAAGTGCTGGGATTAAAGACGTGCGCCACCACGCCCGGCTGACTTTTTTAATGTATGTTGCAGCACAAGTTAAAGCAACAGAAGCAGGCGGGTGGAACCAGGACGGCTCTCAGCCTGACCCGGGAGCCTCCCTCTGACACGGAGCTCAAGCCAGGACCTTCACTATAGAACTGTGTGTGCCAGACTCTGTTAAGTCAAGTGGGCCCAGAAGCAAGATGATTAGATGCCTAAGGGAGACTGTTTAGTTCAACTTCAAAAATAGAAATCAGCGTGGAGGTTCCTGAGACAGCTAAAAATAGACTTACCATATGACCCAGAGATACCACAGCTAGGCATATCTCCTAAGGACTCGTCTCACTACCTTGGAGATACTTGCACAACCATGTTTATTCCCACTCTATTCACAATAGCTAGGAAATGGAACCAGCCTAGATGTCCCTCAACTGATGAGTGGATAATGAAGATGTGGCACATTTATACAATGGAGTTCTATTCAACAGTAAAGAAAAATGAAATTAAGCCAGGTGTGGTGGTGCACGCCTTTAATCCCAGCACTCTGGAGGCAGAGGTTGGAGGATAGCTGTGAGTTCGAGGCCAGCCTGAGACTACATAGTGAATTCCAGGTCAGCCTGAGCTAGAGTGAGACCCTACCTCAAAAAAAAAAAAAAATGAAATTTGCAGGAAAATGGATGGACCTGGAAAAAATTATACTTAGTGAGAAAACCCAGGCCCAGAAAGCCAAACATTGCATGTTCTATCTCTAAGTGGATCCTGGCTACAAATGAAAGAAAAAACCAGAGAGGAGGGCCCCCCTGCAGAACGGGGTCAGGGAGGAGGGAGAAGATGGTACCAATACATGATGCATCCATACAAAATAAGTTCATAATACTAATAATAAAAGAAAGAAAGGAAAATCCAGAGAAGAGAGACCAAGAGCGAAGGAGATTGCAAGCGTGGCAGTTAGCTAAGGGTTGACACTGGTAAAGAGACTCTGTCACCAATGAAAGATGTGTAAGGTCTAGAGGAGAATCCATGCAACTCACTCCATGGGAGAGATGAGTGAGGGGCATGAGAAGTCAACATCTCTCTCTTTAGGTCACACACACACACCCCACAGCTGTATGGTCCCCACATAGTCTCTATAATATATCCTATAACATAATGTAAATCTCAAACACCTATGATAAAAAAAAGTTCACAAAAAAACAATAAAATTAAAAGCCAGTAAACTTGAAAAATATTTGTTCTCACCAGAAATCAAAGACAGTACATTGAAAAATTACAGAAACCTAACCAAGTGTAGGCAAGGGCAGTGACATAGGCCCCCATTCACAGCTAGCCACTGACCTCTAGGCATGTCCATGGGGTTGAAGCTGGCCAGCAGGTCCCGGCACCACTGGCGGTCACCCTCAATCTTGCTCAGCCAGTTGTTGCAGTTGAAGTAGAAACGGAGATGAGGCCTCTTCATATCGGTCACAATGACACGGTCCAGGTACCAGCTTGCATTCAGGCCTGTGTTATCATGCTCAATCCTGTACAGAAAGCCAATACCCACACATTCGCTGGCAGAACCAAGGGTACCCAAAGATTACTCCAAAGATAGCTCCAGTTATCTGGTGACTTGAATTTAGAAAAGTTTCCTCGTCTATGAAATGAGGGTATCTTATAGGTAATGATTGCCACAGTAATACACTGCCTGCATGTCAGCCCCTTCCCCACATACAGTCATGTCCCACATCCTCTTAGCTTCATCCAAGATGAAGGGATGGAAGGATCTGGACCTTCGATATTCCTTCAAATGGCAGCCAGGGAGGAATCAATATTCAGAAAGTGTCAATATTGCCTTTATCACCACCCGCACCCTGGCCAGGGGCCAGCTCTCACCTGATTTTATAGATGAGGCCCACGTTGTTGGTTCTCACCCGGAACACATCGACGTTGGCTTTCTCGAAAGCAGACTCGCTCCTGCAGTGAACATGGACAGTTAGTGCCAGTCGGTGCTTGGCTCGTGGGCCCTTGAACAGAGCCAAAGGCTGGCATCCTCCTCCTCTTCCATCATCCCATTCCCGGGGAGAGTGGCATTCAATTGGACCCCATTCTGAGATTCCTCTCTGCCTTGCTTGGAGAGGAGGAGGCCAAAGATGGGCATGACGTTCCTTACTCTCACACTTGGGTTCTTGTTTGACCCTTACGGCAAGTATGGTGGGCAGACTTGGCCCCATTTTAGGGACGAGCAAATTTCTAGTTGGTGGCAGAACTGGGGCAGGCACCCATGGCTGTCCACAGTCACAGTTCCGTTCCTGCTGGGTGCTCGGGTTGGGAGGTTGGAGGAGGAAGGAGGGGGTGAGGGATGCCTTGGTGCCCTTGGGTCTGTCCCCTCACCAGCCTTACTCTTTGTGAGAAGGGTTGCAATGGCAGCCCAAGTAGATGCAGACCTTGGGTCATCTTCCATGCCTGCCATTCCAACAGGAAATGGAACGCCCCCATCCAAACCAACCACCAACCACCAGGGAAGTGAGGGCGGTGAGGGAAATGCACAATAGGCATCCAGCAGGCAGGGTGATCAGAGGAAGTACGCCTGAGCCGTCCCGCACTGTAGAGTACTTAGGCAAATACCAGCTTCGGGGCCTCAGAAATTCAAGCAGTTTGGACACAGAGGGCCGGAGGCACCTTGCCTCAGAATCCGCCGGAGTAGAAGTCTCATGCCAACACCTGCTCCATCTTCTAGGTGGACCAGGAACCCAACTGACCGGAGCCCAGGTCTTCCAGCACCAAGTCCTGCCCCGCAGCTGAGCCCTCTGAGTTGAGAGTGTAGACTTCTCCCTGTGCTCCCAGCCAGTGCTCCCTGAGACTAGCACACAACTCAGGGGACAAGAAAATCACAGAAGACATATGCCTATTCTATGGCTTAGTCTTTAGATGTCCCTCCCCCGCAAAACCCATGTGCTTAGAGCTTTGTCCACAGCCTGGGTGCTGTTGGGAAACCTTTAAACGGTAGCGCCTAGAAGTATAAGCTCAGTGGTAGAGCGCTTGCCTAGCATGTATGAGGCGTTAGCGGTGATTCCCAACACTGCAAAATAAACAAGGTGGAGCCTAATGGGAGGAAGTCAGGTCACTGGGGAAGCCCCTTGAAGGGGGTGTTTCTCTCTCTCTCTTTGCTTCCTGGCAGCCATGGGGTGAACAACTTCCTCCACAGCTGGCTGTCTCACCCCAGGCCAGAAAACAGCACAGCCAGCTGATCATGGGCCGAAACCTCCCAAACGATGAAGCAAAATAAAAGTTTGCTCTGTTCAAGTTGGTTTATCTTAGGTACTTGTTACAGCAATGAAAAGCTGACCAACACCACTTGTAATTATTAACATTTGTTGGCCATCAATGTACCACAAAATAAAAGCGGGGAGGGGGGGTGGAGGGCCTTCTCTCCAAGGCCACAAGGCTCAGGTTCTGTACCAGAAGGCCTTTGAGGTTCTTCAGAGCCATTCTGCAAATGAACCCACTTTGGCAAGCAGTCTTCCACGGGGAGAAGTTTCCTTAAGGTGCAAGAACATCATGCAGCAGAGGTCCAGGTCCCCAGAGCTCATGAAAACGTGCACTGAGGCAGCCTTGCAAGTGACAGAAGCCCCAAGGTGCACTCTGGGCACAGATAAGTGAGGCCGAGAGACTGGCAGAACCTTCTGGGTTTACTAGAGGCAAAAGGAGACTCCCAGGCTGGTGGTGCATGTTTGTGCTCAGGTGGGGCTTGCTGAGGGAGGGCAGGAGGGAGGGACCAAGCAATGCTGGCCACACAGCCTCTACTCCACCATTACCATGAGAAAAAGAGGAAGTGTCAGGCTAAGGCTTGAGGAAGAGCAAGGATTCTAAGTTTCTTCTGTGAAGAACAAGTTGGCCTCCTTCTTGGAAAATAAAGTTTCTAGACCCAACATTGAACAGAGAAACTAAACTGAATTTTAAAAAAAAAAAAAAAGCTGGTGGAATGGCTTAGCAGTTAAGGCATTTGCCTGCAAGACCAAAGGACCCAGGTTCAATTCCCCAGGACCCACGTTAGCCAGATACACAAAGGGGCACATGCATCTGGAGTTCGTTTGCAGTGGCTGGAGGTCCTGGCATGCCCTTTCTCTCACTGTCTCTCCCTCTTTCTCTGTCAAATAAATAAATAAAAATAAAAATATTTTTAAAAAAAGACTAGCCGGGCATGTTGGTGCACACCTTTGATCCCAGCACTTGGGAGGCAGAGGCAGGAGGATCTCTGTGAGTTCAAGGCCACCCTGAGACTACATATGAATTCCTGGGCTAGAGTGAGACCCTACCTCAAAAAAACAAAACAACAACAACAACAAAAAAGACAAACAAAAAAAAGGGGGGGCTGGAGAGATGACTTAGTGGTTAAGGTGTTTGCCTATGAAGCCTAAGGACCCATGTTCGACTCCCCAGATTCCACATAAGCCAGACACACAAGGCAACACATGTGCAAGGTCGCACATAAGGTGGTTCACGCATCTGGAGTTTGATTGCAGTAGCTGGAGGCCCTGGCACGCTAATCCTCTCGCATGTGCTCTCTCTCTCTCTCTCTCTCTCTCTCTCTCTCTCTCTCTCCTAAAAAAAAGAGAGAGCCAGGTGTGGTGGCGCATGCCTTTAATCCCAGCACTCGGGAGGCAGAGGTAGGAGGATCACCATGAGTTCGAGGCCACCCTGAGACTACATAGTGAATTCCAGGTCAGCCTGAACGAGAGCCAAACCCTACCTTGAAAAACCAAAAAATAATAAAATTAAAAAAGAGAGAGAGAGAGAAACTAAACCAAACCAGCACTTCTGAGGGTCTTGCTGATGTGCGAATTTACTTCTGTAGGAGAACAATAGCACACTCCAGCTTGGTTCAGAGTCTTAAATAAGTTGGAAAGACATGGATTCTGCACATCAGGATCTTGTCAATGAGAAACAGAGACATAAATAATGGTATTTTCTCTGTTGGCATATAACAAAAAGAAACTGATTTTGTTTTTTAGCAAATAAGAATTTCTATAGTAAATGAATCCCCTAAGGAATAGGGGTCCCTGAGAAGCTACATGATTAAATGTTTTGTACCCATTAGCAATCCTATTATAAAAGAATGTTTAATGAAATAAAAACAAGTGTGTGATATAAGCTTGGGAGAAACACAGGTTAAGTGGAATATATGAATAGAACAGTCAATCCAAACAGGGTACCAACTTCACTTAAACACAATGGTGTGTAGGAGGATTCATACAAAAATAAAAATATCATGTCTACAGGCTAAAAGTGTGATAAGTGTTGGTTATTTGTTCTTGTCTATACTGATTTCATATTTTCCGAACAGAAAACAAATTGCTTTTGAGATTCTGGAAGCAAGCACAGCCCCATGTGTCAGGAGCCCTCTTGCCCCCGCAGGCTGACAGGGACAAACTGTCTGAGGATCTGGGCACGGCTGGGCATCATTTTCTTAGGGTGCAAGATATGTGGACAACAGTCACTGGCAGTGAGCAGGGGAAGAGGAGCAAGCGTTTCTATTCATGTTCCTTTGCGGTACGTGTGCATGTGTGTGTTCATACGTGTGAATCCGGGGTGCCCATGCCACCACACACCCGTGGAGGTCAGAGGACCTCTTTCTGGAGTTGTTCCTTGCCTTCCACCTCATTGGAGGCAGAGTCTCCCGTTCTCATTATTGTTCTCCTTGGTGTGTTCACCAGGTTACCCTGGTCCACAAGCCCACAGTCTCCTATCTCCACCTCCCATTGCACCGTGGGCATGCAGGGATTACAGACGCCTGCAATGCTTCCAGCTTTTTTTAAAAAAAAATTAATTATTGATTGATTACAGAGAGGGAGAGAGAGAATGGGCATGCCAGGGCCTCTAACCACTGCAAACAAACTCCAGATGCATGTGCCATCATGTGCATCTGGCTTACATGGGACCTGGAGAATCGAACCTGGATCCTTGGGCTTCACAGGCAAGTGCCTTACCTGCTAAGCCACCTCTCCAGCCCAGGCTTCCAGCTTTTACATGGAGTCTGGGGTTCTGAACTCAGGTACTTAGGCTTGTGCAGCAAGAGCTTTATGCAGCTGAGCCATCTCTCTAGCCCTTCCTACCCAGTTTTTCTGTTTTTCTGTTTGTTTGTTTGTTTGTGTTTTCGAGGTAGAGTCTCATTCTAGTCCAGGCTGACCTGGAATTCACTATGTAGTCTCAGGGTGGCCTTGAACTCACAGCAATGCTCCTACCTCTGCCTCCTGAGTGCTGGGATTAAAGGTGTGCGCCACGACTCCATTTTCAATCAAAGACCAGGTGTGACTTAGAAGGCAGGCAGCTGCCTTTCTTGGGTGTCTCCGAGATTTCTAGGAAGCTCGGCAAGCCACTTTAGGCAAAGGGGAGCCCTACTTCATGACAGGTTCCAGTGAGCTTGTTAAAGGACGAGGCTGGGTACTTTGTAGTCCCCAGGGCTGGGCGGGAGGTAGGGCAGCTCGGAAGGAGGTAATGGTCTGCCGGGGCCAGCAGAGGGCGCAGTGGAGGAACGCCAAGGCCATCTCGGCCACCCTGCGGGGTGGGGTGTGCAATTCTGGGGCTTTAACAGGTGTGATGTGAGCTTTCGCAGAGTTCAGGACATGGAGACCAGCCTGTCCTTGGAATGCAGGAAGGCCTCTCAGCCCCACGGCTCTCTTCAGACAAAAAAGATGGGTTTGGCTCCCTCTGCGCTCAGGGAGTGGTGGGGCCCATCACAAACAAGTCCCTAACCCTGCCCGCCCTTGAGTCAGATTCTAAAATACCCACTTCGGGTAAGTGCGAAACGTTACAAGCACAAGCTCCCCGCGCGCTTCCCAGTGGGAGGCTGGGCCTCACCATGGCTCCTGCCCCAGCCTCAAATAAGGGAAGTCTAATGCGGTGCACTGCCCATGCCGCCAGTCAGCAGGGTCCCCGCCCCCCCGAGGAAGAGCCCTGTGGGCTGCACAAGGCATTTTAACCACCAAGCAGGCGAAGCCCCCCGAGCTAAAATTAAAATGCCAGGCATTCTCCAACACACTCGGGGTGGGGTGGGGGGGTGTGAATTCTCAGCAAGAAAACGGTGTTCCAGAAGATACATGAAATCCCATCCTTTTGCCATATCTTGGACATGTGGTCCCCTGAGTAACAGGAAGGGATCAGGAAACCCAGAAGATGGGGGATTCCTCTCAAAGCCATGATTGTGGCGACCTCACTGGGGTGGGGGCTCATTAGTTCATGGGAGAAGCTAAGAGCACGAATACAATTCTTCACTGCCTAGGAGTCAGGCACTAAAGTCTGTTCTGAAGAAGGTATTATATTTGAGGCAGGGGAGAGAGAAGCCAGGACGTGGAGACAGGCACAGGAATGAGCCAGAGTCAGGGAACGATCAAACAGCGAGAAGAGGGCTGGAGAGATGGCTTAGCAGTTAAGGCGTTTGCCTGCGAAGCCAAAGGACCTAGGTTCGATACTCCAGGACGCACGTAAGCCAGATGCACAAGGGGCACACGCATCTGGAGTTCGTTTGCAGTGGCTGGAGGCCCTGGCGTGCCCATTCTCTCTGTGTCTGCCTCTCTTCTCTCTCTCTCTCTCTCTCTCTCTCTCTCTCTCTCTCTCTCCTTGCAAAGAAGAAGGGGAAGAGGAGGGGGGAGAGGGATGAGAGATGTGACCAGAGGCTGTAGAGGAAGAGGTCAGAAGCGATTCCAAGAAAGGTAGTGGCTGAAATTTAAGACTAAGGGATCTAGTATTCTATCTTAAGTTGTTTGCACAATTGCAGTGTGAGCTCTTTCTAGGACCCAGCAGTCAGAGAAGACCGTTATATGTAAATATACAAAAGCGTACGTGCGTACGTGCGTGCGTGTTTGCGTAACTCTGCTCCAGCTGACACAGCGACCTCGGCTTGGAATGGGTTTGGGCGTGGAGGGGAAGGAAGAGCAGACTGTCATGTGAGGAGACTGTGGGGCTCACGGAGGACGTGGAGGTGATTGAAAACCGCCGGTGACCGTTGCGTCTGGGATCCCGAGCCTTGGCTGTCACCTAGGTCTGTTGCGCAGGCGTCCTGAATCCCTCAGAAGCCCAGCTTGCTCTCCTAGACCCAGTCTCCAGCCTGCGTTGCATCTACACCACGGTCTCTGTAGATAGTGCCCTTGGTTCTCACCGCAGCTAGAGCCTGGCCGCCTCCTTCCTCTCTGCCATCCGTGCTCACAGTGGTGGTATCGCTGCAGCCAGAGGTATCAACCACCACCGTGAGCTGAGCCATCCCTGCTCGGCTCCCAAGCAAGGCCTTCTCCAGTGCCCTTCTCTTCTGCCCCTCAGCATGGCAGCAGCTCCCAGTACGAGCTCCCCCCGGGTCCGCCGGCAGGACTCCTAGGCTCTCTACATACTCTTGCAAACTGCTCTTCAGGGTCCAGCCAACCCTCTGTGTTGCTCTCTTACCTGAGTCCATTCCACCACTAGAGACCAAGGTTATGTCTTCCCTGTGAAGTGTCACTCTGGCCGCATGCCACCTCGGGGTGTTGACCTCGGCTTATTCACTATGAACCAAGTGGGACAGAGGCGGAGGCCCAGACTGTTCTTCCCCTGCCCTCCCCCTGCAGTGCCACCATCTCCCTGTACTGTCTTCTCCATCCTCACCAGCATTCACATGGCTGCTGTCAAGCTCTCCTGACCAGACGGCTGGCATCCTAGGCAGTCCAATGCCCCTTGCTGCCTAACCTCAAGCATGACACAGATCTAGGCAGAGCCTCACCAGCAACCCTTGGGTCATTAGGGTTGCAGAGTCCTGTCCTTGGGCTGGTCCTGGAGAATCTGGCTCCCATGTGCTCCTGTCAGCTCATCCAAACCTTCTTACTCACCACCATATAGTCTTTCTGTCCCCACTGAGAGGGAAGACTCCCAGGATGGGGACTCGGGGACATCTCCTCATACTGCCTTGTATCAGAGACTCTAGGCCTGCTCTAGGGGAGTTTTGGCAAATGGACAGATGTGGGGGGGGGAAGCTGAGGGTACTGGATGCATAAAAGGAGGGAGTACAGTGAGAGACTTCTGCAAAAAGAAAAAGTACATTTTGTTTACAAAGGCAGCCTGACATTACCTACACAAGACCATCATAACAGGAGGAAAAGATGATAACATCAAAATAAGAGAGACTGATTGAGAGGGGGGAAGAGATATGATGGAGAGTGGAGTTAGGAAGGAGAAAGTGGGGGAGGGGAGAGAATGACCATGGTTTATTGTCTATAATTAAATCAATAAAATAAATTATTTTAAATAAATGTTAAACAATAAAAAAGGCAGTCTCGGGCCCCAGAAGGCAGTTGGCCACCTCCCCTTGGCTAGTGGCATCTCTCTTATGCCACACTTTCTGGGGGGACATATGGCAAAAGAGAGTGGACATTTCATGTATTCCCTTTACCATGCCCACAGCACTGGAGGGAAAGGCTTCCACGAGCGAGTCACGTGCAGTGTGAACAGTACAAGGAGGCTGGTACCCTGTTCTGCAGAAACGGACAAAATACAGTGTTATGCCTGCCTCGGTCTGGATGCAGGGTGCCACGGCCCACGGTCAAGGCAGGCACACACTGAAGAGCTGCAAAGCAAAGTCCTGAGTCTTTGAGCCTGGGAAGCCCACCCCTCTAGAGCCCCTTGGTCATTCCTTGGGGTGCCAGGCCACAAACCCTACAGACCACACGTAGGGCCCCAGGGGGCCTCCAGGGGAGTTTCTCACATACAGACCCTAGGCCCGCAGGCCCATGTAGTCAAGTCAAATGTCTGTACCAAGAATGTGGGTGAAGAAACAGCTTGCCCATCAGAAAGCTTTAGAACTGTGAGCCACTCATTGCTTCTCTCTGGACCTCAGTTTCCCCATGAACAGAGCAGAATAGATCACTGGTTTCAAATGGCTCTGATACGGCTACATGAACATCCTACCCAGAAACCCAGTATGTCACTGGTAACTGTGAGTGGCGCTGTTCTGAAAGATGGGGCATGGCGGGCTCAGAGCCAGCTGGTCCAGACAGCACAGACTTACAGGCAGCTAAACACACGCCCCTACGGCCCCGAGCCATCTCTGAAATTCTGTGATTCTTCTTGTTCGTGCCTGCATGTGTGCAGTGAAGAAGACCAAACAGAAGACAGTCTCTGCCCTCAGGGGGTCATAGCAGTGAAAGGCATGGGCGTCCAGGGCACACACAGTTGCACACACAAGTACACACATGACATGACCCATATGCCAAGTGTGTGTGTGCCTGGCAGACAGGTTTATGAAGATGCTGTTCTCTATGAGCCCTCCATGCCGAGCATCTTAAGCTCATGACATCCTCGCGTGCCTGACCCTTGCAACATTCCGTCTCCCAACAGTCAAAGGAGGAGATCAGGCTTTGAATGCAATGAGATGTGGCCAAAAGTACATGAAGCTGAGTGGTAAAGCTTATCCTTAGACCCAGTTTCCTGGTCCTGAGTGTCTGTTCTCCCACATCAAAGGACTGATATATGAGTTCTTGGGAGGTTCAAACTAGGCATCTCTGTTCACAAAATCATGAGAGGGGCAGGAAAGTACCCTGACTGAGATACACTGTCTAAGGCTCCTGGACACTTAGCATGCCTGTAGTCAGGGTGGTCCTCTCCAGAGCAGAAGGCCACCCCTGTGTTCCATTAGCCCGCCAGGGCCAAAGCAGTACTCACTTGCTGGTGAGATGAAGCTTGGGAGAGAGTCCATTCTCTCCAAAAATTGTGATGAAGACATTGGCATCCGTCCCTGCACCACGAACATCTCCCGTGGCTGTGACCACTTCGTACACTGGAAAGGGAAGGAAGACAGATTGCAGGCTCAGAAAGGAACCCATAGGCTGGAGAGATGGCTAAGCGGTTAAGGCGCTTGCCTGCAAAGCGAAAGGACCTCGGTTCGATTCCCCAGGACCCATGTAAGCCAGATGCACAAAGTGGCACATGCATCTGGAGTTCGTTTGCAGTGGCTGGAGGCCCTGATGTGTCTATTCTGTCTCTCTTTCTCTCTCTCTGTCTCTCTCCCTCCCTCTTTCCCTCTCTCAAATAAATAAATAAATTTTTAAAGTAAAATATTTAACAAAAAGAAAAAAGAAAGGAAACCATAATGCCATGTTCACAAGCCTCGGAGCCAGGGTCAGGCCCTGCTACAGGACCAAAACCGACCCTTAATACCATATAGGGCTTTGGCAAATGGGGACTCTGAGAGCAGGGGAACAAGGCCCTGCACGAGGAAGCCACCAGGGACTGGGCACGCCGAGCTTTGCAAGGTGTTAGTCTTTGGTGGGGACATTGAGTTCCCTCTCTTGGTCCCCTTGAAGCTTGTTCAGCTCATTATGGTCAATACCTTGCCTGGCCTGGCCGTCAGTACCTGCCTATTGGCTGGGGAAGAATCTCTCCAGTTCTTAGAAGTGACAGCGTCTGCTCTAGGCGGGGAAGTGAGCAGGATGAAGCAGGGACATGAGGTGGCCGGGAGAGGTGCTGGCAAGGCTGCAGGAATGCGCCTGCATAGACCTGCCTAGACAGGCTTGGTGCAGCCAGCCGCTGTAGAGCCACGTGACCTCTGCCAGGCAGGGGAAACACCCACAGCACCGCTCCATCCAGCCGCTATGCCAGTCTCCAAAATACACAGGTGTCTCCATCCTGTTTTATGAAGAGATTCACTTCTGAATCCCTGATGTGTGTGTCGGGGGGGTGGTGGGTAAGGGCACTTATCACCCATGAATACAGTAAGGGAGACAGAGATGGGACAGAGGAATTCACAGCGTGGAGAGCTGGCTAAATGTGGGTGTTTGAAATATTCAGGACAGGCTGGGTGATAGCTTAGCAGCTAAGGCGTTTGCCTGTGAAGCCTAAGGACCCATGTTCGACTCTCCATGTCCCATGTAAGCCAGACGCACAAAGGCAAGGCAAGTGCAAGGTCACACATGCCCACTAGGTGGCACAAGTGTCTGGAGTTTGATTGCAGTGGTGGAGGTACTGGCAAGCCAATTCCCTCTCTCTCTCTCTCTCTCTCTCTCTCTCTCTCTCTCTCTCTCAAAACAATTTTCAATGAAATGTTCAGGACATACAGCAGTATCCACCACATCATGGAAACATGTGAACGCGGACTCTTGATAACTGTGATCAAGACTAGCACTGACTGACTGCTATGTGCCCAGCCCTGAGCTGGCGCTTGACCCTTTTTATCACATGTGGTTATAACAGCAAGCCTATGATCACCCCAACTTCTGGACTTTTCAGAGTAGGTCTCTGGTTACTAAATAGGCTTGTGCCATCCTGAAGAGGCCCCAAGCATTGAGATGACATTTTAAGGTAGTTAAACATTCATTATTCAGACCCGCCTAGTCGCAATCCATTCCATTCAGGGAGTCTGTCCCCAGCACAAATGTCAAAGTGGAGGGTCGGGAGATGGAGAATGTGCATACTTCTGAGTGCCTGTTTGTGCTCAGCCGCGGTGGGCGTGTAGTAAGTATGTTACATGTGCTACGCATCCTACCCCATGGACATGAGTCTTGATGTGCTGGGCAAAGTGCTGGAGGTCAGGGCCACGGAGAGCTAGTGGTAGCCACTGGCTGTCCACTTGGGAGGAGGGTGACTGGACAAGCGCCTGTAACACTGGACAGTAATTCCTGGTTTGCAGAGCTGTTCTGGACATTCACAATGATGTGTGCAGAGTCTCTGGCACATACAAGGTACCCAAGAAACAGCCTTTCTCTTCTTAAACTATTTGTTTATGCAGAAAAGCCCATTTCGTCCAAGAGCCAGCACCTGCTCCTGTGGCAGACAGGACGCTAGCTCAAGCACCATGCATGTGATGCGCAGATCGCAGAGGTCTGCCAGGGGCACCTGGAGCTCCCACGTGGTCCTTCCAGGCCTGTGAATACCAGGATCGGCGGGGTTTGGTTATGGGTGGCACACTGGATGGCCCCTGGTCCTGAAAAGCCCCAATGTGAGGAGGAAAAAGAAGTAGCACGTGTGTGTAACTCCACCCCTCATGACAACCAAGGCTTGATTCTCTCTGTTTATACCCTAAGGAACCTGATCTGCAAACAACCCCAGGAGCTCCCCCTCCAACCAACCAAGCTGGGCACAGCTCTGCACAGTTGCCTGCATGGCCTACACATACACCAGGGCATTTCCAAGTCAAGTGTCCACAGGAGAGTGACCAGACTGGGGTCACTTATAGAAAGAAGCTGGGGATGCTTGATTTGGAGAAGAGGAGAGTCTGGGATACAGCACAAAAGTGAAAAAGCTATTTCAATAGTTCATTTAGGGACACAGTTGCTTCCTAAGTCAGACACTGGCCGTTCAGAAGTTGATCACTTGGACTTAGCTACAATTAACGTCATCAAAAGAATGACAAAGCGAGAGGCAGATGAGGTGATGGCACTTGGAATGCATCCAGAAAGCACTCACAGCCAGAAAAATATACAGAACTCACACATACATAAGTAAGAGAAAGATGACATTAAATAGACAAGCTCTTTAAAAAAGAGAAACATGGCGCTGGAAAGATGGCTTAGCGGTTGAGTGCTTGCCTATGAAGCCTAAGGTCCCCGGTTCGAGGCTCAATTCTCCAGGACCCAAGTAAGCCAGATGCACAAGGTGGCAGGACGCATCTGGAGTACATTTGCAGTGGCTGGAGGCCCTGGCATGCCCATTCTCTCTCTCTATCTGCCTCTTTCTCTCTCTGTCACTCTCAAATAAATAAAAATAAACAAAACATTAAAAAAATAAAATAAACTAAATAAATAAACAAATAAAAGAGAAACATGTACTTATGGATTTACAAGATCCAAAACATACACTTTTTTTTTTCTTTTTTGGTTTTTCTAGGTAGGGTCTCACTCTAGCCCAGGCTGACTTGGAATTCACTACGTAATCTCAGGGTAGTCTCAAACTCACAGCAATCCTCCTACCTCTGCCTCCACAGTGCTGGGATTAAAGGCATGCGCCACCACGCCCGACCAAAACTTCCACTTTGAAGCTTTCCCCCAGAGAGGTGGACACACGTGCCCACAGAGCCTAGGAGCACAGCGTTCATAACTACTCAGTCCTGGTAGACCCAAACTGGAAACAACCTCAATGCCCATCAGAAGCTGTCTAGAAAAATCAGCTGAGGTCCATCCACACCCTGGAAGACCTTCAGCATGAAAAGCGATGAGCCACTGGTACGTGCTACATGAACAAATCTCAAGCACAGTGTTGAGCAAAAACCACACACAAAACACCCGATTCCTTATAATGCTTATAATAATTCCTTACAATACGCAAAACTCTACCAGTAACACATAATCTATTGTTACAGAAAGCAGAAGAGTGGAATGGATATATTACGCCCACAAACTGCCTTCTAAACACTTATGTCTCTGCCGTGTATTGATGCTACTCTCATTTGTGATTAGAGAAGCTTCTCTTTACAGATGGCGGTGACCACTGGGATGGCTCAAAAGGCACCATAGTGCTGAGCAGAAGTGACAGTGGAGTGTTCAGCACTAAGTGAGACATCTCTATCATATCCTCCAAGGCTCAGGGTCCATTGTAGAGGAAGTGGTGGAAAGAATGTAAGAGCCAAAGGAAGGGTAGGACTGCTTCCAATGCACTCTTCCAGACACAAAATGGCCTTAATATTCATGACCTCACAGTGCCTGACACTACACAATACCTTCATAATAAGAGGGGGAAAATGATGACATTAAAATAGAAGAGAGACTAATTGGAAAGAAGAGAGATTCAATGGAGGGGGGATTTGGGAAGGGCACAAAGGGAGTAATGGGAGAGAATTATCATGGTTTATTGTGTATACTTAGGGAAGTTGTTGATAAAAAATTAAAAAAGAAAGAGAGGGAGAGAGGGCGGTAAAGAAAAAGAAAAGAAGGAAGAAAGGAAGAAGGAAAGAAGAAAAGAAGGAAGGAAGGAAGGAAGGAAGAAAGGAAGGAAGGAAAGGAGGGAAGGAGGAAAGGAAGAAAAGGTTTCCGGGACTGAAAGCAGGGAAGCTGATTGGCTGACTTTGTCTCTCTCAAATAAATAAATAAAAATAAAATATCTTTTAAATATCAAACTATATAATGTAGTATAACATGCATTAATTTCTCAGATGGAATACTGAGTGAAAAAATAAGATAAACACACAAATGTATATAATGAAGCCACATGTAATCCCAACACTTGGGGTGCTGAGGCAGGAGGATTACCAACCAGCCGGGGTAAATAGTGAGTTCCAGATCAACTTGGACTATAGAGCAAAACCCTGTCTCAACAAAACAAAACATTACTTCATGATTCCATTTATATAAATTTGAAGAACAAGAGCGAAAAAAAATCCTGCTTTGGACTCAAGAGAGTGAGCTGGTCGCTCGGGGAAGGGTGTGAAGGAACTTTGTGGGATCGGGATGGCCTGTGTCCAAAGAAGAGCCGGGGGATGCACGCAGGTCCACAGGAAGAAGTCAGTGATCAATGCCTTTATGGGCCTTGCACTATAGACACACTATTCCTCAATTTAAATTGTTCTAAAAGAGCAATGCAAGGCTGGAGGGATGGCTCAGTGATTAAGGTGCCCGCCTGCAAAACCCAACAACCCAGGTTCAATTCCCCAGCACCCACATAGAGCCACATGCCCACAGTGGCACATGTGTCTGGAGTTCATTTGCAGCAGCAAGAGGCCCTAGAGCACCCATTCTATCTGTCTCTCTTTCTCTCTCTTTCTCTTTCTCTTTCTCTCTCTGTTTGCAAATAAATAAAAAAAGATTTTTGAATTTTATTATTAATTTTATGAGAGAGAGAAAGAGAGAGGGAGAGAGAGAATGTTACATGTCAGGGCCTCTAGCCACTGCAATTGAACTCCAGATGCGAGCGCCACCTTGTGCACGTGTGTCAACTTGTGCGTCTTGGCTTACATGGGTTCTGGAGAGTCTAATCTGGGTGCATAGGCTTTGCAGGCAAGCACCGTAACTGCTAAGCCATCTCTCCAGTTCAATAAATAAAAATTTTTAAAAAATCAATGCAGAGAGCCAAAGAGCTATCTTGTGGAAAACACTAAATTCTATTTGATTGCAAAGAGCAGGATCCCAACTAATCAAGCCACCTGGCCAGCACAAGAAGCAGTTGCCCTTAGCACAGAGTCTGGCATAGGAGAGGTGCTGAATGAATTACCTGGATCAGTGATTAGCTGGAATGAATAAGCAAATACATGGACTAATCAATGCAGTAAATAAAGCCAATGGAACTAAACTGACCAGAATCTGAATCCCAGTTCTATATTAGATATGTGAAGTTCTTCTGAGCCTCGCTTTCTTTTTATTAAATATTTATTTATTTTATTTTTATGCATTTATTTATTGGAGAGAAATAAAGATGCAGAGAGAGAGAGAGAACAGGCATGCCAGGGCCTCCAGCCCCTGCAAATGAACTCCAGACGCATGCATCACCTTGTGCATCTGGCTTATATGGGTACTGGGGAATCAAACCTGTATCCTTAGGCTTCAAGTGCCTTAACCACTAAGCTATCTGTCCAGCCCCTGAGCCTCACTTTCTTTCCTTATTTCTGAAGTAGGGATGCTTTCTTACTGAAGGATTACAGTAAGAATTAAGTTAAGTAAGACAAAGTGTGCAGTGTTTATGTTCATTGACTTAGCATTTTCATTTCTATGAATTTACTTTACAGACACTCTTTTATGATTGAATAAAAAGGCATACATTAGCCTGGCATGGAGGTGTAGGTCTTTAGTACCCGCACTGGGGAGGAAGAGGTAAGAGGATCACAGTGAGTTCAAAGACAGCATGAGCTAAAGATTAAGTTCCAGGTCAGCCTGGGCTAGAATAAGATTGTCAAAAAAGGAAGAAAGAAAGAAAGAAAGAAAGAAAGAAAGAGAGAGAGAGAGAGAGAGAGAGAAAGAGGAAAGGAAAGGAAAGGAAAGGAGAGGAGAGGAGAGGAGAGGAGAGGAGAGGAAAGGAAAGGAAAGGAAAGCAAAGGAAAGCAAAGGAAAGCAAAGGAAAGCAAAGAAAGGAAAGCAAAAGAAGAGAAAGAAAGACATTCCAAAAGTGGAACCATCCACTGCAACACTGCTGCCATTGTGATCAAAGGAAAGGAAAGGAAAGGAAAGGAAACGAAAGGAAAGGAAAGGAAAGGAAAGGAAAGGAAAGGAAAGGAAAGGAAAGGAAAGGAAAGGAAAGGAAAGCAAAGGAAAGCAAAGGAAAGCAAAGGAAAGCAAAGGAGAGCAAAGGAGAGCAAAGGAAAGCAAAGGAAAGCAAAGAAAGGAAAGCAAAAGAAGAGAAAGAAAGACATTCCAAAAGTGGAACCATCCACTGCAACACTGCTGCCATTGTGATCACCATCATTATCTGCACCATCCACTACATCATTGTTACCACTGTCTTCATCATCACCACCGTCATCCTCACCATCCACTACATCTCTGTCACCACTGTCTCCATCACCACCACCATCATCCTCACCATCCACTACATCTCTGTCACCACTGTCTTCATCACCACCACCATCATCCTCACCACCCACTACATCTCTGTCACCATTGTCTCCATCATCACCACCGTCATCCTCACCATCCACTACATCTCTGTCACCACTGTCTCCATCACCACCACCATCATCTTCACCATCCACTACATCTCTGTCACCACTGTCTTCATCACCACCACCATCATCTTCACCATCCACTACATCTCTGTCACCACTGTCTCCATCACCACCACCATCATCCTCACCATCCACTACATCTCTGTCACCACTGTCTCCATCATCACCATCATCATCCTCACCATCCACTACATCTCTGTCACCACTGTCTCCATCATCACCACCATCATCCTCACCATCCACTACATCTCTGTCACCACTGTCTCCATCACCACCACCATCATCCTCACCATCCACTACATCTCTGTCACCACTGTCTCCATCACCACCACCGTCATCCTCACCATCCACTACATCTCTGTCACCACTGTCTTCATCACCACCACCATCATCTTCACCATCTATTGCATCAATATTACTGTTGTTTTAATCACCACACCGTCATTTTCACCATCCACTACATCACCATTACTGTTGTCTTCATCACACCATAGTTACTATCATCTCCATTATCAACACCCCAAGAAGGCTGCTGCCTTAGGCAACTGTTTCCCAAGACATGTGGATTGTCCCTGCCTTGGGTGCTGGAGAGGGTTACATGGGACTGTAAGCTGGTGCAGTTCCCTTCAACTCTCAGGTCTTTGTCTTTCCTTCATGGTCCTGTCTCAGCTGCCCTCAGAGTATCAAGGGTGCTGCTCTCCTCTCTGTGCCTATCTCTTTGCCCTCTCCTTCTTCCTCATCACCCTCATCAAGGTCCCCTATGAAACACCAGATTCCAGAGCTCACAGGGTGTGCCGAGCTGTCCTCCCAGTCCAAAAAGAGTGACAGGGATGATGCAGCTGCAGTTCAGCATGTGATAATTATTGTTAGCACCAACCACACTTCTCACCAACACACAGGAGAGGCAGTGAGGTCTCTCAGAAACACCTGTGTAGCACTCAGCCCAGCCTGGTCTTCTCCAACTCATCTTACCACAGCCAAGACTGGGCAGTACAAGAGTCAGGATCAGCCAGACCAGCTGGATACAAGTCCTAACTCTGCTACCTCCTAGCTGTGTGATCTTAGGAAATCTGTGTAACCTCTCTGTGTCTCAGGACCCTGACCTTACTACTGCTCTGACCTGCCTCGCTGCAGTGCTGGCAAGGTGGAATTGGTTAACATGAACACAGGGCTTAGCTCAGTGCCCACAGCCCAGTGCCTGGTTCTATGTGGCAGCTCCCTGAGATGGATCGAGGGCCTTGTCTTTAGAAAGGGTGACTGAAGTTCTTGTCCTCTGCCTCACTTGTGACTTTGTTCAGCACTTAATGTCTCAAAGCCTCAGGCCTCAGTCCTTACACTGTGAAATGGGACTGTTCATACTTGCTTTGACTATTCCTGGGAATCCTGAGGACCAAATGTGAGAAGAAACATTACAAGGGCTTCTATACAGCAGGAAGGAGAAGGGCCTGTTTGCTCTCACTGAGCTATGAAGAGCCTATAAACAGAAGTGGGAAAGGCATGCTGAAAGGGGCTAGAATGTTCTTATCAGCAGCCCTTGGAAATCTGCCTCACATCTTAAAGCCCTTCCACATACTAGCCCATCAGCTGCATCATACTAGCAGGTGTAGGGAGAGCTGTCTATGCCTTACTTGTTCCAGATCCCTTCTGTCCCTGACACCAAGGACATACCCAGAACAGGTCCCTGGGGAGGGGGCCTCCCTTGAGTCACAGCTCTGTGGCCTACAGGTGAGACCACCATCGCCAAGTGGACTCTGTACTGGGCCTGGGTGATGAGGACTAAGCACAGGGAAATAGGACTACATCATCAGTTGGGGGGGCCGGGCTACAAGCTTAGCACCCAGATGCGCACCTGACTCCAGACTACTAAAAAGCAAAGCACTATGCTGGGCGTGGTGGCACACGCCTTTAATCCCAGCACTCGGGAGGCAGAGGCAGGAGGATCACAGTGAGTTCAAGGCCACCCTGAGAATACAGAGTGAGTTCCAGGTCAGCCTGGGCTAGAGCAAGATCCTACCTTTAAAAACCAAATAATAATAATAATAATAATAATAATAATAAATAAAGCACTAAGTGTGGTGGCACACATCTTTAATCCCAGCACTGGGGAAGGAAAGGTAGGAGTTTGAGGCCACCCTGAGACTACATAGTGAATTCTAGGTCAGCCTGGGCTAGAGTGAAACCTTACCTCAAAAAAAACTAAAAAAAAAAAAAGAAGGGGACTGGGTGGGCTGGAGAGGTGGCTTAGTGGTTGACTGCTTGCCCGTGAAGTCTAAGGACACTGGATAGAGGCTCCATTCCCCAGAACCCACGTAAGCCAGATGCACAGGGTGGTGTATGCACCTGGAGTTCATTTGCAGTGGCTGGAGGCTCTGGCATGCCCATTCTCTCTCACTCTCTATCTGCCTCTTTCTCTCTCTATCTCTCATAAATAAATAAATAACTTTTTAAAAGAAGGGGGGCTGGGGAGATTGCCTAGTGGTTAAGATGCTTGCCTGTGAAGCCTAAGGACCCACATTCAACTCTCCAGATCCCACTTAAGCCAGACACACAAGATAAAGCAAGCAAAGTCACACATGCGCACAATATGGCAAGCAAATTCCACTGCAGTGGCTGGAAGCCCTGGTGAACCAATTCTCTCTCTCTCTTTCTCTCATAAAAATAAAAAAATGGGGCTGGAAGGATTGCTTAGCAGTTAAGGCATTTGCCTGCAAAGTCAAAGGACCAGGGTTCGATTCCCCAGGACCCACATTAGCCAGATGCCCACGGGGGCGCATGCATCTGGCGCTCATTTACAGTGGCTGGAGGCCCTGGTGTGCCCATTCTTTCTCTCCTCTCTCTCCCTCTCTCTCTCTGCCTCTCTCTCTCTCCCTCTTTCTATGTCAAATAAATAAATGAAAATTAAATATTTCTTAAAAAATAAAATTAAATTTTAAAATGATAAAATAAAAAAGAAATAAAAGAAAGACAGAAAGAACTATCCCTCTCCCTCAGCCACATTGGGCACAGGGCGAGGAGGTCAGGCTTCCTCCGGGCAGTACCCTTCATGCCAGGCACTCAGGACCCTCAGCCTGGCCCAGGCCGTGCCTGTGAGGTCAGGCTGGATACACTGGAGGGGGCACTGCAATCCTAGTCTGCTGGGCCCCGCTGGAGCGCCCACAACCAGTCGCCCCACCTCTTGGGCCCCGGGGTCCTGCCCTCACCTGCTGCCCCATCCACTCGGATGTGATCACACACAGATGACAGGTGCATGCCTGGGTCAGAGTTCCCAGGAACTGGGGGGGCAGACCCCACAGCCCCACGCCCCTCCCCTGCTCCCCGGGAAGCCCCGCACCCTTGGCCTTGTAGTACTCGTGCTCCAGCTCGCCCTCGTTGTCCTCCGAGTCGTAGTTCAGCAGTTCCTCCTCGTACAAGCCCAGAAAGTCAATGTCTTTCTTCCTCCTCTTCTTCTTGTGGGGCATCATTTTGCCCGCCGACCCTTTCTGGCCCTCGCAGGCTCACGACTCCTCCTCCTAGAGCCTCCTTAGAGCCTGGGCCTGGCCTGCCTGAGCTCCGAGCTCCTGGGGCCTCCTAGGGCTCCAGGTCCCGTTGGGGTCCACTGGCCTTCTTCCCTAGCTCCCCTGTTCCAAAGCTCTGCCCCTCAGACGACGACTGCTTTTTAAGTTCTCCCTCTGCGTCCTCCCCCTGTCCTATCCCTGTCCCCTCCTCTGTCACTGTCTCCCACCCTGCACTAGCCCTGGGGCTTGTCCTTGAGGCTCATCACTTATTTAGCGGGATGAGAAGGGCTGCCCTCCTTCCTCCCAGCCCTCCCCACTCATGGACTCTCAGGTGACTTAAACCCCTTGGCCTCACGGTGAGGAGCGGAGCGGGCAGTCCGGACGCCCCAGGCCACCGGGAGGGCAGGTGAGAGCTCACCACCTAGGAGACATCTGAGCCCTACCTCCTGTGACAGCCCCCGAGCAGGACAGCAGAGGCCCTCTGGAGAGTCGAGCTTCCAGGCTCAGGGGATCTGTTTCTCTCCATTATTCACGACCTCAGATCGCCTTTCGCAGCAGGCTGGGCTCTTCCTGGATCCTCCTCATTCTGTCTCTCTCCAACTCCCCAAGAGTGCTGTCTCCCGGAAGTGACACCTCCCAAGAACACCCACGCACAAGCACGCACATGACCCGCGAAGCAGTTACTGATGGTGACTCGCTTTCACTGGCAGCCTAGAGCTCAGGACCCTGGGGGCAGCCCACCGATCCGCAGGTGGCCCCTGCAACACCCGGACAGGCCAAGCAAGGCTGCATTGCATCTGCCTGGTCAAGAACCCCCACATGGTGCCGTCTGATGGGGTAGTAAGTAAAACCCTCACATCCCACCCCAGCCCCACATGAAGAATTCAGAATCAGGGAGGAAAAAAAAAAAACAGAGACAGAGGGTCTTTCCCACCCTCAGTCAGCAATGAAGGTTCCCTGTGGCCACTAGATTCACCTCCAAGATTTTATTAAGATGACCCAAGTTGGGGCTGAAGAGATGGCTCAGCAGTTAAGTCACTTGCCTCCAAAGCCTAAGGACCCAGGTTCTACTCCCCTGAACCCACATAAGCCCAGATGCACAAGGTCGCACCTGCTTCTGAAGTTCGCTTACAGTGGCTGGAGGCCCTGGTGTGCCCACTCTCTCTCTCTTTCTATCTGCCTCTCTCCCTCCCTCTCTCTCTCTCTCATAAATTAAAAAAAGAAAGTCAAAGTGTAGAGAAGTAATGAGTGAGTGTTCAGCACTAAATGAGATACCTCTGTGTCACACCCTCTAAAGCTCAGGGACCACAGTGGGAGATGTTGGGAGAAAGAATTTAAGAGCCAAAGGACGGTGAAGAGTGCTTTGGAACACTGTCTTCTAGACGTGAAGTTGTTGCATTCATGACCTTACAGCAATTGTCGTTACATACACGAGACCCACATAACATTGAGTCCATCAACAAGTTGTCATGGACGATGGAGGAGGGCAAAGAGACATCAAAATTGAAGAATTCGTAGAAAAGAAGAGGAGCTTAAAGGGGGGAGCTAGGGAGGGACACAAAGGAGGATGGTAGGAGGGAATTATGTAAATTTTTAATAAATGTTTTAATTTAAAAAATAAATAAAATTGCCAGGCATGGTGGTGCATGCCTGTAATCCCAGCACTTGTTGGGGGGGCGGGGTCGCGGGTTGGGCAGAGGTAAGAGGATCACTGTGAGTTCAAGGCCAGCCTGGGGCTACAGAGGAAGTTCCAACCTGGGCTAGAGTAAGACCCTACCTCAAAAAAAAAAAAGAAAAAGAAAAAGATTGTACAGAGGATTTTTCACTGTGTGCCTAGCTTGGGGTCCATTCAGCTAAAATTGAGAAAAGGTGCATGAAAAGTTAAAATCAAAAGTTAAACAAAATATATGTAGAGATGACTATTTTATATAACATGACCCAATCCCATATTTATTTCTACCCCCTTTTTGAAAGTATTTATAAAACTAGTTGAGGACAGCTGTATTTTTTTTGTTGAACTATTTAGTAGAATTTGTCCCTTTTTGTCTGTATGTAAATAAATGCTGTACATTTTGCAATACAAGAAAAAAAGAGCCTTAAAGAAATAAAAATTTTCTAAAAGATATTCCAAGTTGCAAGATGTCTATACAAACTTGAAAATTTTCAGTTCAACTGAAAGTCTTCCTCTGTCCTCTCCAAAAAAAATTAAAAATAAAATAAGAAAACAGCAGCAGCCCAGTGACCGAGAAGTAACCTGCAGGCTTAGCTGCAGAAGCAGCAAGGTGGCTGGCCGTTTTGAAAATCCCAGAACTGTACTGAACTGGACCACCTCCTGGCTGCGTGGCCTAGGACACAGCCTCTGTTTTTCTATCCATACGAGAGGAATAAGAACCCAGTGGTGCATATTCAGCCCTTGAAGAAAGCACCGTATTAATGAGAAGCTTCTAGAACACATTAGAGGTTAATGAATGTAATTAACTCCTGCCACAGTCTAGACATTTGTCTCTCTCCCAAACCCATATGTCAAATATTGGCATGTGAACACTCCTGTTCCAAGGAGACAGTACTAGGAGGTGGAGCCTTTGGGGGGGATGATTAGTCAGGCAGAGCCCCCATGCACCCATCAGTGCCTTTTAAAAGCCTCATAGAAAGGATGCATGAGAAAACAGCTGTCTGTGAACAGAAAGAGGGCGCTGGCCGTGCACGGAGGCTGCCCGCACCCCGATCTCAGGCTTCCAGCCTCCAGAACGGGGAGGACATTCCCATTGCTGATGCGTCATCAGGTGCTCTGTGGTGTCATCACCACAGCCTCATCAGGACTTTTCTTATCTTACTTCAGAAGATTGATGATTTGTATCACCTCAGATTGTTCCCAAAGCCCCACTTCAGATCGCACATGTGTCGTCCTGGTGGGTGCATCTGGAGTGCATTTGCAGTAGCTAGAGGCCCTGATGGGTGCCCCCTCCCCTTTTTGCAAATAAATATATATTTTTTTTTAGTCAGTATTAGCCTGGCGTAGTGATGAAGGCCTTTAATCCCAGCACATGAGAGACACAGGTAGGAGGATTGCTGTGAGTTCGAGGCCACCCTGAGACTACATGGTAAATTCCAGGTCAGCCTGGACTATAGCGAGACCCTACCTCAAAAAAAAAAACAAGTATCAACAGTTTTTGCATGTGTATGAGTGTGGTGTGTGCACATGTGTGTGTGCACGCCCATATGTATGTGCAGGTAGGTGTGCATAGATGGCCATGGGCACGTGAAGGCCAGAGGTTGATAGTGAGTGTCTTCCTAAATTAGTCTCTACCTTAGTTTTTCATTCTGTTTCTTTCATTTGCTTTTAGTAAATCAGAAGAATAAATTACAACTGTTACAGAATAATTCTAATATAAAACGAATAACATTTACGTCATTGCTTTCTAGTCAGAGGTATAAAATTCTTTAAAACTTTTCCATTTTGTTTTGGTTCCTTCTAGTTGTTCTAAGGATTAAAGGAAATCAGGTTTAGAAGCCAGACAGAGGGATACATACTTGTAATCCCAGTATTTGGGCTAACTATTGAGTTTTAGGCCAGACTAGGCTACGTACCTAGGCTTTGTGTCAAAAAAAAAAAAAATCAGGTTTATAAATTAAATGTGCTTTATTGAATTTCTCAGTTGTTGGACTAAAGAGCTTTCTTGAATTATCATATTATCTATATCCTCAGCAGCCGGCTACTTTATTTTTAACAAAACAGGCACACGCGAATGTTTGCTCATCAGGGTACTTTTAACCTTTTTATTGACAGCTGGCATACTGCTCAGTGTAAACTTTTTTAAGGAATGGGGAGGAAGCTTGTCACAGGGTACACAGGTGTACGCTCAGGAGGGAAGGGCGGACTATTTTTTTGAGCCAGCAAACCCTAGGGATCCTCCCGTCTCCACCTTTCCAGCGCCCAGCTTTTGCGCGAGTGCTGGGGACCGGAACTCGGGGCTCCGTTCTTGTGCCACAAGCACTTGTCCCTTAACCATCGCCCACCCCAATATTAATGTCAGTAATGAGATCTTCCTGTGAGTATTCCTCCTAATGCTTATTTTCCTTCGAGTAAACAACAACAACAAAAAGAAAGATGAGGAATGTGGCAGCTTGACTCCCTAAATGACAACCATGAACCGTCCTCTGGTGCGCTGGCTACCGTGAGCGAAGCACGCAGCCTACTCTTGAGCCTGCGCCGGGCATTCCGAACACCGCACTGATTCCTTGGGGAAACTGCGTGACAGCTGCAGCTGCTTGCTCTGGCTCCTGAAGGTGTACCCGCCTTGGTGAACTCTAGAGGACCCTGCAACCATTTCCACTGGGGGACAGAGGGGTAGCAGTCCCCTGTGTGGCCTAGCAGAGGTAATATTGCAGTTGGTGCAGAAGGAACAGAGCCGTGATTGGTGTAAACTCAGTCCTCCATTTCATGAAGGTCTGCTGTGATTGGTGCAGACGGCCCCTTTTCTGGGCTCTATAAGCAAGCTGTACCGTCACTTGGAGAGCCAGCCCTCTTCCTGCACTCTTCCCCGGGGGCTGCAACATTAGGACCGATAAAAGGCTTCTCTTGAGTGCTCTTTTCTTGCCTGCTTTTAGTAGAGTAGAGTGAGCTGTTAAAGAAAACAGCAGCAGGGCTCAAGAGATGGCTCAGTGGTTAAGGAACTTGCCTGTGAAGCCTAGGGAGCCATGTTTGACTCTCCAGATCCCTCATAAGCCAGACGCACAAAGGCAAGGCAAGCGCAAGGTTGCACATGGCCACTAGGTGGCACAAGCATCTGGAGTTTGATTTCAGTGGCTGAGGCCCTGGCATACCAATTCTCTCTCTCTCTCTCTCTCCCTCTCTCTCTCTCTCTGTCTCTGTCTGTCTTTTTCCAAAAAACAAATTAAAAATAAAATAAGCAAACAGCAGCAGCCCAGTGACCGAGAAGTAACCCGCAGGCTTAGCTGCAGAAGCAGTGAGGTGGCTGGCAGTTTTGAAAATCCCAGAAAAGGGGAAACCATGCAGTGGCAGGAGCAGCAGACCTGGACCAGACACCCAGAAGTTAGAACATTAACCACTGCCGAGGGCTGTAGGATCTCAGTTTCCCAGGTCTACACAAAAGCTATCACATTTGTAGGCTAAGGGGCCTAGAATCGGAGGCCTACACTAGAGCTGAAGTATTTGTCACTGTAGGGCTAAGAGTCCTGGTAGTAGAGGCCTACAAAAGAGGTGCCCTACAGGGTACCACCTGCCTCTGCTCCTGGCTGTCTGCTGCTGCCACTCACCATAGCAAACACTAAGAATAGAAAAGCTGCCAGAGACCAGTACTGGGAGAATTTCCTCTCACCTACCTGTGATTTCTACCCAGGCAGAGCATGAGGACCCCAACCAGCTGGTTGGTAACAACAGGAAGGCATGAGAACCTCCGCCAGGCAAGCCTGAACCCCCAGCCTGAGGCAGAGTTCAGGCCTCAGGAGGGACCTGGTCTACCACAGCACGAGACTTCACTAGTCCCTCATTTGTCACCTCCCTGTCCTGCCCCTTTCTGCACAGGACTGCATTCAGTACTCTGGGTCCTACCCCTGAGTCCCACATCCTGGGACCCTCAGCGACCTCCTTTCCCTGTCCTGAGCCTCCTTGTTCTGGGCCACACTTTGTCCCCGCCAATGATTCCTGAAGTGTGATTCGAATGGACCCCCTAATTAGACCTCCCAAAGAGCTCATCACAGTGCAAATTCCCACGTCCCTCCCAGACCAACTGAATCAAAACTTCTGAAAGTGAAACTTGGAAATCTACATTTTTTTTTCAACAGCCCCTTCACCTTGCCCTAGCTCTCTCTTCCACTGACTGTTTTCTTCACATACTGAGAAACCCCAGCAGTCAAGGTCCTCTCGGGCAAACCGGCTGGCCTGACAGCTCACCTGGATTCCTGGACTACGGGAAGAGCGTGGGCAGCTTCTCTCTACCGCGGTGTGCACAACTCTGGCTGCCCGCTGGGGTCCCCTGTGGTGTGCGAAGGAGAGTGCCTGGGCCCCTGATTTACTCAGTCCAAGATACGGCTTTCAAAGCTCCTTGTGATCAGATGTGGAGTTGTGTCGAGGATCGCCGCACGCCTCCTCAGGCAACTGAGGTGGGCTAATAGGGGCCTTCTAGAGACATCTTGCATGCTTGTACTCTAAGTGACCATAAGGGAAAATTTCAGGGGGAAAGGAGCACAGTCACCGGGAACAGATGGAGGGCATATCCGAGCAGCAGTCAACATTCCCTCTCTCACCCTACGCCTGGGTCGGCGTTCTTCCCACCCTGCTCTCTTGACACATCCAGATCATCACCAGGGAACGGGCATCCCTGACCCCCAACATTCTCACCTAGCTAAGATCTGCCCCATTCGCTCCCCTACTCTGCTAAGGGAGCCCTGAATCAGCAGAAAGCCTAAATGAGGAGTTGAGTGAAGTTTAACAGTGGGTGACACACGCCCTCTACTGGTATCTTTTGGTTTGACCTCTGGGACCTTGAAATTAGAAGAAAAAAATCCGTTCAAGGAAAATAATAGTAATAAAATTTTTATCTATAATAAGGTACCATTCACATAAAGTGTTCATTGGAATGAAAAGCACTTGAATTAAAGAATTTCTATTAAAGGAGTAAAGAATTAAAGAAATTTGAATTAAAATATATCTAGAGAATCCCATGACATTAGAACACATGAATTAAAAAGCAGGGGCTGAGGGCTGAGGGCTGGAGGGATGGCTTAGCGGTTAACGGCATTTGCCTGCAGAATGAAAGGACCCAGGTTTGATTCCCAGGACCCACATTAGCCAGACGCACAAGGGGGCGCATGCATCTGGAGTTCATTTGCAGTGGCAGGAGGCCCTGGCACACGCCCATTCCTCTCTCTCTCTCTCTCTCTCTCTGTCAAATAAATAAATAACTAAAAATAAATATTTTTAAAAAGCAGGGGCTGAATCAAAAACCAAACACTGACGGGGACATGCAGCAAACAGAACTGTTATGGGGCGGGGGGGGGGGGGAACATGCAAGATGTTCCAGTTACTTGGAGAAGGAGTAGGACTCATATACAGTGGCAGGAAAAAAAAACATTCCTGGGCTGGAGGGATGGCTTAGCAGTTGAGGCGTTTGCCTGCAAAGCCAAAGGACCAAGGTTCGATTCCCCAAGACCCATGTAAAGCAGATGCACAAGGTGGTGCATGCGTCTGGAGTTCCTTTGCAGTGGCTGGAGGCCTTGGGATACCCATTCTCTCCTCTCTCTCCTCTCTCTCTCTCTCTCTCTCTCTCTCTTTCTCTCTGCCTGTCTTTCTCTCTCAAATAAATAAGCAAAAATTTTAAACGTATTTAAAAATATTTCCTGCACACCCCAGAAATCACTCCTGGCCATCTACCTAGCAGAGACAAAAATGTACACAAGATTTGCATGCGCATATCCGAAGACACTTTATTCATAATGGCCCCAAATTTGAACCAGCACAGGCACCCATCAACCGGCTAGTGGGTAAGCAAATTGAGCTTGGTCAGTAACAAGATAGCCCTGTCAGCCTTAAGAAGGAAGGAGATGGGGCTGGGGATGTAGTTCCCTGGTAGATGCTTGCCTAGCATGTGCAGGTTCTAAGTTTGATCCCCAGCCCTGGAGAAGGTGGGTAGGGGTGCATGATACATGGATGAATCTCAAATATGCTCAGTGAGAAACCAGGCAGGGAAAAGTTCTTATTGTAGGGATTCATTTATGTAACACTATCAGAAAGGTAAAGGATCAGAAAACAGGCCAATGTGGCCTGCGGCTGCCACGGGGGACGGGGGAGGGATCCGTGGGCACAGCACAAGGAGGCATTGCATGGCCTCTCGTGTGTCCTGCCTCATCTCCTGCCTTTCCAGGTCCATGTGACAGTCTAGCTATGTAAACCTGGCCATTAGTTGGACCCCCATGTGGCCCCATGCGTGAGCACCCTGCGTGTGACTGGCAGAAAAGGGTGCTCAGGGCATACTTTGCTGACCTCTCCTACCAGGCAGTCTAGGTGGAGGAAACAGGAGGATGCCTTGGAATGGGCACACGGACATCCTCCCATGTAGATTGAATATCCCCACCACCACCACCACCATCAAGATGTAGCTACTTCTAAGCAAGTTCAATGTACCTCCAGTACCCAGCAGAGCAAGAACATGGCTCTCAAGAAATGGTGAATGAGCCGAGCGTGGTGGCACACACCTTTAATCCCAGCATTTGGGAGGCAGAGAGAGGAGGATCACTGTGAGTTTGAGACCAACCTGGGACTACAGAATGAGTTCTGGGTCCGTCTGAGCTAGAGTGAGACCCTGCATCAAGAAAGGGGGTACTGGAGAGATGGCTTAGCACTTAAGGTGCCTGTCTGTGAAGCCTAAGAATTCGTGTTCGAATCTCCAGGTCCCACATAAGCCAGATGCACAGTGACGCAAGTGCACAAAGGGGCGCACATGTCTGGAATTTGTTCACAGCAGCTGAAGGCTCTGACATGCCTATTCTCTCTCTGCCTCTCTCTCTCTCTCTCTCTAGATTAAAAAAAAAAGGTAAATGTAAGGGCTACAGAGATAAGGGCTGGGGAGATATCTCAGTCTAAAGTTTTGCACTTGCTTGCAAAGCTTGCCTGCCTGGGTTCAATTCCCTGTACCCATGTAAAGCCAGATGCTCAAACTGGCAGCCCTGGCACGCCCATTCCCCCCTCCCTCTCAAATATAGGTCAAAATAAAAAGAAATGGTGAACTAACAGGCAGACTACAATTGCAGAGTGACGGGGAAGGGCGTATACCTGTGAAGAACGTGACCCATCTGCAGTCCTCCATTTACCACGTTCCCTGGTTTATCACTCACAACACCAGCTGGTCTTACACCTCACAGTGTGTCTATCTGGGATCAGGAGTACTGCAGTGCTGTGTGGTGCCTGCTCTGCTCCCCTCAAATGGGAGAGCCCATGGTCACCTTGCAAATCCTCTCACAGGCTCCAGCTGCTGGAGCTATCAGGAAAGCAAGCCTCTAACACTTCTCCCTCCAATCCACTCCACTCAGAGCAGCCACGAGAGTTCATGTTCAAAAATGCTTTCATTAGGGTCTGGAGAGATGGCTTAGCGGTTAAGCGCTTGCCTGTGAAGCCTAAGGACCCTGGTTCGAGGCTCAACTCCCCAGGACCCACGTTAGCCAGATGCACAAGGGGGCTGCACGCGTCTGGAGTTCGTTTGCAATGGCTGGAGGCCCTGGCGTGCCCATTCTCTCTGTATGTCTCTCTCTCTGCCTCTTTCTCGCTCTGTCTGTCGCTCTCAAATAAATAAATAAACAAAAAAAATGCTTTCATTTACTTATTTGTGAGGAGGGATGAACAGAGAGAGAAGATGGGCATGCCAGGGCCTCTTGCCACTTCAAACGATGCTTACACCTTTGTGCATCTGGTTTTACATGGGTACTGGGGGATCAAACCAGGCTTTACAAGCAAGCACCTTTTTATTTATTTATTTTATTTCTTTTTTGAGGTAGGGTCTTGCTCAGCCCAGGCTTACCTGGAATTCACTATGTAGTCTCAGGATGGTCTTGAACTCATGGCGATCCTCCTACCTCTGCCTCCTGAGTGCCCTTCAAATTAACTCTTGAGCCCCCCCCCCCCCAAGCCCTACAGACTCTCTCCTCGCTCTCCAATCTCCAAGCACACTGACTCCCCCCTGCCCATTTCCACCAGCCTCACTGGTCTTCCGGAATGGCCTTGCCATTCTGATCATGATCAAAAGCCAGCACAAGTCACCCCACTCTCCTTCCCAGCCGCACTCGTCCAGTTCCCCTCGTCTCTCGGTGTTGCGGCGCCCCCTGGTGGCTGTCTCATCCCCTACAGGCTGTCATCCTCAAACCACTCCTGCCAGAATCACTCTTCCAGAAAATGACACGGGCACGTCAATCATTCACTTGTTGCCCTATTTCCTAGGAAAAAAAAATTGCTAATTCCTCAGGCCTATTTACAAGCCCCCCCCCAAACCTGGTACTGTGTACCCTCCTGGCCCTGTCTCAGTGACCTGCATACCATCCAGTGGGACCGACCCTCCCCAGGAAACTCGTCCACTCGCTATCTGACCCACCTCTTCCAAGGCACAATGCAAGATCTCGTCATCAAACCTCCCCGTGGAACTGTTCTCAACTCCACGAGAGCCCTCCGGTTCCCCCTTGCCCCCCACGATTGCACACAGTTTGCTGTTTGGAATTTTCTTCTGGAGCCGGTACAGCAAACAAGCAGGACTGGTGGGGATGGTCGGGGGAGCTTGTCACCGACGCTAGACGGTGTCTGGGGCACACCTGTGTCTCTTCGACTGACTGTCAGGTGATTTGGTGACAGTGTCTCCCTGACTATAATAGCACTTTTACAGTCCACCATAGAGCCTCGCATGGGACCCTCGGGAGAACAAACTTTCTTGCCCCCCCCCCCACCCTTCTGCCCTTGAGTAGGCGGCAGAACCTTCACACCGGCGGTCCCTTTCTCATGGGAGCTGCGCATCCTAGCACACGCGGGCCTGTCCCTTCCTGTAGAGCTGGAAAACGCTCATAGAAGGACTTGATGCATGTCCATGTGCCTCACAGATGCTTAAAGCTGGCTCATCCACGACACTTGTGGGACAGTGTCTTTACACCCAGGCTTTCCTCTGAGCAGGATCCCCGGACATGGCCATACCTCTCCTTGGGATAGACAGCACCTAGCCCCACCTCCGCTCCAGCAGTACAAACCTGAGTTTCTCCTGTCAAGGTCCACTCACCCTGACAGACCACTCGACCACTTGCTTCAGCGAAATCCTTCTCCAAGTGACCCCTGAAGAGCTTTCCGCAACACATCTCGACCACCAGGACTCACACCCCAACTCTGCTGCCAGGGCCACCTCGGCACCCTAAGAAAATCAGGTCCCGGTGTTGTGGAAATCCATAGGCACTCTGGCGGTCCTGTGGGAGCTGTTGTCACTGGCCTGGAATTAAGAGGCGCCATGGACCCCACTGCCAACCCTTGACAGTGGAGACCAGGCTCACAGCACCTCTCTCTTTCTCTCGCTCTCAAATCCCTTTTACTTCTCTTCTTCCAATTCTCTGTCATCCCTTTATACTGTCGCTCTGTGACAAGGGCCTCAGAACAGTTTGGCTTGTTTTCTGCCCATCTTTATGAAGATGTTGTACATGATCCAATATCTCCCTGGGGAAGCAGCGATCACTATAGCATGGCATCTTGACCAGACCTCCCTTTCTACACAGATCTCTCTCTTCCAGTAAATAAGCCACCCTCAAGGAGGGCCAGACACTTGGAATTCTGTGCCTCCATTCATGTTTCACTACATGGTGATCACTCCAGCTTGAATTCTGTCAGTGATCACTTGGTGACAAAAATATGATATTCTTTTGCATTTTCCAAGGGAAAAAATAAAGTATCATCATGTTTGATATTACCCTCCCTGCTCTACCACCCAGCACACCTCTGTTGAATTGCTCTGCTTATTCCACTGATCTTGGGAGCTCTCAGCCCTAGATCACCCATCAGCCATCACGACAGTCCTGTCCAGAAGCTGGCATCTCCTGACTGGTCTCCCTTCAGGCCCTCTGGTCCCCAGCAATTCTGCACTCCACACTGCAGTCAAGGTGGGCTCTTGCTGGGGCCATTTGATCAGATCCTCGTCCCTCTTTAAAGACCAGCTGACTCAAGAATCACAATCAACATTGTTAACATGACCCACCTCTTCCCCACATGTTCTCACTCTGTCTGGTCTCCATCTTTATTTCCAAGTGGCTATGTCCCCCCCCTCCCTTTCCTGGGCCACACAGGTCTTCCTCAGGGGCCTAAGCTCTGTCTCTACTGGGGCTTGGAATGCCTTCTCCAGCAATGCCAGGGTAGGGGAGCTCTCCGCGGTGCTGGAGCCCAGATCCCTGCTGCCTGGCTAAGCCTCTCACAGCCAGTGCTTGTCACTCTTATGTGGCACAGTTTTAATTAAACACTTAGCTGAATATAAAGGTGGTAACTTCTGTTTCTCCAGCCAGACTCTGTGTTCCAAAAATGTGACAACTGTATACATCTTCTGTTCACTCTTGCACTCCCAAAGCTTCAAGAAGCCCGGCCCAGTGTGTGCGCCAGGAAAACACTCGTTTAATGAATGATGTGACAAACAGCAGACACTTGGTAAGTGGCACTAATTAAATAAATTAATTACAACCACTCTTTATCTGATTCCCCCATATTATTCACACTTTCATTTATTCTAAAATATTTGTGAGAAAGCCCCTGTTATGGTTTGAATCTGAACCATTCCCACATACTCATGTTCTTTTTTTAAGTTTCCGTTTTAAATTTTTATTTTTATTTGTCTATTATATGAGACAGAGAGAGAGGTAGATATAGAGAGAGAATGGGTGCATCAAGGCCTCCAGCTAGTGCAAATGAACTCCAGATGCATGTACCACCTTGTGTATCTGGCTTATGTGGACACTGGGGGATTGAACCTAGGCCCTTAGGCTTCACAAGCAGCACCTTAACCACTAAGGATCTCTCCAGCCCCTCATACTCATATTCTGAATCTCACTCCCTAGCCATTGGTATGATTTTTTGATAGGCTGTGAGACCTTTAGGT
Organism: Dipus sagitta; assembly: GCA_036346955.1. NCBI lineage: Eukaryota > Metazoa > Chordata > Mammalia > Rodentia > Dipodidae > Dipus > Dipus sagitta. Next base: position 36,440,939 of record CM070771.1, read on the forward strand.
GGTGGCATCTAGCTAGCAGAAGTGGGTCACTGGGGACAGGCCGTTAAAAGTCCCTGGTTCCTACCATGCATTCTCTTTGCTTTCTGGTCCACCTTGATGTGCACATGATCCAATGTCCCCACCACAGGCTCCTGTTGCCATGACCCGAGCTACTCCTCAGTGGCTCCATGCCACGATGGTCTGACACTGTGAAACTGTGAGGTAAAATCAAGTTTCCTTCCTTAAGCTGTTTCTGTCAGCTACTGTGGTCACAGTGACCCAAGTAACTACTACACTTCTTCTTATGGGACGATTAACTGTACATGCCTTTCTTATAATATTTGAAAAGGCAGTGCCTAGGGCTCGGGGTTGCAGAGAGAAACCTTAGGTTCCACAATTGCTTGCTTGAGTGTTGACAGTCTTACAACTGTAATAATGAAACATTGAAACCTCTTTGAGCTGTCACCAAATTTATCTTAGAGAGAAGATGGCCTTCTTTGTGTGTAGGGGGGGAGAGAATCTTGGGCTGGAGAGATGGCTCAGCAGTTAAGGCACTTGCCTGCAAAGCCTGATGACCTGGGTTTGATTCCCCAGAGCCCACACAAAGCAGGATGCACAGAGTGGTGCATGCATCTGGAGCTCATTTACAGTGGGTGGGGAAATGCCCACTTCGAGAGGTAGCTGGGCAGTCTCCATAGGAGCTTATCCACTGGACAGTCACTGCCATCCCTCCCCCGTCACCTCTCACTGCACTCCAGAACCCATTATGTGATCATTAACGCCAAGGAAAGAGCTGTGGCCACCATCTGGACGGCTAACAGCTATAAAGCAGAAACAGCCCCATGGCAGGAGCCTGAAAATTAGAGGGAGCACAAAAACACGTCAGCCTTTGAGAGCTTCCGCAGGGAAGGCGTCCATCACTCCTAAGTGCAGATCTGGGTAATGGAAGCCTTCTTATCTATACTCAGGCAAGCAGGCTCCGGCCGAGTGCTGTGCACATGAATTCGAAATGCATTTTTATATAATCCTGTTAGAGTGCACTCAAGGAAATTGGCATTAAAAGAAGTTCTGTTTTTCATTTCATATGAGAGATATGAGAGGGTAACTAGTGCTCGGATGCTGTTGATCTGACTTCCAACCTTGACATGGCTGCTTTGCTTCAAGAGCAGAGCCCTGGGGGCCTGTCTCTGTTGGTGGGAATTACAGGCTGCTTTTGCTTCTTGGGCCTGCACATGCCCAGCGGATAAGTGAGCGCAGGATGAAAGCGTGGCATCACTGCCTTCATCTGGTATCTGTCTCCTTTGGGTCACGTTCCCGCTCAGCTCTAGGTAGGCATGTTCATCGCTTACAGAGTGTCTAAAACCTGGCAAAAACAGGCCGATTAGCCCTAAGTTGACTTAACTGATCTCATCCTCCTGTAAGACTAACAGCACCAAAATAAGAGTTCTAAGGTATTTTAACTCTCAGCTTTTAGAATATCCCGTTCCAGATTTCAGCAAGACACCTGAAGTCTCCAGTAATTTCCCTATGCCTATGGCCACCTTGGTTTTCAGGGACAGTGAGTTTTGAAGGCAGATGACCCCATCATGAGACTGACCCCTGAGAGGGAGCAGTTACCCATGACAAGAAGCAGGAGCCATCATTTCAGGTTAGGAACAGAATTGCCTCCTGGAGAGTTATCAGCTTCCCCAGACCAGAGCTGAGATCATGTTCTCCCAAAGTTTGACCAAGACTGTTTAACTATGCATGGTTTTCTGTCTCCACCTTCCGTCCCTTCCCTGCATAATGTCATGGTTCCAATGTGAAATGTCTCCACAGGCCCATGTGTTGGAACCCTTGGCTTCCAGCTAATAGTGCTGTTTGAAGAGCTTATGGAAACTTTAGGAAGACCTGACTGGCGGAGGTGGGTTACTAAGCATGAACCTTTGAGGGCTGCAGTCTGGCCCACCTTCTGCTCCTATTCTCTATGCCTTGTCCACCAAGACAGAAAGACGCCTTCCATGGACTCGGGACAAAGCTGCTCCTCCGCCATGCCGTCTCCACCGTGTGGACTGTATCCCCTTAAACACGAGCCGGCACAAACCACCCTCCCTCACGTTGCTTCCGCTGGGTATCTGGTCATGCCAACAAGCAAAGTAACCAATACAGAGCTCATGTCAGTGTCCCCAAAGACAAGGCTAAAGAGGTGGGGTCCCCCTCCCCCTTTCTATTGGTGTATCTCTCCCAGAATATTAAATTCATTTCCTGGCTTTGACCATTGTATTTTCTGTTTGATCTCTGGAGCAAGTGGTCAGACATGATTTGACACCCTAGTCAGGCTTCTAGCCTAGGGCTCTGGTAACAAATTGAGTGACCCACTTGATTTTTGTCCTGATCTGATCTTGGAGCCTGTCCTGTGAGTCCACATTCTCTACTAGCTAAACTGCCACTTCTGACAGATACTAACCAGTACCATGTCCCTCTAATCCAGCCCATAGATATCCACAGAGTGTCCATGGGCTCCTTGGAATACCTGGAAATCTCCCCATCCAATTGAACACACATTTGTACACATAGACACACATGCATGCACACATAATCCCCCCCCCACCTCACAGAGAGAGACAGAGACAGCCACAGTCTTGCCAGATGAACCATTTGACAAATTTTATTGGGTAGAAACTGAGGGCTTTTCAAACACAGTGACACAAAATACCCTGATGATGTTTTTTAGGCCTGGAATCCCAACCACTACTGCAGAATCGTGACCCAAAGGCAGCCATGTGCAGCTAGAATTATGCTGCAGGAGTTTGTAGGAACCCAGATTCTTAGAACAACATTTGCATAAAAATCAACTGGTGTAACTCTCTCACAATGGAGCAGCATTTTCCCCCAGACCTGGGAGCAAAGGAGCCTCTCCACATTCCAGCAGAGGCTGCCTCTACCCCAGGGAGGCTCCACGGAGCACCATGTAGCGTGACGCGGCTCTCGGAAAGCAGAAAGTGATGGTGGCCACTCAAGGGTAAATCATCTAGCAACCCCTTAGGGACAAAGCCCTAGAGCTGCCTTCATGGGGCCCTGGTCAGGGCCTCTGGGAAACGGACATCACCCTGGTGTGGTGCCACACAAGGCTGTAGACAAGCATCTGGACCCAGGGCAGTGGCTGGTACAGCCTACCATGTTGCTCTCAGCATATTTCACACCTTCATTTGGGGGTGGGAAGAGGAGGTGACAGATGAATCAGATGAACCACCAAGCACCAGTGTGTGCTTATAGAGCTAAAATGTTCATTAAAAACCCGTATTTCACAGTTGAGACAATATGACAATGAACAAGCATGGGGCTTTCTGTAGGAAGGTCATTCAAGTCCAGAAAGAGAATCTGCAAGCCCTTGCCACATCCTTAAATCATGGATGCAGGGTATGGTTGGGGGGGGGTCCTAGACAAAACTAGCTGTCTCAAAGAGTGACCCTGGAACTGGAGAGATGGCTCAGTGGTTAAAGGCGCTTGCTTGCAAAGCCTGACAGCCCAGCTTCGAGTCCCCAGAAAAACCAACCTGGTCTCCAACTGAGGTTCTGCCCTCTCCTCTATGTGCACTAAGCAGGAAGCCAGGAGCAAAGCCACAGGTGCAGAAAAAAAGATGTCCTGGCCACAGCCAGGACGTGGAAGGAGCCTGTTTTCCCTCCTTCCCTCTCTTCTGGGGGAATGGGGAGTAATGGGAGAATGGCCCAAGTCAGAAGAAAAAGACAAGCCCAAAAGTGGAAGTTTACCCATGTCAGGTATCCTGGACCATCAGATAATGAAGGACTCACATGAATTTTGAGATAGCTGCATGCCGAACTTAAGCACCAAGACTTTTATGGGCGTTTGCGTATGTGGGAATGAAAATAATTCCAAAGCGGATAGGTGCCTCCTTGCATTCTTAAAGACAGTGGACTGGTGTTCGAAGGTTTTCATGGCTCTGTAGGTCTGTGGATGTCAAGGCTGGACGAAGCTAAAGCTGTTTAGCCACTGGGCTTATTACAAACTACTTGTCCCTCCACCAAATGGCCTCAAGTCGCCTGATGGCCTCTGAGACATGCGGGTTTGGTCCCTGTGATGCCATCACTACTCGACTACTAGCTGCCACTTCTTGCTTTACCTAGCACCTGTTCCATTCTCCTGTTGACGCACAGCCATGTGACATCTATTTGTGGAGTTCAAACCTCATCTGCCCTCACCTGGCTTGGCTACCCGAGGGTTCAGGGAACTTGCTGGTAAGTAGTCCTAGGAAGAGGGGTGAACTCCAGTGAAATGCCCACGTAGTCCATTTGCAAGACAATCAGGGTTCTTGTGAACTTTGTGCTGAGTATGAAATGCTGAGCTGCCATGGACTCGAAGTCCTCCCTGATTGGGAGCACCCGCAGTGGGAAGAGTGGGGACCTTGTCTCTGGCCGGAAAGAGGAGAGGTTGAGGCAGAAACTGGGGACCAACAAGCTAGTTATCTTGGGCCTTTTCCAAAGGCCCAGAGAAGAGGTCGAGCATAATGAAACGGGGCCATGGTGGCTTCTGTTGCTGTGGTAAAACACCTTGTTGCCACCTTCCATGCTTGTTTGGGACAACTATGGTGGCTGGGCAGAGGCCTGGGCCCTCACCCAGGTGGCCAAGTAGGTTCGCCCTGCATTAAAGGGTGGTGCAGTGCGATACTTGGATCCTACTCCAGCACTAGCCCCAAAGGGACTGTGACCTGAGTCCCAAGCTCCAAACTTTCCAAGTGTTTAGTTCTAATCCTAAAATACATCCTAGCATTCGACACAGACAAAATGTGTAACTCAGGCACATGAAGTCTCAGAATCCTTTTGCTTTGCTTTAAAAATATTCCATGATGTTTATTTAAATATTTACAATGTTCAGAAGAAGAAAAGCTGTTTGGTTCCTTTAAGAAGTCTCAGGCCTGAATCAGATTTGGCAGAGAAGCAACCCCACCACCACCAGGGAAAAGAACACAGGACAGAGACAATGACCACCCAGGGTAGTGCTCAAGTCCCTGGGCCAGCAACATGACTCAAGAACTTGCTAGAAGATGCCCCTTGGCCCCAGCCTTACCAACACAGACTCCAGTGCTGCCCAGAACCATGAGTTGACCAAGGATGCAGTCTGATGCAGCCCAAAGCGGACGAGTCTCAACCTGGACTGCAGTGGGAAAGACTTGAAGAGCTTGAACCCCTCACAGCCTGGCTCCCATCTCAGGCAGGCCACATGGGAATGTCTTGGTCCCTGAGAATTTCTTAAAGCTTTGCAGGTGACTTTGATGAGTAGACACGGCTGAGGTCTCTGCCTTGGCATGACAATTCTCAAACGTTGTGCTGCAGACCCACTTGGGGAGATGTGGAAGGAAGGTTACTAGATGTTATCCCCAGGCCAACTGCATCAGCCTGTGGGAAGGTGAGGGCCTGGTCAGAGGATCATGTTATATCAACTCCAGATGATTCTAATGAGCACAATTACAGAGGCTCTTGTACCCCAAAGCTGAGTGGCTTGTTCTGGTGACAGAAATGAATGACCTTGATTCCAAAGTAACCATCTCCTGACTAGAAGGAGCCAATCACTGATTTCTAAAGAGTTAAGTGAGGGAGGTGTCTATATGTCTCTTTTTCCTTTTTTTCAATGAAAAGAAAATGTTTATAAGAGATTATCCAGGAGATTAGTGAACTGTTGTAACTCGGGACATGGGCTGGCCACGGATGCTGAGCTCACTGACAAAGCAAGTTCAAGTCTGTGCTTGCTGTTGGTCAAGGGCCAGCAACTCCAGAAGCCAGCAGCCCACAGAAGGTCCAGCACATCTGCTCAAAGTAAAACAACGATCAGAACTTTGCAGAAGGGACACTGAGAGCAATGTAGTTAAAGACCAGCTTGTACCTTGGTGATCCTTCTACTAGAAGTAGAAAATTTTGATATATTATGCTAAGAGAAATAGCTAGTCACAGAAAGACAAATACCGTATGATTCCACCCATAGGAGAAACCTTGAGCAGCCAAATTCATTAGAAAGAAAAAGTAGACTGTGGTTGCTGGAGGGAGGAAGGGAGGGGAAGTGCACTGTCATTTTATGAGCTTCAATTTTTAATTTTTTTTTCAAGGTAGGGTCTCCCTCTAGCTCAGGCTGACCTGGAACTCTCTGTAATCTTAGGCTGGCCAAGAACTCACAGCAATTCTCCTACCTCTGCCTCCTGAGTGCTAGGACTAAAGGCTTGCACCACCATGCCCAGCCTCAAATTTGAATTTTGAAAAATGACAAGTTATGAAAACTGGTTTCACAATATTCAGGGTTTGTTTTTTAATGCAATTTTTATTTGAGACAGTTGTCTTTGTAGCCTAGGCTGATCTTGAACTCACTATGTGTAGGCCAGACTGGGTATGATCATGGTCATCCTGCCTCCGACTCCTGAGGTTCCAAGTGTGTGTCACCACACATGGCCATGAACATTAACACTACTGTGTGTCAGTACTGGGGGTGGGAGGGGACATAAAAATGAGCTAGAGGGCTGGAGAGATGGCTTAGTAGTTAAGGCGTTTGCCTGCCAAAGCCAAAGAATCCTGGTTCGATTCCCCAGGACCCACGTAAGCCAGATGCACAAGGGGGCACATGTCTCTGGAGTTCATTTGCAGTGGCTGGAGGCCCTGGCATGCCCATTCTCTCTCTCTCTCTCTCTCATAAATAAATAAAGGCTGGAGAGATGGCTTAGCGGTTAAGCGCTTGCCTCTGAAGCCTAAGGACCCCGGTTCAAGGCTCAATTCCCCAGGACCCACGTTAGCCAGATGCACAGGGGGCGCACACATCTGGAGTTCGTTTGCAGTGGCTGGAGGCCCTGGCACGCCCATTCTTTCTCTCTCTCTCTGCCTCTTTCTCTCTCTGTCTGTAGCTCTCAAATAAATAAAATAAACAAAAAAATTTTTAAAAATAAATAAATATTGTTTTAAAATGAGCTAGATTCCAGGCCCTGTCCTTCACTAAGGGCACAGAGACACTTAGCTGTGAGCTCTGAAGATGTCCTAATGGAAGCTAGTGATGATCACCACAGAAGCCCAGAAGAGAGAGTGCATGACTCAGGTCAGGCCATCACCAGACACCACGAGCAAAAGTGGCCAGATAAAAGTCAGAGAATTGGGGCCATTCCAGGCCCTTAGAACTTCTTGCACAAAAGCATAGGGCCCAGAGGGAAGAGGGCAGGACACTAAGGCTCACAAAACTGAAACGGCCTCCCTGAGACAAGGCTTGGATGTCTTGTTAAACGAATCTGCACTTTGTGGTACAATGAAGTGTTTTCAGATGCTGAGTCTCAGAATGCAGAGAGATCACCCAGGAGGACATGAGCTGGTGGGGTGGATGGGGTACAGAGAGGGATGACCTCAGTGCTATTTATCAGCTGGAATTGGCCAGATTTAAGGAATCACTAAACATAGAGGGTAAAAGTAGAAGAGGCAAGTGACCCAGGTCCAAGCAGGAAACCTGGCCTTCCTGAGCATCTAGTTTGCACTGGCATGTGCCAGTCATGGTGAAACATAGTGCTCCTCCATCCTTGAAATGCCTGATGCACCTGGGATTCTGTTCTGAATTTTCAGATGATAAATCAGTGACTCCCAGGGCTTCAGGAGCTCCCCAGAGTCACATTACTGAGCAGTACCAAGTGCGAGGAAGACGGAGTCCACCCTGTTCTTTGCCTACATCAGTTGAAGTCAGGCTAAGGTTCGAGAAGCCTTATAGAGGCAGATGCTCAGAGGCCTCCAGGTGGAGAGGCCTGTAGCCAAGGGCTAAGATGTGAGGAAGGCAGGCACTCGGGGCCATGGAACGAGGTGTCTTCAGGAGTGTGTCTATTAAGAAAGAGAACCCTGAGGAAGCTTCATGGAAGATAAATCACAAAAAGCCTGGGGAAGAGCATGCAGAGAGACAGGAGGCACGTCAGGAAGGGTTTGTTAAGAAAGGCAGGGGGAACGTCCAGACCAGAGGCCAGCCTCGTCAACTGTCACGTGGCTGTCAGGAATGAGACCAGACAAGTTGTTCCTTTTTGGGCAATGGCAATCAGTGTGCTGCCAGCCTTCCGGATTCAGAATTGACTTGTGAGTCTCTTTCTGCAACTTTTCTTCCTGGTAACTGCCCTTGAAATCACTCTACATGGTGAGCTTGTGTCTGAGAGATGCTTCATTTAAAATCTATGCACACACACACATACACATATACCAGACAGTACGTGCCAGGAAGGCAGAAGTACACTTTATCACTTATCCCCTGGCACTAGCACAAGACCTGGCACAAACGGGCATGCAGTAAGTGCACGGTGAATGACTGGCTGGAACCGGCACTCCGCTCTCCCTCGGTTGACAAAAGCGCCACTGCCCTCTGCTTCCTCCCCTTACTCAGCAAAAGCAGGGGCGATCGAGCGCTGTTGTCCAGGCAGAGCTGCCCCACCAGTACCACTGAAAGGTCCCAGGGGCCGGCCTGACCTCCAGCCGCCTTCCTTTCTGCTTGCCCAAGCTCCGAGTCATGTTCTTGCTTGTGCCGCCTTTTCAGCCTGGGGCAGTGCATTGAGCTAAAAAGGAAGACGACATAGCTGTTTTGGTTGTAGGGAACCAATGTCTCTTAAAGAAGAACTTAACTGGTAGTCCGCACTGTGCGGAGGCACCGTAGCCAAGATGTCTCAGAAGCAATGCTCGGGTCACCTCCGAGCCTTTCAAAAATGTTACACACATACTGATGACCAGGAAGAGCATGTGGTCTGCATGTCAGAAAAGCTGGTGAATTTCAGCTGAGCCACTGGCTGGCCATGTGGCCCTAGGCAAGTGACTCATGTTGTCTCTTAACATGTATTATTTTTGGATCGATCTCCATGGAGATGCCTCCAGTTACCCTCCAGGGCCTCGGTGTGGGTCAGTACCATTTGTAGAGCTCAGGACTGGGCAGAGGCGCTCGCAAGCAGAAGCTGCCTCCTGGACCCAGACAGCCTCCCAGAGTGTTTGCCTCTGGAGTGGTACCTACTACCACCCTGTGCTGGCATCTCAGTTGGGAAGGGAATGGTGACACACCAACGAATAAGACTGAGGAGGTGAGGTGAGGTGCAAGCTGGGGGTTCTGTGCAGATGAGGACAAATGTCTTCCAATGGAGCCTGACCATCATCAAGAACCTGTCACCTATATATGCCTTGGGCACCATCTTACCCAGGGGGTCTGGTGGTGAGGCTGGGAGCTGATGCAGAGAAATGATCAGTGTGGGGCTCACCACAAAAGGAGAGTGGGATAAATCTTAGCTATTGGAATAAATATATGTTATGGCTTAGATCCATACATCATGAATGCCTCAAAAAAAAAAAAGGATATTGGGGCTGGAGAAATGGCTTAGCAGTTAAGGCACTTGCTGCAAAGCCAAAGGACCCAGGGTTCGATTCCCCAGGACCCACATAGGCCACATGCACAAGGTAGTGCATGTGTCTGGACTTTGTCTGTAGTGGCTAGAGGCCCTGGTGTGCCCATTCTCTATCTCTCAAATAAATAAATAATTTTTAAAATGGATGTTGTAAGGACCCTGGAGATCTCTTATAAGCCCCTGAAGGACAGGATGGACTAACCCTGGGACCCACAGGCAGAAGCACGGCCCTCACACAGCTGCTGACTTCCTCCAGCATGGGAGGGATCTTGATGCTCTCTCCTCAGCTCCATGGTGACCCTGCCTGGGCAAGTTCCAACCCCAACTCTCAGCTTGGGGGGACCCTGATGTCTGACTCACAGGGCTCCTACCTACTTGTAGCAGATGTAGTGCTTCAGATACAGAAGAGGCATATTCAGCTGAGCCCTGAGCACGCTCTGACCCAGGTCACTTCCTTGCTACAGGCCTGTGTCCTTAATGAGGGATAAAACTGTCTTCATGAATCTTCTAATGCTGATAGCCTGTGGTTTCAAGAACTAGGTTCAACGAACCATAGATAATGGCTAGACATCTCAGTTAGCTGGAATCATTACCAGAAGCTCCTGCTTTGAGAGAAAGCCAGATTCCACGCCAGCCAAAAGAATCCCCCCAACAAGTGTGTGGCCCCCTGTGTCTTAGTGGCTGCTCTGCTCCTTTACAATCCTGTGGACTGAGTAGCCTGGGGACCCTCTCAGTCAGGCCCAGAGCTCAGAACATAGGAAAGGCCGCATTCGGCACAGCTGGACATGAGGGTGAGCTTCAGGACACATATAGGCAATAGCCCAGAGGAGACAGGGCTGAGGGGGGAGGAGGCCCAAGCAGGGTCAGGTGGCTGGAGGTCAGCATTGTCCTCTAGCTCTCTCAGCCGGGGCTGGGGCTCTGCCTGTACAAAGGTGACCAGGTAGAAGGTTCCGCTACCTGTTCTCTCACAGCTCCTCCTCAGAGCGTCCAGCCTGGCCTGCAGGGCTGCAGTGCGGGTGTGATCTGCTTCCCCACCGAAGACAGAGACAGAGCCTAGGTCACAGAGTCTTACCCAGCCCAACCACAGGCCAGAACAGAGCAGGCTCTCTAGAAATGTCTAAGAAAGGGAGGGAAGAGAGGCAGCGAGGAAGAGGTGAGAGCGGAAGGAAAGAACAGAGAGAAAGGTTGCAATCCTCCCCACACAAATGTTCCCCAGTTCTTAACCTGAGGCACTTCACCAACAGTGACCATTAGACACAATCACAGTCTGCGTTTCCACACATAGGAAGGAGACATAAGGAACTTCAGGTGTGAATTCACACGTGAAGCTCTCAGCCTAGGCACAGCTAACTTCCCCAAACCCAGGCTTGGTGAGTCCCTTGTTTGAAGGTCCCAGGCACGTGCTCTGGGGGTGACGCCTTCACAGGAGAGACCTTAAGTTAGGAATGCTGGTGTCAGGGGCCCCCACGAGCTCCCATCCTCCAGGCTCACAAGACAAGGCAGCACTCTCTCCAGCTGACGGCTCCTATTCCGGAACGTGAATGAGCAGGATCCTGCAGTCGGCAGGGGCATAAAGAGGAGCGCGTCTTTATAAATAACTCCTGGTTAAAATGGAGCTGAAAATAGGGACACAGAAGAAGAGGAAGCAGATTGCTAAGCACTTGCTGAGTCGATAACACTGGCTGGGAAATCTTAGTGCAAATGGCTGGTCTGGTTTATTTCCTTCTTGTCAAAAAGGTCAAATGCAAGATGGAACCTAGAGGCAGGCACCAGGGCTGTGTATGTGTGTGTGTGTGTGTGTGTCTAAAAACTGGCTCTCAGCTGCTGGAATCTCAAGGAGATGCTGACAAAGGCTTTGATTAGAACTCCCCACTGCACTCAGCCAGGTGGCATGACCAGGACGCAGTGAGTCGCCTGTTTCTTCACCGGAAGGGCTGGCCTCTGGATGGGCCACTCAGTTCTGAGATTCTAGGTAGTAATGCATGGCTGGGTCCCCGGAACGAAAGTGAGGCAGCCAAAGGTATGAATGAAATCTGGACTGTGCTTACTGTCCTATTGGGCATCTTATCTTTGCTCCCCAGGGCCTTGACCTAGCTGCAAGGAGGCCATGACTGCAGTTTGTGCTGTCTGAGAAGAGGAGGTCCAGTGGAAATGTGCTTATTTACGCGCAACATGAGACCCCGCCCCCCGACCTTGGAGAGTGTAGCATGTTTGGGGGGGGGGGGACAGATGGAGACACAAAGCAGAGAGCCCCCCTCCCCAGGGGAGGCTTTGAACGGAGCTGCCTCCCGCCCCAGGACCCAAACGCAAAAGCCTGAATGCTGGCCCCCTACCCCAGGTGCTGCCAGGCCAAGGACCCCAGTTCTCGGAGGGTCCGTGAGGAGCCAAAGCCGTCTGCCCCGAGCAGCCGCCGGGCGGGCGGCGGTCAGCAGCAGCTGCAGGTGCCCGTGTGCACCCGGAGGATGCCCCGGCTGTGCAGGTGCAGGAAGGTGAAGATCTCGGAGGGCATGGCGTGGAAGCCCGGGCGGGGCTTGACATTGTCATAGTAGTGGTGGGTGATGTAGAGGCCCGAGGGGTTCATGGGGAAGGCCCAGAAGCCGAACAGGTGCACCTCCTCGCAGAGCTCGAGCGCCGCCGTGACCAGGATGAGGCCCGTGCTGACGCGCTTGGCGCGCACGCCCAGGCTGAGCCAGTAGCGCGACACGTTGACCAGGTACTGCGGGTGGAAGTAGTAGACGGCCTGCTGCGACTCGAAGTCGTCCAGCACGTACTTCACGCGGATGGACACGTCCGTGTTGCGCGTGTTGTAGAAGGCGGGCAGCAGCACCGACGCGTTCTCGTAGCCCTGCAGCACGCGGTAGAAGGGCCGCCGCCACTTCTCCAGCTTGTGGAACCTGCACAGAGGCGGCCAGGGTGAGACACCTCTCGCGTCCCCCTCCTCCCGCCCCCTGCAGTGCGGGGAGGGGGGGGCGCTCACAAGGCCACCTGGGCATCTGCTCTTCTGCGCCTCAACAAATGGGAGTATGGCCTTTCTCGGGCACGGTGACATTTTTGTAAGCGGGGGGGCAGGAGAGGCCAATTCCAGCCCAAAGAGATGATTAACTAGTGTGTTGCTACCGGGAGAGAACTATGCTTAGCCCTAACGGATGAGGGCGGTCTAAGGGGGCCCGGTGGGCACAGCTGAGAAGGGGAGACTTTCCCTAGAGTCCTGCCCTGCACTCACTTCTGGAGGGGACCAGGTGAAAGCTGCGATCCTTGCTAAGGTCTCCCTCATACCTGGACATTGCCTGTCCTGGTTACAACCTGAAGGGTTCCTGACCCATCCTTAGGAGACAGCCATCTAGACTCACACTATCTGAGAGAAAAATAACGTGGAGGACTGGAGAGATGGCTTAGCGGTTAAGGTGCTTGCCTATAAAGCCAAAGAATCAAAGTTCAAGTCCCCAGGACCCATGTAAGCTAGATGCACAAGGTGGCACATGCGTATGGAGTTCATTTGCTGGTGGTTGGAAAGCCCTGGCACATCCATTCATATTCATATTCCTATCTCATATTCTCTCTCTCTCTCTCTCAAAATAAATAGGGCTGGAGAGATGGCTTAGTGGTTAAGGCACTTGCCTGCAAAGCCCAGGATACATGTTCGATCTCTCTGCAGATCCTACGTAAGCCAGATGCACAAAAATGACACAAGTGCAAGGTTATACATGCACACTAGGTGGCACAAGTGTCTGGAGTTTGATTGCAGAGGCTGAGGCCCTGGTGTGCTAGTTCTCTCTCTCAAATAAATAAGTAAATGAAAAAATGGAAAGAAATATAATGTGGGCCCCACATGTGATGCTATATGCTCTAACAAGTATATTTTCGAAAAGTAACAAGAAATAATGGAAAACATTAATAAATATTTTATATTACTAAGTTAACATACCAAAATGCTACCATTTCAACTTGTCCCTAATATTTTTAAAATCTATGAGATATGTTACACCTTTTTGTTTGTATTAAAGTCTTTGACACCCAGTGGGTGTCTTATGCAGACAGCTGACATGACTCAATCTAGACCACCTATGTTCCCAGAGCTCGGTGCCTTCATGTGACTATTGGCCACCGAAGGACAGAGAGAAGACCACTGACCTCTCAGTAATGATGCTGGGGTTCACAGTGACCACATCTGTCTTCACCCCCACATCCACAGTGTACTTCTCCGAGATGGGGGGCAGATTGCACCTGCAGAGAAGACAGGGCAGCTTGACAAAACCGGCCAGTCATCTGCAGATGGTCTGGGGTGGGGGGCACGCAGAAGGAAGGAAGGGTGATCACACGAGCAGAGGGATGCACGAGCTACCAGCTGGGGAGAACTTCTGGGGCTAGATTACAAACTAGTGGGCTTTCTGCTCCGTATCAGGACAGTAAAAAGGATCAGTCCTGATGCCCCTGAAGTTGCAGTCAGAGGGGGAGAGAAGCCGTCAGCTGAATATGCAGTTGCGAGCTGAGGTCACCGGGGCCTTGGGCGGACAAGCTCATGGCACTGAGACAGACAGAGGACTCAGGAAGACTTCTCTAGGGAAACAGTAAGGAGGGGGTGAAAGTCAGCTGGCAGGAGGAAGACCAAATAAATGTGGCACAGTCAAAGATGAGTCGCGGAAACCCAATACTGAGTGGCAAGCAAGGGCAGAAGTGTGCGCAGGAGTGTAATTGGTAGAAAGCTCCTGACGTAGGGAAAATGGTGGGCCCCAAGACACCCACAAAATCCTACCCCCGGTATGTGCCTTTTCCAGCGGAAGGGACTCTGCAGTTGAAATTACATCACACTTGAGATGGGAGAGGTGGCTGTGGACTATCCAGGTGTCCAGTGCAGTCACGGGGGCCTTTGTAAGACAGTGTTGTAACAAGGAAAGCCAGAGAAGAGAGTGAACCCAGCACGGGAGTGCACGCCTGTAATCCCAGCACTCAGAGGCTGGCGGTTCCAAGCTATCCTGAGCTGCATAGTAAGATCCCTGTCTTAGAAACAGGGAGAAGGGGGCTGGAGAGATGGCTTAATGGTTAAGGCACATGCCTGTGAAACCTGGGGACCCAGGCTCTATTCTGCAGGTCCCACATAAGCCACATGCACATGGTGGTGCGTGCATTTGGAGTTCGTTTGCAGGGGCTAGAGACCCTGGTGCACCCATTCTCCCTCCCTCTGTCTCACACTCTCTCTCTCCCTCCTTCCCTCCCTCCTTCTGACTCAAATAAATAAACAATAAATCTTTGAAAAAAGAAAGAGGGAGTAGGGAAGAGAGGAGGGAGGGGGAAGAAAGAAAGAAAAGAGGAAAGGAGGGAAAGAGAGGAACCTGTGACAATACAGTCAGATCCAGGGGAGAGAAAGTGACTAGAAGATACTGCAGGGCTGGTGTGGAAGGGGCCACCAGCCAAGGGAGGCAGACAGCAGCTGAGAGCTGAGAGGGGAATCGGACGCTCCCCTTCAGCCCTGCTGGTTTTGACTGCAGCCTACTGACACTTCTCACCTCCAGAGCAGTGAGACCATCAACACTGTGTGTTTTAAGTCACACTTGTTACAGCAGCAGCAAGCTCATACAGACCCCAAGCAAGCAGAAACGAATAAAGTGTCCAGGAATACCGCGTGCAATGCAGGAACTTCAACAATGAATGGTAAACCCAAACTTCTGGGTGCTGACCGCCCTTGGGGGGAATGGGAAGAGCAGAATGGCTGTTCTAAGAACTCAATACAAGCGCTTAACTTCTTAAGTGATGGCTTGTAAATACTCCTCTCACTGTTGAGCTTCATACTTATGGACACTGTTGCGGATTGCAGGTAAAAATGCCCTCCCATAGACTCAGGCGTTTGAATGCTTTGATCCACAACTGGTGGTTCTGTTGGGGAAGGTTATGTAACCTTCAGAAGGCAGAACCTTGGGCTGGAGGGATGGCTTAGCGGCTGTGGCGCTTGCCTGCAAGCCAAAGGACCCAGGTTCAATTCCCCAGGACCCATGTTAGCCAGAGGCACAAGGGGACGCACGCACCTGGAGTTCATTTGCAGCAGCTGGAGGCCCTGATGCACCCATTCTCATTCATTCTCTCTCTCTCTCTCTCTCTCTCTCTCTCTCCCTCCCTCCTTGTGAAATAAATAAATAAAAATTTAAAAATATTTTTAAAAAAGAAGGCAGAGCCTTGCTGGAGGAAGGAAGTGGGTCACTAGAGAGGCAGGCCTTGAGGTTTTACAGCCTGGCAAACCTCCTGTTTGAGCTCTGCTTCCTGGGTGCAATGTGACAGGCTAGCTTCCCACATTTGCCACCACGATGGGGAGGACTGTGGTGGTAGAGGACTCCTTCCCTCCATCCTAGACCCGCCAGGAGGCCACAGGCAGCACACGACCGCCATGGGAGGTGGGGAGAGGTGCCCGCCACACTAGCTACCCACCCTTGGGAGGTGATGTTCCTTCCAAGCTCGGAGCAGGGTGCCCTTGGCATCCCTCGAGGGCCTAAAGACTGGGGTCACGTTTTCACAGTAGGACCTCCAGCCACGCCAAACCTCACCGTGGCCCCTGCCGCCGAGGCTCAGTGTCCTGACACCACCGTGAAGCCTCGGCACTGCAGGGTTCTCCCCAAGCATCTGCCTGAGCCTGTTCTCAGGCCATCTTTTTCACCAGGGCCAATGAGGCACGGGAGAGACCCCCGCAGAGAAAAGTGCTCATATGAGGAAGAAGGCGCACGAGGGCCACCCTCCAGCTTGGTTACGGCAGGGTGGTGGGGTGGGGGCGTGACCCCACCATCAGTCCTGCACAGCCCTCTGTTCTGCAGGGCCCTTACATCCACAGGGATTTTCCTGGTCTATATGTTCCTCCTATTCTGCAGACGGGACACCTAGGACCCAAGAGTGTCCACAACCCACCAAAGGGACAGGGCTAGCCCTGGAGAGGGGAGAGGGGTTCCCCAGCTTGTTTGAAGGGTGGCAGCAGAGAGCAGGGAGTGAGGGAAGGGGAGCGAGGGGAGCAGCGGGGAGCAGCCGATGCAACTCGAGGCGATCCTCTTACCGGAAGACAAAGTCAGCGCTGTTGATCTCCTGGCCGCAGCGGCTGTTCTTCAAGATGCCCCCGTTGCCCACCACTGCGCACTTCTTAAACTGGGATCGGTTGTAGGGCATGTCCTGGGGGAGACACGGGCACAGTGTCAGACCAGCGCCAGCCCCGCCTTCACCTGAGCTTCTCACCTCTTCCCAGCTGTCTACCTCCTGACTCTTGGCTCCACGGGGCAGCCTTGTAGAGAATGTGAATGGAAAGTGGACTCAGTTTTTTAAATAATCTTTTCAATGTTTTATTTATTTGAGAGAGTGTGTGTGTGTGTGAATGAAAGAGGCAGAGAGAGAGAGAGAGGTAGAGAGAGAATGAGCACTCCAGGGCCTCTAGCCATTGCACTGAACTCCAGATGTCGTGTGCTACCATGTGCATCTGGCTTTCCATGGCTGCTGGGGAATAGAACCTGGGTCATTAGGTTTTGTAGGCAATCGCTCTAACCGCTGTGCCATCTCTCCAGCCCTGGACTCAATTTTCAGATGAAAAGAGCAATCAGAAGCTGGCTACTATTCGATCCCTCCCACCTCTAACACCAGGAGCCTGCTAGGATGCTCATCCCTGGCATCCAGCCAGCCGGCTGCCAGGGGTTCCCAAGGAGAATCACTAAGCAACAGGAACGAGGCTTAGTCTAGAGCTGCTGTCTCTCTCTGAGACCCTCTCTGTGTCCTTGGCCCATTTTCCCTGTAGGGACAGGCCCAAGGGGCAGGGTAGGAAATGCACAGGCATCTCAAAGCCAGCGAAGGGCAGCTACACTGTGTGACCTACCAGAGGCAGGAAAAATCATGTCTTCTTTGGGGGGGAAATCATCAAAGACTTCTGTTTTCTATGAGTGTGTCCCAAACTTCTAAGAACCAAAAATGGTCTGAAAATAACACGTGGAGAGCTATCTAAGAACCACAGGATCACAATCTCTAGGATGGGGACAGAAGCTGGACCTTAAAATCCCAAAGAAGTAGCTTTGTTAAAGGAAGCTGGGGAACTGCCATACTATCATGAGTTCTGATTTGGGAGCTGGGAAATTACAGCCTGGAGGTCACATCTAGTCCGCTTCCTGTTTTTGTATGGTCACCAAGCTGAAAGTGACTATCATAGTTTCAAGTGATTGAATACAACTCAAAGACATTTGAAAATTACATAAAATTCAGGTTTCTGTGTTATTAGGACACAACTGACCTCATTAGTTTAATATGCCTACATCTGCTTTGTGCCGGGACAACTGTAGTCAGACGCTGTGACAGCGACGAGGTGACCTGCAAAGCCTACTGACCACCTAGCCCTTTCCAGAGATTGCTTGGTTACCCAGCTATCTATTTCTGGTCTTGGCAGTCCATGCATTCCCTGGCTCTCCAAGGACACACAGGCCAGCCCAGACTGTTTCGGAGTGAGATGCAAGTTCACCTGTCATCCTCTTCACAATCAAAGCTTTGCAAGACCCACCTGGTGAAGGTGGCGTAATACCATCCTTTCTGGCACTGTAACTCAGGAGGGAAGAGGTGACATCTGCTACATTCAGCTCTTCCCCCAAGGCCCCAGAACAGTCTTACCAGAGCACTGTCATGCCAGTGAGAGAAAATAAACTCTGGTTTTAATCTCATTCGCATTCCCCACAATTCAGGGCAGTCTAGAGCCATCCTTCCAGGGCGTGGTTATGAACACATACATCCCTTGCACCTGCCTCCACGCAGAGGCAGTCCCATCTTTACCCTTCAGAACCAGCTGACAGTAAAAATTCTGAAGCCCTTCTCCAAGACTCTAGAGCTGGGGTCTGCACCAGTGGTCAGCCCATGTGCGCCTCAGTGGTCTAAATGGACCCTGTGTGTGGACCCCTCACCTTGTGGCCCCCCTGGGTGGAGAATCACCGTGCTAGTGCTGACCTCCAGGCTTCCTGAGTGAAGGGAAAAACAACAGCCTCTCTGGTTTACACTTCTGGTATTGCAGAGGTTATGTTAGGAGCAGCTAGCCCGATGCCTGGTCCAAACCCCAGTAGGCTAAGGGTTTTTCTGTTTGTTTGTTTGTTTTTGTTTTTAATTTATTTACTTGAGAGCAACAGACAGACAGGGAGAGAATGGATGCACCAGGGCCTCCAGCCACTGAAAACGAACTCCAGATACATGTGCCACCTTGTGCATCTGGTTTACATGGGACCAGCAGAATAGAACCTGGGTCCTTAGGCTTACGTGGGTCCTGGGGAATCGAGCCTCGAACCGGAGTCCTTAGGCTTCACAGGCAAGTGCTTAACCACTAAGCCATCTCTCCTGGGCTGAGTTTTTGAAGGACAAAAATTACCACCAAGGTCATATGATTTGCACAGACTCTGAGCTTACCTCTGTCCTAGGTCTTGCTTTCTGGTACTCACATACTTTGTATGCAGGTTTTTTTTTTTTAAGAAATGTTTTATTTATTTTATTGGAGAGAGAGAGAGAGAGAGACAGAATGAATGAATGGGTATGCCAGAGCCTCCAGCCACTGCAAATGAACTCCAGACATATGCATCACCTTATGCATCTGGGTACTGGGGAATGGAACCTAGGTCCTTAGACTTCGCAGGCAAGTGCCCTAACCACTAAGCAATCTCTCCAGCCCTCTATGCAGTTCTGTGCTTGCCTTGGGTGGGAAACAAATGTGCAGTCATTCTTCCAGATATCTGCAGGGTGTCCCCAGAGAGCATGCCAGAGGCAGAATTTTAAACTCTTCCTTGCCAAAGCTCACACAAACCAGATCCGGCTGGCATTCACCACACTCGGACAAGGCCCCTCAGGAAAGCCAGCGGGTGGGTTTCTGGGCCACAGATAGCTCACAGGACATAGGACCAAGGCGCAGAGGGCTCCTGCTCCCATCCAGCCCGCCCCACGGGGAGCCGCACCTTGGGGAACATGCGGAAGATCTCCTGGTTGATGTGGTAGATACCACTGGTCTCCACCTCGTACTTCAGCTTGGTCCCCAGTGGGGTGTTCTTCTGGGTGGTGAAGAGAAAGGCTGGGGCGTTGCAGCACCTGGACAAGGTGGACCTGCCAGGCATGGGAGACAGGAGGGTGACACCAGGCAGAGCACAGCCTCGTGAAGAACAGAGGCAGCCATGAGCTGGGCCTCTCCTCCCCCACGGCCACGCCCCACCCACATTCACTCCTACCGCAGCACCTTTGCTTGGCAGCCTCTGGCCCTCAGAATCCTCCTGGCACCTGGACCTCCCTTATCTCTCCTGCTGCCCTTCTATGACCCGGCCTGGTTCCACAGGAAGTCCCGATGATGGCCTTTGTAAAGGCTGTGGGATACACAGGACCATACACTTCGCTATCTGCTATTTGGTGCTGGAAGGGCAGCCCTGATGGCAGAAGCTCTGCCTCTCCAAACCACGCACAATGCTGGGCACGGGTGTGTTCAACTACCTGGTGTCCAGAGATCTCAGCTGCCTCAAGACCTCCGAGAGTTCCACTACTTCTTTTAAAATTTGTTTAAATTAATTTATTTATTTGAGAGAGAGAAAGAATGGACATGCCAGGGCCTTCATGCGCTACAGAGGAAACTCAAGATGCATGCACCTCCTTTTGCATCTGGCTTAGTGTGGGTCCTGGGGAATTGAACCGGGGGTCCTTTGGCTTTACAGGCAAGCGCCTTAACCACTAGGCCATCTCTCCAGCCATCTCTCCAGCCCCACTACTTTGAAACCCTCTTCCAGCTTCACTCATCCAGTGACCTGAAGACCACAGAAGCAGGAGCACAGCCTTGGGAGCTAAGCCTCCTTGGCAGACTCTTACAAAATCAAGGCCCATATGGCCACAGAAGATGCCATTTCACTACATTTTTTATTGTTTTTGTTTGTTTTTGGTTTTTCAAGGTAGGGTCTTGCTCTAGCTCAGGCTGACCTGGAATTCACTATGTAGTCTCAGGGTGGCCTTGAACTCACAGCACTCTTCCTAACTCTGCTTCCTGAGTGCTGGGACTAAAGGTGTGCACCACCACGCCCGGCCCTATTTCACTATTTTTGTTGCTGTTTTTTCAAGGCAGGGTCTCACTCTAGCTCAGGCTGACCTGGAACTCACTCTGTTGCCCAGGCTGTCCTCCAGCTCACGGCACTCCTCCTACCTCAGTCCCCTGAATACTGGGACCAAAGGCACATGCCACTATGCCCAGCTTGCCATTTCAGTCATTCAGAAACTGGTTTAGGAAATAGGGGAGGGCCAGATCTGGCATGGTGGGCTGGTCCATGCTTGCTTCCTGCAGAAAGTAGACTCTGGCTCCTCAAAGTGGTTTCAGGAGTTCATTCTTTTTTATCTCCCTTTTATGCATATACATGTGCTTATGGTATGCGTGTGTATATGTATTCACATGTGTGTGGGTATAGGTGGGGGGGGGAGCTGCACATACACACGTCTGTGGATGGCTGAGGTCGACATCTAGTGTCTTCACTGACTGCTCTCACCTTATTTACTGAGGCAGGGCTTCTCATCTGAACTCTCCTCTACTCAGCTCATCTAGCTAGCAAACCTGCCCCAGAAGTCCCCAGTCTCTGCCTCCTAAGTCCTGAGACTACAGGCAGGCAGGCTGTCACACCCACCCAGCATGGACTCGGGTGCTGGAGAATGGGAACTCAGGTCTTGAGCGCTTTAGCCACTGAACCATCTCTCCAGCCTGAGTTCATTCGTTTCTTAAAAATCTATTTTACTTATTTATTTATTTATTTATTTATTTATTTGAGAGACAGAGAGAGAGAGAATGGGCACACCAGGGCCTCCAGCCACTGCAAATAACTTCAGACGCGTGCGCCCCCTTGTGCATCTGGCTTACGTGGGTCCTGGAGAATCGAACCATGATCCTTTGGCTTTGCAGTCAAGCGCCTTAACTGCTAAGCCATCTCTCCAGCCCTGAGTTCATTATTTAAAAAAAAAAAAAAAAAAAACGACAGTTTTCATCTGAGCAGAAGAAGGGTTAAAATTCACACACTAGCTTTAAAAGGAAAAAAAAAAAAAGCCTGCGGAGCTTTAAGATGGGGCTGCTGCTGCCGAGGCGCCGGCCAGGCGAAGGGTAGATTTCCTCTCTTCTCCAGGACCTGCCTAGAAGGCTCGTGATAGTCACAGCCCAGGCACATTTTGCTCCCTGCCCCAGGAACCTGACGCCCTGACCTCAAAGGGCACTGGTTGTTTCCAAGGACGCAGATCACTGCCCTCCTTCATGGAACCCCTCAGCCCAGCATGGCTCTGGGTACAGGCAGCCCTGGGGCAGGGAGCACTTCTCCCCAAAGCCCTGTGATCGCCACTGGCTGGGACTTCACTGGGGAGCCCAGCACTAGATTTTACAATGTGACTAAGGCTGCCAGAAGGGAAGCCAGAAGCCTGGCCAGGCGCAGGCCACAGTCAACACTTCAAAGCATCACATGGCCCCTTGAGCTTTCTCGGGCGCAGAAACTGTCTTGTCATTCCACTAGCAAGAGCCCCCACTGAAGGAGACTGGCTCGTACAAATCAAGCCTACAGGTGACTGATGTATCAACCAAATGCCAAAGCGTCTATGTGCAGGCAGCAGGGTGTTGTAAGATTGCTCTCCTGCAATTGAAATGCTCCTGCCTCACTCCTGCACTGCTCCAGCTCCCTGCCGACCTGGGAAGGATCTCAGCATTTTCCAGGAGCCTAAGTGAGAGCAAAGGGTGGCTTTTCCATTCAGACCAGGACGAGTGAAATCTGCTATCACCTCCTTTTCCCAAAACTGAACCCAGTCTAGTGCCCTCAAACCTGCCCAGCCTCACGCAAGCCGGGGCTCTCAGCTCCCTGCCCCAGGTTCCCACATGGAACTCGGTCTTTCTCCTGCTGCATCGTTTTCCTGTTGCCTTAGATGTGTGAACCCGCCATGAGACCTCTGCCGGGACCACATCCTCCAGCCCTGCTGTTTTACTGGCCCTCACCATAGTGTGCCCAGGCCTCCCTAGCCCCAGGGAGGCCCTCTATCACTTTGCTCAGATTCCCCTGGACTTCTATGGCAGTGGGTCTCCTCAAGCCATGCTCAGACCTGGCCTGGGATTCCGTGGCCTTACAGAAGCTTCTAGAACCAGTTCGTGGGGGCTCATCACATCAAAATTTACATTTCTGAAAACTGCCATTTTGGGGGCTAGAGAGATGACTTAGCGGTTAAGGCGCTTTGCGTGTGCAGTCTAAGGACCCAGGTTTGACTCCCCAGCACCCACGTAAGCCAGACACACAAGGTGACAATGTGCACAAGGTGACTCATGCACACAAGGTAGCCACCTGTCTGGTGTTCAACTGCAGTGGCTAGAGGCCCTGGCATGCCCATTCTCATTTCTCTCTCTCTCTCTCTCTCTCTCTCCCTCCCTCCCTCCCTCCCTCCTCTTCTTTCTGTCTCAAATAAATAAATAAAAATAAATCAGAAAATAGGCAAAGTGCTTCCACTGAGAGGCAGGCATCACCTCTTTAAAAAAACAAAAGAATAAGAGACAGAAGAGGAATGGAGGGAAGCAAAACAAACCATTATTCTACTTCTTGGGACTAAAATTGTCACTGGTTGGAATAAAGAACAAACAAGTGGGCTGGAGAGATAGCTTAGCAATTAAGGCACTTGCCTGTGAAGCCCAAGGACCGAGGCTCGATTCCCAAGATGCAAAATGTGGTGCATGTGTCTAGAGTTTGTTTACAGTGGCTGGAGGTCCTGGCATGTCCATTCTCTCTATCTGCCTCTTCCCCCCCCACCTCCCTTCTAATAAATAAATATTTTAAAAATAAAGAAAATACAAGTGCTTAGTGACATTAACTTTTCCCAGCTTCCCATATGGGACTCCTTCATGTCACTTGCTCCTCAATATATCTGAACCTGAGCCTGAGTGGCCAACATCTAGCTTACACACAAGTTGCCAAGACCACATCAATTCCTTAGCACGCGGTCTGTCTGCACTGAAACGATACCGCAGGATGTGAGAGATGGAGAGGGCCCCAAAGCTCACCATTAGTGAAAAAGCATTCCTGAACCCCTCCCATCTGTTTGCCCCCCACAGGAGATTCTTAGCACACAGCTCCCACCTCTCTGAGAACTTGCACTCTGTTAGCAGTGGCTGGAGTGGGAGGGATTGGAAATCAGCGGGGCTCAGACCTCAGGCAGAAGCTATCAGAACCCAGAGGCGCAGTGCAGGTATGAGGAAGCCAAGTGGAGACACCGGCCCGGAAGTGAGAGGTGGGGAAGGTGAGGAGGCCTGGAGCAAATACCACATTGCTAGGAAGCCCTGGCAATGGCCAGAAAGTGCTGGAAGCGTCCTGACCTTGCAGTGCTGCAGCAAGGGCCGTGGGAGACTGTGGATGACAGCAGCTGGCCAGATCCCTGAGCCCACCCGGGCCAGTTCCATGCAGGTGCCCTTCCCGAGCCAGAGATGGCGGGCTGGTGAATGAGTATGTGCAGAGGGGGCGGTGGGGACCCACGGCACAGGGAGGGGGTAAATGAACGAGGCGTACTTGAACTGGTTAGCTTCCGAGATGTTCATCGCCCACTTGCACATCTGGAGGCTCTTCCACCTGTCGAACAGCTCTGATTGCTTCACCCTTTGGGAGCAGAGGACACACACAGAGAGAGAGAGAGAGAGAGAGAGAGAGAGAGCGCATGCGCAGGTGAGAGGACCCGGCTACACCATGTGCTTCCGCCCCCATCCCCTGTGAGACAGAGCTGTAAGCTAGTGCTCTTTGCATGAGCTCTACTCTCTTGTTCTCTGTGCGTAATGGATGGCGAACTCAGCACGCAGAGATCCCAGAGCTGCCTCTCCTGGACAGACAGAACCACGGAGCCATCTCTTAGCCAGCAGCCACTGTCCCCGTGCCCTAATCATTCCCAGGACCAAGCATCAGACAACAGCAGCAGACCCTGAGCCTCAGAACCTATCCAAATAATTCAAACTAGTCATTCCCAAACCCACCTGCCCTGCCTGCTCTGCCCTGACCCCTGTAACAAAACCCACAACAGCCAGGCAGCCGGGCGTGGTGACGCACACCTTTAATCCCAGCACTCAGGAGGCGGAGGTAGGAGGGTCACCATGAGTTCGAAGCCATCCTGAGATTACATAGTGAGTTCCAGGTCAGCCTGGGCTAGAGTTCACTCTATCTGGGGGGGGGGGGGTGGCGGAGAACAGCTGGGTGTGGTGATGCATGACTTTAATCGCAGCACTTGGGAGGCAGAGATCACTGTGAGTTCGAGGCCAGCCTGAGACTGCATAGTGAATTCCAGGTCAGCCTGGACTATGGCAAGACCCTACCATCTCTCTCTGTATCTCTCTGCTAGCAAATAAATTAACAAACACCAAATAAAACTGGGTGTGGTGGTACACACTGTAATCCCAGAAGGTGAAGGCTGGAGGATCAGGAGTTCAAGACCACCCTTGACTACACAGTGAGTTCAAGGCCAGTCTGGGCTGCATGCAACCCTGAGGAAGGAAGGAAAGAAGAAAGGAAGGAAGGAAGGGAGGGAGGGAGGGGAGGGAGAGAGGGAGGAAGTAAGTTAGGGAAGGAGGGAGGGACTGTTTCTCTATCAGAATGCCCACCAAAGCCCTGCACTGCACACAGCAAAGGAGCGTTCATGATCATGACACTACCTTCACACATGCAGGTCAAGAGAAGACAAACTTGGGCTGGAGGGATGGCTCAGCGGTTAAGATGTTTGCCTGCCAAGCCAAAGGACCCAGGTTCAATTCCCCAGGGCCCATATTAGCCAGATGCACAAGGGGGCTCATGCATCTGGACTTCATTTGCAGTGGCTGGAGGCCCTGGAGCACCCATTCTCTCTCTCTCTCTTCCTCTTTCTCTGTCAAATAAATAAACAAAAATAAAATATTTTTTAAAAAGAGAGAAGAGAAACTTGAGACATCCCTGTCCTATGAATACCTACTCCAGGCCTTACTTTTTTTTTGTTTTGTTTTTGTTTTTCAAGGTAGGGTCTCACTCTAGCCCAGGCTGACTTGGAATTCACTATGTAGACTCAGGCTGGCCTTGGACTCAGCAATCCACCTACCTCTACCTCCCCATTAAAGGCATGCACCACCACGCCCGGCTTCAGGTCTTACACTTTAAGCCTCTCAGCATCGGGATGTTCCCAGGCACTCAGGAAAATCATGACTGATTCTCCCTTGGACTGAAACCCACAATAAAAAATTAGTTTATAAAGCCGGGTGTGGTGGCGCACGCCTTTAATCCCAGCACTCAGGAGGCAGAGGTAGGAGGATTGCCGTGAGTTCAAGGCCACCCTGAGACTCCATAGTGAATTCCAGCTCAGCCTTGGCTAGAGTGAGACCCTACCTCGAAAAACCAAAAAAAAAAAAAAAAAAAGAATTAGTTTATAAATTTACATTTAGGCATTTTAGACTGATCAGCCATGATACCTGCATTTGCAAATTTTTGATTGTACATTCTATAGTTTCAGTGCTGTCTCTCCTGCTTCCAGAACAGTACCTAGCAAAAGACAGACACTTCATAAATATTGTTGAATCAAATAAAAAGTACAAATTCCTGGGCTGGAAAGATGGCTTAGCAGTTAAGGTGTTTGCCTGCAAAGCCAAAGGACCCAGGTTCGATTCCCCAGGGCCCATATTAGCCAGATGCACAAGGTGGCACATGCATCTAAAGTTCATTTGCAGCAGCTGGAGGCCCTGGTGTGCCCATTCTCTCTCTCCCTGTCTCTCTCAAATAAATAAATAAAGATAAAATACAAAATATTTTTTTAAATACAAATTCCTAAGCTAGATGTCTGGTAGCACATGCCTCTAATATCCACACTTGGGAGGCTGAGGCAGGGAGATCTCAAAATTAGAAGCCATTTGGGCTACACAGCAAGATTCTGTCTAAAACAAGCCAAATGTCATGAACACTAACTGCTGTGATCAGTTCCACAGTTTGATGCTGGGATGAGCATCAAACCAGACATAGTTTTCATGGGAAGAAGGGTTCAGGCTCACAGATCCGGGGGAGCTCCCTCAATGGTGAAGGAAGCTGCTTCCATCCATCCAAGCACAGACACAACCAAACGGCCAGCAAACACCAAAAGCAGCGAGCATAAAGCCAGTAGCAAGAAGGACTCCCAGGGCTCAAATTGCTCTCTTACACCTTTGGGCTGGAATTCAGATCTGCCCCCAAACACACTCTTGGGCTGGACCCCAGGATCCGCCCGCAGTGACATCTCCAGCCAGACTGCTGGAGACCCAAGCTACAAGCTTAATTTTAACACCTGAGTCAATAGGGGACATGAATTCAAACTACCACACTAACTGACCCATAAGAAATCCTTATGTAAAAGGACCTGGAGGCCACTTCTGTTGGAAAACACTGCCTCTTCACTTGGGTCTACAGATGTCCAATAGGCTGCTAAAAGCACCATACAGCTTGGTATCCTGGCCTGCATCTATTTCCTTTGCCTTAAAACTTCGGAGTATTCAACCTAAAAAGTCAGAGAACAGAAGTCGCTGGGCAAGTTCAATGTGGCCCATGAAGACAGCAAGGTGGTCCCACAGGATGAAAGGAGACCCCAGAGGGGACCTGACTGATAAGAGAGGCAGGAAAAAAAAATTAGGTGCAGTAGAAATCAAGATGATGGGGAAAGATGGCTAGAAGCTACAAGGGGGAAAAAAATCAGGAAAGAAGACTGAGCCAGGAGCCTCCTTAGTCTTCAGTAAACAATAGTTGCCCCAATCATGAAAAATATTCTTTGCTGATCTTCAAGTGTTGGAGTCAACCTCTAAAGAAGGTTTGTTTTGGTTACAAATAAAACGTAGATGTAATAAGCCTTGCCATTTAAGACATAAACACGGATGACAGCAGCCATTGTTAGAGGGAAGAACTGAAAAACGGGGAATTTTAAAGCCTTGTCTTACATGATTCAAGGTCTAGAGACACTATCTATAAAGAAGAGACAGGCTACTTGGGGAAACCATTCATGGAAGAACCCGAACTAAGAAATATGCCCTGGATTAGTTTGGTTCTTTGTTGTTATAACAAAATACCTAAGGCTAGGTACTTGTCTCACAGTTTTAGAGGCTACAATTCCAGATCAGGTGACCCCCTTTGGTGTGGCCTCGGGTGAGGAACACCCTGACTGTCTCAGACATGGCAGAGAATCAGAAAGGGAAGTGGATGCTTCAGAAGCTATCACGTGACAAGACAGGGAGCCTAGGAGATTTAGGGGGTCAGACTCGCTCTTTTATAACTACCTACAGCTTGCAGAAATTAACTCACTCCATGAGATCACCTTTAATCACTTCCAAGGGTGATGACACCAATGATCTATGTCTCTCTCTAGGCCCTACCTGTTAAAGGTTCTACCACCTCAATATTACCATTTTAAGGACCAAGCTTCCAGCCCACGAACTCTCGGGGGCGCAAACCACATCTATACCCCCTTCAAACTGGGGAAATGTGGGGAGAGGAATGACCCTGGTGGAAGGAGGTAGAATACTCATCCAGCAAAGGGGGACATCTGTGAACACTGGTAAGGTCAGAGGTAGCAGCATTACTGACAGGGATGGGGTGCTTAACAGCAGAAACACCTGAGAATTGAAGAAAAGGCCTGGGGTAGGGCCTGGCATTTTAACACTCTAAGCGTCTGTGATTGAGTCGCCACACGTGATAACAATGGTCATCTCATTACCCTTCTCTCCCTTTCCTTCTCTGTCCTCCCGTTTGCACCCAAGTCTCACCCACTTCCTCCATCCTGAGCCGTGTACGAATAGTCCACTCAGCTCCTGCCCTCACTGAGCCCCAGTCTGGCAGTGGATGCAGACTTGTGAATGCCATTCTGAAACTGAGCTCCACGAGGCACCAAGAACCTCCCAACCCAGAAAGTGGGCATCTGCTTAGTGCTAGTGACTCCCAGCTTCTCAACTGACCTCCTTGATGGACTCTGCACTGAATTCCCGACCCCAGAAAGATGGGAAAGATAGTAGTCACAGAGGCCAGCCCAGAAGTTCTCGGGCACAACCCCATGTGAGGTGAGCAAAGGCAGTGACTGAGAGCTTGTGTTTACAGAGGAAGGGGCACTAGAATGACTAAAACCAAGCACAGAGAAGTTTAACAAGAGTTAGCAGCAGGGCTGGAGAGATGGCTTAGCGGTTAAGGCGCTTGCATGTGAAGCCAAAGGACCCAGGTTCCATTCCCCAGGACCCACGTAAACCAGAGGCACGACGTGGTACATGCATCTGGAGTTCATTTGCAGTGGCTGGAGTCCCAAAGTGCCATTCTCATTCTCTCTCTCTCTCTCCCTCCCTCCCTCCCTCTTTCTCTCTTGTAAATAAATAAATAAAATAAAAAAGAATTAGCAGCAAAGCGTTTTTCTAACGAAGGGATTGCAGAGTGACTCCTCACGCGTCTGACACTGTCAGGGAGAGAGGGACTTTTCATGTGGG
Organism: Dipus sagitta; assembly: GCA_036346955.1. Classification (NCBI taxonomy): domain Eukaryota; kingdom Metazoa; phylum Chordata; class Mammalia; order Rodentia; family Dipodidae; genus Dipus; species Dipus sagitta. The sequence goes on from CM070771.1 coordinate 36,469,732, forward strand.
AATTTTCTGTTTGACTGATTTCTTTTTTTTTTTTTTTACCACGGCTTTGAGCAATTGTGAATCAAAATTATTCCTGGATGAATCACTTCTCCCTGTGTGCTCAGAGAAACCACCACCTGATGTTCTGTGCGCCCGAAGGGCCATGAGTGCATCCAGCCAGCTGCCTCCATCCACCCATACATCTATCCACAGATGGGATTTGACCTTTTCCCAATGACTCAGGGTCAGCCCTGACGTGAGCCCATGTTATGGTCCTGAGCTGGAGCACAGCAAAGCCTGAAGGTCCCCAGATGATGTCAGAGCCATTTGGATCAGAAGCCAGCCTCTAAGGCTCTCTAATTTCACCCGTGGAAGACACATAGGTTTGGATGTGAAATGTCCACCCACCCTCCTTATGTGTTTTGAACACTTGATCCCCAGCTGGTGGCAATCCGGGAAGGTGGTGGAGCCTTGCTGGAGGAGGTGTGTCACTTGGGGCGGACCTGGAGGTCCACTCCACTGAATGTTCAGAGCTAGCTTACTCACACTGCTGTCTTCTGCTGTGATGAGATGTGACGTCCCAGCTGCTTGTTCTGCCTGCTCTGTCATGTTTTCCCACCTTCATGAAACTTCCAGCTCAAAACTTCAAGCTAAATAAGGCTTCCCTCCCATAAGCTGCTTCTGGTCAGGGGTTTTGACCCAGCAACAAGAGGGCAACTGCTGTTCTCAGCTTGGGGAAAGGACACCATTGTGCTCGCTAGGTCCCAGCATCCTTCAGGTGGACACAACTGATGCCTTGTGAATGACCTACTCTAATCCCCAGAGCTCAGGACCCCAGAAAGGGCAGCTGCCATGGGACAGACAGGCTGTGCAACACCCAGCTAAGCCTGAGGTGACCAGATAGGGTTGCTAGACAACATGCTCTAAAGACAGAGCTGGGAACTTAAATGGGAAAAGGTCCACACACTACTAGTGGGAGTCCATGACCAGGGACAACAGTGGGCAGAGACATGGGGGATATGAGATTGCTCTTTACTCCCCCACAGTGTTTGTGTGTGAATCCACAAATCAAGGGGATTTGGTAACTTCTCACTACCACCCCAAAATATTAGCTGCGCTGAGAACTATTACTGGCTGAATTGTATCTCCTCTAAAATTTGTCAGAGTCTTAACCCCAAGTATTCACAGAGTGACTGTATTTGGAGAAAAAGGGTCATTCAAGAAAACTGAGGTAAAATGAAGCTACTGAGGTGGGCTGTAATGCAATGGGACTGGCTTCCTCGTAAGAAGAAGCAAGTAGGACACAAGGTGGGCACTGACTACTGTTTAAGCCACCTGCTCTGTGGGACTTTGTGACAATAGCCCTGGCAACCTGATGTAGGGACCAACGTTAAGATGCAGAGCAACCATGGTTAGAGGGGCAGGAAATCATGGAGTCTATTTATTTTAACCTATTTATGGGGATTCTCAGCACTCCTCATCCAGACTTTGACTTGCCATGAAGAAGTTATACATTTTTAAGTTAAAGTTAACTATTTCCAGGGTAGAGGGATGGCTTACTGGAGCGGGCTATAGTTTGGATCTTGAATTATCTCCCAAAGGGGCTCAGCATGGAAGGCTGGTTCCCAGGGTGGTGCTACTAAGAGTTGGGGGGGGGACCTTTAAGAAGTGAGGTCTGGGCTGGAGAGATGGCTTAGTGGTTAAGCCATTTGCCTGCAAAGCCAAAGGACCCAGGTTCAATTCCCCAGGACCCACATAAGCCAGATGTACAAGGAGGCACATGCATCTGGAGTTTGTTTGCAGTGGCTGGAGGTCCTGGCATGCCCATTCTCTCTCTCTCTCTCTCTCTCTCTCTCTCTCTCTCTCTCTCTCTCTCTGCTTATTTCTCCCTCTCTCTCAAATCATAAATAAATAAAAATAAAGTATGTTTTAAAAGAACTGAGGGATAGAGGGATAGCTCAGTAGTTAAGGCATTTGCCTGCAAAGCCAAAGGACCCAGGTTCAATTCCCCAAGACCCATATTAGCCAGATGCACAAGGGGGTGCACGCGTCGAGTTCGTTTGCACTGGCTGGAGGCCCTGACACGCCCATTCTCCCTCTCCCTCCCTCCCTCCCTCTCTCTCTCTCTCTCTCTCTGTCAAATAAATAAATAAAAATAAAATATTTTTAAAAATGAGACCTAAGTGGGAGGTCTCCAGATCACATCGACGTGCCCATGAAGGAGATAGTGAGAACAGTCTCTCTTCGTCTTTCTCTTCTGCATCCTGCATGAGGACAGGCGGCTTTGCTCCGCCCCAGGCTCCTGACGTGACATGCTACCTCCACACAGCCCCCAAATCAGTGCGGCCAAATGACCATGGATCGAAACCTGCACAACTGTCAGCCAAAACAAACATGCCTTTGCTCCTTATAAGTTGATTATCTCAGCTATGTGTTGCTGTGATGGAAAGGTCACTCACACGGACTCCGTGTGTCACAACCCAAAGGTACTGTGGTCACCAATTCCAGAAAGGAAAAACAAGAGATGGAAGGGAAGAGTCAGGCATCAGCACTTGCTGCGTGCCCTTCATGTGGGCTATGGCCCCAATGTGTGTCCATCCACGTCCACAAACATTATTTCTGCTTGTTGACAGAGCCCCGAAGAGGTATCTCCATTTTTTATAAGTAAGGAAAGGCTCAAATAAACGAGGTAATCTTCCTGACAGTTCAGAGCTAGTGAAGCCCAGAGTTGACTTTGGATCCAGGCCTGCCTGACCCCAAGGCCCACACCCTGCCCATGACCCACACTGCCTGGTATCATGTCAACACTTCTGGCTGCAGGCCATGGCACAGGCCCCCGGGGTCATGTCAGAGGACCAGGAGTCCAAATAAACATGCAACATTGCCTACCTCTGAAAATAAAATTATATTTTGTTTATCTAGATGTCACTGTTTCCAAATAAATACAGAGCTCGGCATGATTAATACCATACAAACTTGTCTGCGTTGGTCTGCAGGGCGGGAAACTCAGGGCATACAACTTCTCTCAACAGGTTATTAGGGAACCATGGGTAAGAGCCATGGGGGAAGGTATCCTTTTACCATTTATACAAAAATATTTTTATTTTTATTATGGAGGGGGAGGTTCAAGGTAGGGTCTCTCTCTAGCCCAGGCTGACCTGGAATTCACTATGTAGTCTCAGGGTGGCCTGGAACTCGCAATCCTCCTATCTCTGCCTCCTGAGCACTGGGATTAAAGGTGTGCACCACCACACCTGGTTTAAAAATATAGTTTTAAAATCAACTTACACATATGCGCTCTGAAAGCATACACACAAGACCACACTGAGCCTCCAGGAATAAGAACTTGTTGTCTGTAAGAAGAGGGCACTTCATCATGTGCCCTTCCGTAGCACTTAAATTTTATATCACTTAAATCATCAACAAATCAAAGCTTGAAATGAACATTGTAAAAGGCCAACAGCAAGAGGGCAAAAGCTTAACCCTGTGGCAGAAAGCACTGAATTTCAGGTCAGACACTCCTATGCCCTCTTGGATTCCTACACGATGGGAGCCCAGCGATGACAATCAAGGAAACTGGTAACTGAGCCGAGGACTTTAACACCCCAGCCAGCAGCGGTGACCTTGCAAACTTGGCCTTTTGTCATAAAAAGCTTCCAGGGCTTTCTTTCGCCAATGGAAGGAGACCTAATTTTCCTTCCGCCAGGTCTGCCTTGTGTCTCCGGTTTCTTTCGGCAGCCGCGTCCCGCCCCTCCCCAGCCCTTCCCACTCACATGGACAGCACCTTCACCTCCAGGATCTCGTGCCTCAGCTCCAGGCATCTCGTGGAGTTATATTCTAAAGGCCCCTCGTAAAATTCAAAGTACCTGAAAACCAATGGGGACAGAGGTTACACAGGGAAACAGCACAGGTTTCCAAGGCACGCCAAGGGTCTTGTCGGACAGAAGGGGACTGTTCTAGCCCCACAAAGTAAGCAAAGCAGCCCCACCCCAGCAGAAGACCCAGTGGAGGACTCTATGTGGGAACACTTGCTTCCCCTGGAACTGTAAGCATTTGCAAGAGCAGTGCTCACTTCAACACCAAAAGGTGGGCCCAGGTTTCATCCACGTGAGCGGCTGTGAGGGAGGAGACAGGAACAGGCTCAGCACACTGTGATCGGACAGACCCGGAGACTGGTGACATCAAGCCGCCACCCTGGATGCCAGCAGCAAATCAGCCCACCCTTCTGAACTCTCTCCCACTCTCAGGGCAATGGCCTACAACACAGCCACAGCGAGACCGCTTCTGCCTTTTCCATTTTACAGAGCATCTCCATTTCCACCAGTGCCCATGCTCACGCTGTGCTGTCACTAAAACTGAAATTGATTTTGCCCCTGCATGCCTACAAGAATAACTGGTGTGGCCCACAGCCAAGGCAAGGCTCAGTAATCTGTTCCCCACAGCCTCTTTCCTTCCCAAGGTGGTTGTGCATGAGCAGAAGATGGATCCAGGAGTGATGGATCCCAGGACAGCCTCAGCCAGGAATCAAGAAGCCTGAAGGGGGACTGGAGAGACCAAGTGATTAAGGCGCTTGCCTACGAAGCCTAAGGACCCATGTTCAACTCTCAGATCCCACGTAAGCCGGACGCACAAAGGTGAGACAAGTGCAAGGTCTCATATGCCCTCTAGGTGGCACAAGTGTCTAGAGTTCGATTGCAGTAGCTGAGGCCCTGGCACACCAATTCATATTCTCTCTCTCTCTCTCTCTATCTCTCTAATAAAAAAAGAAGAAGCCTGAAGGGGACACTGAGAATTCATGCTGGAACTGAGCCAGAAACCTCCTCCTTACTGGCTAGTTAGTATAGTGCTGGGAAGTGCCATGTAGGTTACAGAAAGATAAATGTCATCAACAGTCTTAAACAGCAGTGGGCACCATGAGCTACACAAGAGGCCAGCCAGGCAAGATGTGCCTACTGGTGCAATAGTGGCATGGCTGTTACGGACCAGGTAACCAATGAATTTGATTGGATTTGAGTCCCTGTCACTAGGAAGGTCATGGGCCTTAGGACGGAAGCTACCACTGTTGTTTAGCTAAACTGATACATTATGCCCACAAAATTGCCCTCTAATGTTTACTTTTATGCTCACAGATTAGTGCGGCTCTCACCTTTGGTCACAGAATCTTCTTTTTACAGATGCTGGTGACTACTGAGGAGACTCAAAACTCATCACTGTGCAGAGAGAAGTGACTGTGGCACGCTCAGAGATAAATGAGACATGTCTAGCAGAAACATGGAAGAGTGGGGGTGGGGAGAGAACGTAAGAGTCAGAGCTAGGCATGTAGCTCAGGGGTAGAGTGCTTGTCTAGCATGTGCAAGGCCCTGGGTTCAATCCCCAGCACTGCAAAAAGAGGAACAGAAGAGCCTGAGAATGGAGAGGCATGCTTGGAAATGCTGCTTTCCAGACATGACACGGCTGCTGTGTTTACGGCGACCTCACAGGGACTGTCACTACCTGCACATGTACTGGACCATTAACACATCATCACAGATGATGAAGGAGGGGAAAAAGGCATCAAAGTAAAGAGGACGAGTTGGAAAGAAGGAGGGGTTCAGTAGGAGGGGAAGGGAATGACAGGAGAGGGGGACAAAGGAAGAAAATAGGAGGGACTGTGATCAAAACGTATTATGCACATGTATGAAAATTGTCAATAAAATTCTTTTAGGGCTGAGGAGATGGCTCAGTGGCTAAGGTACTTGCCTGCAAAACCTAACAACTTGGGTTTGATTCCCCAGTACCCATGTAAAGCCAGATGCACAAAGTGGCACACATATCTGGAGTTAGTTTGCAGCTTCTGGAGGCCCTGGCATGCCCATTCTCTCTCTCTCCCTCCTTTCCTCACCCCCCCCCCCCAGTGTGTATGTCTCTCTCTCTCTTCTCTCTCTCTCTCTCTCTCGGCAAAAATAAATAAAATATTTAATAAAAAGAAGCCTGCATGACATACTACGCAAAACGTGGAGTCAGTGGGCCTCCTGACATGTAGCCCTCAAGAACCAGAAGTGAGAGAGGCACCTCAGGGCCGCTTACAGGGTCAGGACCAAGGCCTGGAGATGCAGGCTTCCCTCTAGCACAAGCCAGCACCTTGGCAACACATGGCCGTGGTCACTGCACATGCAGCCCTACATACCGAGCTGGTGCAGACAAACAACATGCACAGTGATATAGAAATCCCAAAATATGGAGTGGAGATGTTGCTGGTAGAGCACTTGCCTAGCTTGCGCCAGACCTGGGCTCTATCCCAGTACCACAGAGAAAAAGAAAAAGAAGATGAGAAAAGTCCCTAAAACATTTTACCCAATATATTGGCTTCTTGTAAACATATCTGTATTTTTTTAACTATTTTCATTCATTTTATTTTATTTTTCTTGAGGTAGGGTCTCACTCTAGCCCAGGCTGACCTGTAATTCACTATGTCATCTCAGGGTAGCCTCGAACTCACAGCAATCCTCCTACCTCTGCCTCCCGAGTGATGGAATTAAAGGCGTGCACCACCACGCCCGGCTTATTTTTATTTATTGCAAGCAGAGAGAGAGAGAGAGAGAGAAGAGAGACAGAGAGAACGAGCATGCCAGGACCTTCTGCTGCTGCAAATGAACTCTAGATGCATGTACCACCTTGTGCATCTGGCTTTACGTGGGTACTGGGGAATTGAACCCAGGTCATTAGGCTTTGTAGACAAGCACCTTAAGCACTGAACCATGTCTCCAGCCTCAATTATTTGTATTTTAAATAATTTTTCAAATGCAAATTCACTTCAATTTTTTAAAGTTACATTTATAAAGACCTTTTTGATAATTTCAATATATCTAAATAATTTCAAATAGATTCAACTCCCCAGGACCCACATAAGCCACAATGCACAAGGTGGTGCATGTGTCTGGAGTTTATTTGCAGTGGCTGGAGGCCCTGGCATTCCCATTTTCTCTTGCTCACACGTGCACACTCTCTCTCTCTCTTTCTCTCTCTCTCTTTCTCTCTCTCAACTAAATAAATAAAATAAAAATTAAAAAAAAACATATACAATAGTCAGTACTGGTAGCCCAAGCCTGTAATCCCTGCTATTTTGTGGCTGGGGAGGAAAAGGGTGGAGGCAGGGTTTTTCCCTAGCCCAAGCTTACCTCACTCTGTAGCCCCAGGCTGGCCTCCAACTCAGGCATGACCCACCACATCTGGCTTCTAGCTATGTTGAGACAAGCAAATTGCAAGCTCAAGACCAGCTAGGACAACTTAATGAGACCCAGTTTCAAAATTTAAAAAAAAAAAAAACAACAACTTATTCAAAGGGCTGGGGAGATGGCTCAGGGGGTAAGAGCACCTGCTCCTTAAGCATCAGCATAAACGCTGGGTGTGGCCTCAGGACATCTGTAAGTCCAGTCCTGCAGAGAGTAGAGACCGGAAAATCACTGAAGCTTGCTGGCCCAAAACGACAGCTCTGGGTTGAGCGAGACCCTTGTCTCAAGGAAATATAACAGTGAGCTTTTTCTCTGGCCTGGGCGCGCACACGTGTGACATGTACACATGTGCACATGCCACATATGCAGCACACACCACACCACACATACTCAGCATACATACCAAAAAACGGGAGCTGGGGATTAGCTCAGTGGTAGAGTGCTTGCCTACTATGCACAGGCTGCAAAAAAAAAAAAAATTGTTTTATACAGCCAACTGGTGCCTATTTCCACGATCCATAGGCTTCTTATTCCCTTGTCATGAAGGAATATGAGCAGAGTTCACAAGAACAGAATAGCCAGCTCCCCTTTCCCGTATACTTCCCTTTCGGTTTGGCCCTCATTTCTCTTCCTCACCTGGCAAACTCGACATTGGTACCAGGCTCGACCGCTAACACTTTTTTATTTGTTTGGTTTTTGGTTTTTCGAGGTAGGGTCTCACTGTAGCCCAGGCTGACCTGGAATTCACTATGCAGTCTCAGGGTGGCCTTGAACTCACGGCGATCCTCCTACCTCTGCCTCCCAAGTGCAGGGATTAAAGGCGTGCACCACCACACCCAGCTCACCGACACTTTTGAGACTTCTGAGCGACTCTGCATGCTGTCTCTTACTGTGAATTTTTTTTTTTTTAAGCATGGGGTTGAACTCAAGACCTCATGCATACTAGGCAAGTGCTCTACCCCTGAGCTGTATCTCAAGCCCCGCACACTGTCTCGTAATTAGAGCACATGACATTGTTCTGCAGTAATCTGTCTATGTACCTGTGAGCGTCTCAAATGCAGGGACTCTATCCTGGCATTACTCTAAACCTTCTGCAGCACAGAGGCAGGAAAGTTAAAGACTACATTTCCCAGATGCCTTTGTGGCTAGGGCCCTGGGTACTACTGAGGCTGAACCTATCAGAAACATTCGACCAATTCCAAGCAGCGCTGGTGCAGCACCTTCATGATTGTATCGGGCAGGAACGTTCACGGAGGCCCCGCTGCACGGCGCACTTGCTCAGCCGCTTCATCAGAGATTCCGAGCTGATACTTTGTTTTTTCTAAATCCTTAGCAAATCCCTTTCTTTAGCCAGCTGCCACAGATTGCATTATCTGCAACTAAGAACTGGGGGTCAGCCTGGGGCCACCACACAAGTCCGTGACCTCGGCTCTAACCAACGTAGTTTTCCAGTCGCACAATGGAAAGACAGGTGTGGTGTCATCACAAATAGCTTCATTGGCAACCAGAGCCCGTGTCACTAAGCCTTTGGAATCCACCGGGTTGGGTGAAGTCCTGCTCTCAGGCTGCTGCTAAGAAAAGCTCCAGGTGGAAATGACGCTGCGATAATTAGAAGTCTAGAGTCCTCAGGGAGCTGGTGACATAGACACATCTCTGGTGTGTCTGTGAGCCCGTTGGGTCACTTCCTCTCTCCACGACTTTCTCCTCTCAAAGCTATCTGTCTGAACTAGGGCAATATTGTCCCTCTGACCAACTAGCTTCCCATCTCCTCCACCCACTGGCCAGTCTGGCCTCCTCCGGTGTCTGCTTGGTCCCTTCTCCTCATCCTCAACATCACCCTTACACCCAACAAGGCAACTGATGATTCTGAAGGAGCGGGTGCCATGCGTCTCGGGGGTCTCAGCTTGAGAGATCTTAGGTTCACCCCTCATTAGCAACTGCTTTCTGAATGTCAATGTACCTCCCAGATTCATAGGTTGACATCCCAACCCCTGAGGTGATGGTATTAGGAGGTGAGCCCTTACAAAAGACACCTGAAAGACACCCTCTGTCCCTTCTATGGTGTCCAACCTGGATACACAGCCCAATGAAAAATAAATTTCTGGGCTGGAGAGATGGCTCAAGGATTAAGGCGCTTGCCTACAAAGCCTAACAACCTGGGTTCAATTCCCCAGCACCCACGTAAAGCCAAAGTGCAGCTTGCATGTAGAGTTCATTTGCCGTGGCTAGAGGCCCTGTTGTGTTCCCCACCCCCTATCTCCCACCTCTGCATGCAAATAAATGAAATAAAATGTTAAAAATAGATTCCATTGTTTATATGCCACCCAATCCTAGCAACCTCAGTGTACCAAGGCAGCTACTTCAGGCCTGTCAGTTCCGTCTGGCCTTGGCCTCCTTGTCTGTAAGGTCAGAGAAGACTGCTGCACGTGGAAGGCAGAGTTGAGCAAAGACACTGAGGAGCATAAGCTTAGCACACAGAAAGCTCAAGAAGCGTACCCCCACCATCCCCTCTCTCCTGCCACCGAGGCCCAAATGCTGCCACCAGGTGCCACAGAGAGGCCCAGGCAATCAGACGGTTGCTTCCAGGCCCTTCCAGGCAGCCTGTTGACAGCGGAGCTGAGTCAGGGCTGAATAACGCAGGAAGTTCCTCCACCATCTGCTCTAGTGACGCTGCCTTCTGCTGAGATTAGTAAGCCTGCTTCCGCCTCCCTGTGGAGGGAGCCCATGCCAAGTCCTTCCCGGGTGTCTAATGTCCTTGAACACCCCGTCTCTGCTTCTGACTACAGGTGCTAACCGCGTGCTTCTGAGGCTTGACCCCTGGGACCTGCCCACCCCGCAGGGGCTGCCCTTCCTAGAGACAGGAGCAGCCTAGTTTGAGAGCACACGTGCCTGCCACTCAGCCAGTGCAGGGCTCAAACTCCTCTCCCTGGGCTTTCTACACTCTTCCATCATTCTTTTCCCTACCCAGTATGGGCAACCAGGGACAGCCCCTCACCCCAGAGCCTGAAGAAATGATTCAAGCGGACAATCCTGAGCCTAAAAAACTGCTTTGTTAATTTATGCTCTGGAAGGTTCTTGCCCCGGCTTCCCTAGCACGGCTGCCTCCCAACTGGCCGTGGGGCTTCCCATCGGTCCTGCACAGTGGGCTGTCTCCTGTCTCCAGGGATCTGAGCATATAAAAACCCCTTCCCCTTGTGATGGTTGTCTCCATATATGGGTTTGGTTTTTTGTTGTTGTTGTTGTTTTGTTTTTGTTTTTCAAGGTAGAGTCTCGCTCTAGCCCAGGCTGACCTGGAATTCACTATGTAGTCTCAGGGTGGCCTTGAACTCACGGTGATCTTCCTATCTCTGCCTCCCCAGTGCTGGGATTAAAAGCGTACACCACCACGCTTTTACCATTCTTTTTGGGTTTTTTTTGCATCTTACCATTCTTTTTGTTTATTTGCAAGCAGAGAGAGAGAGAATGAGAATGGGTGCACCAGGGTCTGTAGCCACTGCAAACGAACTCCAGATGCACACACCACTTTGTGCATCTGGCTTTACACGGGCACTGGGGAATCGAACTCAGGTCGTCAGACTTTGCAGGCAAGCACCTTAACCACTGAGCCATCTGTCCAGCGCCTCGTTCTTGATTAAGGCAAACCCAGGCCTCTGGAAACACCCCCCGCCTGGGTCTGTAGCCTCCATTCTGCCATCTGGAACAGGAAGCTATAATCCTTGCTTCCTTCTCCATCTTCACTGGGCTCTGCTATTTTTGGGGGGGTGGGGGGTACAGCTGCAGCTTGTTCCCTAATGATGAAGCACTTTCGAGAAGCGCTGCCACACCGGGTAGCCGAGACGTCTCCTGTGACAGGACGCTCGAGTACTGCATGTGGAGAGAGCCACACAGATCTCGTGTGGTCTGGCTATAAGCCACTCCGCTGGCATCCATGAAAAGGATGCTCATGCTGTTTGGTGTCAATGCCTGTGTGACAGCGTCAAGGGCAAAATGCATGGACGGAAACTGACTCCCCAGAAAGAAGCACAGGAGCACGTGACAGCGCCCGGGACAGAGGAACTGCCATGAGATGCTAACGGGGGCTTCTCAGAGCCATGGGACCGGGGTGGTCTTCAAAATGCTTTTCTGAGATGGTAAGAGTGGGGAGGAATATCCTGAGGCACGGGCCCCTGGTTCCCCACAGGGACCGACTGAGGCCTTCGTGACCCCACAGTGAATCCCATAACCCCGCTGAGGAGGGTAGACTCTCTAGGATGATGGGAGCTGGGGCAAGGGGATAAGAGAAAATGACCTGTTATAATTAACATAAACTAAAAAATTAATGTAAAAATGCTTCTTGGTGGGGGCTGGACAGATTACTTAGTGGATAAAGGTTCTTGCTTGCAAAGCCTGCCAGTCTGGGATCCAATTCCCCAGTACCCCCATGAAGTCAGATACACAAAGTGGAGCATGCACGCGGAGCTCATTTGCAGTAGCAAGAGGCCCCAGCGAGCCCATTCTCATTCTTTCTCTCTCTCCTTGTAAATAAATAAAATCTTTTTAAAATAAAAATAAAGGCACTTGCTTCCAAAACCTGCCACAACAGGCTCAATTCCCTAGCACCCATGTAAGCCAGATATGAAAAGTAGTACATGCATCTGGTACTCATCTGCAGTATCAAGAGATAGCAGTGTACCCAAACACACACACACACACACACACACACACATATGAAAGAATAAATAAAAAATATTTTAAAAATAAAATTGATCTTCTGGAGGCTAAAAGGTGGCCCCATGGTTAAGTGCACTTCCTACATAAGCATGAGGGCCTGAAGGGGTCTAAGATGGCCCAAGTTCAAATCTCTAGAACCCACAGAAACAGCTGAGCATAGCCACACATGCCGGTACTATAACCTGAGTCCTGGGGGAACAGAGACCCAGGAATCGTTGGAGCTCATGAAAAAAACAGCAAGCTGGGGGTCAGGAAGAGACCCCGGCTCAAACAAGAATGGGCAAAAGATGCTGGGCGTGGTGGCACACTCCTTTAATCCCAGCACTCGGAGGCAGAAGTAGGAGGATCAACCGCGAGTTCAAGGCCACTTGAGATTATGTAGTGAATTCCAGGTCAGCTTGGGCTAAAGTGAGACCCTACCTTGAAGAACCACAAAAATAGAGGGATGGAGTGGGACACTTTCCACTTTGGCTACCACAGGTGAGTGCACTCTGCTGCAGGTGAGCACATGGGGTGGTGCAGGGGCACAAACACCACACACACACACACACACACGCACACGCACGCACGCGCATGCGTGAGCTCCCTCCTCTCTCTCATAAAATGCTTTTCTATATTAAATTTCCTCTAATGAGGTTTTGATTCCTTTATTATTGGAAATCATTGGTAAACATGGTTTGCTGTTAAGCCACGAACCTCACTCTGAAGTGTCTCCCCAACCTTCAAAAACTCCACAAGCTTTGCAAGCAAGCAAGTCCCTGGCTCTTCTTTCCACTCCGGAAACACTATCCTTCCTGAGCCCACAGAGGAGGGACCTGGCACCACGCTGGGCATCTACAGGTATAAATAGTCCTGGCCGGAGACTGACAGCAGAAGTCCAGCTCCTCTCTGATGTTGTTTGACTTCCTGCAGCCAAATCCAATGCTGGCTCCAGGCTGCATCCATCCTGTCCTTGCCCTTGTGGCTCTGGGGGGGAGGGGGGGTGAGAAACAGGGCTGAGAAGCCATGGTTGCATGGTCCGTAGATAACAACCTCCACTAACTGAGAAGACAAATGCAAAAGGCCTAGAGTGGTGTGGGGGAGGGGTCCAGCTCTTCAGGCTGAGGAGTCTCTCTTGGTAGGCCAGGGGCTGACCCACAGGGAACCTGCTCTGGGCCAGTAAGCTGTTCCTGCCAGCCCTTCCCCACCAGCCCTCTCACAGAGTCTCCCTGCTGGCCCAGTCCCCTCTCCAGTCTCTCTCCAGGACCACACCCTCTTCCTGGGGACCCACAACACTCTGGCTGATAGAGATGAGGCCCCGGCACTCCGCTTTCTACTCACACCCCACCTCACTCCAGACACTAATGGTATCCAGAAACCCAGAGAGGCACTCGTGCAGAGCATCCTGGTAGGCCTCACCCCCGCCAGGGGCAGGAGAGCCATCCCAGCTCAGCGGCCAAGGCGCCTGTCAAGCCTGGGGCAGAGCCTCAGAGAACCCTGGTGTGATTTGTTTACACTGGCAAGAACATCAGAAGCCCAGATGGCACCTCTGTACAAATTAAGAAAAAACAGAGCTGGAGAGATGGCTTAGCAGTTAAGGCACTTGCCTGCGAAGCCTATTGTGGTGGTTTGATTCTGATGTCTCCCATAAACTTAGGTGTTCTGAATGCTAGATTCCCAGCTGATGGAGATCTGGGAATTAACGCCTCCTGGAGGCAGTGTATTGTTGGGAGCAGGCTCATGGGTGTTATAGCCAGTGTCCCCTCGCCAGTGTTTGGCACATTCTCCTGTTGCTATAGTCCACTTTATGTTGGTGAGGGGGTGATGTCCACCCTCTGCTCATGTCGTCATTTTCCCCTGTCATCATGGAGCTTCCCCCCTGGAGCCTGTAAGCCAAAATAAACCTCTTTTTTCCCACAAGCTGCTCTTGGTTGGGTGATTTCTACCAGCAATGCGAAGCTGACTGCAACACCTATGGACCCAGGTTTGATACCCCAGTACCCACATGGTCCAGACGCACAGGGTGGCACAAGTGTCTGGAGTTCATTTGCAATGGCTAGAGGTCCTGGCATGCCAATTCATATTCATTCATATTCATTCATTCTCTCTCTCTCTCTGTCACACACACAAATAAATATATAAACAAATTTTTTTAAAAAAAGAAAAACCACTTTTTCCCAGGTCTATTAAGCCACATACTAGGCATATGGTCTGGTGGAATGAAAAGTGGAAACGAACTGGGTGTGAGCCCTGCCAGACTCCTACACTGTATCTCTGAGCAGTGTTCATCCTGATCCCAGACCCTTAAACAGTGCCTCACTTAATCCACCCAACAGCCCTATGAGACATGCATCATTTCCCCATTTGAAACTCAGGCCGCCATCATCAAAGCAATTTACCCAAGGTCATTCAGTAAACCACACCAGAAAAGAAAGCTCGGGCTTTCAAGAGACTGGAACCGAGGGCTGGAGAGATGGCTTAGCGGTTAAGGCACTTCCCTGCAAAGCCAAAGGACCTAGGTTCAATTCCCCAGGACCCACGTGAGCCAGATGTACAAGGTGGAGCATGTGTCTGGAGTTCGTTTGCAGTGGCTGGATGCCCTGGCACGCCCATTCTCTATTTTCCTTTCTCTCTCTCTCAAATAAATAAATAAATATTTTAAAACTGGCGTATCATGAAAAATCTAATAATCCAATTACGGATGATTTTATATACATATATAAAATGAGACTGGAACCCAAGGTCTCCTCACTTCAGTGCACTCCTTTCCCCTCGTTGACAGCCGCCATTCCCTGGGGGTTTTCTCAGTCAGCAGCTCCCTCCTCTCCCAGGGTGACAGCCCTTCCACAAGCTCAGTGCTATTTCCAGCACAAGAACAGCTGCTGTCTGGAGCCAGCACACGCCCCATCGGCAAATGCGCAGAAAGCAGAGTTGGAAAGTTGCAGTATAACAAGTACCAGAACGGAAATGTCCTCCCAGAGAAGCCCACAGGGCCTGGAGGCTCCCTCGTCGGCCACCGCAGGCTGGAACTGCCAGCAGGGGGCGCCACAGAGGCTGGACGGCGCCTGTTCTGCAGTCTGGGAGTCTACCTGCCCCTCTCCTGGACCACGGGTCCCCTGGCGGTCCCCAAGAATCATCATTGGGGCTAGCAGGGCGTGGTGGCGCACGCCTTCAATCCTAACACTTGGGAGGCCGAGGTAGTAGAATTGCCATGAGTTCGAGGCCACCCAGAGACTACATAGTGATTTCCAGGTCAGCCTGGGCTAGAGCAAGATTCTACCTCAAAAAAAGAAAGGGCTGGAGAGATGGCTTAGTGGTTAAGGCGCTTGCCTGCAAAACCAAAGGACCTCGATTCAATTACCCAGGACCCATGTAAGCCAGATGCACAAGGGGGCACATGCAGCTGGAGTTTGTTTGCAGTGGCTGGAGGCCCTGGCACACCCATAGTGTGTGTGTGTGTGCCTCTTTCTCTCTTACTCTCTCAAATAAATAAAATTAAAAAAAAAAATCATCAGTGCTAAAAGGCTGAAGAGACAAACAGCATGCAAGCCCAGTGGCACAGGCCTGTAATACCAGCTACTTAGGAAGCTGAGGCAAGATTACATGTTCAAGGCCTGGTTAGGTTACAGTGAGTTCAAGGCCAGCCTGGGGAATGTAGCAAGCCCCTGTCTCAAAATGAGAAGTAAAAAAGGAGAGCTGGATTATAGCTCAGAAGTAGAATAGTTGTCTAGCATATTCTAGGCAAGGTTCAATCCTCAACACTGCCATATATATATATATGATTTATTGTAATAAATAAATAAAAGCTAGAATACAACTCTAGGTATTCCTGTGGCTGGTCTGACAGTCTGAAGTGTCATTATTAGCATTGGTTGGAGTCCACACAGGCCCCTCCCCAAGCTACATGTCATGATGTGATGGCTAGCACATTCCTTGCAAGAATACTTCTGTGGAAGCTGGAAGCCCCGCTCCCCCCGATAAAAAAAACTCATTCAGCCTGGGCCACGCGGGGTGCTCACATCAGCTCTGGTTGGTGTCCCACTCTGGGTGGGCTTGGGCCACCATCCCCCAGTGCATAAACCCAGAGTGGCATCCTAGCTGTCTCCTCCTTCATCTCTCACCAAATCGCCCCATGCCTGCCTGCACCGTGGTCCTGGCCTCTGCCTTAGTGCAGGGTGGGGATTCGGTCTGCCTGCCTCACCTGCGTCCGTCTGGGTCTGAGCTGCTTGCTCTTCCCCACTGTGCCCTGGCTACTACCTGGGTTTCCATCACAGATCCATCCGGTGGCAGCATCCCCTGGCCACCACCCTGTCCTCCCTTTTCTGTGCCTCCAGCCCCTGGGAATCTCCCATCACCACCACCCCATGGCCCTGTGACACTGAATTACATGTGATTCCTCCTGGCTTGTCTGGGCCCGTCAGCGGTGAAGAGGGATTTTTCTCTCTCTGTCTCTCTCTTCCACTCACTGAAGGTTTGCGGGCCCTCTGCTTTGTGCGGGGCTCTGCTGTACTGCTAGCAGTCATGAGCTAGGCAGGTGAAGCACCCTTCCTCAGGGAGCTCCCAAGAGAGGAGACAGGAAAATACTTTCTCAACATAGTGCCCAGAGGAATGAGCAATCAAACAAAAGCAGGGGAGCAGAGCCAGGGGTGTCCCCCCCCCCGACATGAGTTGTTGGTTGTGGGGCAGGGTCCACAGAAGCCAACAAAACAATACAGGCTATTGCCTGTGCTCTTGGTTGCCCATCAGAACTAGATGGAGCCAGGCATGGTGGCGCTCACCTTTAATCCCGTCACTCGGGAGGCTGAGGTAGGAGGATCATTGTAAGTTCGAGGCCACCCTGAGACTACATAGTGAATTCCAGGTCAGCCTCGGCTAGAGCAAGACCCTATCCCCAAAAAAGGGATGGGGGCTAGAGAGGTGGCTTAGCAGTTAAGCGCTTGCCTGTGAAGCCTAAGGACCCCGGGTCGAGGCTCAATTCCCCAGGACCCACGTTAGCCAGATGCACAAGGGGGCGCACGCATCTGGAGTTCGTTTGCAGTGGCTGGAAGCCCTGGCGCGCGCCCTCTCTCTCTCTCTCTCTCTCTCTCCCTATCTCTCTCTCTGCCTCTTTCTCTGTCACTCTCAAATAAATAAATAAAAATAAGCAAAAAAAAAATTAAAAGCCAGGCATGGTGGTGCACACCTTTAATCCCAGCACTCGGGAGGCAGAGGTAGGAGGATCGCCAGTGAGTTCAAGGCCACCCTGAGACTCCATAGTGAATTTCAGGTCAGCCTGGGCTAGAGTGAGACCCTACCTCGAAAAACCAAAAAAAAAAAAAAAAAAAAAAAAAAAAAAAAAAATTAAAAAAAAAACTAGATGGAAAGACCCTGTTGCTGAAACCACATGCTTTGGTTGCAGGACACTGAGAAGTCAAGCTGGAACTAAGCTGGACACCTCCTCCCCGCTGGCCAGCCGTCATAGTGCTGGAAAGTGCTATGCAGACTACAGGGGGAGAAAAGTCATCCACAGTCTTAACCAGCAGGGGACCCTGTGAGCTACACACTAGACTAGCCAGGCAAGATGTGCTTACTGGTGTAACAGAGGCATGCATGGTTGTGTGGGAGTAACCAACGGAATTCATGCCTCATACTGAAAACCTAGTAAAAAGTCAATGGCTGGAGTCTAGGTCCTAGAAGGGAGTCTACTGCTAATGTGTGGGTAAATAGATATGTTGTGCCTATCAGGTGACCCTCTAGATATTAGTGTTTATGCCCATAAATCACCGCTACTCTCACCTTTGGTTAGAGAAGCTTCTTTTTGCAGTTGGCAGTGACTACTAGGAAGACTCAAAGGTTGTCAAAGTGGGCTTGACAGATGGCTTAGTGGTTAAGGTGTTTGCCTGCAAAACCAAAGGACTTTGGTTCTATTCACCAGGACCCATGTAAGGCAGATGCACAAGGTGGCACATGCATCTGGAGTTTGTTTGTAGTGGCTAGAGACCCTGGTGTGCCTATTCTCTCTCTCTCCTCTCTTGTTCTCTCAAATAAATAAACTTTTTTAAAAAGTTGTCAAGGGCTGGAGAAATGGCTTAGCAGTTAAGACACTTGCCTGAAAAGCCACAGGACCCAGGTTCCATTCCCCAGGACCCACATAAGTCAGATGCACAAGACGGCGCATGCATCTGGAGTTCATTTGCAGTGGCTAGGGGTCCTGGTGTGCTCATTCTCATTTTCTGTGTGTGTGTGTGTCTCTATCTGCCTCTCTCTCTCTCTCAAATAAATAAATAAATTTAAAAAAAAAAGTTGCCAGGTGCAGTGGCACATGCCTTTAATCCTGGCACTAGGAGACAGGTAGGAGGATTACAGTGAGTTCAAAACCACCCTGAGACTACATAGTGAACTCCAGGTCAGCCTGGGCTAAAGCTAGACCCTACCTTGGAAAACCAAAAAAAAAAAAGTTGTCAAAGTACCTAGAGAATGGCTGGAAAGATAGACGGCTTAGCGGTTAAGGCATTTGCCTGCAAAGCCAAAGGACCCAGGTTCAATTCCCCAGGACCCACATAAGCCAGATACACAAGGTGACACATGCATCTGGAGTTCATTTGCAGCAGTTAAAGGCCTTGGCATGCCTATTCTCTCTCTCTCTCTCTCCCCCTCCCTCCCTCTGTCTCTCTCTCAAATAAATAAATAAATAAACAAATAAAAAAAATTTTAAAGAGTGATCACTGCATGTTAAACATTAAGTGACACATCTCTATCACACCCTCCAAAGCTCAGGGAACATTGCGGAAGAGGAGTCAGAAAGAATGTAAGAGCCAGTGGGTGGGCAGGAGTGCTGTAGGACATTGTCTTCTGGATAGGATGTGGTCGCTGCATTCATGATCTCACGGTGACTATCACTGCCTACAGAAGACCTGCACGCCACTGGGCTCATCAACACTGCATCATGGACAGTGGAGTAGAGCATGAGACACCCCAACCCTTCCTGAGGAGTTACTGACAGTTAATGCTTGCTGGAAGAGCAGGAGATATTTTCCTCAGTGGTGGGGCCACTGTTAGTTGTATTGCTCTGGTAAATAATTCCCTGCCCATGCTTATGCAGGCAACCCTAATTAAACTCAGTGGAACACACAGAGAGAGAGAGAGAAAGAGAGACTAGTTGAGGAAAAAATCCAGTGGAAGGAGGATGGGGGGCGACAAGAGAAGGTAATGTGAGGGGATTATAATCAAAATATATTATATACTTGTATAAAACTGTCAATAGGAGCTGGAGCGATAGGTCAGTGGTTAAAGGCACTTGCATGCAAACCCTAACAGCCTGGGTTTGATTTTCCAGTACCCATATAAAACCCGATGCACAATGTGGTAGATGCATCTGGAGTTTGTTTATAGTGGCAGAAGACTCTGACATGCCCATTACTCCTCTCTTTCATTCTCTCTCTCCCTCTCTCTCTCTCTCTGTCTCTCTCCTTGCAAATAAATAAATAAAAATATCTTTTAAAACTCAATAAATAAATAATATAAATAAATAAATAAATAAGCAGGGTAGGAGACTTGAGGAATCTGAGAGTGGTACAAGGTCAGGGAAGGCTTCTCTCAGCAATGAATGTGGAAAGGTGTAGAGTCCTAGGCAAATGTGTGGGAAGAAATTTCCAGAAAGGGAACAGCCAGTGAACCCACATGTTCTGAGGACAGCAAGGTGTGTCTAGCTGCACGCAGAGCAGCAGCCAGGGTGGCTGGGACAGAGGGCAGTGGAGGTCAGAGTCACAAGTGGCACCAAACAATGCTGGGTTGGTGAGCCACCCAGCATGGCAGGGACTTGCAGATCCTTTAAGCAGGGAACAGCGTGATCGATTTGAAAGTCCACACAGGGGACTGGAGAGATGGCTTAGCAGTTAAGGCACTTGCCTGCAAAGCCTAACAACCTGGGAAACCCCGGTTTGACTCCCCAGTGCCCATGTAAGGCTGGATACACAAAGTGGCACACGTATCTGGAGTTCATCTGCAGTGGCTAGAGGCCCTGGTGTAGCCATCCTCATTCATATTCCTGTTCATTTTCTTTCTCTCTCTGCAAATAAATAAAAGTAGTTTTTGTAAAGTCCACACAGGCTGCTGAGAAGGTTCCGGGAAGAGGAGAGATTCCTGCAGTGTGAGAAGATGGAGCATGGCACCAAGACAGGGCAATGCAGGTGAGGAACCGTAGACAGACCCAAGAAACAGGAAGCAGAAGGAACCA
Organism: Dipus sagitta; assembly: GCA_036346955.1. Taxonomy (NCBI): domain Eukaryota; kingdom Metazoa; phylum Chordata; class Mammalia; order Rodentia; family Dipodidae; genus Dipus; species Dipus sagitta. The sequence continues at coordinate 36,489,826 of CM070771.1, forward strand.
GCAGTGTTGGTGGGTAAGACTTACCCAGCAAACAGAGAGAGACCTATGGTAAGTTCCAGAACTTTAGTTCAAGCAACATTGTGTGGTGAGCCTCATGAGGGTGTGAGGAGAGGAGCAGGTTTGGGTGGGGATTGCTGAGATCAGGCTGTGTCCTGCTCTAAATTACTCCACGTGGAGCGAAACAAAAGTTGCAGGGCGTGGTGGCACACACCTTTAATCCCAGCACTCGGGAGGCAGAGGTAGGAGGATTGGCTTGAGTTCAAGGCCACCCTGAGACTACATAGTGAATTCCAGGGCAGCCTGGACTAGAGTGAGACCCTACCTTGAAAAAACAAACAAAACACGAAAGTTTTTCTGAGTGTGCTCTGCCCCCAGAGACTCCATTTTACAAGCAGCAGCTATTTTTACTCCATTTTGAGGGCAAAGGATTAATTCTGCACCTGGGCGGACATACACATGAGACCATCTGTCTGGGACCACCCTTGTGGCACAGACTAAGTGACTTATCCCTTGTGAGCAGAAAGGGTGCCACCCTACCAATTTATTGGGGCAAACTGGGATTGGAGGGGCACATGGTCCTATCAAAATCCTATCAGAAAAACCAGGCTTCAAGAATTTATTAGAGCTGAATGTATATACTATGCTTATCAAACTGCCCAGTAAGCACTTCTCTTAACGTTCATACTCTTATATTAATGCTACTCTCACTTTTGGTAGAGAATCTTCTCTTTTCAGATGGCAGTGACCTTGGGACGACTCAGAAGGTATCATGGTGCTGGAAAGAAGTGACCGCAGTGCTCAGTACTGCAATATCTCTATCACACCTTCCAAGGCTCAGGGTCTAATGCAGAAGAGGTGGCGGAAAGAATGTAAGAACCAAAGGAAGGGTAGGAATCCATACAATGTGTTCCTCCAGACACAAAATGGCCTGGATATCCATGGCCTCACAGTGCCTGACACTACCTGCACAAGACCATCATAAGAGGAGGGAAAGATCATGACATCAACACAAAAGAGAGACTGATTGAGAGGGAGAGGGGGTATGATGGAGAGTGGAGTTTCAAAGGGGAAAGTGGGGGGAGGGAGGGTATCACCATGGGGTATTTTTTATAATCATGGACGTTGTTAATAAAAATTTGGGGAAAAAAAGAATTTATTAGACACACCAGACCGGGAAAGGGTGTAACTCCCTCATCTGGACCCCACAAAGAAGTGGACACCGAGCACTGGATGCCGATAGCCCCCACCAATCTGTCCTCTGACCACACCATGTGTGCATCAAGGAACTCCCACTGTTCCGCTCCGTCCCCACTGTTGATGCAGCCAACTCAAGTGCCATCTGCCACTCCGCCTGTTTGCCCGTGTACGCTTGCTATCCATCTGCCCCCCGCTCCTCTGGACCTGGACCTCTCTTCACGCCGCCTTGCTCCTGCAGCGCAGCTCTGACCATGAAGCCTGACTCCACGGTCCGCAGCAGCTCCTGGGCCCCTCCTGCAGCAGGTCATCCTATCAGTTCAGAGACTTGTATATGTTGAGCAATTTCCCAGTCCTGGCCTCTTCGAATGTTTTTTCCTTCTTTCATGTTTTGTAGACATTCTGTAACCCACACATACGTAGGCAGATAGAGAAATGATAGATGAGATAGATGATAGCTAGCTAGTAGATGGATGATAGAAAGATTTGCTGTGAGATGTTCATGTGTGATTTGAGAGTTAACATTAGTACTTAAGATTGGAAAGGGCTGGAGAGATGGCTTAGAGGTTAAGCACTTGCCTGAGAAGGACCCCGGTTCGAGGCTCGATTCCCCAGGTCTCACGTTAGCTAGATGCACAAGGGGACGCTCGCATCTGGAGTGCGTTTGCAGAGGCTGGAGGCCCTGGCACGCCCATTCTCTCTCTCTCTCTCTGCCTCTTTCTCTCTCTCTCTGTCTGTCCTTCTCAAATAAATAAATAAAAATAAAAATAAATCAAAAATAAAACAAAAACTTCAATTATAAGCCGGGCATGGTGGCGCACGCCTTTAATCCCAGCACTTGGGAGGCAGAGGTAGGAGGATCGCCGTGAGTTCGAGGCCACCCTGAGACTCCATAGTGAATTCCAGGTCAGCCTGGGCTAGAGTGAGACCCTACCTCGAAAAAAAAAAAAAAAAAGATTGGAATAAAAAATCCTGTGTTTGAAGCCGGGCGTGGTAGCGCATGCCTTTAATCCCAGCACTTGGGAGGCAGAGGTAGGAGGATGGCCGTGAGTTCGAGGCCACCCTGAGACTACATAGTGAATTCCAGGTCAGCCTGTGCTAGAACGAGACCCTACCTCGAGAAACCAAAAAAAAAAAAAAAAAAAAATCTTGTGTTTGCCTCAGCCAAGGTCACCAAGGAAAGCAGAAGTACCTCGTGGATCATCATTATTCAACAAGTTCCAACACTGTGCAAAGACACAAGCACGTTCCTCCGTGTTTCTGTCGTAGCGTGCTCACCACAGGAAAGGAAAGATGAGTATGCGTGGGGAGTTTGCTGGGACACTTGGCCACCTAAGAGGAGGTCGCAGGTGACGATCAGATGCAGCCAGAGCGGGAGAAGGGCTCAGAGATGCGCGTTCCAGAGTCCAATGACAGTGAGCTCAGTGAGCCCTCAGGAAGAGAGGTCAGCCCAAGAGGAGACAAGCTAAGCCAGCCCCAACATTCCAAAGATGTGACAAGGGACTGAGAAGCAGGGGGTGTAGGTGAGAGGCAAACCAGGACACGGAGCTCTGCGAAGAACTTTCCAGGGCAGAACCAAAGGAAGAAGAGAGATCAGTGCTGATCTGGTCACGTGGCGGTCACTGGTGACCTTGACAAGAACAGATATGCTCCATTGGCATGGGCTGAGGCAAGATCCGCAGTGGGAGGTACTGGTGATGAAGTCGCCATGAGAAAGGGATCTGGAGGAGTGTAGACGACTAGGTCCCAAGGATGGGATGGAATGGAATATGTTCTAACACACGCAGGGACAGCTGGAGGAAGGATGAATGGACACTGAGTGTTTGGTGAGGCTCCAGAAGGTAAACCCAAGTTTCAGGGATCCTTACACTCTCCACAAGGAAGCCCATTCTAAAAGAAGGCCCACAATGGAGGAAGACCTCACTGCAACTTTCTTTTTTTTTTTTTTTTACTTTTTATTTTAGAGAGAGAAAGAGAGGGAGAATTACCAGGGCCTCAGCCACTGCAATTGAACTCCAGATGCTTGCGCCACCTAGTGGGCATGTGTGACCTTGCGCTTGCCTCACCTTTGTGTGTCTGGCTCATGTGGGAACTGGAACGTCAAACATGGGTCCTTACACTTCACAGGCAAGCGCCTTAATGGCTAAGCCATCTCTCCAGCCCTTCCCTGCAGCTTTCTAAGGCCCCATCATCTGCTATCCCGTAATAGTAGTAGCAGCCATCAAGTAAGGAAGGTGCTGGCTGGGCATCACTACATGGAGCTTCTAGGTCTTTCTACAGCTTCCAACCTCTAGAGGACAAGCGAGCGTGCCTTGACCCCATTATCAAGGTGATACTGTCTTTCTACTAACCCAAACCCAGCCCCTTTTGTTCTTTCCATTCATTTCTTTTCACCTTCACTCTTTCCCATGACCTCCTATCTTTACCAAGTGCCTGGTATGATGTTCTTAGAGACAGTGAAAGAGGCAAAAGCATGGGGCCATGAGGAAGGAGAGGGAGAAAGTGGGTGGTGGTAGCTTCGGGGGGGAACAGAGGGCTGGGAAGCTAGCTGGCAAGGTAAAGGGTCACTTTAAAGAGGAGGATGTTGCCAAAACAGTCCTGTTTTGCTGCTACACAGTAGGACAGTCATTGAAATGATGCATTCTGTAAAACGGTACTTATTCACGAGGGGCTTTGTGAAGATGGGAGACCAAGTCTCAAATTTGCCTTCCCAACGGCAGGGTTTATGGGATGGAGAAGCAGGATGGTCTGAAGCGAGGGGAAAGTGACTAGAGATAAAGGAAGTGGTGGTCTGCACATATGTAATCAATTTCATGGCCCCTCATATAGGATGAATGGTTAGAAAACAGCAATGTTAGCCAGGCATGGTGGCACACGCCTTTAATCCCAGCACTTGGGAGGCAGAGGTAGGAGGATCACCATGAGTTCGAGGCCACCCTGAGATTACATAGTGAATTCCAGGTCAGCCTGGGCTAGAGTGAAACCCTACCTCGGGGGAAAGAAAGAAAATAAAACGGCAATGTTAGCATGATCTGAGGGACAGAAGTTTTGACCTTGTAACATCAAATCATTACCCATCAGACATTTGTTTTTTTTTTTTTTTAATATTTAAAAATTTTTAATCAAATGTTTAGATGAAAAGCATGATTTCTTTTATTCTTTATATTTGTTCATTTCTTGAGGTAGGGTCTTGCTTTAGTCCAGGCTGACTTGGAATTCACTATGTAGTCCCAGGCTGGCCTGGAACTCACTGCGATCCTCGTACCTCCCATCAGACATTTGTGTGAGCCCCAGTGAAGAGTTAGTGGTGGTTGATGAAAGTGACCTTCAAGTTCCTGAAAAGTTACCTAGACAATCTTTCTCAACATGACCCACAAGCCAGAGGTGGCACCTACGGCAAAACTAGTGGGACATAAATATTGTATTGCTTAGCTGGCAAAACTAGTGGGACATAAATATTGTATTGCTTAGCTGTGTGACCTCCAAAACTAATTATTGATTTTTAAAGTCAACTAAAATCAAATGAAGCTAGAGGCTTTACTTAGGCTTTCCTTCTGTTTCAATGAGATAAGGCCCAAAGAGAGGATGCTACCTCCGAGGACAAGGCCCTGATTCAAGGACAAAGTCAGGGCCAGGCTGTACCTAAACAACCACTCAGGGGACCCCAGCAAAGCCTGGGCTGGAACAAACTGTGACGGCCTCACCTGTGTGAGGTATTGCAACTTCGGGGCCCGGGGCCAACTACAGAGCATGCAGTCTCCTTTGTATCAACCAGACAGGTGAGTTAATGCCCCCAGTTTAAGGCACAGAAAGTTCATGCAGGTGAACTCATGCACAGATAGTTCATGTAAACCCCAGAGACTCCCCTGAGAGCCCCGGATCTCAGGGGTGGGCGAGCTCACGGAGCCATGCCGTTTGTGGCGCCTCCTAGCGCAGTTACCCACTTCCACCAACAGCCTCGGGTGTCTCAAGCCTGGCCTGTCAGGCTGTGGGAGGCTCACATCGGGTGTGGGGGAGGCCCGGGGGAAGCCGCCGTCTTTGCTGTGCACGTGTGGTTTCCAGCACTCAGCCCAGAACGTTCTTCCGAACCTGGCCCTCCAAATTCCTCCCATTTGGATGCAGCAGCTCAAGAACTCTGTCCCTCTTTTTTTTTTTTTTTAATTTTTTTTTGTTCATTTTCATTTATTTGAGAGTGACAGACAGAAAGAAAGAGGCAGATAGGAAGAGAGAGAATGGGCACACCAGGGCCTCCAGCCACTGCAAACGAACTCCAGATGCATGCGCCCCCTTGTGCATCTGGCTAACGTGGGTCCTGGGGAATCGAGCCTCAAACCGAGGTCCTTAGGCTTCACAGGCAAGCGCTTAACCAGTAAGCTGGCTCTCCAGCCCCTCTGTCACTCTTTTTGCCCCCTTTCCTGTTCCACAGAAGTGAAACTCGACCAGAAAGGCTTAAGCTAGGCCAGCCTTCATGCAGGTACGGCCAGTGTTCAACCTCACTGCCACCCCGGAGACTCCACCTCGGCTGTGGGACGCCACTGAAACGCAGAACCCCCGGGAGCAGACGTAGGCAAGCATTTCCCCAAGTAACAACCAGGAAAGCTCTAAGCTCAGGGGTCAGGGGGTGTGAAGACACCCGCACTTAAGGATTGGAGGACGGGGAGGAAGCACCGAAGGCATAAAGTGGGAAAGAGATGGGGAAGGGGGAGGGCCTGAAGGTCATCTTGCAGAGGCCAAAATCACGGTAGGGGATATGTAGAGAAGTGGTCTACTTAAATGTATATGGATTTAAGGGGGTGCAGAGATTACTCAGTGGCTAAGGCACTTGCCTAGAAAGCTTAACCACCCAGGTTTGACTCCTCAGTACCCACATAAAGTCACAAAGTAGCACATGCATCTGGAGTTCATTTGCAGCAGCTAGAGGCCCTAGTGCACCCATTCTCTGTCTGCTCCTCTCCTATCCTCTCTTCTCCTCTCTTCTCCTCTCCTCTCCTCTTCTCTCTTCTCCTCTCCTCTCCTCCTCCTCCTTCTTCTCCCCCCCCCTCTCTCTCTCTCTGACTGCAAATAAGTAAATAAGTAATTTTTACATGTCTATGATTTAGTCCATTCTGGCCTAACCTGGAAGAGCTGAGGGCAGGAGCAGAAAGCAAGAACGGGCTTGGCGGGCTGGAGAGATGGCTTAGCGGTTAAGCGCTTGCCTGTGAAGCCTAAGGACCCTGGTTCAAGGCTCGATTCCCCAGGACCCACGTTAGCCAGATGCATAAGGGGGCACACGCATCTGGAGTTCGTTTGCAGTGGCTGGAGGCTCTGGCGTGCCCATTCTCTCTCTCTTTCTTTGACTCTTTCTCTCTCTGTCTGTCACTCTCAAATAAATAAATAAATAAACAAACAAAATTTTAAAAAAGATGTAACAAGAAATGCTAAAGGAAAAAAAAAGCTATTTATTAAAAAAAAAAAAAGAAGAAGAAGAAGAAGAAGAACGGGCTTGGCAAGGGAAAGTGAGAAACACTCATCCCATCTTGGGTGACCCGCCCACGTTCCGGGAAGGAAAAACCCCTCTCACACCTGCTGCCAAAGCTGGGGTTCCAGGGGGTCACACACCAAACGTGTGTTCTACCTCTACCAGCGGCCACCCAGAAGTGGTGACCCCATTTCCTCATCTATGACCTGTGTGCAGTGATAGTGCCCACCTCAAAGGTTTGAGGGTGAGCAGTCAATGCAATAACTCGCAGAATGTGTCCAGCAAGTGCTTGGCACAAACCCCCCGCCGCGCCCAGGAACGCCAGACTACAAGGCAAACCTCACCCCTCGGGAAAGCACCTCTGGCTTCCACGCTAAGCTCCCGGAGCACTACCATCTGCACTGCACAACTGAGGACCTCGTTATACGCTGTCTTGAAACAATTAAGGAACAAATTACTGCAGCATAATAAAGTACAGAAGTAGATTCAGTCAAGTCCCTTCCAGCTATAAAATATGACGCCGCCAACCGCCACACCACACAGGACTTGCCAGACTCGCACATGGCAGATCTCATTCTTCGCCCCCTCCAATAACTAGGTTCTCTCAGGTAACCAGTTTGGGCTTCTACCTTCTTTTCTTTTCTTTTCTTTTTGGTGGGGGAAATTTTTCAAAGTAGGGTCTCGCTCTAGCCCAGGCTGACCTGGAATTCACTCTGCAGTCTCAGGGTGGCCTCGAACTAATGGCCATCCTTCTACCTCTGTCTCCCAAGTGGTGGGATTAAAGGCGTGCGCCACAACACCTGGCTACTGGACTTCTATTTTCTCCTGTGATGGGGGCCACACTGCCAGCCCAGTGCAGCCAGGGACAACGGTACCGGAAGCCTCGGGCAGCTTGGTGGTGGCACTCTGATCGGCTCTGCTCTAGATCTCAGGCAGAAGACGCCCTTGGGTGCATGCCCCTCTGCTCGAGGCTCTTCCCATTCCATCCAAGTGGTTAGACTGCAGGGCCACCGCTGGTGTGGAAGCTGGAAGAAGCAGTGAGGCCAAGTTGCCAGACTACTTGTGGGCTTTATCCTGGGGCTCCGAGAGTCCAGAGGGTTCTAGAAAGGGATACTCTGGAGGGCCAACCAGCCCAAATCTCCATGGTGAGAGGCTGTTTGGGATTGAGAGTGCCGGAAGCAACACAGAAGTGGGCTCCAAGGAGGAGGAAGAGGAGGCAATGGTAGGACGTGGCCGGGATGCAGAGCGGCCTGCAGCCACAGCTGCTGAGTGAAGCCCTCGGTACCGTGGCTCTTGGCTGAGTCAGCCCTGGCTGCTGGACGCCTCTGCGGCATCTCTTGCCTCGGCTCCCCCAGCCCCTATGCCTGGGGAGACGGGGGCTTTTCCTGAGGTGACATGAGGCAGTGGCTGCAACGCCTACCCAGTTTGCAAGACCCAGACCACCAAGGAGGCAGCTGCTGGGCAGACAGGCTGGGCTAGAGGGACCAGGGCACTGAGCTGGCCAGAGAGGACAAGGATTCTACTTCCACCTCCCAGAGCTGCCATGTCGTGCCTTGGGCATGTGCATATTTGGAAGGGCTCACAGTCAGTTACCATAAATGTATAGAATGTGCCTTTTGGTGACTCTTCTGCTTTTCTATCCAGCAGCCCCAAACCCTGAGGCTACCCAGATATCTGCTCTTCCCAAGAGAAAATCCTTTGATCATTCCAACCCATGAGAGTCCATGGCTTTAAAGTGTTTCTTCTTCCTGGGGACAACTTTTCAAAGACAGAGTCAGGAGACAACAAGGCTGCATCCAAAGACATGCAACGTGAAGGGGCGATTCAGAAACACTGAAAACTGAGTTTGCTCTCTTACAATATCGCCTCCTGATTCACTGCTTAGCCCATTCATTCATTCAGTTGACATCTATGCAGCACCTCACCCAGGGAAGGTGCTGTACTCAGTGCTGAGAACTGAAAGATTAAGCCACATAACCACTATCTATGTGAGGGTATAGAAACAAACTCATTCATAATCTGAACATGATAAGAACACTCTTCAAGCTGGGCATGGTGGCACACGCCTTTAATTTCAGCATTCAGGAGGCAGAGGTAGGAAGACTGCCGTGAATTCAAGGCCAGCCTGAGACTACATAGTGAGTTCCAGGTTAGCCTGGGCTATAGTGAGACCCTACCTCAGAAAAATTAGAAATTAGCTTCCGGTTAAGGTGATGGCATAGGAACCATGCCAAAGCGGCCTAGGGGAGAAAAAGCCAAAAAAAAAAAAATACACTCTTCTACCAAAAAGTGAGGTGTATAAGAAATTACCAATGGTAGCAGAGAAGTAGGAGAGATCCACAGCATCCAGAGCCCACACAGGCAGGCAGAAGCGGCTCCAGCAGCGGCGGTGCCTGGTCCGCGGGGCCACAGCTGCCAGGCTCAGCTTGAGCCGCAGGAAAAGCCAGGTGAGGGGATTTTCCACTCACATCAGAGCTCTTCGCAAACCCAAGAAAACTGAAGAGAGAACTGCAGCGACCAACTGAGGAGCAGATCACTAGGTAGGGGATCAGATGGACCAGTGGGAGAACTAGAGCCATCATCCACAGCCTCCTCTCCCCCACCGCCAGCGTAAGCACCAGAGACCAGCAAAAGGGAGCTCACAGCACCCAGCACCAGCGACCAGAGCAGCGATCCAGCAGCCCAGCCAGCCTACTTGAAACCACAGCGCACCAAAGAGGGACCCAAGCAGGACTGCAGCATAACTGAGACCAAAATCATCCCAAAAGGTAGCTTGGCTTATACCAGGTCAGTACCCGCCAAATAAACCTGGTATATAGGCCTGAACAGGAAGTGCTAATTGCGCCTTCCATGTCAGGGTAAATTATATGTTAAATCTGATGGATGGTTAGACTTGCCATTCTTAAATAAGCTACATTTTAGGCTTGTTATTTGTTTCTTCTTGAATTATAGTGACTTTGTTTCCTCTTCTGTTGTACATTAGGGAAGGGTCTCACTGGGTCACAAGATGACTTGGAACCCTCAACAGACCAGAAATCTTAACCTCCTTGTTGACAGGATTAAGGGTATGGGGGACCACACACCCTAAGGGACAGTATCTTTGTTAGAAGATCTGGTTGTCATAATATCTACTCTTGCATAAATACGTTGTGCTGTTTTTCATTGAATGTGTGCATTGTTCAGTTAAATTTTAGAATCTGCCTGTATTTTGTTCCACTCAGCCTACTTGAATACTCACAAAACAGGCAAACCCAACACCTAGGGTCACTTTTGTAGATACTCTGAGAGTCTTGAGAGCCACACCTAGCACCTTTAGCTCCTACCCTGAAGATATATAACATCAGGCTGATTGATACATCATTGCAGCTAACTAGAAAATCCAAGCATTAAATTAATCCAAGATGCAAAAATATATACATTATAACACAAGAAATACCAGAAATCAAGACAATATAAATCCACCAAAAAGTATCAGTGCATCAGAAATGACCTCCAGTGAGAACGAGTTAGAGGAAATGCCTGAGAAAGATTTCAAAAGAATGATTATAAATATGCTCAAAGAAGTCAAAGAGGAAATCAAAGGAATGAAAGAGGAAATCAAGGAATCAAAGAAGATACAGGAAACTAATTTAATGAAATAAAGAGGTCAATACAAGCCATAAATAAGGAAATAGAAATAATAAAGAAAAACCAGTCAGAATTACTAGCAATGAAGAACACAGGTAATGAAATAAAAAAACCTCTGTAGAAAATCTCACCAGTAGAATGGATGAAGGAGATGACAGAATACCTAAGCTAGAACACCAGGTGCAGATCTGATACAATCCAACAAAAAGAAAGACAAACTAATAGGAAAGTATAAATGGGAATTTCAAGATATTCGGGAAACTATAAAAAGACCAAACATAAGAATTCAGGGTACAGTAGAAGGAGAGAATCTCACTCCAAAGGCACATTAGGTGTTTTCAGCAAAATCATAGAGGAAAACTTCCCCAAAATTGGGAAAAAGACGCCAATGCAGATACAGGAAGCTTTTAGACCACCAAACAAACAAACAAAAAAAAACCTGGAAAGAACCTCTCCTTGCCACATTATAATTAAATTACCAAACATACAAACCAAAGAAAATATATTGAAAGCAATCTGAGAGAAAAATCAAGTTACCTACAAAGGCAAGCCCATAAGGATCACAGCAGATGACTCAACACAACTTTAAAAGTCAGAAGGGCTTGAAGTGATGTATTCCAAGTTCTGAAAGATAACAACTGTCAACCAAGGTTACTTTATCCTGCAAAGCTATCCATTCAAATAGACAGAGAAATAAGGACATTCCACAACAAAAGCAGGCTAAAGGAATATTTGAAGATAAAACCAGCTCTACAGAAAATACTTGAAAGAATCCTCCATGCTGAAGAGAAAGAAAAGCACACGTATAAGGAACCTGGAAAAAACAAACAATACTCAAATACTAGTTAACACAAGAGAGCAAATGTAAAACCGAAAGATCGACAAAAAAAAATGGCAAAAATAAATACACACTTTTCAATAATATCTCTTAATATCAATAGCCTCAATGCCCCAACCAAAAGACACAGGTTTGTAGACTGGGTTGAAAAGCAGGATCCTTCAATTTGTTGCCTCCAAGAAACTCACCTTTCTACAAAGGATGGACACATCTTAGGGTGAAAGATTGGAAAACAGTGTTTCAAGCAAATGGGCCTAGCAAACAAGCAGGAGTCACTATCCTAATATCTGACAAGGTAGACTTCAGTCCAACATTAGTCAAGAAAGATAAGGAAGGTCACTTTATATTGATTAAGGGCACACTCCAACAGGAGGACATTGCACTCCTAAACATATATGCACCTAACATGGGGGCTCCCAACTTCATCAAACAAACGCTATTAGAAAAAAGGTCACAGATAATACCAAACACAGTGGAAGTGGATGACTTCAACACCCCACTCTCATCAATTGACAGGTCATCCTGGCAAAAAAAATAAACAGAGGCATCTGGATTAAATGTGGTCATACAAAAACTGGACCTAACAGATAGATACAGGACATTTCATCCAAATGCTACAGAATATACATTCTTTTCAGAAGCACATGGAACAATCTCTAAAACAGACCATATATTAGGACACAAAGCAAATCTTAACAAATACAGGAAAATTGAAATAATTCCTTGCATTCTATCTGACCACAATGGAATCAAACTACAAATTGATAGCAAGAAAAACTGTAGAGCATACACAAAATCATGGAAACTAAACAATATACTACTAAATGATGAATGGGTCAATGAAGAAATAAAGAAAGAAATTAAAAAATTCATAGAGTCAAAGGACAATGAGAACACAACATACCAAAACCTTTGGGACTAAATAAAGGCAGTCCTAAGAGATATATTTATAGCTTTAAGTGCCTATATTAAGACATTAGAAAGGTCTCAAATAAACAACCTAATGCTTCACCTTAAGGTCTTGGAGAAAGAAGAACAAGGCAAACTGAAAATCAGTAGATGGGAAGAAATAATAAAGATTAGGGCAGAAATTAAGGAAATAGAAACCAAAAAAGCAATCCAAAGAATCATTGAAACAAAGAGTTGGTTCTTTGAAAGGATAAACAACATTGATAAACCCTTAGCAAATCTGTCCAAAAGAAAGAGAGAAGAAACACAAATTAATAAAATTAGAGATGGAAAAGGCAACATCACAACTGATACCAGAGAAATTCAAAAAATCATAGGTACATACTATAAAAACATATACTGCACTAAATATGAAAATCTGAAAGAAATGGATGATTTCCTTGATTTATATGACCTACCTAAATTAAATCAAGATGAGATTAATCACCTTAAATAGACCTATAACAAGCATGGAGATCAAGCAGTTATCAAAAATCTCCCAGCTAAAAAAAGCCCAGGCCCAGATGGATTCACCACTGAATTTTACCAGACCTTCAGGGAAGAACTAACAAGATTGCTTCTTAAGCTTTTCCATAAAATAGAAAAAGAAGGAATCCTACCAAACTCCTTCTAGGAAGCCAGCATCACCCTGATACCAAAACCAGGCAAAGACAGAATAAAAAAGAAAATTACAGACCAATCTCCCTCATGAACATAGATGCAAAAATTCTCAACAAAATATTGGCAAACAGAATACAAGAATATATGAGAAAGATCATTCACCCCGACCAAGTAGGCTTTATCCCAGAGATGCAGGGATGGTTCAACATATGCAAATCGATAAATGTAGTATATTATATAATTGGAATGAAGGACAAAAATCATATGGTCATTTCATTAGATGCAGAGAAAGCATTTGACAAAATCCAACATCCCTTCATGATAAAAGTCCTACACAGACTGGGAATAGGAGGAACATATCTCAACATAGTAAAGACTACTTATGACAAGCCTGCAGCCAACACATTACTAAATGGGGAAAAACTGGATGCTTTTCCACTAAAATCGGGAACAAGACAAGAGTGTCCACTGTCTCCACTATTATTTAATATAGTACTGGAAGTCTTAGCCATAGTAATAAGGCAAGAGACGCACATGAAAGGGATACAAATTGGAAAGGAAGAGATCAAGTTATCATTATTTGCAGATGACATAATTCTATACATAAAGGACCCTAAAGACTCTACCAGCAAACTGTTAGAGCTGATAAACACCTACAGCCATATAGCAGATACAAAATAAATACATAGAAATCAGTAGCCTTCCTATATGCTAACAACAAACTCACAGAGGATGAAATCAAAGAATCACTCCCATTCACAATTGCATGAAAAATAAATAAATAAATAAATAAAGCACCTTGGAATAAACCTAACCAAGGAAGTGAAGGATCTCTACAATGAAAACTTTAACACACTCAAGCAAGAAATTGCAGAAGACACTAGGAAATGGAAAAACATCCCTTGTTCCTGGATTGGAAGAATCAATATTGTGAAAATGGCAATCTCACCAAAAGTAATCTATACATCTCATGTAATCTCCATCAAAATTCCAATGGCATTTTTCATGGAAATAGAAAAAACAATCCAAAACTTCATTTGGAATCACAAAACATCTTCAAATATCTAAAATAATACTCAGCAACAAAAATAAGGCTGGTGGTATCACCATACTTGATTTTAACCTATACTGCAGAGCCATAGTAACAAAAACAGCATGGTTCTGGCACAAAAGCAGACATGTAGATCAATGGAACAGAATAGAGGACCCAGATGTAAGTCTGGGTAGCTATAGCCACCTGATATTCAATAAAAATGCCAAAAATACTCATTGGGGAAAAGACAGCCTCTTCAGCAAATGGTGCTGGGAAAACTGGATATGTATCTGTAGAAGGATGAAAATAGATTCTTCTCTCTCTCCATGCACAAGAATTAAGTCAACAGCCGAGCATGGTGGCACACGCCTTTAATCCCAGCACTCAGGAGGCAGAGGTACGAGGCTTGCCATGAGTTTGAGGCCACCCTGAGAGTACATAGTGAATTCCAGGTCAGCCTGGGCTAGAGTGAAACCCTACCTTGAACAAAAACAAAAATAATAATAATAATAATTAAGTCCAAATGGATTAAAGACCTTAACATGAGCCTTGAAACTCTGAAACTGCTAGAGGAAAAAGTAGAGGAAACCCTTCAATATATTGGTCTTGGCAAAGACTTCGTGAATATAACCCCAGTTGCTCAGGCAATAAAACCACAGATTAACAGCTGGGACCTCATGAAATTACAAAGATTTTGTACTACAAAGGACACTGTGAATAAAGCAAAGAGGCAACCTACAGAATGGTAAAAATTCTTTGCCAGCTATACATCTGATAGAGGATTAATATCTAGGATATACAAAGAACTCAAAAAATTAAATAATAAGAAATCAAACAAGCCAATTAAAAAATGGGCTATGGAACCAAATAAAGAGTTCTCAAAAGAAGAAATACGGATGGCATATAAGCATCTAAAAAAATGTTCTATAGCCCTAGTCATAAGGGAAATGCAGATTAAAACTACATTGAGATTCCATCTCACTCCTCCTGTCAGATTGGCTACCATCATGAAAACAAATGATCATAAATGCTGGCGAGGACATGGAAAAAGAGGAACCTTTCTACACTGTTGGTGGGAATGCAATCTGGTCCAGCCATTGTGGAACTCAGTGTGGAGGTTCCTAACATAGCTAAAAATTGATCTACCATATGACCCAGCTATAGCACTCCTAGGAACATATCCTAAGGACTCATCTCATTACCTTAGAGATACTTGCTCAACCATGTTTACTGCCACTCAATTCACAACAGCTGGGAAATGGAACCAGCCTAGAGGTCCCTCAACTGATGAGTGGATAATGAAGATATAGCACATTTATACAATGGAGTTCTACTCAGTGGTAAAGAAAAATGAAGTTATGAAATTTGCAGGAAAATGGATGGATCTAGAAAGGATTATACTAAGTGAGGTAACCCAGGCACAGAAAGCCAAGTATCGCATATTCTCTCTCATAATGTGGATCCTAGCTACAGATGATTGGACTTATGTGTGAGTAGGAAGAAAACTCAGTAGCAGAGGCCAGTAAGCATGAAAAGAGATATAAAGGGAAGAGAAAGGAAGGGAGGGGGTATGTAATAGGATGGTATTGTATACATGTAAGTAGAATAGATTAATGGGGGTGGAAAGGCCCAAAGTGAGGTCAAGGAAAGAGATTGAGTAAAGGAAAGGTGGAGGGAGGGCTAATCAAAATGTAAGAGGATATAAATAAATCATATATGGAAACATACTTTTTTTGGACAATGGAACACTCAGGAGCCATAGAATGTTGCTAGGAAATTTTCAGTGCCAGGGATGGGATACCTTCCAGTGAGTTGTTGGCCAGGGAGGTCTCTGATGCCCCCAAAACATTATAGGCCATTGCCAAGGCCCTTGGTTTCCCACCAGGAATAGATGGTAAGACCCTACTGCTGAAGACTCCACATACTTGGGCTGCAAGGCCACTAAGAAATCCTGCTAGAACTGAGCTGATAACCTCCTCCATGTAGACCAGCTGACAGAAAGCTGGAAGAAACCATTCTGCATGCAATGGGAGAGAGAGAAATCACCAGTGAAGATACTCAACAGTGGACACTGCAAGCCTTATATTTGGCCAGCCAGGCCAAATGAGCCAACGGGTGCAATAGTGGCACATCTGTCATGATGAAAACCAACTGCCCTCTAATTGGACTGGAGGCCCACTCCATGGGAGGGAATACATCTCTGATACTGAAAACTTAAAACAGGGGTAGTCATGAGCCCTAGGGGTGTAATGTTTGCTGCTGTCTGGCTAAATGTATATACTATGCTTATCAAACTGCCCAGTAAGCACTTCTCTTAATGTTCATACCCTTATATTAATGCTACTCTCACTTTTGGTTGAGAATCTTCTCTTTTCAGATGGCAGTGACCTTGCGATGACTCAGAAGGCATCATGATGCTAAAAAGAAGTGACAGGAGTGCTCAGTACTGCAATATCTCTATCACACCTTCCAAGACTCAGGGTCTTATGGAAGAGGTGGCAGAAAGAATGTAAGAGCCAAAGGAATGGGAGGACTCCTTACAACGTGCTCCCTCCAGAAACAAAATGGCCTGGATATACATGACCTGACAGTGCCTGACACTACCTACACAAGACCATCATAATAGGAAAAAAAGATCATGACATCAAAATAAAAGAGAGACTTAATTGAGAGGGGAGGGTGGGGGAGGGAGGGCATCACCATGGAATATTGTTTATAATCATGGAAGTAGTTAATAAAAAAATTTGAAAAGAAAAAAAATAAAATAAAGAACTCTCTTCAAAGACCCACCGCCTTGTTGAAAATACCCACTTAACATCACTGGTTTTAAAAATTGCTGGGCAGAGTGGCTCACGTCGATAATACTAGCATTGGGAAGGCTGAGGTGGGAGGATTGTCATGAGTTTACGGCCAGCCTGGGCTACAGACTGAGTTCTAGATCAGCCTGGGCTAGTGTGAGACTCCGCCTCAAAACAACAACAAAAAGTTATTCCTGTGTGTTAGGCAAGGAAGGGATGATGGCTGGGTGGTTCCTTGAGGAATGTAGGTGACCCACTTCCTTGTGTCTCTGTTGCCCTCCTGCTGGCCTCGGTGACTCCATTTTGTCCTGACCTCGCAGCCCCCTGTGGACGCATACTGGACGAACTTTGTAGGACTGGACTTGAACTTCTCCAAACTACATGTCAAATGTATGTTCTGGAACTCACACACTTTCCAGTTCCACCTGACTCGCCCAGTGTGGGTCCAGCTAGAAGATCAGACCACAGCTTTGATGGACACTGTCAGCTAGGGTTTCCTCGGTGGTTCTGTGTGCCGTTTTCTGGTCTGGCTGTTCGGACTGGTTCCTTCTTGTGCTCTTGCATGCGCACACAGAGCGCATGAATCATTTGATGGTCTGCCCCTCTTTGTCCTTTGGTTATATTTGGTACCTCCTGACTTCCTTTCCAATCCTGCTAATACTAAATGATAACAGGTTGTACCACACTTGCGCATACCACACAACTATAGATAGCAAAATATGGCCAGCACTGAATTATTCAGTAGGTGAATAATACCACAAAAAGCATTCTATATCCTAGACGGAGATGTTAATTGGGATGACATATATTACATATGTTGCTGTTAGGTCCTTCCTGGGGCCCTGAAAATCTGCTGCAAGGAGCTGCTGAACTGCCATAAAAGACAGACACTATTTTAGGGTGAAAGGATGGAAAATGGTATTTCAAGCAAATGGGCCTAGAAAACAAGCAGGTGCTGCAATCCTAATATCTGACAGGACAGGCTTCAAACCGACATTACTTAGGAAAAATTAAGAAGGTCATTTTATATTGATTAAAGGAAAAATCCAACAGGAGGACATTATAATTCTAAACATATGTGCACCTAACATGGGGCCCCTAACTTCATCAAAACACTATTAGACTTAAGGCCATAGACAATACCAAACACAATTGTAGTGGGTGACTTCATACCCCACTCTCATCAACTGACAGGTCACCCCAGGAAAAAGAAAAAGGCAGAGAAGAAAAGACGCTGGCAGTAGAGACATTTAGGGACCCCACGCCATTCTGCGGACATCTGCTCACCTGGTTTCTGATATTACAAACACATGTCTACTTTTTTAAAGCTTTGAGCACAAAAGCACACAGGTATGCTTCTCAGGGACCCTGTGAAACATCACTTCTCTTCTGCTTGATTAATTTCATGTTTAAAGTCAAAATTAGCTGTTAAGGGGCTGGAGAGATGGCTTAGCGGTTAAGCACTTGCCTGTGAAGCCTAAGGACCCCAGTTCAAGGCTCTATTCCCCAGGACTCACGTTAGCCAGATGCACAAGGGGGCACACGCGTCTGGAGTTCGTTTGCAGTGGCTGGAGGCCCTGGCGCGCCCATTCTCTCTCTCTATCTGCCTCTTTCTCTCTATGCCTATTGCTCTCAAATAAATAAATAAAAATAAACAAAAAATATTTTTAAAAACCTAGCTGTTGGGCTGGAGAGATGGCTTAGCGGTTAAGCGCTTGCCTGTGAAGCCTAAGGACACCGGTTCGAGGCTTGACTCCCCAGGACCCACGTTAGCCAGATGCACAAGGGGGCGCCCGCGTCTGGAGTTTGTTTGCAGTGGCTGGAGGCCCTGGCGCGCCCATTCTCTCTCCCTCTCTCTATCTGTCTCTTTCTCTCTGTCTGTCGCTCTCAAATAAATTAATAAAAATAACAAAAAATATTTTTAAAAAAACTAGCTGTTAAGAAAGCTCAGACCTCTTTCCTAGGGGTTAGTTCATACTTAGAAATATAAAAATCTGGGGCTGTAGAGATGGCTCAGTGGTTAAAGGTGCTTGCTTGCAAAGCCTGATAGCCTAGGCTCAATTCCCCAGTACCCACGTAGAGCCAGATGCACAAAGTGGTGCATACATCTGGAGTTCATTTACAGCAACAGAAGGCCCTGGCACACCCATACTCACTCTCTCATTCACTTTCTGTCTCCCTTTCTCTTTATCTCTCTCTCAAGTAAATAATGTTTTTAAACTTTAAAAATAAAGAATTACAAAAATCTTGATGCTAGCCATTCTGACCGGGATAATATGATATTTCAAAGCTGTTTTGATTTGCATTTCCCTGATGGCTAGGGATGTTGAACACTTTTTAAAGCACTTAGTGGCCATTTGTATTTCTTCTTTGTGAACTGTCTGTTCATTTCATTCGCCCATTTGGTGACTGGCAGATTTATTGTTTCAATATTTACAGTTCTTTATAAATTACGGTTATTAGCCCTCTGTCTGAAGTATAGGTGGCAAAGATTTTCTTCCGTTCTGTAGGCTGTCTGCTTGCTCTGCTGATTTTTTTTTTTTTCCCCTGTGCAGAAACTTTTACAGTTTATGAAGCCCTGTTTGTTGATTCTTGGATACTTCCTAAAATGCCAGTGGGTGTGCTGGCAAGGAGAAACCCGCGTCCACTGTTGGTGAGTGTGCAAACGAGTACAGCAATGTGGAAGAACCTCAAAGACTTAGAAACAGACCTCCCAGCTACCCCACTCCTGGCACATACCCTAAGGACACCACACTCTACTGCACAGATACTGGTCTATTTACAACAGTTAAGCGCTAGAGGCAGCCTACATTCCCGTCAGTAGGTGAGTGGATAATGAAAACGTGGTACATATACACAATGGATTTTTTTTTTTTAAGGTAGAGTTTCATTCTAGCCCAGGTTGACCTGGAATCCACTATGTAGTCTCAGGGTGACCTCAAACTCATGGTGACCCTCCTACCTCTGCCTCCCAAATGCTGGGATTAAAAACATGCACTAAACACAAGGGAATTCTCTTCAGTGTGAAAGATGAAATTTGCAGGAAAATGGATGGACCTGGAAACGATCATTTTAAGTGAAGTCACCCAAACTCAGAAAGACCAAAACCACATGTTCTTTCTGATATGCAAATCTTAGCATGTGATAAGTCTGTGTATGTAGGAGGGCAGGTGTGGGTCATCCTACAAGGTTATGGCTATAACCTAAAGGAGGTATAAAAGATGAGCTGGAAGAGGGTGAGAGAAGGACAGAAGGACACGTGTGACATGGAAACAGAAGGGGAAAGGCTGGAAGAGGGAGAGAGAAGGACAGAAGGACACGTGTGACATGGAAACGGAAGGGGAAATCCTGGAGAGGGATAAGACTAGGGGAGGGGACTCAACAAACACAAATTGTATTTGAAAATGCCAGAATTAATATATGTACCAGGCGTGGTGCTGGCGTACTCCTTTAGTACAGCACTCAGGAGACAGAGGTGGGAAGATCAACCTTAGTTCAAAGCCAGCCTGGAGCTGCAGAGTGAGTTCCAGGTCAGTCTGGGCTAGACACCCTGCCTCAAAAAAAAAAAAAAAACAGCCAGGCATGGTGGTGCACACCTTTAATCCCAGCCCTTGAGAGGCAGAGGTAGGAGGATTGCTGTGAGTTTAAGGCCACCCTGAGACTACATATTAAGTTCCAGGTCAGCCCAGGCCAGAGTGAAACCCTACCTTGAAAAACAAAAACAAACAAACAAACAAACAAAAATCCATAGGCTGAAGAAATGGCTTCACAGTTAAGGCACTTGCCTAGGAAGTGTAAGGACCCAGGTTCAATTCCTCAGTACCCACATAAGCTAGATGCACAAGATAGCGCATGCATCGAGTTCATTTGCAATGGCTACAGGCCCTGGCACACACATTCTTTTTTTTTTTTTTTTTTTTTTTTCGAGGTAGGGTTTCACTCTAGCTCAAGCTGACCTGGAATTCACTATGTAGTCTCAGGGTGGCCTCGAACTCATGGCGATCCTCCTACCTCTGCCTCCCGAGTGCTAGGATTAAAGGCATGCACCACCACTCCTGGCCCCACACACCCATTCTTTATCTCCCTCCCTCCAACTCTCTCTTTCAAAATTAAATAAAATATTGTTTTAAAAAATCCAAAAAACAGCCGGGCGTGGTGGTGCACACCTTTAATCCCAGTACTCAGGAGGCAGAGGTAGGAGGATCACTGTGAGTTTGAGGCCACTCTGAAACTACATAGTGAATTCCAGGTCAGACCAGGCTAAAGTGAGACCCTACTTTGAAAACAAAAAAACAAAAAAAGAAAAATCCAAAAAAGTAAATCTCTTTATGCCAACTGAAGAATAAAAAGAAAAAAATATAAAAATCAAAAACCAAATCGCTTAATTATCCCCTGGAAACTGTTAGCCAGCAGATTCCAGCCATAGCCAGCTCTGATTAGAGAGCACACCTTGCCTTGTCCACAAAAATTCCCCACAATTCCTCCCTGTAATAGGTCCCACCTAAAAATATTCCACTTTCACTCATTCAACAAACATGGCTGAAGTCCTGCTCCTGAGCCACGTAGAATAGCCTCACTTACTGACTTTAGCTTCAAGCATTGCAATAAATGAAGAGGAAATAACCAAGTTGTGGTATGAATGTCACATCTCAGTGCCATCTTGATGGGACCAGTTCTGTCCTGGCCAAGAGCATTCTCTATGAGCAAGCAGTGGCTTTCAGAGAAGCAGAGAACTCCTGCCCAATACCCATGCCCCTGATGCCACCCCAAGCCCTCCTCCCCACCCCCACACCTGCCAGCTCAAGTCTGAGATCCCTGCTGTGCCAACACAGCTTTCACACCCACCTTCAAGGGGAGGCTTGGGCCCCACAGCCCCCGTCCCACCTTTCCCAGAAGGAGCTGGTGAGCCCCCGCATTTTGGGGGCTGGGTTCTATTCCTCATCCCTCACACCCACTCATCCCCTGAGAGAAAGGAGACAGGCAGTCTTCCAAAACACAGTGAGCTATGAGCCACAGGACCAAGGCACTCCCTCCCCTCAGGCAGCTCTGGGGTTGGGCAATGCGACAGGGACTGCAGGGTCCCCTCAGGTTGGGCTCCCCCACCTTCCCAGCCACTCACTGGGGTTTGTACCTGGAGCTGGAGTCACTGTAGCTCTGCACTGCTGAGTCGTCGGTGGCATTAAAGAGCCCCGTCCAATTGGCCAGCGGGTCGCCACTCTGCCAACCAAACTGGAGGCCTCTGGCAAGAGAACGAGGCAATCGGTACACATGCTCATTTGGTGGGTTAAGCCTGTTTACCAGAGCTACCATTTCGTTATTGTGTCCATCCACTGACTTCATCGGGCACTGGAAGGAAACGATGGTGTTGACTCCAACCACAAAGATGACGATGAGAAGCCACAGCCCTCTGTGGCATCTTTAATCTCCTGAATCCATCACTCGCTTCATCTGTCTCACAGGGGTGGGCGCAATACCCTTTATACGCAAGGAAACCTGAGGCTTAGCGGGATTAATGACATAGGGTTTCTCTACATCATATATGATGCCTCACTTAAACAAACAAGTTCTAGTCATGCGCACCATGTCGTCCTTGGAGGCCAGACACTCTTCAAAGATTGAAATCCAGGACTGGAGAGATGGCTTAATGGTTAAGCGCTTGCCTGTGAAGCCTAAGGACCCCGGTTCGAGGCTCAGTTCCCCAGGACCCACGTTAGCCAGATGCACAAGGGGGCGCACGCATCTGGAGTTCGTTTGCAGTGGCTGGAAGCCCTGACACGCCCATTCTCTCTCTCTCTCTCTCTCTCTCTCTGTGTCACTCTCAAATAAATAAAAATGAACAAAAAAATTTAAAAAAAAAGATTGAAATCCAATACATGAGGATTCCACTCCTGGTTTAAGATGATGGCCTTAACAGGTTGGCATTCACTCCTCCCTACATGTAATGGAAATGTCAGCAGAGCATGAAATAAGGACACTGGCATGGAGAGGAAGTGATGGAAGGGACTAGCACCAACACTTTGTTGATTTACTTATTATTTTTATTTGTGGATGCATGGTGTGTGTGCATGTACGTGTTCACATACGCATGTCTGTACACCCGGCAGGTGCTGGTGCATGTGCATACGCACGCGTGTGGAGGTCACAGGTGGATGCCTGGTGTCACCTTCAGTCGCTCTCCACCTTGTTTTCTGAGACAGGGTCTCTCATTAGATCTAAGGTTCATTAATTTATAGATACAAGGTAGCCAGCGAGTACCAGGGATCGTCCTGGGATCACGCGTGTGCGCTGCTACTCTTGACACTTTACATGGGTTCTGGGGACCCACACTCAGGTCCTCATGCTTGCACAGCCGGCGCTTGGCCAGCTAACCCGTCTTCCCGGCCTTAGCAGCGACACCGGAGAAGACAACAAGCAGAGGAGCAACTGACTTAAGCCAGAGAATTCTGACTCCCTACAAGAAACACATCTAGTCCCAGGACACAATTCCAGAAGGTTCTGAAACAGTGCCCAAAGTGGGAGGACTGGATTGTTTGTATAAGCAGCAGTCAGATGACCCTCTCCCTACAAGTATGTGCATGTAAAGTGTACAGACCCCACACTCTCTTCCAAGACGGGGCAGTCTGGCCAGTCCACACACCCCACAGACAGCAGCAGGTTTGCTCCCTGGGGAAACGACCCAGGGAGGTGTTCTCACTGTTCTGCGCTTTGAAGGCAGCTGGGTGTCCTTGGGTGCTGACGGACAGCATCTGGCTTCCAAGCACGGCTGCCCATCCAGATCCTTTGGGCAGCTGAGGGATGTGCTTCTCGGGAAAGAAACTGAGAAGCTCAAAGGAAATGGCTAAGAAGAGAAGGGCTGGCCCCCACCTAACCCCCCCCCCCCCGGGACATTCTCTCCAGCCGCTACTGTGGACACATGGAGCTGGAGAGCTCTTTGCTGAGGGTCCATCCCGTGCCATGTAGGCTGCTAGGCAACACCCCTAGTCTGTGCTGCTAAGATGCCAGCTGCACTTCACCTCCAACCTTCCTGTCACGAGGATCAAAATCTCTCCACACTTTGTCATGTATCCTGTGAGGGCAAAACAGCCCCAATTGGAAACCACTGTAATATACCAATGCACAGAGCTTCCAAGGACACTTCCAGTGACTGGCTGGCCATTAAATATAAACAAGCTATGAGAGACCACTCCAGGTCAAAAGAAAGCTTATACTTGAATATCAAAGAGCAGAAAAAACGAGGGGAAAAAGAGAATTCAGAGGCTGGAGAGGTGGCTCAGTGGTTAAAGGTACTTGCTTACAGAGTCTGCTGGCCAGGGTTCGATTCCCCAGTACCCATGTAAAGCTAAATGCACAAAACAGTGCATATGTATGAAGTTCATCTGCAGCAATCTCTGTCTCTATCTCTCTCTCTTTGCAAGTAAGTAAGTAATACTTTTTGAAAAAGAATTTAGAGGTAAGAAGGAGGCAAGAGAAACATCTCTATCACACCCTGCAAGGTTCAGGGTCCATCGCGGAAGAGGTGGCGGAAAGAATGTAAGAGCCAAAGGAAGGGTAGGACTCCTTACAATGTGCTCCTGCAGACACAAAATGGCCTGGATATCCATGACCTCACAGTGCCTGACACTACCTACACAAGACCATCATAAGAGGAGGAAAAGATCATGACATCAAAATAAAAGAGAGACTAATTGAGAGGAGGAGGGAATATGATGGAGAGTGAAGTTGTGAAGGGGAAAGTAGGGGAAGAGAGGGAATTACCACAGTTTATTGTCTATGATTATGGAAGTTGTCAATTAAAAAAAAATTTAAAGAAGGAAGCAGGAAAAAATGTGGAATTTTTTAAATAAACCTGTTAATCAGGGAATAGGGATGATAGCTGGAACGGATCCACCCACATCCCCTCTAATTAGCTGATGCCCTCTGTCGAGCTTCCCCAACCCTGTGGCCTCTGTTCCATATTTCAAGCGAGGGGACTGTCTCAGATGTCTCCAGAACCCTTGAGAGAAAGTATCACAGAGCCGAGCCATCTGCTCTGGTTACCCATCATCTGGCTGCGGTCCTTTGCTCTACCTGATAGAAATCACCAGCAGACGAACAGTAGCTTTTCAGTGTTGGCAGCCCCGGGCCTTTGAGGGCCAGAGGCTTGTGGGTGTGCGCTGACAGACTTGGGGACTCAGAGCCATAAGCCCTGAGAAGTAGGAGCTTAGGGCAATAGGTGCTTCTGTTGGAGGTTTTAATGCTTTGGTCCTTGACTGCCGGTGTCCAGGCACAAGAGCTCTTGGGACCTAGTAGCATGGCGCTCGGCTCCTGATCCTTGGACATGGGGTCACTTGACCCTCAGCAGCCAGAACTCTCTCAGGCTTTGTGTGGGGACCTTTGGCCTTTCAGGCCTAGATGGTCTCTTTCAGTAACCGAAGCCCAAGTCTCTCATCTTTTTTTAAATATTTTATTTATTTATTTATTTGAGAGAGAGAGAAAGAGGGGGAGAGAGAAAGAATGGGCACGCCAGGGCCTCCAGCCACTGCAAACAAACTCCAGATGCGTGCGCCCACTTGTGCACCTGGCTTATGTCGGTCCTGGGGAATCGAACCGGAATCCTTTGGCTTTGCAGGCAAACGCCTTAACTGCTCATCTCTCATCTTTGGCTCTTAGTAGTCTTCTGTCTTCTGGCCTTGGCTCTCCATCTTCTCTCACCTTCTTGACACTTCCACCATCCCCACCTATCTCAGCCACCTCTGCTCCCTATAGAAACGGCCTGGTCACTCTCTGGATCCCTTCAGCTACCTTCTTGCTGCTATTGCCAGCCACCATGACCACATCCACCGCCATCTCTTCATATCACCTCCTCCTCAGCCTGCTCTACCCATGATAAAGACCACAAACTAAGCGAGAAATGACCAGGTGGGAGGAACCTTTTATTGGTATTAAGGTTGTGACACCAGCAGGCAGCACTCAGGAAAGAACATCTCGACTGACTCAAAAAGCTTAGGGAAGGCTGGCGTGGTGGTTTGATTCAGGTGACCCCCATAAGCTTATGTGTTCTGAATTCTAGGTCCTCAGATGGTGGCAATTTGGGAATTGAAACCTCCCAGAGGCAGTGTATTGTTGGGGGCGGGCTTGTGGGTGTTACAGCCAGCTTTCTCTTGCCAGTGTTTGGCACACTCTCCTGTTCCTGCTGTCCATCTGATGTTGGCCAGGAGGTGGATGTCCACCCTCTGGCTCATGCTGTTTCCCTCTGCCATCATGGAGCTGCCCCTCAAGTCTGTAATCCAAAATAAACCCTTTTACCCACGAGCTGGTCTTGGTCAGGTGTTTTCTGCCAGCAATGCGAACCTGACTGCAGCAGTGGGGAAGATTGCTCAGTGGTTACAGGCGCTTGCCTGCAAAGCCAGACTGCCCAGGTTCAATTTCTCAGTACCCGTGCAAAACCAGATACACAAAGTAGTGCATGCAGCTGGAGTTTGTCTGCAGTGGTGAGAAGCCCTGGTGCATCCATGCCTTCTCTTTCTTCCTCCCTTCCCTGCCCCTTCTCTACTTGCAAAAAGAAGTTTTGTGTTTTTTTTTAAGTGTTGGGATGGGCTGAAAAGATGGCTCAGCAGTGAAAGGGGTCACATGACAGTGAGGGCCCATTCAGATGCTGGAATCATTAGGGAGAAGCTGGGCCAAAACAGGCTCTACCTATGGGAGCAGGGCACTGGGCACCACACTCTGGACAGCACAGCCCAGGCCTCTCACGTGAGAGCTCAGTCTAACAGAGAACAGCATGCAGCCCAAGCCATCAAAAGGCTGGCCAGGAGCCTCAGAACAAAAGGGAACCGAATCCCACCCTCGTAAGCCCTGTCCATGGGCTCCCACTTCAGCTCTGTGCGGGCTCTTTGGAAGGCAACTGAAGCCACTGCCACCCCCACATCCATCAGGCTTGAGGACAGTCAGGCCACTGTAGCTCCTACATCCATCAAAATAAGAAGGGCAGCCGGGCGTGGTGGCGCACGCCTTTAATCCCAGCACTCGGAGGCAGAGGTAGGAGGATCACTGTGAGTTTGAGGCCACTCTGAAACTACATAGTGAATTCCAGGTCAGACCAGGCTAAAGTGAGACCCTACTTTGAAAACAAAAAAACAAAAAAAGAAAAATCCAAAAAAGTAAATCTCTTTATGCCAACTGAAGAATAAAAAGAAAAAAATATAAAAATCAAAAACCAAATCGCTTAATTATCCCCTGGAAACTGTTAGCCAGCAGATTCCAGCCATAGCCAGCTCTGATTAGAGAGCACACCTTGCCTTGTCCACAAAAATTCCCCACAATTCCTCCCTGTAATAGGTCCCACCTAAAAATATTCCACTTTCACTCATTCAACAAACATGGCTGAAGTCCTGCTCCTGAGCCACGTAGAATAGCCTCACTTACTGACTTTAGCTTCAAGCATTGCAATAAATGAAGAGGAAATAACCAAGTTGTGGTATGAATGTCACATCTCAGTGCCATCTTGATGGGACCAGTTCTGTCCTGGCCAAGAGCATTCTCTATGAGCAAGCAGTGGCTTTCAGAGAAGCAGAGAACTCCTGCCCAATACCCATGCCCCTGATGCCACCCCAAGCCCTCCTCCCCACCCCCCCCACCTGCCAGCTCAAGTCTGAGATCCCTGCTGTGCCAACACAGCTTTCACACCCACCTTCAAGGGGAGGCTTTGGGCCCCACAGCCCCCGTCCCACCTTTCCCAGAAGGAGCTGGTGAGCCCCCGCATTTTGGGGGCTGGGTTCTATTCCTCATCCCTCACACCCACTCATCCCCTGAGAGAAAGGAGACAGGCAGTCTTCCAAAACACAGTGAGCTATGAGCCACAGGACCAAGGCACTCCCTCCCCTCAGGCAGCTCTGGGGTTGGGCAATGCGACAGGGACTGCAGGGTCCCCTCAGGTTGGGCTCCCCCCACCTTCCCAGCCACTCACTGGGGTTTGTACCTGGAGCTGGAGTCACTGTAGCTCTGCACTGCTGAGTCGTCGGTGGCATTAAAGAGCCCCGTCCAATTGGCCAGCGGGTCGCCACTCTGCCAACCAAACTGGAGGCCTCTGGCAAGAGAACGAGGCAATCGGTACACATGCTCATTTGGTGGGTTAAGCCTGTTTACCAGAGCTACCATTTCGTTATTGTGTCCATCCACTGACTTCATCGGGCACTGAAAGGAAACGATGGTGTTGACTCCAACCACAAAGATGACGATGAGAAGCCACAGCCCTCTGTAGCATCTTTAATCTCCTGAATCCATCACTCGCTTCATCTGTCTCACAGGGGTGGGCGCAATACCCTTTATACGCAAGGAAACCTGAGGCTTAGCGGGATTAATGACATAGGGTTTCTCTACCTCATATATGATGCCTCACTTAAACCAAACAAGTTCTAGTCATGCGCACCATGTCGTCCTTGGAGGCCAGACACTCTTCAAAGATTGAAATCCAGGACTGGAGAGATGGCTTAACGGTTAAGCGCTTGCCTGTGAAGCCTAAGGACCCCGGTTTGAGGCTCAATTCCCCAGGACCCACGTTAGCCAGATGCACAAGGGGGCGCATGCATCTGGAGTTCGTTTGCAGTGGCTGGAAGCCCTGACACGCCCATTCTCTCTCTCTCTCTCTCTCTCTCTCTCTCTCTTTCACTCTCAAATAAATAAAAATGAACAAAAAAAATTTAAAAAACGATTGAAATCCAATACATGAGGATTCCACTCCTGGTTTAAGATGATGGCCTTAACAGGTTGGCATTCACTCATCCCTACATGTAATGGAAATGTCAGCAGAGCATGAAATAAGGACACTGGCATGGAGAGGAAGTGATGGAAGGGACTAGCATCAACACATTGTTGATTTACTTATTATTTTTATTTTTGGATGCGTGGTGTGCGTGCATGTACGTGTTCACATACGCATGTCTGTACACCCGGCGGGTGCTGGTGCATGTGCATACGCATGCGTGTGGAGGTCACAGGTGGATGCCTGGTGTCACCTTCAGTCGCTCTCCACCTTGTTTTCTGAGACAGGGTCTCTCATTAGATCTAAGGTTCATTAATTTATAGATACAAGGTAGCCAGCGAGTACCAGGGATTGTCCTGGGATCACGCGTGTGTGCTGCTACTCTTGACACTTTACATGGGTTCTGGGGACCCACACTCGGGTCCTCATGCTTGCACAGCCAGCACCTGGCCAGCTAACCCGTCTTCCCGGCCTTAGCAGCGACACCGGAGAAGACAACAAGCAGAGGAGCAACTGACTTAAGCCAGAGAATTCTGACTCCCTACAAGAAACACATCTAGTCCCAGGACACAATTCCAGAAGGTTCTGAAACAGTGCCCAAAGTGGGAGGACTGGATTGTTTGTATAAGCAGCAGTCAGATGACCCTCTCCCTACAAGTATGTGCATGTAAAGTGTACAGACCCCACACTCTCTTCCAAGACGGGGCAGTCTGGCCAGTCCACACACCCCACAGACAGCAGCAGGTTTGCTCCCTGGGGAAACGACCCAGGGAGGTGTTCTCACTGTTCTGCGCTTTGAAGGCAGCTGGGTGTCCTTGGGTGCTGACGGACAGCATCTGGCTTCCAAGCACGGCTGCCCATCCAGATCCTTTGGGCAGCTGAGAGATGTGCTTCTCAGGAAAGAAACTGAGCAGCTCAAAGGAAATGGCTAAGAAGAGAAGGGCTGGCCCCCACCTAAACCCCCCGGGGACATTCTCTCCAGCCGCTACTGTGGACACATGGAGCTGGAGAGCTCTTTGCTGAGGGTCCATCCCGTGCCATGTAGGCTGCTAGGCAACACCCCTAGTCTGTGCTGCTAAGATGCCAGCCACATTTCACCTCCAACCTTCCTGTCACGAGGATCAAAATCTCTCCACACTTTGTCATGTATCCCGTGAGGGCAAAACAGCCCCAATTGGAAACCACTGTAATATACCAATGCAGAGAGCTTCCAAGGACACTTCCAGTGACTGGCTGGCCATTAAATATAAACAAGCTATGAGAGACCACTCCAGGTCAAAAGAAAGCTTATACTTGAATATCAAAGAGCAGAAAAAACGAGGGGAAAAAGAGAATTCAGAGGCTGGAGAGGTGGCTCAGTGGTTAAAGGTACTTGCTTACAGAGTCTGCTGGCCAGGGTTCGATTCCCCAGTACCCATGTAAAGCTAAATGCACAAAACAATGCATATGTATGAAGTTCATCTGCAGCAATCTCTGTCTCTATCTCTCTCTCTTTGCAAGTAAGTAATACTTTTTGAAAAAGAATTTAGAGCTAAGAAGGAGGCAAGAGAAACATCTCTATCACACCCTGCAAGGTTAAGGGTCCATCGCGGAAGAGGTGGAGGAAAGAATGTAAGAGCCAAAGGAAGGGTAGGACTCCTTACAACGTGCTCCTGCAGACACAAAATTGCCTGAATATCCATGACCTCACAGTGCCTGACACTACCTACACAAGACCATCATAATAGGAGGAAAAGATCATGACATCAAAATAAAAGAGAGACTAATTGAGAGGAGGAGGGGATATGATGGAGAGTGAATTTGTGAAGGGGAAAGTAGGGGAAGAGAGGGAATTACCACAGTTTATTGTCTATGATTATGGAAGTTGTCAATTAAAAAAAATTTAAAGAAGGAAGCAGGAAAAAATGTGGAATTTTTAAAATAAACCTGGTAATCAGGGAACAGGGATGATAGCTGGAACGGATCCACCCACATCCCCTCTAATTAGCTGATGCCCTCTGTCGAGCTTCGCCAACCCTGTGGCCTCTGTTCCATATTTCAAGCGAGGGGACTGTCTCAGATGTCTCCAGAACCCTTGAGAGAAAGTATCACAGAGCCGAGCCATCTGCTCTGGTTACCCATCATCTGGCTGCGGTCCTTTGCTCTACCTGATAGAAATCACCAGCAGACGAACAGTAGCTTTTCAGTGTTGGCAGCCCCGGGCCTTTGAGGGCCAGAGGCTTGTGGGTGTGCGCTGACAGACTTGGGGACTCAGAGCCATAAGCCCTGAGAAGTAGGAGCTTAGGGCACTAGGTGCTTCTGTTGGAGGTTTTAATGTTTTGGTCCTTGACTGCCGGTGTCCAGGCACAAGAGCTCTTGGGTCCTAGTAGCATGGCACTCGGCTCCTGATCCTTGGACATGGGGTCACTTGACCCTCGGCAGCCAGAACTCTCTCAGGCTTTGTGTGGGGACCTTTGGCCTTTCAGGCCTAGATGGTCTCTTTCAGTAACCGAAGCCCAAGTCTCTCATCTTTTTTTAAATATTTTATTTATTTATTTATTTGAGAGAGAGAGAAAGAGGGGGAGAGAGAAAGAATGGGCACGCCAGGGCCTCCAGCCACTGCAAACAAACTCCAGATGCGTGCGCCCCCTTGTGCACCTGGCTTATGTCGGTCCTGGGGAATCGAACCGGAATCCTTTGGCTTTGCAGGCAAACGCCTTAACTGCTCATCTCTCATCTTTGGCTCTTAGTAGTCTTCTGTCTTCTGGCCTTGGCTCTCCATCTTCTCTCACCTTCTTGACACTTCCACCATCCCCACCTATCTCAGCCACCTCTGCTCCCTATAGAAACGGCCTGGTCACTCTCTGGATCCCTTCAGCTACCTTCTTGCTGCTATTGCCAGCCACCATGACCACATCCACCGCCATCTCTTCATATCACCTCCTCCTCAGCCTGCTCTACCCATGATAAAGACCACAAACTAAGCGAGAAATGACCAGGTGGGAGGAACCTTTTATTGGTATTAAGGTTGTGACACCAGCAGGCAGCACTCAGGAAAGAACATCTCGACTGACTCAAAAAGCTTAGGGAAGGCTGGCGTGGTGGTTTGATTCAGGTGACCCCCATAAGCTTATGTGTTCTGAATTCTAGGTCCTCAGATGGTGGCAATTTGGGAGTTGAAACCTCCCAGAGGCGGTGTGTTGTTGGGGGCGGGCTTGTGGGTGTTACAGCCAGCTTTCTCTTGCCAGTGTTTGGCACACTCTCCTGTTCCTGCTGTCCATCTGATGTTGGCCAGGGGGTGATGTCCACCCTCTGGCTCATGCTGTTTCCCTCTGCCATCATGGAGCTGCCCCTCAAGTCTGTAATCCAAAATAAACCCTTTTACCCACGAGCTGGTCTTGGTCAGGTGTTTTCTGCCAGCAATGCGAACCTGACTGCGACAGTGGGGAAGATTGCTCAGTGGTTACAGGCGCTTGCCTGCAAAGCCAGACTGTCCAGGTTCAATTTCTCAGTACCCGTGCAAAACCAGATACACAAAGTAGTGCATGCAGCTGGAGTTTGTCTGCAGTGGTGAGAAGCCCTGGTGCATCCATGCCTTCTCTTTCTTCCTCCCTTCTCTGCTTGCAAAAAGAAAAGTTTTGTGTTTTTTTTTAAGTGTTGGGATGGGCTGAAAAGAT
Source organism: Dipus sagitta (assembly GCA_036346955.1). NCBI lineage: Eukaryota > Metazoa > Chordata > Mammalia > Rodentia > Dipodidae > Dipus > Dipus sagitta. Next base: position 36,521,739 of record CM070771.1, read on the forward strand.
GGCTCAGCAGTGAAAGGGGTCACATGACAGTGAGGACCCATTCAGATGCTGGAATCATTAGGGAGAAGCTGGGCCAAAACAGGCTCTACCTATGGGAGCAGGGCACTGGGCACCACACCCTGGACAGCAGAGCCCAGGCCTCTCACGTGAGGGCTCAGTCTAACAGAGAACAGCACGCAGCCCAAGCCATCAAAAGGCTGGCCAGGGGCCTCAGAACAAAAGGGAACTGAATCCCACCCTCGTGAGCCCTGTCCATGGGCTCCCACTTCAGCTCTGTGCGGGCTCTTTAGAAGGCAACTGAAGCCACTGCCACCCCCACATCCATCAGGCTTGAGGACAGTCAGGCCACTGTAGCTCCTACATCCATCAAAATAAGAAGGGCAGCCGGGCGTGGTGGCGCACGCCTTTAATCCCAGCACTCGGGAGGCAGAGGTAGGAGGATCACTGTGAGTTCAGGGCCACCCTGAGACTACATAGTGAATTCCAGGTCAGCCTGCGCCAGAGTGAGACACTACCGTAAAGAAAAAAAAAAAAAAAAAGAGTAAGGGCCAGTCACAGTCACTCCCTCCTCCCTCTGGTCTGAGGAGGACAGGCAGGCAGCAGCAGTCAAGCTGATTTTTATCCCTTCCCTGCATAGCTATCCTGAACACTCCATCTATCCCAGAAAAGCGTAAGAAGCAGGTGGAGGAGGCCCTGCTGGGCACATGCTGGGCTTCTTCCTGAGTCCAACTCTCCAGGGCAGGTGAAGAGGCTGGGGACAGCGCTGTTCCCAGCCCAACTCCCAACCCAAGAGACAAGGCCTACAGTACATAACCCAGCAGTGCTGCTAAGGGACACCAGGCAGGGACGGCCATGACTTGAGGCGTCACAGGGGGCCTTCCTCCATCTCTAAAACATCTACCCCACTGACAGGTCACTCAAACCTCCTCTGGCAACACTGTCAACCTCAAAGTCTGGCAATCTCCTTGCTCCTCTTCCTTGGAAATGGCCACCTGTGTACTAAGAGGGTCTTCAGGGAGTCCAGGGCCAGGGGACAAGACAAGCCAAGAGCCGGAGGTGGGGCCAGGGCCCTGCCAGGTACTTATGCAGTGCTGAGCTCAGGCACTGCTTGACGAGGCGTCTACGGCCCCCCGATCCCCCAGTTCTGGACAGCCTCTGGTAGGCTTTCAGGCTGTGGTGTCGGCTTGAGAGAGAGGGATTTCTGGCCATGAAGGCATTCTTAGAGCCTTCTGGTGTGGCAGCTACTATGGTCCTTGTCTCTCTCCACGTGATCCTTGTACCGCCTCAGCACTCTGCCCACAGGAAGTCCATCATCTGATGCAGATCCTTGAATCTCCACAATTCTGAGCTCAATACATCTCTTTTCTGCATACACCTGCCAGCCTCATGTATTTCATTATAGTAACACTGATATATAACATTCAAAGTAAGAATATAAACAGCACACTGAAACAGAATATAAATGCTAATACACTTATAAAGGCTTCTATCAAATAATACACCATTAAAATGTATTTAGCTCGATGTAGGCTTCCAGAAAAGGTAATGGAGTAGTTGATGGACAAGGTGAGAAAGAATGTCTTTCGGGCTGAAGAGATGGTTTAAAGGTTAAGGTGCTGCCTGCAAAGCCTAAGGACCCAGGTTTGATTCCCCAGTACCCACGGAAAGTCAGATATACAAAGTGGCGCATTTATCTGGAGTTCATTCACAGTGGCTAGAGGTCCTGGTGTGCCCATTCTCATTCATATTCATTCTCTCTCTCTCTCTCTCCCCTTGCAAATAAATACAATAAAATAAAAGAATGTCTTCTCATTTACACACCCCTTTGTACCTTTTGAATGTTTCACATGAGTATATTTTGATGTGGTTTCATCTCACTAGAAACTAAAGACATGCAAATGAATTTAATGCTATTGTACTTTAATACAAATTGTACTGTAATACCAAAACTGTATAAGTCATGTTAATACCAGGTTATACACGTTAATACTGGTCATTACTGTCACTTTTCTGGAAGAGAATTTGGAGCTATCTATCAAAAGACTTAAGGATGCTTACACCTTGGATCCCAGTGATGCCCCTTCAGGATGGAACACAAAGAGATCTGAACTAGACAGACTACTGCCTAAAGTCTTCCATTAATCAGAACCTTCCTGAACGCCCAGAACTGGAAAGCCAAGGACCATCCCGATGCTTCTACTCAATGGTACGGTCACCACATCATGTACATCAAGGGGTTTCAAATCGCATGAGAAAAATAAGCCTGGACAAAACATGAGAATACATGGATAAGCCCACTATCATAGGGCTGGAGGGCTGGAGAGATGGCTTAGTGGTTAAGGCACTTGTTGCTTGCAAAGCCAAAGGACCCAGGTTCGATTCCCCAGGACACATGTAAGCCAGATGCACAAGGTGGTGGTGCATGCATCTGGAGTCCATTTGCAGTGGCTGGAGGCCCTGGCACGCCCATTCATATCCTCTCTCTCTCTCTCCCCTTCTCTCTCAAATAAATAAATAAATAAAAATATTGGAAAAAAATGGGGCTGGAGAGATGGCTCAGCAGTTAAGGCACTTAAAAGCAAAGCCTAGTGACCCAAGTACCCACATAAACCCAGTTACATGAAGTGGTGCATGCATCTGGAGTTCGTTTGTAGTGGCTGGAGGCCACGGTACACCCATTATCTCTCTCTCTCTGTCTCTCTTCTTGCAAATAAATAAAACAAAAATATTTTTAAAGAAATGCTTAGAGAGGCTGGGAAGATGGTTCAGTGGTTAAGGGTGCTTGCTTGAAAGCCTTCCAGCCTAAGTCCAATTCCCTAGTGCCCACATAATGCCAGATTCACAAAGTAGCACATGTCTTTAGTGTTCATTTGTTGCTGCAAGAGGCCCTGGCATGTCCATATTTATTTATCCCCATGTTCTCTTTCTCAAAAACTTTTTATAACAGTTTTTTTTTTAATATTTATTTATTTGAGATGAGAAAGAAGCAGGTGCAGAGAGAGAGAGAGAAAGAATGGGCACACCAGGGCCTCCAGCCACTGCAAACGAACTCCAGATGCATGTGCCACCTTGTGTATCTGGCTTACGTGGGTCCTGGGGAATAGAACCTGGGTCCTTTGGCTTTGTAGGCAAATGCCTTAACTGTTAACAGAGATGGAGAAAGAGGGAAAGAGAGAGAGAGAGAGAGAGAAGGAGGCAGAGAGAGAATGAGAATGGGCTCGCGAGGGCCTTTCAACTGCTATGAACAAACTCCGCATGTGTGCGCCCCCTTGTGCACATGTGAGACATTGCACACTTGCGTCACTTTTGTGTGTTGGCTAGATGGGATCTGGAGATTTGAACAAGCATTCTTAGGCTTCACAGACACATGCCTTAACTGTTAAACCATCTCTTTAGCCCCCAAAAGGCATTTCTCAAAATATTTTTATTTATTTGCAAAGAGAGCAAGCATGTGTGAGAGAGAGAGTGAATGGGCATTCCAGAGCCTCAAGCCTATGCAGATGAACTCCAGATGCAAGCACCACTTTGTACATCTGACTTTATGTGGGTACTGGGGAATCGAACTCAGGTTATTGACTTTGCAGAGAAGCACCTTAACCACTGAACCATCTCTCCAGCCTGAAAAGGTGGGGTTTTTTTTTGGGGGGGGGAGTTTCGAGATAGGATCTCACTCTAGCTCAGGCTGACCTGGTATTCACTATGTAGTCTCAGGGTGACCTTGAACTCTCCGTGATCCTCTACCTCTGCCTCCTGAGTGCTGGGATTAAAGGCGTGCACTACCACACCCAGCTTGAAAAGGCATTTTTAACAGATCTTACATTCAAGAAAAGAATAGACTCCACAAGGCATGGTGGCCCACTACTGTAAACCTAGCATTGAGGCTGACGCAGGAGGATCATGAGTTCCTGGCCAGCCTGGACTGTAAGCAGAGACTACACTGTAATCTCGGGGTGACCTCGAACTCACAGCAATCCTACTTCTGCCTCCCAAGTGCTGGGATTAAAGGTGTGCACTACAACACCCGACTAATTTCTAATTTTTTTAACACTGTCAACTCAACCAAACTTGAAAACGTTGTGGAGATCAAATATGGCATGCTGGAAGCCGGACGCCACCCACTGGCAGCATCGGACTCCCATCACCTCAATCCTGATCCCAGACTGTGAGGGAGTTAGAGTGCTCATCATCCCTCCCAGCTGAGGAGTGTAAAGTTAGCTCCTAGCCAGCTGGTGACCAAGGCTGGCCTAAAACCCAGAAGACAGATCTCACTTCAGTCCTCCAGGCACCGAAGTTCTGGATCCCACCCCAGGCAGTCAGCAGCCACCGGCCCTTTGGCCTCACACGTAACAAACGTGTTTACCACCGGGACAGATGCCCATACTGGATGCCCAGGTGAGTGTAATTTCAGAACACTGCTGTTTCTCTTTCCTGCCAACGTGACTAGCTTCTAATAGGAATGAATATTTGCATACTGTGACTACGAGGATAACCCTGATTAATCTATATTGGAAAAATTTAAAAAAAAAAAAAGAAAATCATTCATAGACCCTAACATTTCACTCTCTGGAAGGGGTATGTATTGAAATATATATTCCCTCCCTCATCCCAAGAAGGTGCTTGCCTTTTAATCTCCTCCTTTTAGGGCCACCTGGGTTACGGGGGCTAAAAAGCTTCAAAGATCACTGAAGAAATCCTGCTAGGTTGTCCTGAAGGGAAGAGGGAATAAGAACTTTTGGGTCCAGGGATGGAATTAATGAAATGTGAGCCCAGGAAGAGATTCCCCAGGACCAGGAAGTGCCTGATAGGGGTTTTGCTTCTCGAATCCCGCCCCCTGCAGAAGCGTCAACAGGCCTCAACCTCATGACTGCTTGGGGCACCTCAGGGAGCTGGATCCAGTCCCAAAAGCCTGCAGACAGTCGAGGCCCCATCAGCGGAGGCCAGAGTGGCCCAGGGAGTCTCTCAACTGTCATTCCACACAAGACCTCCAGGATCTTCATGTGACCCTGGGGCAGAGGCAAGGGGCCTTGTTGCAGCCCGGTTCACATTGCTGGTAGGAATCACCCAACCAAGAGTAGCTTGTGGGAAAAAGAGGTTTATTTTGGCTTACAGACTTGAGGGAAGCTCCATGGTGGCAGGGCAAAATGATGGCATGAGCAGAGGGTGGACATCGCCCCCTGGCCCACATAAGGTGGACAACAGAAACAGGAGAGTGTACCAAACACTGGCAAGGGGAAACTGGCCATAACACCCATATGCCTGCCCCCAACAATTCACTGCCTCCAGGAGGCGTTAATTCCCAAATCTCCATCAGCTAGGAACCTAGCATTCAGAACACCTAAGTTTATGGGGCACACCTGAAGCAAACCACCACAGGCCTCAACAATAATAAATGGAGTTTTCTGCCCCATTGTGGTGGCACATGCCCGTAATCCCAGCATGGGGCAGGCTGAGACCTGAAGATGACAAGTTTGAGATCCTATCTCCAAAAACAAAACAAAATCCTACCAGTTGGTAGGTAAGGTTTGATCATAATTTGTTCTGTTTTGTTTTGAGGCAGGATCTCATTCTAGCTCAGCCTGGCCTGGAACTCACTCTGTAGTCCAGGCTGCCTCAAACTCATGATGAGCCTCTGACCTCAGCCTCCCCAGTGCTGGGATTAAAGGTGTATGCCACCATGCCCAGCTCCTACTTGGTTTAAATGAAAATTTTTAAATAAGCCATTTCTGTCACACCAAGCCAAGTTCATGAAATAAAAGACATAACCACTCTTCTATTATTAATCATCAAAATTCTGGCATCATATATCACAACTGACTGAGAGCTCTTATCCTTTATCCACTCATTCTATTTTTATTGTAGTATATTACAGAGCATATTTACTTTACTCTATTGTTCTATACTTATCGAATGGCCTCATGAGGCTAGGTGCTGAGGTTGAACAGTGAACAAACCAACAGAGGCCCTGACCCAAGTGAGCTCAATTGCTGCTAGAGGGAGATGGAAACAAAGATGATAAACTGAATTATTGACTAAATAGTGGGCCAGAGAGTGAAGCGTACTGTGGGGAAACAACAGAGAGTGGAGAGGGGGACAAGGCGGGTGTGAGGCCCTTCCACACAGAGGGCTGGAGAGGTCTACAAAAGGGTCATGTGCACAGGCAGGGGCTTCTGGGAAGAACGCTGTGACGAGGATGAACAGCTAATTCCAAAGGGATGGGCAACACGGGCCGGGGGCAGCTGAGGAGGTTTTAGGTCCGTACTACAGCAACCCTAACAAACGAATACCCCTAGAAACGCCTCTGCGCTTCCCTGTGTCCAAGTCTTACTCTTCTTTCTTTCAGGCTCCACTCAAATCCTCAACTTTCTCCACTAGTTCCCACACTTGACCCTGTGGAGGAGGGTTGGGGAATGGTGGAGAGCGGAGCTGAGGAGAAGGGTGCTAGGTGGGTAGGACTGCACACAAGCTCCTGTATGGCCCAGTATCCGGGGGGGGGGGGGTTCTGTCCTCCAACTTGAGCAGTATTGAAGAGTCTACATCACCCCCTTGACATTTAACATGCCTGTAAACTTTTCATGGATGTTACACACATTCTCTGTTCTCTCTCTCTCCCTCCCTCCCCCCTCTGTCTCCCAGAGCTCCTTGAGAGCAGCCTGTTTGATCCATCTTGGAAGCCAATGTCTAGATGACACCATTCAACAGAAATATACCAGGAGCCGGGGGTGGAGGTGCACACCTTTAATCCTAGCACTTGGGAGACAGAGGTAGGATGATCACCACGAGTTCGAGGCCACCCTGAGACCCAATAGTAAGTTCCAGGTCAGCCTGGGCTAGAGTAAAACCCTACCTCAAAGACGAAAGAAAAGAAAAGAAAAGAAAGAAAGAAGAAAAGAAAAGAAATATACCAAGAAAGGCAGGTGAGGTAGCGTATACCTTTAATCCCAGCACTCAGGAGGCAGAGACAGAAGGATCACTTGTGTGTTCTGGGCCAGCCTGAGACTACATAATGAATTCCAAAGTCAGCCTGGAGTAGAGAAAGACCCTACCTCAAAAAGCAAAGCAAGAAAAAAGAAAAGAAAGGAAGGAACCAGGACCCACATAGGTCATTTAAAGCTTCCTGGTAGCCACATTGTAAGAAAGTAAGAAGCACTCAGAATAAACTGCACAGAAGAAAGCACATCACACGGATGAGGGCAGGGGAGACGGGTGGCGCCTGGACAAGGCTGATAAGAGTGTGTCAACGCCAATTTCCTAGTCTGCTGTAGTACTATCTTGTTTTGAAAGATATTACCTTTGAGGAAAATTAGGTCAAGGGTACACAGTTTCTCTGTGTTCGTTCATTCTTTCTTTCTGTTTTTAATTTTCTTATTTATTTATTTGAGAGTGACAGAGAGAGAAACAGGCAGATAGAGAGAGAGAGAGAATGGGCATGCCAGGGCCTCCAGCCACCGAAAATGAACTCCAGATGCATGTGCCACCTTGTGCATCTGGTTTACATGGATCCTGGGGAATTGAGCCTCGAACCAGGGTCCTTAGGCTTCACAGGCAAGCGTTTAACTGCTAAGCTATCTCTCCAGCCCCTTGACTGTTTGTTTTTCAAGGTAGGGCTTCACTCTGGCCCAGGCTGACCTGGAACTCACTCTGTAGTCTCAGGGTAGCCTTGAACTCTTGGTGATCCTCCTACCTCTGCCTCCTAAGTGCTGGATGAAAGATGTGCACCACCATGCCCGGCTTCTCTGTGTTATTTCTTACAGTTATATGTGAATTTACAATTCTCAAAAAGATTTGAAAGATGGGGCTGGGAAGATGGCTCGGTGGGTAAAGTGTGTGCCATACAAGCATGAGGATCTGAGTTCAGTTCCCACATAAAATATCAGGATGGTGGCATGCACCTTTAATCCCAGTGCTAGAGAGGCAGAGACAGGCAGATCCCTAGGGTTCACTGACTAGCTAGTGAAATTGGTGAGCTCCAGGTCAAGTGAAAAACCTTGTGTGGTGGTTTGAATCAGATGTCCCCCATAAACTTATGTGTTTTTGAATGCCTGGTCCCCAGGTGATGGCAATTTGAGAGGTGGAACCTGGCTGGAGGAGGTATGTTGTTGGGGGTGGGTTTAAGGGTGATAGAGCCAGCTCCCCCTTGCCAGAGTTCAGTTCACACTCCTGCTACTGTTTTCCACCTGCTGTTGGTGAGGAGGTGATGTCCAGCCTCTGCTCTATCATCTTTCCCCTGCCAACATGAAGCTTGAGGCTGGAAGCCAAAAGTAGAAAACTTTCCCTCCCATCAGCTGCTTTGGTGGGGTGTTTTATCCCAGCAATGAGAAGGTCACTACAACACTCTGTCTCAAAAACTAAGGTGGTAGCCGGGCGTGGTGGCTCACGCCATTAATCCCAGCACTTGGGAGGCAGAGGTAGGAGGATCACCACAAGTTGGAAGCCACCCTGAGACTACATCGTAAATTCTAGGTCAGCCTGGGCTAGAGTGAAACCCTACCTCAAACACACACACACACAAAATAAATAAATAAAGGAAACAAAAAAAAAAAAAACTAAGGTAGGCTGGAGAGATGGCTCAGCAGTTAAAGGTGCTTACTTGCAAAGCCTGATGGCCCTGGGTTCTATTCCCTAGTACCCACGTAAAGCCAGATGCACAAAGGAATGCATATGTGGAATTCATTTGCAGGGGCACAAGGCCCTGAAGAACCTCCTTCCTTCCTTTCTCCCCCCCCGCCCCAAATAAATAAATAAAAATAGTTAAAAGAAAAAAACTGAAGCCAGGCATGGTGACATACACCTTTGATCCCATCACTCGGGAGGCAGAGGTAGGAGGATTGCTATGAGTTCAAGGCCACCCTGAGACTACATAGTGAATCCCAGGTCAGCCTGAAATAGAGTGAGACCTTACCTTGAAAAACCAAGAAAGAAAGAAAGATAGAGTGAGGGAGGGAGAGAGGGAGGAAGGAAGGAAGGAAGGAAGGAAGGGCGGGAGGGAGGGTTGGTGGAAAAAGAAACTGGGCTGGAGAGATGGCTCAGAGATTAAGGCACTTGCTGACAAAGCCTAAGGACCCAGGTTCAATTCCCCAGGACCTACATAAAGCCAGATGCACAAGGTGGCACATACATCTAAAGTTCATTTGCAGTGGCTAGAGGCCCTGGCATGCCCATTCTCTGTCTATCTGCCTCTTTCTCTCTCAAGTAAAATAAATTTTATAAAAAAACAAAGGTGCGGCCAGATAGGAGGATCACTGAGTTTGAAGCCAGCCTGGACTACAGAATGAATTCCAGATCAGCCTACAATGAAACTCTGCCTCAAAGCAACAATAAAAAAAAAAAAAAAAACAAAAAACTAAGGAGGAAAGTGACAGAGGACACCCACTGTCGACCCCTGGCCTCCAAATGCATATGTACATGCATGCACAAGCACTGTCTCACACACACCAACATGCACACATACATGCAAGCATACCACACATGCACACACATGACAAAATAGATTAAATGGGTAAAGTAATTTTGATAATGTCTTATTGAACCTACTGTAACCAAAATATTACCATTTCTACATGTAAGTGATAAACCAATGTGATATGTTACATTTTCTGTGCTTGCCTTTCAACTCCAGTGTATATTTTTAGTTTTTAAAATTTTGTATATATTTTGGGGCTTTTTTTTTTTTTTGAGGTAGGGTCTCACTCTATCCCAGGCTGACCTGGAATTCACTATATCGCCTCAGTCTGGCCTTGAACTCACAGCGATCCTCCTACCTCAGCCTCCCGAGTGCTGGGATTGAAGGGGTACAGAATCACGCCTGGTTACCATGCTTTCTGACCACGTGTGGTCTCTCTGTTGCTTTCTGGCTGCTGGGGGGTGAGCAGCCTTCTTCAGTATGACATACTCCCACACCACAGGCTCAAAGTAATGGGACAGCGAACCGTGGACTGACACCTCCAAAACTGCAACCCCAGATAAACCTCTCCTCCCGTAAAATTGGTAATCTCAGAGTTTGTCAGAGCGGCAGCAGAAGAGCACATTACCCTCTCTGCATGAGGAGTAAATGAGGAAAGATGTGTCTAGAACAGGATTGTGGTGAGGATTAAATGAAATGTTCTCATGTAGGACTACGTACTTAGGTGAAAGTTAATAGTGAACATTACCTGATGGACCCTTCGCCTGTGGGGCGGGGATCCCCTAGAATAACCTGTAGGGCTAAAATCTAAATTGGGAAATTATTAGATGAGAAGTAAATGAACAAGGATAAGTCAAAGAGGGGAAGCTAAATCCTTCAAGGCAAAAGTTCCCTGAGAAAAAACAAGCATCAAAAAGAAAAGGACCGAGCTGGAGAAATGGCTTAGTGGTTGTTTGCCTGCAAAGCTAAAGGACACAGGTTCCATTCCCCAGGACCCACGTAAGCCAGGTGCACAAGGCGGCACATGCATCTGGAGTTCATTTGCAGTGGCTTGAGGCCCTGGTATGCCCATTCTCATTCATTCTCTCTCTCTCTCTCTCTCTCTCTAATAAATAAATAAAAAGAAAAGGACCAAAGCCGGGCGTGGTGGCGCACGCCTTTAATCCCAGCACTCGGGAGGCAGAGGTAGGAGGATCGCTGTGAGTTCAAGGCCACCCTGAGACTACAGAGTGAATTCCAGGTCAGCCTGGACTAGAGTGAGACCCTACCTTGAAAAAACCAAAAAAAAAAAAAAAGAAAGAAAGAAAGAAAGAAAGAAAAGGACCAGAGAGAGGGGGGGGGCAAGGAAGAGAAAGTGGAACCTAGGAATTACAGGGTCTCAATGTGTCCTTGAAGGACACTGGAAAAGGACAGGAACTCTATCCCTCATGGGGCTGGGCATGCAGCAGGACAGGGCAGGACTCGAGGAAGCTCTAAACACCACATTGAAGGAGGCCCTCATCTCTCAGGGTCATGCCACAAGGCTGATAGAGTAGGGTCTCCTCATTCTGCTCGCTGGCTACCCGTCTTGCCTCACTCCCACCCCTGCCCTACCTACAGCAGCTAACCTCAACCAGCCAAGCTGTAGAGCTGATAAACCAGTACACAGCTCATGCCCAGCCCGTACCCCAGGCTGCAATCTGCTGGGTATACTTCCTCCTTTCTAGGGCACCCCCTCCCCCCAACAGCCACACTCTGGATAGACAGATCCTCCACCCCATGTCCTATGGTCCCAATCGCCTGGGCTGCACCTGTGTCTTAGAGAAGTAGAACAGTAGGCTCTGTCCCTGGGGCGGTGTGGGGGTTGGCTCTGTGATGAGAGCCTTCGAATGCACCGTGAAGGTGGCACAAAGGCAGGCTGTCCTTTTTCTTGACCCAGTTTCCTACCCTCAACTCCCAAGCCTGCATCAGCCTCGTGAGGCAGCCTGGATCTGCACCTTACAAGTGTAGGAGAAAGGAATATGTCAGTACAGGTTCTCTGTGCAAACAGAGCAAAACCACCACATAGTACTGGGGGAGGGGGGAGCAGAGTGTCAGTACTGAGAGCGTGGGTGCTAGAAATTCCGAGGCGAGAGAGAACGCGGTGGCCTGGGGATGGAAAGAGAGGCAGGATTCGGATGGAAAGGAACCAGGAAGAACAGAGGGCACAGAACCAGCCTGGCTAGAAATACTGAGTTAGGACAGGTGTCATGCATTAAGACGCAAAGTCTGAGGCAGGCATGGTGGTGTACACTTTTAATCCCAGCCCTCAGGAGACAGAGGTAGGAGGATTGCTGTGAGTTCGAGGCCACCCTGAGACAACATAGTGAATTCCAGGTCAGCCTGGGCTAGAGCAAGACCCTACCTAGATAAACCAAAAACCAAAAAAATAAAAATAAAAATAAAAGAGGAAAAGTCTGGATTCTGGGGTGGGCTTCAGGCACAGTCTGACCATTAGGAGGGAGATTTCAGACTGGGGTGTAGGGGTTAGAAACAGAGTCAAGAATTTCAGTTTCTGACAAAATGGCAGGCTGCAATGTCCCCTGTGACAATGCTGTGATACACCCCCAAGTCCCATCAGGCTCCTTCCCCACTTTTTGGGGATACCATGAGTCTGACAGCTCTCAACCCCCACTTGGAGTTGCTGTAGGTGAGGACAGTCACCTTCCTCATGGTTATGCCCCCTTCCAGGAACAGCCCTGGTCCAAAGACTGCTCCAGGTAGAGCCACACAGGCCTGACTGCTCAGCCCAGCTCTGGGTAACTCGGAAGGGCCAGTCCAGTTCCTGGGCTGCCTATGGGCTCTGACGGGACTTTCTCCACAACTGTACTGCAGCTCAGTTTCCCTCGGCGTGCATTGTCTAGTCATATTCTTCCTTCTCCTTGTCTTAGGTGTTGGTCCCCAGAACACCTCTTCATCCTGCACTCTGTTCCGGGTTGGAGTCTGCTTTTCATGGAACTCAATCTGCAATGTCCTCTTACCACAAAAGACTAAGACAATGACAGAAACATCTTTAAAATGTCTTCTTTAAATGTGCCAATAATCTGGCAAGAAGTTCAGATGAGTCTGAAGCCAGAAGCAGCCCTAGGGACATCAACCAATCCCAGGGATGTGTGCTTCCCAAGTAAGAGCCCAAATGGCACATCTAAGGTGGAGGGTCACCCCTTCTAAACCTAATAATCCAAAAGGCAAGTGGGGAGGTTGGAGAGAGAAGCAAGACACAAAAAAAAAAAAAAAAAAAAAAAACAAGACTGTAGGAATAAATCTTCAATTATCAGTAATCACAACAAATGTAAATGCACTAAACTTTCCAGATAAAAACTAAAGATTGTCTGACTAGATATACAAACTACATGATGGTTACAACAGGCAGCAAACGAAAGTGTGAATGTTGAGATAGGGGAATCAGCATCATAAATATCATGTATTCTCATCATAACACTTTGAGTTAATAAAACAGTTAATATTTTTCTTTATTTGTGAGCAGAGAGAGAGAGAGGAGCATGGATGCACCAAGGCCTCTTGCTAGTATGAACAGAACTCCAGACATATGTGCCACTCTGTGTATCTGGCTTTATGTAGGTACTGGAGAACTGAACCTGGGCAGGCAGGCTTTGCAAAAAAGTACCTTTAACCACTGAGCCATCTCCCCAGCTTGAATTAATAAAAATTTTTAAAGAAGCAAAAAGAGAAAGTATCTGGAAATTTTCAAACATTTCTAAATTTATGGATAAAAAATATATAAATTGTCCTGGGCTACAGCAAGACACTACTTCAAAAAACCAAAAAATAAAATAAAATAATAATTGTGATAGGAATTAGAAAATGTGTGGAATTAGCTAGGCATGGTGGTACACACCTTTAATCCCAGCACGTGGGAGGCAGAGGTAGGAGGATTGTCATGACTTTCAGGCCAATTTGGGACTATGAGTGAGTACTAGGTCAGCCTGGGCTACGGTGAGTCTCTACCTCAAAAAATATACATAAGTGTGTGTGTGTGTGTGTGGAATTAAAGAGACTGAAAATTGGGGCTGGAGAGATGGCTTAGCAGTTAAGGCACTTGCAAAGCCTTAGGACCCAGGTTCGGTTCCCCAGTACCCACATAAGCCAGATGCACAAGGTGGTGCATGCATCTGGAGTTCATATGCAGTGGTTGAAGGCCCTAGCGTGCCCATATTCATTCATTCTCTCTCTCTCTCTCTCTCAAATAAATAAATAAATAAATAAATAAAATATTTTTTAAAAAAGATAATGAAAGTACCTCTGGCAGTAGCTCAATGACCTTGAACAAGTTACTTAACCTGAGTTTCTCCATCTGCAGGATGGACACGGTAATAGCACCTGTTCTGGTTATAAGAATGCAGCCAGGGCTGGGCGTGGTGGCCCACATCTGTAATCCAAGCACTCAGGAGGCAGAGGTAGGAGGATCTCTGTGAGTTCAAGGCCAGCCTGAGACTGCAGGGTGAATTCCAGGTCAGCCTGGGCTAGAGCAAGACCGTACCTCAAAAAACAATAACAAAAAAAAAGAATGCATTACATTAATATGTAAAATAGTTGGGCTGCCACTTGGCACATAGTAAACGGAATGCTTTGCTGTACTGAACTAATACCTCTTCATCCTAAAAAAAGGAAGGCATATAATTGAAGGAGTATTTTATTACTTCAAAACTTTACATCAGAGAATAAGATTAACACGAAAGAAGGAGCTGGAGCAATGGATTAGCAGTTAAGACGCCTGCCTATAAAGCCCAAGAACCCAGGTTCTACTCCCTAGAACCCACGTAAGCCAGATGTACATGGTGGAACATGCATCTGGAGTTCAGCTGCAATGGCTAGAGGCCCTGGAGTGCCCATTCTCCGCCCCCCCCCCCAGTAAATAATAAATACATTTATTTATGTTTTTAGTTTTTCAATGTAGGGTTTCACTTTAGTCCAGGCTGACCTGGAATGTACCATGCAGTCTCAGGGTGCCCTTGAGCTCATGGCAATCCGCCTACCTCTGCCTCCTGAGTGCTGGCACTGAAGGTGTGCCACCACGCTGGCCTAATAAAGTAAAATATTTTTAAAATATGAAAGAGATAAGCATGAAACCAAGGAAGTCTCTGACAACCACCCTTCTACTTCCTACCACTGTGGGTTTGAGAACTTCACACGCCTCACCTAAGTGGAATCATACAGAGCCTCCACCTGTCCCCCTCTCGCTCGCTCGTGCGCGCGCTCTCTCTCTCTCTCTCTCTCTCTCTCTTTGTGCTTGGCTTATTTCATTTGGCATTAAATCCTCAGGGTTCAGGGTTCATCCATGCTGTAGCCCATGTTAGCATTTCCTGGTTTATTTTTTGGTTTTTCAAGGTAGGGTCTCACTCTAGCCCAGGCTGACCTGGAATTCACTATGTTGTCTCAGGGTGGCCTCGAACTCACGGCAATCCTCCTACCTCTGCCTCCTGAGTGCTGGGACTAAAGGCGTGCGCCACCATGTACCAGGGAGTTACATGCCTAGCCCTAGAAGTTTTTTCTAATGAAACAGAATAGAAAATATTAGAGCACATTTCTCCCAGTAAAGCCAAGTATTATTTCATAAAATGTTTAATGATCCTCAAATACACCATATTATTTATTAGGCATCAAAACCATGAAAGTTCAAGAAACAATGACTACAAGAGCCAGGGGATGGGGAGGAGTGCTCCAAATGGCTATCTCCTGGACACGAAGTGGCCATTGCATTTGTGACCTCACAGTGACTGTCAAAACCTGCCTAAGTTATCACACCTTCCAAGGCTCAGGGTTTAATGCGGAAGGTGGTGGAAGGAATGTAAGAGCCAAAGGAAGGGCAGGACTCCATACAACATGCTACCCCCAGACACAAAATGGCCTGGATATCCACGGCCTCACAGTGCCTGACACTACCTACACAAGACCATCATAAGAGGAGGAAAAGATCATGACAACAAAATTAAAAGAGAGACTGATTGAGATGGGGAGGGGATATGATGGAGAGTGGAGTTTCAAAGGGGTAAGTGGGGGGAGGGAGGGTATTACCATGGGGTATTTTTTATAATCATGGAAGTTGTTAATAAAAAAAATTAAATAAGTAAATAAAAAACCTGCCTAAGACCTGCATAAATACTGAACCCATCAGCATTCCATCATGGGTGATGGAGGAGGCAAGAGAACAAAAACCCCCACTGATTACGATGGCTAGTAATTTCCAAAGTCTTCATTGCCAGCCTGGCTCTTCCCTGCGTGCAGTTCCACATGCCAAAGAGCTGCTGGCCGGTCCAAGAAGACCAGATCAAATTCATGTTTCTCCATTCCTCCTCACCAACACACTCCTTCTCACACACACTCCTACTCCGTTCTGGTCCTGCAATACAGCTCTAGCTAGCCCTGTGCTATGCAGAAGCGCAGACGCCCCTGAACATTTCATTCCTAGCTCAGGCTGGGCATCCTCCTCGCCCTCCCTCCTCCACCTGTGCCTGCAGAACATTCCTCTCTTTTCTTTTCTTCCTTTCTTTCTTCCTTCCTTCCTTCCTTTTGGTGCAGTTGCACGTGTGTGTGTAATAGTATGGTATGATACATGCACATGTGTGTGAGATGCGTGCACCATGCATGTACATGTGTGGTCCATATATTTCCTTGAGACACTCTCCCTCAACCTACAGCTGCTAGTCAGTGAATCACCAGAAATTTCCCAGGCTCTGCCCTTCCCCTGCCAGCTTTGTGGGCTAGGGTCACAGACTTGCAGGAGCAACTTTTTACGTGGGTTCTGGGGAGTTAAACTTCAGTGGTCTCAGGCCCTCTCAGACTTTCATGCTTAAGTCACAAGCCCTCTTAACCACCGAACCATCTCCCTGGCCCCATACCTCTTTCTTTAAGGCCCCTGTCAAGCACCTCCATGAACCCCAGAGCAGATCCTTCCTCACCCTTAGGGTCCCTTGTCCATTCCTCCAAGCATGACTTTGTATCTTCATAATGCCCTACAAACTCCCTGGGACCCTAGTATGGGTCCACCTTATGTACATGAATATTCAGCACTTCTGGTGGTACTCAGCATATAGCAAGTCTGTATTTATTTATTTATTTTGGTGTTTTGAGGTAGGGTCTCACTCTAGCTCAGGCTGACCTAGAATTCACTCTGTAGTCTCAGGATGGCCTCGGACTCACAGTGATCCTCCTACCTCTGCCTCCTGAGTGCTGGGATTAAAGGCGTGCGCCACCACACCTGGCTTGTAAGTCTTTATTAAATCTGAAGCAGACATGGGAAGCCAAAAATATCAAGGACAAACATCACAGCCTTGTTCCATGTCTTCTCCCCCTAAACCACATACTGCATGCTTACTCCAGGAGAGACATCCTGTCCAAGGTGGATCCCTAAAGTTTTTTTTAATATTTTATTTTTATTTATTTGGCAGAGAGAAAGAGGGAGAGAGAAAATGGGTGCACCAGGGCCTCTAGCCACTGCAAATGAGCTCCAGACACGTGTGCCACCTTGTGCATCTGCCTTATGTGGGTACTGGGGAATCGAACCTGAGTCCTTTGGCTTTGCAGGCAAACACCTTAACCACTAAGCCATTCCTCCAGCCAAGTTTTTTTTTTTAATTTTATTTATTTGCAAGCAGAAAGAGAGAGAGATAGGAGAGAGACAGGCAGAGAGAGAGAATGGGCATTCCAGGGCCTCTGGCCACTGCAAACAAATTCCAGATGAATGTGCCCCTTGTGCATCTGGCTTACGTGGGTCCTGGGGAATCGAACCTGGGTCCTTTGGCTTCACATGCAAATGCCTTAACCACTATGCCATTTCTCTAGCCCTGGATCCCTAAAATTTTGACTGTTGTTATAGTCAGGTTCGCATTGCTGGCAGAAATCACCCAACCAAGAGCAGCTTTTGTGACAAAAGGTTTATTTTGGCTTCCAGACTTGAGGAGGAAGCTTCATGCTGGCAGAGAAAACGATGGCATGAGCAGAGGGTGAACATCACCCCTGGCAAACATAAGGTGGACAATAGCAACAGGAGAGTGTGCCAGACACTGGCATGGGAAAACTGGCTGTAACAGCCATGAGCCTGCCCCCAACAACACACTGCCTCCACGGGTGTTAATTCCCAAACCTCCATCAGCTGGGGAACGTAGCATTCAGAATACTGAGTTTATGGAGAACACCTGAATCAAACCACCACAGCTGTTAAGGATAGGACTTCTCAGAAGTGCCCGCTGCACAGCTCAGGGCAAGGCCAAGGGCCCAGAGAAATAAAAACACATCAACTCATATCCTCTACGTCCTTCTGCTGTAACCTACCACTAACATCTCACCACAAGAGCCTGCCCTCTTCATGCTCCTGAGGTGGCCTTCGGGAACTCTTGGGCTCTGACAGATCCACTCCCTAAGCTACCTGGCAGTCACAATGCATCCCAGCCTCATTCCCTCTAAAGCCTCCCTGTACAAGGTCCAGATAACCTTCTTCCCCAGGGCTTTGATCAAGCCACTACCCTGCTCAAGGGCCACACAAGCTCCCCATGGCCTGAAGCCAAGTTCAGACTGTCCTTCTCCACCCTCAAGACACCTCACTTGACCACTGACCACCATTACATCTGCCCATTGCTTCCGGATGTCCTAACTTACACCATGGGACCCTTCTCTTTCCTGCGCCCCTTCCAATCACCACTCTTGCACGCACACGTGTGCGCACACACACAACCTATCTTCAGTCATTTGCTCATTATCCGAATTTACTGAAGATTTATCACGTCCAAACACATGACATACAGGGTGCCGCTGGGAAGCGAGCCATGATCCCTGCGTCACAAGCGCAGAGTTCTCGGCCCCAGCATCACTGACATTCAAGGCTGGGACTTCTTTGTGGTGGAAGGCAGCCTGGGCCTAGGAGATCTTTGCAGCATCTCCAGCCTCTTCCCACTGGATGCCAGGAGCATCTCCTCTCCCAGAGCGACAACCAACAAAGCAAGCCTCGGCTTGATGGCTAAAGGAAGAATTAGCCTGAAAGCAGCCAGTATCGACTACAGAGGAGGTGTGCTACAGGTCCCTTGGCAGACCTGATAAGAGAGACAAGTTGGCAGGTCATACACTAGAGTTCAACCCAGGGGCCCAGGAACCTGCATCTCAGTGGCCTTGGGGAGAGGGGGATTTCAGTACGCAGCGCCTCTGGGTCTAGACCAGAGACAAATCAACGCTCCCCTGGAATCAGCTCACGGCAACTATTTTGTGTGAAGAGACACAGCGGGTATGAAAATGCTTCCCTGAAGAGCAGGGATGGAGCCAAGCACAGATGCAGTCAGGTGCAGGTGCAGGAGAGATATATCTCTGCAGCTCTGTTCCTGCTCCCTTCAGTTGTAGATGTGCATCCAACTCTTACCCTTCCTTCAAGAACCAGAGTCCCACTTCCTCCAGGCAGTCTTCCTTAACTACTCCAGCCCATCAGAGGCTCTCTTCTCAGTTCCACCTTTTACTTCTCCTCTCACTTGTGGCCACTCCTTGACTTCCCCACGTAGACATCAACACCCCTGAGCACCAGGACCTTATCTCTTCTTTACAGCACCTCTCCGCACCCCACTCCCTTCCAGGATTAGGCGTATACCAATTTTGAATGCTCGGTTGAATTAAGCCGAGCTCCTGGGGTGAGGCCTGCAAGGTGGCATCTACCGGAGGGGAGAACGCGAACGAGAAGCAGGAAGTGCACCTGCTGGGTTTGGGGCAGCCAGCCCAACCACTCAAACCTAGGTAGAGCTTTTCAGAACAAGTAGGTACTAAGTGCAGTTGGCATGTGCCCCGGCAAAAATACCTGCCAGCCAGCTGGAGAGGTGGCTCAGCAGTGAAGGCACTTGCCTGCAAAGCCTGATGACCCAGGGTTCAATTCCCCAGTAGCCACATAAAACCAGATGCTCGGAGTGCTGCGTGTGTCTGGAGTCTGTTTGCAGTGGTCAGAGGCCCCAGCATACCCATTCTCATTCTCTCTGTGTCCCCTCCCTCCCTCCTCCTCTTCCTCCCCTGTCTCTCTCTCTCTCTCTGCAGAAGGAGCCACAGCAATTTGGGGAGCTGGCCACAGGGGCCAGAAATCCAGACCTGCCCCACTGGGGAGCTGATGCCAAGACAGCAGCAGGACAACCTCAAGTCTTGCAAGACTGGGCAGCAGGCTGGTTCTGGGACCCAGCTGCTTTTGCACAGGGTCATTTCAGAGGACAACCGTGCCCAAAAGAGCAGGTGGGCCCAATTGGGTCCAACAAGCTAGGAGACTAAAAAAATGTTCTTCAAAGCCACGAGTGACACACTCGTGGTACATGAGCTGGCGCGAGGAAAAGTCTGGGCATAGTGACTGACTGTAAATGACAAGGGCCCACATTGTCCCCAGTTCTAGGAGAGTTGCGTGGACTAGCCGCAGTGTTTAGCAGAAAGCAAGACCACCAGCCGCACCCTCCCCCACTCTGGGCAGCCCAGGCTGGGAGCCTGTGTGACTAACTGCAGCGCCACCACCCCCTCCCCAAAGTAGAACAGCTGTTCTATTATTTGGAAGTTTCTAGAAGATGGGATGCTTGTTTAGCTAGAGACATGGTCCTACTATCCATCTGCAGACGAAGAAAGGAGAGGGGCCCCCTTTCCACCAGCGTGGCACTGGAGCAGCGGTCCCCCAGTGAGGTCGTGCAACTCGCGGCGTCTGTGCTCAGCCATGGCCGCAGGAGGAGCCATTTGGCACGTCCGTGTGTGAGACGGAGGCTGTGCGGGAGTTTCTGAGCGACACCTACCGCCCTTTCTCTTCAAGGAGTTTGACCGCGCGTGGCACGTGAGGACCGGGTGGGCGGAGAGCCCAACTTCTGCTGCAGCTCTGACCTTTGGCGCTCACGACGAGAAAGAGCCATCTGTCTCGCACATCCCGTGGCTGCCCGTGCGACCATAAGAATTCGCTGTCCCTGCGCGTTGCCGCACAGCATTACCACCCCCACCTAAACCGGCGTTCCTGGGAAATAAAAATGACTTTACTCCCGAAGGCCTCTCTCTCCAAAGAAAATTTAAGAGTCGCCAGATTAAAAAGAAAAAGGAAAAAATATATATATTTTGAGCCTTTCACCTTCCGCCCGCGGCCAGATGACCGTGGAGCTGGAGGTCTGTGGAGCAGCGCCGGCTCTGGGCATCCACATGGATGGATGGTCAGCTTGACTGCTTGGCATCGCAAGCTGGTCACTGCAGAGAACAAAGTTGTCCCCTCCACCCCGTGCCCCTAGCATCCCGGGGGGGCGGGGGGAGCTGGCACTGTCCTCTGGCTGGCGGCAGAGATAAGCTTCGCAACCCCAAGCACAAGCGGAGGTGCCTGGGCGGGCGAAGGGCTGACCCCCGCGTCCATCGCTCCGGGAACGCCGTGGCCAGCGCGCCGGCCGGCCACCGGGGGGCCCCGTGCACCCCACCCACCCCCTCGGACTTTCTCACCTCCTGATGTAGTTCCTGCCATACAGGATCTGTTGCAGCAAGGTCACCAAGGCGAAGGCGCAGATGAAGATGAAGAGCAGAGTTCGGTTCCCCAACAGATCCCGGTTGGCCGAGGGGTCTGCGTAGCGCATCCTGGCGGCCGGGCGCCGCGGACGCCGGGTGCGGGGAGGCGCGGCAATCACGCGCGGGGTGCCGGGGCCCCGCACAGGGACGCTCGGCGGACTCTCTCGCCGTGTGGTTAGGCGGCCAGAGGACTTCGCAGGGCAAAGTTTCCCGCTGGCGCAGCCAGAGCCGGCGGACACCGGACGGTCTCCGGTGCTGCGGCGGAGACAGGACAGGGCCGGGCCGGGGAGCTCGGCTGGAACCCCGGGCCTTCCTTCCCTCCCTCCGCTCCGGGCGCCAGTGCCCGGCAGCCACCGATTGCCCCCGCCGAGGGGCGACGGCAGGTGCGGGGGCCGGGGTCCGCCCTCCTGCCGAGGCGGCGGCCAATGGGAAGCGGCGCCGGGCTAGCTCGGCCCGTGCGCTCCCGCGCGCCCGCCGCGCACCGCCCCCTCCGGCCGGGCTCCGGATCGCGCTCGCCCGGGGTCGGGCTGTGTTCGATCCCGGCTCCGCGGCCAGGGCGTGGGAAGCTTGGCCTCCGGTCCCGAGGGTGGGCAGTGGGGTGGGAGGGGAGCGGGCCACGCCGTGGGTGGCAGGACGGAGTGGCCCAGACTGCGGAGCCCGGCTGGCCCGAGACCAGCATTTGCATGCGGCGCGCAGGGCACTGAGTCACCGCCGCGGCCGCGTCCTCGTCCACGCGCGCTGCTGCCGGGGAATTCGCCCGAGCGAGCCGAACAAGGTCAGCCCGGAGGCCCTTCAAGGACGGCGCGCGCGGCTCCTGCATGCTAATGACCAGAGGGGCCTGGGCGCTCTACTCCTGCAGGGCCAGAAAGTCTGGGGCTGTCTGCTCCCCGCCCCAGGCGTCTTCCTCTCCTCCAACTGTACCCCGGGCCTTTCTTCAAAGACTCTTGTTGTGGCCAAGACACTGGGATTTTTGTGTGTGTGTGTCTCATTTATTGGAACCACTCGTAAAAATCCTAGGTCAGGGCTTCGGGTACCACTGTGCCCAAAAGCTTTATTTAGTGAGTCACTCTGTGCGGAAGCAAGCACGCAGCTTTAGATATGCCAGGGGAAATGTCCAGAGGTGCAATGCGAGGTAGTCCTTCAGAAATCCTTACCAGGACACCCCCTACGCCAACAAGCCAGGCAGGCGACAGTCCTGCCACCCTCGCACCGCAGAGTCTCCCAGTGCCTGGGAGTCACGTGTGCGCGGCATCATCACTCCATCCCAGGCGGATGATTTTGGCGCGCCCTTCACAGGACCTTCTAGGTGGAGGTTCTAAAGTCCGGCCAGTATTGCTTTCAGGACTCGACCAAAACTCAAATCTCAGCAAGAAAAACTTTAGTGAGCACTATTCCCTAAGACTTGGTATTTAGCAGATTTCTCTTTGAACTGAAAAGACTAAGAAGTGCACATTGAATCTCCATGATTACAACAGTATAAAGAATTTGGACTATGTGGGGCTAGGTAGATGACTCAGTGGTTAAAAATGGCTGCGAGGGTGGGTTCAGTAACCCAGAACCCATGAAAAGCCACATGCACAAAGTGGCTGGTGCGCCTGGAGTTCATCTGCAGTGGCAAGTACTGCCCTAGTACACACATTCATTCTCATAAATAAATATTTAAAAATAATAATTGAGGCTAGAGGGCTGGAGAGATGGCTCAGTGGTAAAGGCACTTGTCTGCAAAGCCTAAGGACCTGAGTTTGATTCCCCAGCATCCACATAATGCCAGATGTGCGAAGTGGTGCGTGCATCTGGAGTTCACTTGCAGTGACAGGAGGCCCTACCATGCGCATACTCATCCCCCCCCCTCTCATAAATAAATAAATAGACCTGGAGAAATGGCTTAGCAGTTAAGGCACTTGCCTGCAAAGCCTAAGGACTGAAGGACTCAGGGACCAGAGGGACGCCATGACAGGCTTCAGAGTCACCAGTAGGCCTAAGTTTCTGTTTCCCGGCAAGGTCTAAATAAGAATTTAACAGTTACTGAAAAAAAGATCACGAACTGCTTATGCCATACATTTCTATGATCATAAGATAAGTTGCTTAAATTCCTTGAACACATATAGCCAATCACAATAAAGGTTACCTAATTGTTTGAAATTCTCCTAGCCCCCTGCCCACCAGCATCCTAAGCCTATCAGAAAAATACAAGTGCAGTTACTGCTTAAATCTACCAGTCATTTAACCATTCCCCTGCTTCTTTGTTCAAATTCCTATTAAAAAAAAAACCTGCCCCCCTGCAGCTCGGGGCTCTTGTACTGATCCACTGTGCTGGTGAAGTCAAGAGTCCGAGCTTAGGCCCGAAATAAAGCTCCTTGCCTTTGCATACGTGTTTGGTTCTCCTTGGTGGTCACTGGGGGTGCCGAGAACTGGGCATAACAGGACCTGAGTTTGATTCCCCAGTACCCATGTAAAGCCAGATGTACAAAGTGTGCGTGTGTCTGGAGTTTGTTTCCAGTGGCTAGAGGCCCTGGCATGCCCACTCGTTCTCTCTCTTTCTCTCCCCCTCTGTCCCTCTGTCTCTCCATCTGCCTCTTTCTCTGTCAAATAAAATATTTTACAATAATAATAGGAATTTACGTTCACTCACCAGGCAGAAATACAAAGTGCTGTCTTTGAAGGTTTTGTGTGTAACTTTTATCCAGCGTACCCATCTGTAGGTAGGCATTGTAATCCAATTAGAAAGGTATAACCTGGACATCTGGAGGACCCTTCGTCATAATAGTTACCAATTCCTGCATTCATTGTGTTTTGCATACCAAAAGGTGTTTGGCCTCACATGTACTTATAAATTTCCATCCCCTACCCTCTAACATAATCTACAGTTGTATGGACCAAAGTGCAAGTTGCCCATAGCAACTCACCTAGCATGAAGTCCTTGAACTCCGTGACGCAGATTTTCCATACATACAGCCAGAAAGTGTGTTCATGTTCATTGGGAACCTGTTCAGGCCCAGCCCAACACTGCCACCGCTGGCCTCGTGTCTCATTCTTGCTAACCTCGGTTTTTGTTTCTCACTATGTAGCCCAGGCTGGCCTTGAATTCTACATCCTCCCATTTCCACCTCCTGAGTGCCAGGATTAAAGGTGTGTGCCGACACATCTAGCTATTTTCATTTTTTTCTAATTTTTTTTTTATTTATTTGCAAGGAGAGAGAGCATAAATGGGTGTGTCAGGGCCTCTAATCCTTACAAACTCCAGATGCATGTGCCACTTTGTGCATCTGGCTTTATGTGGGAACTGGGGAATCGAACTCTGGTCATTAGGCTTTGTAGGCAAGCACCTTAACTGCCAAGCCATCTCTCCAGGCCATATCTCCAAATTTTTGAGCAGGGGCTGCTGCATACCACTTTATAATGCAGGGGGGCCCACAAGTTATATAGCAGGTTTTGCACACAGGTCCCAAGTAAGAGTGGACATCGCCATCAAGTTGGTACTTTCGTGTAGCGCTAACCGGGTTCTGCCTTCCTCACTGCAGACAAGGCACCCTAGTGTCTTTTCTATACCTGGTTGTCCTCCATTTCCATTAGATACCCATTAGGAAAGTTGTCTTTGGGGGGCACACTTTCTTAAAGGTACAAAACAAACCATTTTGAAGTAATAAATCCAAGTTACCCTAACGACCTCTTCATTACAATATAATCCATTTACAAAAGAATACATGAGCCATAAACGTACAGCTCACTGTACGTTTCACGTTCCTAAGCTGAGCAGGCATGAGGCCAGTATGCAGATGAGGAAAGAAAATCCTTACCCACCTCCTAGCACCTCCTCAAGCTTCTTTCCAGTTATTATGCACTCAAAAGTAACCATGGGTGTGACTTCTAACACCAAAGGTGAATGTACTTTCTGTTCTTTTGTTTGCCTGTAAATGGAGTCATGTATTACATACTCTTTTGTGCTTGATTTCTTCCATTCAGTTGACTATGAGATTAATCCATGGCATTGTGCATGGTGGGTGGACCCTCTTGTTGTATACATACCTTTAGTCAGTCATTGAGTGGAACGCAGTGGAGAGGGGTTGCAAATGCCATCGGGCTGAAATCAGCTGGTATTCTGATCAGAAACCAACCTCTGGTCCTGACCCCATGAGCCGTTACAGGAGACTGGGCTCTTACTATGGGTGGGACTTAAAGCATTTGAGGGATTGATGTGAGTGAGTTCCTCATTGTTGGCTTTGATGACACAGAGTGCTTGGCAAAGGATGCAGATGGCCTCTCAGAACAGAGACAGGCTCCTGGCTTATAGCCAGAAAGCACACACAAAAAAAAAAGACCCTAGATTCTATCAACAACCTGAAGCAGCCTGTGAGGAGTGTCCAGAGCTCCAGTTGCCCGTACCTTGATTACAGAGACACTCCAAACTCACTACACCCAGATCTAAGACCCACACTACTAAGCGCCTACCTGTGTGTGTTGTGCTAAATCTTTGATCACTTATTTCATAGCAGTATCAACTTTACCTTGTAAGAAGTGAGTTTGGAGCTGGAGAGATGGCTTAGCAGTTAAGGCGTTTGCCTGCAAAGCCAAAGGACCCAGGTTTGATTCCCCAGGATCCACGTAAAGCCAGATGCACAAGGTGGCACATGCAGCTGCAGTTCCTTTACAGTGGTTGAAGGCCCTGGTGTGCCCATTCTCTCCTCTCTCTCTCTCTCTCTCTCTGTACAGTCCTTCTGCTAGATAGTATTTTAGCTCACCTATTTGTTCTTACTTTTTGCTTGTTTGGTTTTAGTTGTTTCCAATACTGAGGGTTAAATCCAGGGATTTCATTTTTTGTTTGTTTTAATTTTTTATGTCTATTTATTTGTGAGAGAGAGAGAGAGAATATGGGCATACCAGGGTCTCTTTCCATTGCAAACAAACTCCAGGTGCATGCACCACTTTGTGAGTCTGTGTTTATGTGGCTACTAGGGAATCAAACCCAGGCCAGCAGGCTTTGCAAGCAAATGCCTCTAACTGCTGAGCCATCTCCCAAGCCACCATACCTTTAATCCCAGCACTTGGGAGGCTGAGGTAGGAGGATCACTGTGAATTTAAGGCCAGTTTGGACTATGGAACGAATTCTAAGTCAGCCCAGGCTAGAGTGAGACCCTGCCTAACCCCTCCTTCCAACACACACACACACACACAATATTGGAAGCTGTGGCAGGCTTCCATGATCCCAGTATGCCTATAGTAAGATGGGAGATAGAGAAGGAGAAAATTTCCCAGAAGCTCATGGTCCAGCTAGCCTCGCCGACACAGCAATGAACAATGAGAACCCTGCCTCAAATGAGGTGGAAGGCAAGGACTAACATCTGAAAGTTGTCCTGTGACCTCCATGTGCACACATGCTACACATGCATGCCCATATTCACACACATGAATACATACATACACACAAAGTCCAACAAACCAAGAGCCAAAATTATTAAGGGCCAATAGCATCTCCAGGGGTCCTTACTATCTGTGGGGGAGTACTTATTCCCCTCAACTGCCAGGCTACCTGCATGGAGAAATCTGATGCTGGCTATAGGTACAGCGGGGCCATGGAATACTCTGCAGCACAGGGGCTGGGTCTCCATCACTTGTTACTCAGCCAATGGCCAGCAACAATCCCTCATGTCTCTGCTGATGCCACTGTCCTGTCTTGTTGGTGTTTTACATCCGATCTGCTCAGATCAAGTTAAATAAGTATATTTAACCTGCCCACAAATGCCTCACAAGTCTGGTGGAGTTAGAGACCTAAGATCACGAAACACACAGGTCTGAGGTCCCTTTGGTTGCTAGCAGTAGGCAGCCAGGCTCCACACTAAGCCAAATTTATATTCTGATTGTACAATCACAGCAAACACTCAGGAGGCCCTGCAAACAAAAGAGCAGACACATGGATAAGTGATCACAATGGCAGTTTCGGTGAACACCATCTTTGTGCTGCAGCTCCCAGGAACGGGGACAGCTGCGTCATTGTTGAAAACACACACTCACACAATTATGCCAAGAACAAATATCAGCACTGGCACAATCTGCTAAATTGCTGATAACTGATGGGTAGCACTCACGCTGGGAGCATTTGTCTCCAGTGTAAAATAGGAAGACTTAAAAAGAGGAACAGTACTTAGAGGTTTCTATGGGCTTGAGGAAGCTGGCTTTTATTTTATGCAGCCCAACTGCAGCCTGCCAGATTATGTAAGTGACATTCCACCCATGTGTTCAAGGAGTGTGTGATAAGTACTCCGTGTTCTTATGCCTCTTTATGTTTGTGTTAACAAGCTGGGCCTTTGAGAGGCTGGTTCCTGGCTTGGCGATGCTGTCTGTGGTGGAAACATCTAGCTTCCAGGTGAGCAAAAACACTGTGGTTACAGCCTCCTGGGTGCAGAGCCCTAACCATGCAGTGATTAGCTACAGATGCTAGACTGGACTTCATCAGTCTTGATTTTGTTTTTCTTTTAATATTTTTATTCACTTATTTGCAAGCAGAGAGAAACAGATAATAGAGACAGACAGAGAGAATGGGCAAGCCAGGGCCTCTACCAACTGCAAACGAACTCCAGATGCATGAACTGCATCTGGCTTTATATGGGTATTGGGAAATCTT
Source organism: Dipus sagitta (assembly GCA_036346955.1). NCBI lineage: Eukaryota > Metazoa > Chordata > Mammalia > Rodentia > Dipodidae > Dipus > Dipus sagitta. The sequence continues at coordinate 36,549,269 of CM070771.1, forward strand.
GTTAGGTCTTGTAGGCAAACACCTTAACCGCTGAGCCCTCTCTCCAGCCCACAGTTTTGGTTTTTTAAAAAGTATTTTTACTGGGCTAGAGAGATGGCTTAGTGGTTTGATTGCCCAGGACCCATGTAATCCAGATGCACAAGGTGGCACATGCATCTGGAGCTCATTTGCAGTGGCTAGAAGCCCTGGTGCACCCATTCTCTCTATCTGCCTCTTTCTCTTGAATAAATAAATTTTAGAAATATTTTTACTTGACAGACAGACAGAGAGTGAGTAGGAGCATGCCAGAGCCTCCTACCAGTGCAAACAAACTTTAGACACATGTACCACTTGGTGCATCTGGCTTTATATGGGTACTGGGGAATCAAACCTGAACCATCAAGCTTTGCAAGCAAGCTGACCCATCTTTCCAGCCTCACCAGTGTTGTTTTTAATAATTTAGTAGTGTGTACTGGAAGGGTAATTTCAGACCTTTGTTTAGTTCCTGCATGAAGTGTGAGTTGTGTTCCATATAATGAAGAAGTTGTTTCTAATACTAAACCTTCCCACGTTCACATCTCCAACCTGAAAAGATCCTCCTTTTGTCCTAGTGCCGACTCCCAGGCATACCCCTCTTATATTTGTTCCAACTTAATTAACCAGTTTGAAACAGAAAAGACATTTTTAAATTTTTTTTATATTTTATTTATTTGAGGGGGAAAAGGGAGAGAAAGAAGCAGATAGAGAAACAGAGAATAGGTACGCCAGGGCCTCTAGCCACTGCAAACTCCAGACACATGCGCCACCTTGTGCAGCTGGCTTACATGGGTGCTGAGGAATTGAACCTGTGTCATTAGGCTTTGTAGGAAGTGCCTTAACCACTGAGCAATCTCTCCAGCCTCTTAGTTTTGTTGTTGTTGTTGTTGTTGTTTTTTGAGGTAGGGTCTCACTCTAGCCCAGGCTGACCTGGAACTCACTCAGTAGTTCCAGGCTAGCCTCAAACTCACAGCCATCCTCCTACCTTTGCCTCCCAAGTGCTGGGATTAAAGGCATGTGCCACCACGTCATTATTTTTATTTATTTATTTGCAGAGACATGCACACACGAGGATCTCTCACTGCAAATGAACACCAAATGCTTATGCCACTCTGTGCCTGGCCTTAAGCGGGTGCTGGGGAATTGAACTCAGGCAGGCTTTGCAAGCAAGTACCATTAACCACTTAGCCATCTCCCCAGCCCCATTATGACTAATCCATAAGTCAATCAACACATCAGAAAGATTGTGCTCCAGCCCCGGTGCTTCATGCTCCCACAGATAACCAGCACGAATGTTGCCACATAGCAAGCTCACTCAGAACACATTTAAATGACATGGGAACAAACAGAACTGGAATTTCCTTTGCTCACCCTAAAGGCTGGGGGAGAGACACAGGAATCAGGTTCTACCCTTTGAATAGTTTGCATGTCCAAGCCCATGCAGGCCTCTAGACATATTTCGTTGGTGGTTTGTATAATCCTGGGGTTTTCATGAGGCTGGCCTGTAAACACAGCTGTTTCATGGATTTCATGATCCTTCAGTACCTACTAGATCTGAGTGGGCATTTCGCTGGTAGCGTTCACTTTGTTTGCTTGTTTGGTTTTTGTTTTATGAGGTAGGGTCTCCCTCTAGCCCAGGCTGACCTGGAATTCACTATGTAGTCTCAGGGTGGCCTTGAACTCACAGCGATCCTCCTACCTCTGCCTCCCAAATTCTGGGATTAAAGGCATGCACCACCACACCCAGCTTTTTCTTTCTTTTAAATATTTTTATTTTTTTATTTATTTGAGAGAGAGACAGAAAGAATGGGTGCACAAATAAGCTCCAGACACATGTGCTACCGTGTGCACCTGGTTTATGTGGGTCCTGGGGATTCGAACCTGGGTCCTTTGGCTTTGCAGGCAAGCACATTAACCACTAAACCATCTCTCCAGTCCGGTAGTGTTCACTTCTAAAGCACCAACAAATGGCCCCCACCCTCCTACTTGGCCATGGCAAGGTACATGTTGCTCAACCACACTCCCTAAGCTCCGTGCATTCAGCAGACATGGCTAAATGACCCCTGCATGCTAGACATTGATGAGATGAGCAATTCAGGTCTTGACTCTCACAGGAGGGTCAAGTCTAGTGAGGAAGGCAGGTGAACAATCTCTAGAAGCTGAGTGTCGTCCACCCAAGTGATAGTAGCGGGCAGAGTGGACAGCAAGGAAGGTCTCAGGGGAAGTGATGTTTGGTCTACAATGGGTGGGAAAGGATGGTCACTAGGTGAAAAGAGTGGGTCCTGGCGTTCTAGGCCGAGGGAGCAGTATGAGCAGACACCCCAGTGGGAGCCATGGCACTGTCAGCTCCACGTGGCTGAGAGATAGGGCTGGAGGGTAGGTCGATGGCAGAGTCTTTGGAGCTGGGGCTCCATCCAAGGAACCACTGCAAGACTTTAAGTAGGGGGGATGATAAGATTGTCCTGTGTCTTCTAGAAGCATCTGAAGAACAGTGCTTTAGAGGCATGGACCGGGCCACCAACCACTATTGGCAGGCAGCCCTGCACCAACTTAAGATGTCTTCTTCTTTTTCTTTCTTTCTTTCTTTCTTTTTTTTTTTTTTTTTTTTTTGAGGTAGGGTCTCTCTGTAGCCAAGGCTGACTAGGAATTCACTATGTAGTCTCAAAGCTGGCTTCGAACTCACAGTGATCCTCCTACCTATTCCTGAGTACTGGGATTAAAGGTGTGTGCCACCACTCCCGACAAAACTTGGGTTTTTAAAAATATTTTTATTGGGCTGGAGAGATGGCTTAGAGGTTAAGGTACTTGCCTGACTGCAAAGCCAAAGGACACAGGTTCAATGCCCCAGTACCCATGTAAAGCCAGATGCACAAGGTGGCACATGCATCTGGAGTTTGTTTGCAATGGCTAGAGGCCCTGATGCACCCATTCTCTCTCTCTCTATCTGCCTCTGTCTCTGTCTCTCTCTCTCTCTCTCAAATAAATAAATAAAATATTTAAAATATATTTTATTTATCTATTTGATAGCGACAGACACAGAAAGAAATAGGCAGACAGAGAGAGAGAGAGACAGAATGGGCGCGCCAGGGCCTCCAGCCACTGCAAACAAACTCCATACGCGTGTGCCCCCTTGTGCATCTGGCTAACGTGGGTCCTGGGGAATCGAGCCTTGAACCGGGGTCCTTAGGCTTCACAGGCAAGCGCTTAACCGCTAAGCCATCTCTCCAGCCCTAAAAATATTTTTATTTACTTATTTATTTGCAAGGACATAGGGGAAGAGAGAGAGAATGGATACTCCAGGGCCTCCAGCTGCTGCAAATGAACTCCAGATGCATATACCACTTTGTGCATTTGGCTTTACATAGATACTGGGGAATCGAATCCAGGCCATCAGGATTTGCAAGCACGTGCCTTAACTACTGAGCCCTCACTCCAACTTGAGATTTTTTTTTTTTTTTGCCTCCTTCCAGGAAGCAGAAAATGGAGGAATGTGCTTGCTGCTTTATAAATTCTGCCATCATGTTAAGTGCCTCGTCATTCGACTCACTTTTGAGGGGTGTGAAAGGAGGTGAAGCACTTGGAGCTAGGCCACTGCAGAACTGTGCGGCTGGTGCAGCTTCCTTTGCTAAGTACTTTGACCACCTTCTCTGGCTCTTTGTTTCTCCAGGCTCCTGGTTCAGGGTCACAGTCTTCCCCTGCCTTTCCAAACTCTCCTCTTGGGAAAGGCTTTGAGAGCTTTCATACTAGCTCTAGCATTCTTTACAAAAAATATTTTTAGTCTGGAAAAATGTATATACTATGCTTATCAAACTGCCCAGTAAGCACTTCTCTTAATATTTATACCCTTATATTAACAGGTACTCTCACTTTGGGTAGAGAATCTTCTCTTTTCAGATGGCAATGACCTTGGGATGACTCAGAAGGTATCATGGTGCTGGAAAGAAGTGACTGGAGTACTGAGTAACATCTCGATCACACCTTCCAAGGCTCAGGGTCTAATGCAGAAGAGGTGGTGGAAAGAATGCAAGAGCCAAAGGAAGGGTAGAACTACTTACAACATGCTCCCCCCAGACATAAAATGGCCTGGATATCCATGACCTCATAGTGCCTGACACTACCTACACAAGACCATCATAAGAGGAGGAAAAGATCATGACATCAAAATGAAAGAGAGTGATTGAGATGGGGAGGGGATATGATGGAGAATGGAATTTCAAAGGGGAAAGTGGGGGGAGGGAGGGTATTACCATGGGATATTTTTTATAATCATGGAAAATGTTAATAAAAATTGAGAAAAAAATATTTTTAGGTGCTAGGATTAAAGATGTGGGCCACCACTCATGGCTAAGCCCTAGCATTCTTGCTCTTTGTTTTTTGTTTATTTGTTTGTTTGCTTGTTTGTTTTTCTAGCAAGGGAGTGGAGCATGCTGGAGGACAGTGGTACAGGCTGGGAAGGGCGTCATCCCTAGGATTCTTGTGCATCTGGCTAACATGGGTACTGGGGAATTGAACCTGGGTTCTTAGGCTTTGCAGGCAAGCACCTTAACCACTAAGCCATTTCTGTAGCCCTGATATTCCTACCATTCTTGATGGAGAATGATTAACCCTGAAGTATCAGAGTATTATAGACATGGTGTCCTGTTCAAATCACGCTCACAGAACTGGAAAGGATATATAAACGGATGGCTGTCATTCTAACATCTTCAAACGTTTTCAATTCAGTTACCTGAAGAATGGTTTTCCTAAGGAATATATACCTGACTTGATGACAGCATTGCAAGGAAACAATGAGGAACACCAGAACGAGCAAACTTTCTGAAAGGCCATATGGCAAACATCACGGGTTACCCAAGTAGAGTTTCTGCGGCTAGCCCTGCACCCTGCCACAATAGCGTGGAAGCCAAGACAACCCAGAGACTGCCCTGGCCCGTGGGTGTACTGCTGACTCCAGTCAACAATGTGGTATGCACAGCCAGTGCGCACAGCCCCGCCCCACTGACCTTAAGGGTCACTAGGAAGGCCTTCCATATTTAGACACTGCAACGACCAAAGCTTGATAAATGACAACATATGAATCTACCATGTAGTACCAACACATCAGAACAGTTTCATTTATCCTTGAAGTGAGCCTGTAGTTTGCAAGGTATAAACTGCCCTCTACCTTTGACCCCCAGTCTCATAAACACATACCACTGGTCCACAGAGCATGTATTCATTGGGGTGTTGACGTGACTCCTCCTTCACTTCTTGGGACAGTAGACTCTTATAGTGCTCACTATTCTGGAGGTCAGTGCCAATTAGAATCTTCTGGCTGAAGGAACATGAACCACAGAAACATTTACTATTATATTAGTCATGGAAGGCAGAGGCAAGATGAGCAGGAATTGAAGGCTAGCCCGGGGCTATAAGCTGAGAGGAGGGAGAGAGGAGCTGAATGCAGAAGCTCACGCCTTTAGTCCCAGGACTTGGGAGACTGGGTTGGGAGAATTACATGAGTTTGAGGACAGCCTGGGCTATGAGACCCTGCTTCAAAAAGGGGGGGGGTGCTGTGGGGAAAGGGGAGAGGAAGAGAAGGAGGAAGAGAGAAGTGAGAGATACTGTCCTTCAACCTAGGATCAACAGCAATCACCCGAGGGATGCCAGACACTGCAGGCTTATGCCTGGCCTCCAAGCCACACATGAACATGAGGACAGTAGTGTCCTAGGCGGCTCAGCTTACCTCTCCAGGTGCTCCAGGCTTGGGGCCAAGTGCCACGTGGCTGCTACAAAGGAGGACGGTGGAGTGAGGGTCAGAAAATCACCCTCATGTCCACAGTCATGTATTTCTTTCCTTCCTTCAGTGGATGCTTGAGGCAGTGATTAACAGTGGTCACGGCAGAGAAATGAGCGGGTGGGGACATGAGCTATTGCAACATCTCAGAGCCATCAGGGGCTCAGCAGCACCTGTGGCCTTGTCTCCTGATCACCCTCCTCACACACGTAGGTGCCCCACCCATGGGTGTACTCATCCAGCTCATAGTGACTGATCAGCCTTCTTACAAGCGTGGAAACAAATTCGGTCTGCTGGCTGAATGCCGTGATGTTCAGCTGCAAAGGAAGTGGCTGGTAGTCTCAGCCTGAGGAGGCCTGAGATCTGGGGTTCGGGATGTCAGAGCTCAGGATGGGGAGTTGGGAAGAGACACACTTCAAGTCACCACTCCCTGAGCGCAGGAGATATCTACCTATTCTGACCCTCTGACTTTCTCACATGTAAGCTAGAAATACAGTACCTACCTCTCAAAGCAGTTTGTGAGGATCAAATGTAAAACTGTAGAGCATTTTGTAAACAAGGAGTCTAAGAGCCTAGACTGCCCTTGGGTAAACTCATTCTTTTTTTATTTTGTTTTGTTGAGGTAGGGTCTCGCTCTCACCCAAGCTGGCCTGGAATTCACTATGTAGTCCCAGGGTGGCCTTGAACTCACGGAGATCTTCCTACCTCTGCCTCCTGAGTGCTGGGATTAAAGGCATGTACCACCATGCCTGGCTAAAAACATTTTTTTTTTAATTATGACCTTAGATAGAGGAAGAAATTTCACCAGTACTGAGACTCAAAAAAATCTGTCATTTTGGTCAAGTGTTTTCAGTAGTTGTTGCAGGTACTTCTTATTGCTGGGACAAAGAGCCTGACCACAAGCAGCAGACGGGAGGCAAGTTCGTTTTGACTTACAGTCGTAAGGGAACACTCAATGCAGGCAGGGGAAGATGGTAGAGCAGAGGCTGGACATCACTCCTTGCTGCAGCAGGTGGAAAACAGCAACAAGAGGGTGAGCTGAACTGACAAGAGGGAGCTGAGCTAAAACGACCTGAAGCCTTTCCGCAGCAACACACCTCCTCCAGGAAGGCTCCACCTCTAAAATTCCTACCAGCAGGGACCAAGCGCTCAAAACACATCCGGTTATGGGGGACATCTGACTCCGACCACCATAGTGGTCCTCCTCTTCTCCAGCGACTCTGCTCCAAGTGCCCAGGACTTAGTGTGAGTAACTCCCCAGGGTCTCCACAGGAGTCCAGATCAGGACTGCCTCCTGACACCTAAACTTTATTACCATGTATTTTACAACCTCATGTCCGTGGCCCAGGTCAGACGCTAACTCAGGAGACATGGAACAGTGGGGAAGACACAATCCCAAGAGTCAGAAAGGTGACTACCAAGTCTGACTCTGCCACTGATAGCTGTCTGAACAAGGACTGATTAAGCTTGTATTGGGGGGAGGTGGTGGCTAGAGATGGCTCAGAGGATAAAGGCACTTGCTTATAAAGCCTGATAGTCTGGATTTTATTCCTCAGTACCCATGTAAAGCCAGATACACAAAGTGGTGCATGTGTCTGGAGTTAGTTTGCAGTGGCAGGTGACCCTGGCCCACCCGTCACCCCCCCATCCCTCTCTACCTCTTTTTCTCTCTATATATATATATATATAAATAAATATCTAAATAAAACAACCTTGTACCTTGGAATTTTGGAGTTTTATCTGAATAGCTTCAGATTCTTAAACATAGCTTACGATATCATGTTCACATATGCAAATTAAAGCTGTGTGAGTGTGAACTTGAAAATACATTAAGAATCAATAATTCTATGCTGTGAAGCTCCTCTCTCTCTCTGTAGAAAGTAGAACACATGTTCAGAAGAGTTTATAAGTTGTGGCACACACCTCCCAAGCATTATCACACTGTGAAGAAATAAGGAGCCAAAGAAATCCCCTGAAGCCCCTTGTCTCCTCCCAGGTGCAGATGTCATGTGGGGTCCTCTCACCTTCATTTCTCTCCCCAGCCCTGCCTTAGCCCAGTTTCTCTGCAGTGGACCTCACTTCCCAGAACTCCCACACACATATATCCTTGGGCCACTTGCTGACTGACACGGTGGAAAGAGTATGCACTTTGGAGCTGGTTTCCCCCCTCGAAACCTCAGCTCAGTCACTCAATAGCTCCACAGATCTGACAAGATGCACCATCTCCTTAAGAGTCCATAAGTGTTGTCCTGTGGTAGAAGAAATTTAACAAAGAACCTGGGCCCAGAGGACACTCTAAAACACAGTTTCTACTGTACAAGCTTTACCAGGGAGTCAGCATGACCCGGAGTCTCCTCCCTATCTATGCAGCTGCACCCTGGGCACAAACACCCAGGAACAAACAGCTTTCTGGTCTACATTTGTACTTTCTTATCACTGATTTATTGCTAAGGAATTTTCTGTTTGTGCCCCAAAATCATGCAACCTTAGAAAGTGGTAACCCACCAATAGTATGACAAATTCAAGATGTTGTTAAACTACCTGCTATACTATGAAACCTCTGAGCCATCAGAGCTCAGTGCTCAGACTTTGGAAGTTATTCCCTCGAGTCCAGTTGCCATGAATAAATTTTCTAATTCTCCACTCTATCTCTGGTGTGATCTCTGTGTGACTCAGTTTCCTGTAACATTTTTTTTGGTGCATTGCCAGGAACTACCCCCCCCCCCCAGCACCATTGTGCCCTGTGCTCACAGACAAGGCTGGCTCTTTGAGCCACCACCACTGCGGAACTCAGGTGTGGCCAGGAATAGCTCAAGGCTGACTGGGAGGTCCACGCTGGCCTCTGCTTGGGATTCAGACTCTGTCGACTGTGGCCTTTGCAATCCGATCATGTTTTGCCAGATGGACCTGACAAGGAGAGTGGACAAATCATCAGGGACTCCAGAAATCTGGTAAGACACCCTGAGTGTCAGACCCACCAAGCAGGTGGAAGAGAAAGATTGTTCACCTCTCTGCAGTCATTGTGACTGCTCAGTTAAATCACCTCAGGGGAAGATGACCATCTAGAATCTGCAGCAGTCATTGTAACTGCTCAGCTAGGTCACCTGAGGGGGAGATGGATGTCTGGAGTCTATATGAAAAGAGTGCTTGGTATGAATGCATGTGTATGTGTATGTATGTGGCTCACAGCCCTGAAGCTGCAGAGTGATTTCTGTACTGAGGAGGTAGGGGAACCTCCACCATGTCCACTATCCTAGACTACATGATATAAAAATATATATACTTGAGCTGGGTGTGGTGGTGCATGCCTTTAATCCCAGTACTCAGGAGGCAGAGGTAGGAGGATTGCCATGAGTTCAAGACCACACTGTGACTACATAGTGAATTCCAGGTCAGCCTGGGCAAGACCCTACCTTGGGGGTGGGGGGGGGGAAACCTTGAAAAAACAGATGGAACTCTTGGGTAAGATAGCACCATGATAGCCACACCAAAGCAGCCTACAGAGGGAAATAAGCAGAAAAAATAGAAATATAAACTCTTCTACCAAAAAGTGAAGGTGCATTAGGAATTATCAACCACAGCAGAGAAGCCAGAGAAATTCAGATCATTTAGCAAGCAGGAAACCAGCCAGAATCACACTGAGGCACCAGTGGCCCCAATCCATGCACCCACCTGGCCGGCTCAGAGCTGCAGGAGCAAAAAACAGGTGGAGAGATTTTCCACTCACACCAGCCTCCTCACAAAGTCAAGAAACCCAGCTGAGCAGCTGCTGAAGGAGATCACAAATGGGACCAGCTGGGCAGCTCTGATACACCTCAAGGCGTCCTGCATAGCCTCCCATCGGCCAAATGGCAGTGCCATGAACCACCGGAGAACTCATCCGCCCCACCCCCAGCTGCACAACATTCAGCACAGCCGATCAGAACACCAGATCCAGCAACCCAAGCAGCCTAACCAAGTCCATAGCGCAGCACAAAAGGGACAAAGTGGGCAGTCAGCACTGGTGAGACTGGAAGCCATCCAGAAGGGTAACAGGGCCTACTTAGACAAAGCCAGATGCATAGACCTGCAGTGGAAGTGCTAATCTCACCTTCCATGTCAGAGCAGGTTATGTGTCAAATTTGACTGATATATTCTTGGTCGGCTTTACCAATTTCAAATAAGCTGTATTTTGGTGGTGTTGCCTTTGACAATTCCTGATTTATAAGGCCTTTGTCTTTTTCTTCTGTCATTATTGAGGGCAGGGTCTCATTAAGCTGCAGGCTGACCCGGAACCCATTTCAGACCAGAAATCTCAGCCTCCCACTTGACAGGATTAAAGGTGTGGGGTAACACACACCCTTAGGGACTTTTGCTTTATTAGGTTATCTGTTTGTTTTAACCTGAACTCTTGCATAAATACTCTGTGCTGATTTTGATTGAATGTATATATTGCTCAGTTGAATTTTAGAATTTGACAGTAATTTGTTCGACACAGCCTACCAGAATACTTGCAGAGCAGGCAAACTCGACACCTAGGGTCACTTCTGTTGTTACTCTGGGAGCAATATAAGAGCCACACTTAGCACCTTAAACTCCTACCCTGAAGATATATAAAGTCAGATTTACATGTCTAAGAATACTGCAGATAATTAGAAAACCCAAGCATCAAATTAACTCAAGGTGTAAAAATATACATTATAATACAAGAAACACAAAAAATCAAGACAATACAATCCTACAAAAATTGTAAGTCCATCAGAAATGACCTCCAGTGAGAGTGATTTAGATGATATACCTGACAAAGATTTTTTTTTAAATGATTATATCTACGCTCAAAGATTTCAAAGAAGAAAACAAACTCACATGTTCTCCCTCATATGTGGATCTTAGCTAGAGATGATTGGGCTTCTGTGTGAGAAGGAAGAAAACAAACTCCTGAAGGAGAACACAGGAAACCAACTTAATGAAATAAGGAGGTCAATACAAGACATGAGTAAGGAAATAGAAATAATGAAAAAATACCAATCAGAAATACTAAAGAAGAAAAACAAAGTAAGTCAAATGGAAAACTCTGTAGAAAGTCTCACCAGTAGAATGGATCAAGGAGAGGACAGAATATCTAAACTAGAAGACCAGGCGACAGATCTAATACCATCCAATAAAGAGAAAGGCAAACTAATAGGGAGGTATGAATGGGAATTTCAAGATATTCGATATACTATGAAGAGATCAAACATAAGAATTCAGGGTATAGTAGAAGGAGAAGAATTTCACTCCAAAGGCATAGCAGGTATTTTTAACAAAATAATAGAATATTTCCCCCAAATAGGGAAAGTTATACCAAAACAGGTACAGGAAGCCTTTAGAATGCAAAACAGACAAAATCAGGAAAGAAGATCACACTGCCATATTATAATTAAAACACACAAACCAAAGAAAATACATTGAAAGCAGTTAGAGAGAAATATCAACTCATATATAAAGGCAAGTGCATCAGGATAAGAGCAGATTACTCAGCACAAACTTAAAAACCCAGAAGAGCTTAGAATGATGTATTTCAAGTTCTGAAGGTTAACAATTGTCAATAAAGTTTACTTTATTCAGCAAAGCTATTCATCCAAACTGATGGAGAAATAAGGACATTCCACAAAAAACAGGTTAAAGGAATATACGACAACAAAACCAGCTCTACAGAAAATACTTGAAGGAATCCTTCATTCTGAAGAAGGGAAAAGCACACACATGAGGAATCAGGAATAACTAAACCATATTCAAATAATACAAAGGAGTAAAGGAAAAACCAAAATAATTACAAAACAAGAATGGCAGCTGGGCATGGTGGCATACTCCTTTAATCCCAGCACTCTGGAGGCAGAGGTAGGAGGATCAACATGAGTTCAAGGCCATCCTGAGACTACAGAGTGAGTTCCAGGTCAGCCTGGGCTAGAGTGAGACCCTACCTTGAAGAAGAAAAAAAAAAAAGCATGTCAAGAATAAATGCACATCTTTCAATAATAACTCTTAATATCAATGGCTTCAATGCCCCAACCAAAAAAGCACAGGCTTGCAGGCTGGGTTAAAAAGCAGGATCCTTCTATGTGTTGCCTCCAAGAAACTCACTTTTCCATAAAAGACAGACACTATCCTAGGGTGAAAGGATGGAAAACAGTATTTCAAGAAAATGGATCTATAAAGCGAGCAGGTGTTGCTATCCTAATATCTGACAGGGTAGACTTCAAACCAACATTAGTTAGGAAAGATAGAGGTCACTTTATACTGATTAAAGGAACACTCCAACAGGAGGACATTATAATTCTAAACATATGCACTTAGCATGGGGGCTCCAAATTTCATCAAACAAACACTATTAGACTTAAGGTCATAGATAACACCAAACACAATTGTAGTAGGTGACATCAATACCCTACTCTAACCTGCCAGGCTCCCCCCGACAGGTAGTACTGAGGAAGGACCAGGCCCGCTGGTTCCTCCCAAGGGGTTGAGGAAGTGGGTGAACGTCAGGCGACTCAGAACCTCTCTTAGTCACCGGAGAAAAACCACACTTGAGTCGGGAGTCTTGTCGAAGCAGGAACTCGCTTTATTGTTACAGGCGGTTGCCTATATAATGTTGAGAACGAAGACGGGGATCTCAGGAAAGGATGAGGTGTAAGGGCCAATAATATATCGCGACTTTTGAAATGATTGGTTCTAAGCGCTTGCACGGGAATTCCAACTCCTATGCGGAAGTAACAGGCCAGAGGCCATTAGGCATCTTGCTGAGTCACATCTGGCCAGAGGCAGATTGCCAAACTTTAGCTAGGCTCAGGAAGTTCTACTAGGCCTCACGTGTGGGCCTCTCAAGGTCCAACACTAACCAGTTGACAGGTCATCCTGGCAGAAAATAAACAGAGAAGCATCTGGATTAAATGAACTCATACAACAAATGTACCTAACAGATATCTACAAATCATTCTATCAAATGCTGTGGAATACACATTGTGGTCAGCAGCACATGGAACATCCTCTAATATAGACGATGTATTAGGACACAAAGCAAACCATAACAAATATGGAAAAATTGAAATAATTCCTTACACTTCTATCTGATCACAATGGGATTAAACTACAAATCAATAGCCAAGAAAAGCTATAGAGTGTACACAAAATCATGGAAACAGGCATGTGGAGTCTTCAGCAATAGGGTCTTACAATCTATTCTTGGTGGGAAATCAAGAGCCTTGGCAATGATCTGTAATATTTGAGGGGCATCAGGAACATCCCTAGACAACTCACTGGAAGGTATCCCATCTCTGGCACTGAAATTTTTCTTTTCTTTGTTTTGTTTTGTTTTAAATTTTCTTTATTATCTTTTTATTAGCAACAACTTCCATAATTATAGACAATAAACAATGATAATTCCCTCCCTCACTTTCCCTTTCACAATCCCACTCTCCATCATATCCCTTCCCCCTCTCAATCAGTCTCTCTCTTATTTTGAAGTCATCATCTTTTCCTCCTATTATACTGGACTTGTGTAGGTAGTGCCAGGCACTGTGAGGTCATGGATATCCAGACCATTTTGTGTGTGGAAGATTGCACTGTAAGCAGTCCTATCCTTCCTTTGGCTCTTACATTCTTTCTGCCACCTCTTCTGCAGTGGACCCTGAGCCTTAGAAGATACGACAGAGATGTTTCACTGGTGAGCATTCCTCTGTCTCAGCACTGTGGTGCCTTTGGAGTCATCCCAGAGGTCACCACCATCTGAAAAGAGAAGCTTCTTGTGGTAGTTTGAATAGATGCCCCCCAATACATTCAGTGTTTTATTAGTTTGTAGTTTGCAACTGCAGCCACTTGGCTGGAGGAAGTGTCACTGGGCGGATCTTAAGGTGTGGTGGTGTGTTTGAGATTTCAATCTAAAGATATTCAAAGTGTGCCTAGCTGGAGTTCCTGAGGCGTGCTGTGCTGTGTGGCTTTGGGGTTTTTAGGCTTCTGCTTCTCTGTGTGTTGTGTTTGGTCCTGTGGAAGCAAGCCAGCTTCTTCTGCCAATATGAACTTCCCCTGAATCTGTGAACTTCAATAAATCCGTTCCTCCACAACCATGCTTGGTCTGGAAGTTCATATCAATATCAGTGAACCTGAAGCTGTCTGCTACACTTCTCTAACCAAAAGTGAGCGTATCATTAGTATATGGGTATGAACATTGAGAAAAGTGCTTACTAGGAAGTTTAGTGAGCATAATATACACATTTAGCCAGACACCAGCAGACATTACACCCCTAGGGCTCATGACTTCTCTCATCACAAGTTCAATATCAGGCATGTATTCCCTCCCATAGAGCAGACCTCCAGTCCAATTAGAGAGTGGTTGGTTTCCCCCATAACAGACATGCCACTATTGCACCTATTGGCTCATTTGGCATGGCTGGCCCAAATTAAAGCTTGCAGCATCTGCTGTTGATTATCTGCACTGATGACTTCTCTCTCTCCTATGGAGCTGCATGCAGTGTAGCTTTTTCCAGCTTTCTGTCAGCTGGTCTACACAGAGGTTTTCAGCTCAGCTCCAGCTTGATTTCTCAGTGACCTTGCAGCCCAAGCGTCTTCAGCAATAGTGTCTTACCATCTTTTCTTTGTGGGAATCCAAGAGCCTTGGCAATGGCCTGTAATGTCTTGGGGGCATCAGGGACCTCCCTGGCCAACAACTCACTGGAAAGCATCCCATCCCTTGCACTGAAAATTTTCTAGAAAGTAACATTCTATGACTTCTGGATGCACCATTGTCCAAAAAAGTAGGTTTCCATATGCCTTACTGTTTTTTTGTTTGTTTGTTTGTTTTTGTTTTTTTTTTTTGTTTTGTTTGTTTCTAGAGGTAGGGTCTCATTCTAGCTCAAGTTGACCTGGAATTCACTGCGGAATCTCAGGGTGGCCTTGAACTCACAGCAATCCCCCCTGCCTCTGCCTCCCAAGTGCTGGGATTCACCACCCCGCCTCTTTCCCTGACCTCACTTATGCCATTCCACCCCTTCATCTACTTACATATATACAATACCATCCCTTAAGTCCTCCCTCTCCTCCCTTCCTTTATAGCCCCTTTCTAGCTTACTGGCCTGATACCAATTTTTATTCCAACTCACATACAAATCTAAACATTTGTAGCTAGGATTCACTTATGAAAGAGAACATGTGGCATTTGGCTTTCTGGGCCTGGGTTACGTCACTTAGAAAAACTGAATCTTGGTGTGTGTGTGTGTGTGTTAGAGAAAGAGAAGAGAGGGAATTGGCATGCCAGGGCCTCAAGCCACTGCAATTGAACTCCAGACATATGTCCCACCTTGTGCATATGCACAACCTTGCACATGTGTCACCTTGTGCATCTGACTTATGTGGGATCTGGGGAGTTGAATATGAGTCCTGAGACTTTGCAGGAAAGTACCTTAACTGCTAAGCCATCTCTCTAGCCCAGAACTGAATCTTAAGATTAAGATTTGCTCCATGGTACTTAATTTTCTATTTTAAGTTTATTATGTCTAAAAACACTGTAAACTCTGAAATGGTTTCTGTTTTGTTCAAGCTGGTTCTACTGGGTAATTATCACTGAGGTTATCAACTAAGTCTTATAAATAGTGATTTAAACTGGGCATAATGGCATACATCTTTAATCCCAGCACTTGGGAGGCAGAAATAAGAGTATTGTTATGAGTTTGAGGCCAGTCTGAGACTACATAGCAAATTCCAGGTCAGTCTGGGCTAAAGTGAGACCCTACCTTGAAAAAAATAATTTAGACATTGTTACTATGTTCTTATAGGAACTGAAAAAAACACATCCCCATGTCCTAGGAAAATCTGCTATATACAAAAAATGTTGGTATAGTGTGGCTTGGCTTCATCTGTTCTAACAATCATAAATATTGCTTCATGTTAAGTTTAAAAGAATGACTCAATTGTTAAAGGTGCTTATTTATAAAAGTACTTTATGTCTGTCACATTATCTCTAATGTACGTTAAAATCAGGCTGCCTTAGTTCAACAATGAGCAGGTTTTGCTCTATTCTCTTTTGGTTCTTCGAGGTAGGGTTTCTTTCTAGACCAGGCTGACCTGGAATTCACTATGTAGTGTCAGGGTGCCCTTGAACTCACAGTGACCTTCATACCTCTTCCTCCCAAGTGTTGGGATTCAAGGCATGTGCTAACATGCCCAGCTTCTATTCTTTTTTAAAAAAACATTTTTTATCTTTAAATAAACCCCTACCTCAAAAACAAAAATCTAGGCTGGAAGGATAGCTTAGCTGTTAAAGCATTTGGCTGCAAAGCCAAAGGACCCAGGTTCGATTCCCCAGGACCCACATTAACCAGATGCACAAGGTGGTGCATGCATCTGGAGTTCATTTGCAGTGGCTGGAGGCCCTGGTGTACCCATTCTCTCTCTCTCTCTCTCTCTCTCTCTCTTTCTCTCTCTCTCTCTTCTCTGTCAAATAAATAAATAAATAATTTTTTAAAATCCAGAAGTTGCCCTCACTGATTTTGTTTACCTGACGGTTATTAATTTGTATTGATCCAGTCTCTCCTTACAATAGAAATGTTTACTCTGCATCTTTACTGTTAAAATATGTAACTTGTTTTGATTTTACAGGATTTATAGTTATCAGACAGTCCTAAATCTCAGATAAGATTTAGGATTTTAACACAATCTTAAAGTTGGTAAAGGTTATTGGGACCTTTAAAGTTAGACCAAATACAATTTATATTATGAGATGGTTATGAGTCTATGGGGGCGAAAGACACAATATGATTTAAATGTATGGCCCATAAAATTAGGCTTAAATCTTTAATCTTCAATAGATAAAGCTCTACCAAGAAAGAGGTATATCCTGATGGCAAATCTTAGAGTCCCATCCTAAGGTGTGTGTTTAGGGGAAATCTGGAGCCCAGCCCTACGATGTAAAACTATTTGGAACTCTGGCTGTTCGAGCTTGCTGATGTTGATGCCACTGGTTGTATGGGGTCTCTTTGCTTAGATTTATAGAAGTGAGCCAGATTCTTCTGCCACTGATGATGTTCCCTTAAAATCTGTAACAAGGGACATACATATCCCTAGGGAATTGGGCCCAGACCCATCAGCCAAGAGATAAAATACAAATTCGTCACACCGGAGTCAAGAGGACAACATCTTCAGCCAGGGACTACCAGGGACTCAGAAAGTCCCCTCGAGATCAAGCTCCACAGAACATCTGCCCCCTACTCCAGTCTCAATCCTGGAAGCTAACTGGTCCACACACAGCAGAAACCTGAGGAATTAGGCATGGGATGCCAGGGAAAATGGACACGATGTCCACCAGTTCTACTGGTTTTTGCTTTGCCTGGTTGGAAAAGTCATCTGCTTCTTGTAAGAGCTTGTGCCCTATGAAGCTCTATACGGTAGAGATAGTCAGGCACATGGTACGGATACTGCCTTCTTCCCCTTGCTGGCTCCTTCCTGATATTCTTCTTCCTTCTGTTTGGCTCTTATATTCTCAATATGATAGTCAAGTTTGTTTCCTCTCAATTAAAATCTATAAAATTTCAAATACTCCTCCAGGGATATAAGAGGGTTAGCATTTATGATGATATCAGAATAGGTGGTGTCCCTTGGTAGTATTTACAAAAGATATCAAAAGGGAGGAAAGGGGTAGAAGTTTAACACAGAATCTAGGCCCAGATGATACTCTAAAACACAGCTTCTATTGTACAAGCTTTGCCAGGGAGACAGCATGTCCGAGTCTCTTCTCTATCTAGGCAGCTATACCCTGCTTGTGTGTTAGCTGGTTAGTATAGCCATAGACACAAACACCCCTGAACATTTGTTCTACTTTTTAACTTTCTTTTATTATTATTATTATTTTATTTTATTTATGTGAGAGTGAGAGAGAGAGAGAATGAGTGTACCAGGGCCTGTAGCCACTTCAACTAAACTCCAGACACATGTACCACCTTGTGCACCTGACTTTATGTGGGTGTTGCGAAATCAAACCTGGGTCCTTAGGCTTTGCAGGCAAGTGCATTACCCACTAAGCCATCTCTCCAGCCCTGCACTTTCTTATCACTGATTCATTGCTAAGGAATTGTCTGTTTGTGCCCCAAAATCATGTAACCTTAGAAACTGGTAACCTACTAATAGTATAACAAACTCAAGGTGATGTCAGACTGCCTGCCATACTGTCTATAAAACCCCTGAGCTATCAGAGTTCAATACTCAGGCATTGGAAGACATTACTCTGTGTTTATGTTGACATGAATAAATTTTCTGATTCTCTATCTCTGGTGCTATCTCCATGTGATTCAGTTTTCCATAGCAGTCCAAGGGCCCAGTGTGCTGTGTGCTTCCCACCTGGCTGGGGCAAGGTTGGTGCATGGCATGGGGTGGCTATGTGAAGTCACTGAAGTTTCACATATATGTTCTGCGTGGCCCTCTACATCCTTGTGTGGGAACAGTCGCTGTCTGTTCCACAGGCTGCTGCCGCCTTGATGCCTACGGAGGAGGGATGATCAGAACGGAAACTGTCCTTAGACTCTGAGGCTGGCCAGCATGACCCAGAGGTCCTGAAACCAGGGCAGGGTTTCAGATTCTCCATGGCTCCTATGGCCATCCCAATGCTTATTTGAGCCAAGATGCCTGACCCTGTAAGAGACTAACTGTGGTCCTCACTAACACTGATCTCGGCCCTGCCAGACACTTGATGCACAAATTCCAACCTTATACCCCTTGCTAATAAAAACCAAAGACCTTCACCTGGGTTGGGTTGCAGTGGTGCCTAACAATGGCTAAAGATGAGTACACAGCTTGCCATGCAGAGTGTGGGACCCTAAGGGGCTAGCTGGAATGTGAGGTGAGACCCTGCCTCCTCTTTTCATGTTGTGTGGCAATAAGTCCAAATATTCCATCATTCCCAGCTCCTGGCTCTTGGGAGGCCAGGCACCTTGCCTCCAGCCTCCCACTCTCTGGGCTATGACTTCCCTCTCATCCTTGTAGGTCCAGTTCAGCCCAGGTGAGCATCCAGGCAAAGGCAGGCCCACTAACCCACACCCCATGGGGAACGTAATACAGAGACTGCATGCAGCCAGCAGAAAGGAGCCTGAGTGAAAAGCGCTCCTAACAGCTTCATGTGCCTCTCATGAGAACATGATTCTAAGCCAGAGCCATTGTGCTTGACTTCAGGGAACGCGTAGCAGGAAATCAAGGCTCCAGCAGGGAAGGTGCCTCTTCACTCCAGCAGCGCCCCCAACCCCTCCTCACAGCAGAAAGCTCAACACCATGTGACTCCATCAACCTGGTCCCCCAAGACATGCCAGTCCCTGGGGAAACACAGGCACCACGCATGCACCCAATCCACCTCGGAAAGGGGAGATGGCTGTGCAGAGAGAAAGGGAGCGTGCCCACTTTATCGTGGGATGTCCTCTTGCATTCCAGGCTGCTGTGCCATGTGCCTGGTGCAGAGGTCCCACTCTGTGACTGGTGCTCAGTGGTTAAGGTGCTTGTTTTACAATATCTGATTGCCCAGGGCTCAATTTCCCAGTACCCATGCAAAGCCAGATGCACAAAGTGGAGCATGTGTCTGGACTTCGCTTGCTGCAGCTAAAGGCCATGGCAAGCCCATTCTCTCACGGTCTCTTCCCATCTCTGTCTTTCTGTGTTTGCAAATAGATAAATAAATAAATAACTTTTTAAAAATTTCTTTGTTTTTAATACCCTATTTTATTTATTTATTTATTTATTTGACAGAGAGGGAGAGGGAGGGGGAGAGAGAGAGAGAAAGGGCGTGCCAGGGCCTCCAGCCACTGCAAACGAACTCCAGATGTGTGTGCCCCTTGTGCATCTGGCTAACCTGGGTCCTAGGGAATCGAACCTGGGTCCTTTGGCTTTGCAGGCAAGTGCCTTAACCACTAAGTAATCCCTCCAGCCCAAATATTTTTTTTTAAAAGATAGGCACACCATTAGTAATGGTGTAAGAGTAAGGGAGAGAAATGAGCATTCAAAGCCCATCCAAGGGCTGGAGAGATGGCTTAGTGGTTAAGGTGCTTGCCTGCAAAGCCTAAGGTGCTATGTTCAGCTCTCCAGATTCCATGTAAGCCAGACACACAAAGGTGAGGCAAGCACAAGGTCTCACATGCCCACTAGGTGGTGCGTCTGGAGTTTGATTTCAGTGGCTGCGGTCTTGGCACACCAGTTCTCTCTCTCTCTCTCTCTCTCTCTCTCTCTCTCTCTCTCTCTCTCTCTCTGTGTGTGTGTGTGTCTCTGTTGCTCACTCACTCTCTCTATAATAAAATTTAAAAAAAAATTTTAAAGCCCACCCAGGCCTCCTGCACAGAGCCTCATGTACTACCAATCTGGTAGACTGCTGTCACATCCCATAAGGCCCCAGAGCCTGGTAGCCTCTATTCCCTTGCTCCCATTCTGGTCAAAAAAATGTTCAGAGCTTGGTGTGAAAAATCAGACTCACAGGTTGCTATAAAAAGGAGCAAAGATAACACATGTACCTCTTCAGCTGTCTTTATGTCCGATTTCACTTATCACATCTTGTAATAGCTACTTATTTTCACGTTTTCCTCAGTCACTTCCGCCCCCCAATGTGAACTGACTAAAGCAATATTTCTCAGGGTCAGCATTGCAGCCATGTGTAGCAGGCAGCTGCTCCAGGACAAGGACTGAGCCCCCAGAGTCTCCAGTGAGCCTCCTATCAAGCGCTGCCCACTCCTAAGCTAGTCAATAGCAGTTGGAGATGGCACTGAGTGGGAAGGCCTGGGCACTCCACCTGGATGATGTTGGACACTGCTGAGGGCACCTTGGACTAGGAGAACAAGAGAGGAGTACAGGTCGCCTGGTTCGGAAAGAGCGCCTGACTAGACAGCACCTGAATTCTCTTCCAGTTGTTAGCATGCTGTGTGGCATGGGCACGTGTGCACTCCCTCTCTGGGTTTCATCTGGAACTAGAGGTACATGAGGGCCATATGTGTGCTGGGTCCATGTCTCAGCCTCTCCCACATTCATCCCCATGCTATGTATCTGCTCTCTCATCCCCCAGGAACTAGGCTTATGCCTACTTCACTGAAATGCCTATTGATGTGATGTCTGGTTTCATATAGGAGCTCTGAACTTCTTCTGGTCTCCAGGCCTATACCTCCCCCCCCTCCCCCCGCAGCCAGTTCACACTGCCCTCCAAGCATTCTTCAACGCCAATTTTGTGCCCTATGTAAAATCCATCCATTGTTTTCTACTACATCCAATTTCTCAGCCAGGCAGGAAAAGGTCACCACTGACTTCTTCTATGCCTTCTGGTTTTATTTAAAACATTTACTGAGACAGAGCATGGTGACCCACGCCTTTAATCCCAGCACACAGGAGGCAGAGGTAGGAGGACCACCATGAGTTTGAGGCCAGCCTGAGACCACATAGTACATTCCAGATTAGCCTGGGCTAGAGTGAGACCCTACTTCCAAAAACCAAAATAAATAAATAAGTAAATAAAATATTTACTGACCCCCATTTTTGTGCCAAGAGCTGTTCTGAAGTCAATAATTCAGGACTCAATTCCACTGTCACCTCCCCTTGAAGAACCTTCCTTCCCTCAGTCCCCTTCCTCATTCCCAGCTGCAGGGCAAACGCACTGTTTCCTCTTGTACAAACTGTGATACCTGCCCAGACCAGGAGAGAGCAGGGAAACCCCCCTTCACTGCAGTGGACCCACAGACACACCTGGAGAGGTCAGGTTCAGGTCGTGTTTGCTGAGCATGATGGTTTTGTGTCAACTTGGCTGGGCCTGGTACACAGACAGTGGTCAAACTCTATTTGAGATCTTTCTGTGACAGTATTTATTTAGATGAGGTTGACATGTAAATAACTAGACTTTGAGTAAAACAGACCCTTCATAATGTGAGTGGGACTTGAAACACCCAGATAGCTTAACCCAAGGAAAGCCATCTTAAGACCCCCATCCATTTTCATAATAATAAAAGAAGTCCTCACGTAGGTTAAAGTTCAACACAGAGCCATATAAACAAGAATGAAGTATTTGTTCCACACCACATGCTTGCTTGCATTGCAAAGTAGGATTAGGGGGGTGAGGTGCTGGGGACTTTCCTAGACCATTGTAAAAGAATGTGGTCTTTGGCCTCATAAACTCATTGTAAAATCAAGATGGGGTTGCTCTCCTCCTCAGCGGTTTGCTATGAGGGGACAGTCACCAACGGGCTAATAAAGTCTCCTTTTAAAATCCTTATGCGGGTGGTCTTGAACTTGACTTCTGGTCTGGGACTCGCTACAGCCTCATCCAATCAGTGGAAGTCCTAAGCAGAAAAAAGACTGGCATCTCCCAAGGATGAGGGAGTGCTGTCAGCCATTGAGAATGTTGTAATATCAACTGTTCTCTAGTCTGCCAGCTACTCTGCAGATTCTTGACACACACACACACACACACACACACACACACACCTATTAGTTCTGTTTCTCTATTGGATCCCAACACATTGAGTAATGCAGATTCTCTCACAGGATTTGGTGTCTGGGGATGTGACTCAGTAGAGTGCCATTTCCAGCATCCAATGATCTGAGTGTGGTGACACACACCTGTAATTTTAGCACTGAAGAGGCAGAGACAGAGGATCACTACAAGTTAAAGGCCATTCTGGTCTATGGAGAGCACCAGGCCACCCAATGAGACAGTTTAGGGGTAACAGGGTCCCTCAAAGGTAGAAACAAGGAATGGCTTTGAGTCTACAGGAGAAGAATCTTAGTCATTTCACTTTTTTAGATGTCAGAAATGTCAGGAGAGTCTGCCTTTTCTTATCCCTTTTCCCCTACAGGAGTTCTGCTTTCTTAGGAGAGATAACAACCCTTTCCAGAGGATCCTACCTGGAGGATTCAGATTTCTGGGAAGAGTTCCCTTTCCCAGAAATCCTGACCCCTGACTTGATGTTGGGAATGGACTGATCTTGTCATAAATAAAAAGCACCAACTTGAAGCCAGGCATGGCGGCGCACACCTTTAATCCCAGCACTGGGAGGCAGAGGTAGGAGGATCACGGTGAGTTCGAGGCCACCCTGAGACTCCATAGTGAATTCCAGGTCAGCCTGGTCTAGAGTGAAACCTTACCTTGAAAAAAAAAAAAACAAAAAAAAAAAAACACCAACTTGAGGGCTGGAGAGATGGCTTTGCTGTTAAGACATTTTGCCTGCAAAGCCAAAGGACCCAGATTCGATTCCCCAGGACCCAGTAAGCCAGATGTACAAGGTGGTGCATGCGTCTGGAGTTCCTTTAGAGCATTTGGAGGCCCTGGCACGCCCATTCTCTCTCCCCTTCCCGCCTGCCTCGTTCAAATAAATAAATAAAAATTAAAAAACCCAACTGGGGTCTTGGAGTGGGATTTCCCAATTTTGGGGAACCCCACTTCTACCCGACTGGGCAGGAGCCTTGCATTTCATTTCTTTCCTTTGGCTCTCAGCTCTCATCTTCTAAACTCTATAATAAAATCTTTCAGAGCTGGGTGTTGTGGCACACACCTTTAATCCCAGCACTTGGGAGGCAGACGTAGGAGTTGTGAGTTCAAGGCCACCCTAAGACTCCATAGTGAATTCTAGGTCAGCCTGGACTAGAGTGAGACCCTACCTTGAAAAACCAAAAAATAAAAATAAAAATCTTTCTGAACTCTGAGGATGTCATTCACTGAAATTCATAAAGACAAGAGTCTGGAAGGCCCCTGGCTCTGAGAGCTTTGTGTGACCACTGATCTAGCTCCTGAGTTACTGTACCCACCCAAGAGCCAAGATAAGACAAGCCAAATTCCCAGAAACTATCAGGGTGCGTGGGTTGGGAAGTCAGAGGGTAAGTGCACAGACCAATGCTCTTTTTCCTTATTTTGCTTCCCACCTTCCTCCTTCTTCTAGACAACCCTCCTGCTTGGGAATCAGGCGCATTTGAAACTAGGTAGATGGCACATTGAATAAATTTCTGTGGGAGACATGTATTAAACTGCCTGTGTTCTCTTTCCACCCACATGTAAAACCAATAACAAAATGTATGGGCCTATACTTTGTGAAAAGTTGAGCTTGTCGGGATATATTATACATCTGTGCTCTGTGAAACACTGACTGAGTTCTAGATGCTAATGACCAATGCTAAAGGAACGACTGCTTTGTGCTGACTTGCCCTGACAGGCCCACGCAGACTCCCATGGGAGCGCAAACCTGAGCCTGAGGGAAATGAAAGTCCTGTGATTGCTGCGTGGGGTTTGTGTCCCGTGCAACGCTGTGGGACACAGATTCATGCAGTGTGTACTGACAGGGGCTCGGGATGGTAGGACCCCGCACAGCAGCTACTTCGCGGGGAGCCCAGACTCATAAGGCTGCGACTTGTGCTAGGTGGCAAGCGATGGTGGGTTGGTGACCAGGAGAAACATGCCAGGCAAAGTCAGCTCTCAGCTGCAACGGCTCAGTGGTCTGGCACAAACAGTGGAAGCAAGGTCACAGTCGGGCAGAAGGCTAAAGGAACAGGCTTGGTTGCTAGATTCTAGTATCTACCCTCTGGGAGCTGAGAGGACTGTTCAGTGGTTAAAGATGCTTGTTAGCAACCACTGCCAATGATTCCTATTCTTTTTTTTTTTTTTTTTTTTTTTTTTTTCGAGAGAGAGAGAGAGAATGGGCACACCAGGGCCTCCAGCCACTGCAAACAAATTCCAGATGCATGTGCCACTTTGTGCATCTGGCTTATGTGGGTCCTGGGGAAATGAACCTGGGTCCTTTGGCTTTGCAGGCAAGAGCCTTAACCTGCTAAGCCATCTCTCCAGGCTCCCTGCTCTGTCTTTTTTTTTTTTTTTTAATTCTTTTTTGTTCATTTATTTTGAGAATGACAGAGACAGAAAGAGGCAGATAGATAGAGAGAGAGAGAGAGAGAATGGGCTCACCAGGGCTTCCAGCCACTGCAAACGAACTCCAGACGCATACGCCCCCTTGTGCGTCTGGCTAACGTGGGTCCTGGAGAATTGAGCCTCGAACTGGAGTCCTTCGGCTTCACAGGCAAGCTGCTTAACCGCTAAGCCATCTCTCCAGCCCCCTGTTCTGTCCTTTTATTTTAGATGGAATAGGATATTTTTGCTGTAGACATTTTTCTTTTTTAAAAAAATTATTTGTTTATTTTAGTTAGATAGATGATAGATAGACAGATAGAGAGAGAGAGGGAGAGAAAGAGAGAGAGAGAAAGATAGAGATGGAATGGGCACACCAAGGTCTCTAGCCACTGCAAACAAATTCCAAATGCATATACCACCATGTGCATCTGGCTTATGTGGGTTCTGGGGAATCAAACCTGGGTCCTTAGGCTCTGCAGGCAAGTGCCTTGACCACTAAGCCAACTCTCCAGCCCTTTTTTCTTCCTTTCTTTCTTTTCTTTTATTTATTTTCATTTTTTGGTTTTTCGAGGTAGAGTCTCACTCTAGCCCAGGCTGACCTGGAATTCACTATGTAGTCTCAGGCTGGCCTCAAACTCATGGCCATCCTCCTACCTCTGCCTCCAGAGTGCTGGTATTAAAAGTGTGCACTACTACACCCAGTTACCACACCTGGCAGCTGTAGACATTTCTATTCTCTATGTTTCACATGGTAAATTACTGTATGGATTTCCTAATCCAGACCTCCTGAGAGATTTGTATGAGGAGTTCACCTTGAGTTCTATCGTGATTGCATTCTATCTAGATTTAAAAAATAAAGGGAAAGCTGGGCGTGATGACGCATGCTTTTAAATTTTTTAATTTTTATTTATTTATTTGAGAGCAACAGAGAGAGAGAGAGAGAGAAAGAGAGAATAGGCTCACCAGGGACTCCAGCCGCTACAAACAAACTCCAGATGTGGCGAATGCTTTTTTTTTTTTTTTTTTTTTTCAAGGTAGGGTCTCACTCTAGCCCAGGCTGACCTGGAATTCACTGTGTAGACTCAGGGTGGCCTCGAACTCACGGCAATCCTCCTACCTCTGCCTCCCAAGTGCTGGGATGAAAGGCGTGCACTACCACGCCCGGCTGGCACATGCTTTTAATCCTAGCACTCAGGAGGCAGGGGTAGGAGGATCACCATAGGTTTGAGGCCAGCCTGAGACTACATCAGGAATTCCAGGTCAGCCTGGGATAGAGTGAGACCCTACCTCAAAAAAACAAAAAAAAAAAATTTTTTTTTAATTAAAAAGTAAAGGGATAAAAATGTTTTAAGGGGCTGGGCATGGTGGTGGCGCACACCTTTAATCCCGGCACTTGGGAGGCAGAGGTAGGAGGATCGCCATGAGTTTGAGGCCACCGAGACTACACAGTTAATTCCAGGCAGCCTGGCCTAGAGTGAGACCCTACCTTGAAAAAAAAAATAAAATGTTTTAAGGGAGTACCAGAAGCTCAACTCACAAGGGTGTTGAGACCCTCCCTGTCTCATGTAGTTATTAGAAGCTACTTGGCTTCCCTGACATGTAAGCTTCAATATTTTATTCCAGAGCATTAAAAACAAACTTTATTTATATTTATTTATTTGAGAGAGAGAGAGAGAAAGAGGCAGAGAGAGGGAGAGAGAGAATGGGCGTGCCAGGGCCTCCAGCCACTGCAAATGAACTCCAGATACATGCGCCCCCCCCCCCCCCGGTGCATCTGGTTTGTGTGGGTCCTGGGGAATCAAAGCGAGGTCCTTTGGCTTTGCAGGCAAACGCCTTAACTGCTAAGCCATCTCTCCAGGCCCTCCAGAGCATTTTTTTTTTTTTTTTTTTTGCCAATATTGCTTTAATGGCTGAGACATTCTTAAAGGCTAAATGTGTGACTGTGTAGCTGAGACACTTCTAGAACCATAAGATGGCTCCTAAAAGAAGTATACCAAAGACCTCTAGTGCAGAGGATTGGGCAGTTCTGAAAGACATCAGTCATAGGTCCTGCACAGGCAGACTGAGATCCACTTGGCAAAAGGCAGACTAAGAGGTCATCTAGATTATAGGTATTAAGATGAAGTCACTTGTCAGGAAAGGTCTAAATCTGTAAACTCTGCCTTCTCATAATTGCTGATGGGGTGGGGCAGGACATAGGGCACCACAAACCACATTGTTAAAGAACAGCTAACCCCAAAAGGTCTGGTTTTCCTTGTGGCTGCACACAAGGAAAATAGAGAAAAGGTCTCTAGGGGATGTGCTAGAGAACAAAACAAAAGAGACTTGGGAGATTGTTCAGGATACTGTCATTTGTTTTATGGATGGCTAGGCATGCATCTTCAGCACAGTCGTCCCTAGACTAGACCTTCTCCCATTTGGCTTAAGTACCATCTAGAAAGTGCCTCCTGTGCAGGCTTTCTTGCGTCATGATATAGAAAATGCTACAACACCTCAACGCTTCAGGCTATCATGAGACCACATGTGCTGACCTCTGGTTGGGGGAGTGATCTGAGGCCCCCAGGGACTTGCTTTTATAACTAAATAAAAGTGCCACACAAATATTGGGATTTTGGGGGGTGGTGTTGAGGAGGTTTCAAGATAGAGTCTTGCTCTAGCCCAGACTAACCTGGAATTCACTATGTATTCTCAGGCTGACCTCAAACTCAAAGTGATCCATCTACCTCTGCTTTCTGAGTGCTGAGATTAAAGGTGTACACCACCACAGCTGGCCCCAAGTATTAACATTTTAAATCAAGATTAACATATTGAGATTCAGACCTTCTGTTTCCTCTAGTTTTTTCTTTATTTCTTTTTATTTATTTACTTTGTTTATTTGAGATAGAAAGAGAGAGAGAGAAGCAGAGAGAGACAATGGGTGCGCCAGGGCCTTCAGCTGCTGCAAACGAACTCCAGACGCATGCGCCACTTTATTCATCTGGCTTATGTGGGTCCTGGGGAATCAAACCTGGTCCTTCGGCTTTGCAGGCAAATGCCTTGACTGCTAAACCATCTCTCCAGCCCCAAACCTTCTTTTATCAGAACATAAAGGTAGAGATGTATAAGAGATAAGATATGTATACATGTTAAAAATAACTGAAAGGCAGGTGTAATGGCACACACCTTTAAGCCCAGCACTTAGGAGGCAGTGGTAGGAGGATTACTGTGAGTTCAAGGCCACCCTGAGACTACATAGTTAATTTCAGGTCAGTCCCCAGCTAGAGCAAGACACTACCTCGAAAAACAAACAAAACAAAACAAACAAACAAAAAAGTAAATAACTTAACAATACTGCCTTCTTTTCATTTGCTACAAATAGCAATAATAATAATAATGGCACTGGAGGGATGGCTTAGAGGTTAAGGCATTTGCCTGCAAAGCCAAAGGACCCAGGTTCGATTCCCCAGGACCCATGTTAGCCAGATGCACAAGGGTGTGCACGTGTCTGGAGTTTGCAGTGGCTGGAGGCCCTGGTGTGCCCATTCTCTCTCCTCTTTCTCTGTCAAATAAATAAAAATAAAATTCAAAAAAATAATGGGCCTCCAGTTAAGATGGCGTCCACCTAACCACACTTCAGCTCTCAGGATAGAAAGGGGACCTGAGGAAATAAATGACCCATTGTACTTCAGGCCCAGCTGAAACCACAGAGGAATTGGGGAGATGAGCAACAGTACTGTGTTCTCAGTGAACCTGATATCAACACAAGGGTGAAGGAGACAGACACTGAGGACACTCAACAGCTACTGAACCAGAGATCCAGAGGCTCCTAAGAGCTCATCACTGAAGTAGACTTAAAACTCACCCACCATGGCTCAGAGAATTTTGTGGAAGAGAAGGCAGAAAGATTGTTAGGGTCACAAGTTGGGACATTATGCACACAGACATTGCCTCTCCCCCATAACTGAAGGTTGTCCCCACAATGCACAACCCCAATCCCAATGGGGATGACCTGCATCTCCAACGAGGAGGGCCCCTTCAGAAAAGGGGCAGGGATGAGGGAAAGGATGGTACCAACATGTGTTGTTTAAATACTAAGTGTTCCATAACTAATTAAAAAAAAAAGAAGAAGAATGAAAGCTACTTAACAAAGGAAATGTTTGACTCTAAAGAGGGTAGTACTCTCCACTGCAGACTAACTCCTGCAGAATTCCTCAGCCCTTAGCTTAGCCAAGTTGGTACAAGACAGCATCATAACACGTTGATATAGTCAGTATGAAGTGTAAGGTTCAGGAGTGACCAAGACCATGGAGACCACTCTTAGGCAAAGATGGAAGCTTTTATTCAGGAAAAACACGAGCTGCTGAGACTGACTCTCAAGAGTGGAGCATAGTCAATTTGGGATTGAAGACAGTGGGCTATATAGAGCTGTTCAGTTGGGAGAAGGTAAGGAAGGGAGAAGTAAAAAAAAAAAAAAAAGGGGGGGGTTTCTTTAGGGGAGATCTAAGATAGTCAGGGTGTGATACCAGAACAGTAACCAGGTGGCACACTGGGTAGGATGGCAGGAAATTATGACCTGGGGGGCATTATTAGGCAAGGAAGGGATAACGGCTGGGTAGTTCCTTGAAGAATGTGGATGACCCACCCCTGGTGTCTGTCACCATCCTGCTATCTTTGGTGACTCCATTTTGGGAAGCACATCATGACCTAACATGAAGGAGGAGAACCATGCTTTTTCTTGGTAAAGAAGGGGTAAAATTCCAACCGAAGTTGACAAGGGTGCCTTCAAATTACCAGCCCACGTTTCTGATTGGCTTTTTTCAGCCCCACCACAGGCCTTCACTCCTCAGCAGCTGAGCATTATTCATCCGGGGAGTATCCCTTGGGCTCTGCACAGTGCCAGTATGTCCCTTTTTTAAAAACAGTTTTATTTATTTATTTGAGAGAGGGGCAGATAGAGCGAGGGGAGAGAGAGAGAGAGAGAGGCAGGCCAGGGCCTCCAGCCTCTGCAAACAAACTCCAGATGCACATGCCACTTTGTGCATCTAGTTACATGGGTCCTGGGGAAATGAACCTGGGGCCATTAGCTTTTCAGGCAAGTGCCTTAACCTCTAAGAAATCTCTCCAGCCGTCCTCTAGCTTTTTCAAACTCACTATAGTGTAAAGCATACTAATAAATCATCATATGCTGGTTAAATTCATGGAAATATGGATCCTGAGAAAGGTGAGTACCCCTCCCATCTCAGACATCAAGCACAGTGAACCCATGGGTCCTCCAGAACTTGTCCTGAGACAAAATGGCCACTTACCTCAATGACAAGGAAAAGAAGAATGGCAAGCAGCATCTAAAGAGTTCTGAACAGCCAGGCATGGTGACACACTCCTTTAATCCTAGTATTTGGGAAGCAGAGGTAGGAGGATCTCAATGAGTTCAAGGTCACCCTGAGACAACATAGTGAATTCCAGATCAGCTGTGCTAGAGCGAGACCCTACTTCCAAAAACAAAAGAGTGGTGGCGCACGCCTTTAAACCCAGCACTTGGGAGGCAGAGGTAGGAGGATCGCTGTGAGTTCGAGGCCACCCTGAGACTACATAGTGAATTACAGGAGAGCCTGAGCTAGAGTGAAACCCTACCTCAAAAAAAAAAAAAAAAAAAAAAAAACAGGCTAGAGAGATGGTTTAGTGGTTAAGGCGCTTGCCCACAAAGCCAAAGGACCCAGGTTCAATTCCCCAGGACCTACATAAGCCAGATGCACAAGGTGACACCTGGAACATCATGTTTCTTCCCTACCTCCCTCTTGAAGCAGACCCACTGGTTACACAGATTACCATGAGTTAAATTAGTAGCCTCTATGTTAGGCTGAGACAACCAAAACACAACTCTTTTTTATTTTTATTTTTTTAATTTTAAAATTTTTTAAATTTATTTTCGAGAATGAGAGAGGGAAAGAGGCAGACACACAGACACACACACATGCTAGGGCCTCCAACCTCTGCAAACAAACTCCTGACGCATGTGCCACCTTGTGCATCTGGCTTACATGAGTACTGGGGAATCATACCTGGGTCATTAGGCTTTGCAGGCAAGCGCCTTAACTGCTAAGCCATCTCTCCAGCCTGCCCAACTCTCTTTGTCTCTAAGACTATGCAGAGCTGGAGCAAAGCTGGAGGTTAGATCCAGAGGCTTCTCGATTTCCTGGCACATAGACTATAAGGTTTCAAAGTGAAGGGTGCAATTGTTCCAAGGCACTATCAATTTTTGAGATGAGTTGTGTCATGGAGGATTAGGACATTAGGTGGAGAGTAGGTAAGATCTATTATCTCTCCTGCTCACTTCCTGGGACCCTGAAGCAATATAAGAAATCCTTCAGAATCACAAGGTTCTGTTGGCTGTGGTAGAACATGTCAGTACAGAATAGCCCCAGGGGCTGAAGAGATAGCTTAGTGGTTAAAGTGCTTGCCTGCAAATCCTAAGGACCCAGGTTTGATCATCAGTATCCATGTAAACCAGATGCACAAAGTGGCACATGCTTCTGGAGTTCATTTGCAGGGCTAGAGGCCCTGGCACACCCATTCTCTGTCTCTTTCTCTCTCTCAAATAACTAAGTTGTTGGGTCAGGGGTTCTGCAAATAGTGAGGCAGAGACTGCTCAAGCTCAACAAAAACCAGAAAAAAGTTTATTACAGTCAAGGCATAACAAAGATGATTGATCAGGGACATAGCCAGATTCAGGAGCTGGAACTGCAACCCCAGAGGAATAGCTTACCGGCTTTTTAAAGAAAAATCACAACCAGGAAAAACACACCAGGTACTTGGCTAACAATGTACAGCCAGGGGAGGAGTGGAGTGACCTTTAACAAGATTGGTGGGTTCCAGGTGGAGAAACACATCGTAACCGTGTAACTGTAGGTAAGGAACTAGTTGGTTTTGGTTTTAGGATACTGGCGAATATAAAGCATATTCAGAGAGGGGATCTGACTTTTTATTGGTTGGCTCAGCTATGAAGGGACCAAACTGACGCCATGACAGGCTTCAGTAAGGTGCCACCCTAATTAGGCCTAAGTTTCAGTTTCCCGGAGAGGTAGACAGGACTTATGGGTAAAACCATGAACAAAGGGTGGGCTGTTAATCAGCAGTAACCCTGAAATGCGGCCGAGGAATACAGCAGACATTTTGTACCCTGGGGACTAAGGCCAGGGAAGATAGCCACCATTTTGTGCTCTGGGGGCTGAGTCAGTTCCTGGAGACATGTCCAAACATGCCCAAACATGTCCCTTTCGTGAGCTTTTGCCCCAACCAATCAGAGACGTACAACTGTAACTGTTGCTTGCCTAGCCAATCACGTTAGAAGATTACCTAACCCACCTAGAATTCCCCTAGTTGTGCTTAAAAGGAGCCTGTGTGCTCCTCTCAGTGTCACTATTTTCTATGAATGGTTGATCCACGCATGCTGGCTGATTCTGCAGAATAAACGTTGTTTTTACATACTATTTGAAGCCGGAGTCTTTCTTCAGCGATTCTTGGACCCTTACATTTGGGGGCTCATCTGGGATCACTGGGGACACCTCCCCCCCAACTCAATAGTGGAGCATTTCTAGGGGAAAATTTGGTTCTCCGCTGATCGGTGAGTTGGGGCACTCCTATGTGTTGTGTGCCTCTGTTCTACTCTGTCCCTTATTTCTTTGGTAGATCTGATGTCTGGACATAATCTGGAGTCCCACAAAGGTTGGGCAGGGTGTGCCAATTAATGCATCTGGGCCAAGGGGTTCTGAGGACACTCCAGACCCCCATCTATTGGAGCTGAGCGCTCCAGTCTGACTATGGATTTGATAAATACCGGCGGGTCGCGCCCATCTGGCAGAGCCCACTCATGGGATAGGCTACCATCAGCATTGTTTTGGTTTGTTTTTCACTTCCCAGGAAATTTGTTTCTGTGTCTGTGTGTTTGTGTCTTGTTCATCCTTTTTTTCTTTCTTGTGAGACACCATGAGACAGACAGCGAGTTCCACCCCACTGGACCTAGTCCAGTCACACTTCAAGGATTTCCAACACCTGGCGGACAATTTGGGTTTAACAGTACAGTCGGGAAAACTAACCATCTTTTGCAGGAATGAATGGCCGACTTACAATGTGGGATGGCCAGAGGGAGGCACCTTCCACCTCCCCACCATTTACAAAGTTAAAGGTATTATATGGGAGTCCTGGGCATCCTGACCAGGTCCCATGCATCATGGTCTGGCAATTTCTAGTGGAAATCCCCCCTCCTTGGTTGAGCCCCCTTTTACCACCAACCCCAGCAATCTTGTCAGTCCAGGAGTCAGGACCACTGAAGGACTGCAAGCTGGTGGTCCTGCCCCCTTCTGTCCCTGAGGAGGACCTCTACCAGCCTCCCTATGTACATGCCCCTGTGCCAGAACCTGTACCGCAAGTGGTAGCTGCCAATCCGGGCCCAAGGGAAGAAGGAGGAAAAATGACAAGTCCTCCCCATATACAAGGCCCAGACTGTGAGACAGACTCCACAACAATTGTGCTACCTCTACGGGAAACTGCCCCCCCAATCAGGACAGCCAACAGTTCGTGACTCATATCTCTTTTTTCTACCAGGGACTTATATTATTGGAAGATGCAGAATCCAAAGTTTTCTGAGAAGCCCTCAACCCTCCTAGACTTGTTAGATTCCATAATGATAACCCATCAGCCCAATTGGGATGATTGTTAGCAGCTCTTACAGGTTCTTTTTACTACAGAGGAAAGGGAGCAAATTCTAGCCACTGCTCACAAGCTGGTTTCTGGACCTAACAGTCATCCCACAACTGTGAAGGCTGACATGGATGCAGCCTTTCCCTTAACCCACCCAGATTGAGATCTCAACAGCCCTGCAGGTAAGGAGAGACTGAGAGTCTGCCACCAGATTCTTAGGACAGGTTATACAAGGTAAGGAGGAAAGCCCAGGGGCCTTTTTAGAGAAACTACTAGCAGTATACCGGACCTATACACCCCTGGACCCAGAAGCAAGAGAAAACCAGTCTGCCATGAACATGGCTTTTGTCAACCAGGTGGTGCCAGACATCTGCAGAAAACCCCAGTGACTGGATGGTTTTGCAGATGAGCAGATGTCATAACTTGTAGCAATAGCAGAAAAAGTTTATAATAATAGACTCCAGAAGATAAACAGACTAGAAGATTAGCCAAAATACGCCTGGCTGCCATGGGAAAATCTGACCCAAGGGAATTAAAAACCGTGGCTTATGGGAGAGACAGGAACAAACCAGCCCCACAATTGAGAGGGGAAGGACAATACTGACCCATCTCCAGAAGGACCAATGTGCTTATTGCAAAGAGATAGGACACTGGAAAAATGAATGTCCCAAAAGATAAAGGGACAAAAATTCTAAAATCCTGGAAATAGGAGAACTCAGTGACTGAGGACGTCGGGGCTTCATGTCCTCCCCATGAGCCCTGGGTAACCTTGAAGGTGGAGGGGAAACCAGTGGACTTCCTGGTTGATACTGGGGCTCAGCATTCTATCCTAAAGCAACCTATGGGACCCCTGTCCACTAAAAGGACATGGGTCCAGGGAGCCACTGGGACAAGTCAATATTTATGGACTTCCTGAAGAGAAGTGGACATAGGAATGGGATGGGTAACCCATTCATTCATGGTCATCCCTGGGTGCCCATATCCACTCCTGGGGTGAGACCTCTTGACTAAAATGGGGGCACAAATACATTTCAGTCCCAAGGGAGTACAGGTTCTCAATCAGAATGGTCCTGTACATGTGTTGACTGTGTCCCTGGAAGAAGAATAATATAAACTCTATACCTCACCCTCCCAAGCTACCCCTGAAAGCCCATATCTGAGGGAATTATGGGAAAGGATTCCAGGTGTATGGGCAGAAAGAAATCAGACCAGGCTGGCCAAGCATTGGGCCCCAATTATGGTCCAACTGAGGGCTAATGCTGGCCCAATCTGAGTCTGTCAATACCGTATGCCACAAGAGGCCAAACTAGGTATAACACCTCACATAAACCAACTTTGGGAACAAAGGATATTTGTCCCTTGTCAGTCTGCCTGGAATACCCCCCTTCTGCCAGTAAAGAAGCCCCACTCCAATGACTACCTACCTGTGCTGGATTTGAGGTAAATTAATAAGCAGGTGGAAGATATCCACCTCATGGTGCCGAACCGGTACACTCTGTTAAGCACCTTGCCACCTGAACGCAATGTGTACATGGTGCTGGACCTTAAGGATGCATTCTTCAGTCTGCCACTGGCCCTGGCCAGCCAGCCTTTGTTTGCCTTTGAATGGAATGATCCAGAATGTGGATTTAATGGGCAATTAACATGGACCAGATTTCCACAAGGATTCAAGAACTCACCCACCATTTTTGATGAAGCACTCCATGAGGATTTGGGTGAGTACCGTCAAGCCCATCCCCAAATAGCCCTCTTGCAGTACATAGATGACCTCCTCATAGCAGCCTCAGATGAAGGAGTCTGCCACTCAGCCACAGAGGCCTTGCTGAGAGAATTGGACTGCATGGGATACCGAGTTTCAGCCAGAAAGGTGCAGCTCTGCCAGAGGGAAGTAACGTACCTTGGGTACATACTCAAGGGGGGCCAATGCCTGTTGTATCAAGCCCGCAAATAGACAACCCTCAACATCTCCCACCCCAAAACCAGGTGACATGTGTGTGAGTTCTTGGAGTCGGCGGGGTATTGTAGACTCTGGACACCCAGATTCACAGAAATTGCCAAGCCTCTCTATGAGGCTATGAGGGGACAAGAAAGCTCCCTAGAATGGACCCCAGAAATGGAGAAGGTCTTCCTCCAATTTAAAGAGGCCCTCCTTGAAGCCCTGGGAATTGGCTTTGCCAGATATCCACAAACCTTTCCATCTTTACATTGATGAAAACAAAGGCATAGCTAAAGGGGCATTGACTCAAACTCTCGGCCCTTGGAAGAGGCCGACTGCTTACCTATCAAAGAAATTAGACCCAGTGGCAACAGGATGGCCCCCATGCTTCTGAAGAATATCAGCCACCTCCTTATTGGTCAAAGACTCACATAAACTGACTTTGGGCCAAACCCTGAGAATGACTACTCCTCATGCTATTGAAGGAGTGCTGAGACAGCCCCCTGACAGGTGGCTGACCAATGCCAGACTGACTCATTACCAAGATCTTCTTCTCAACCCCCCATGGGTCCAATTTGCCACCAGTTAGGCCCTCAATCCCACAACACTGTTACCTGATCCAGATCTGGACAGTCCCATACATGACTGCTCGGAGACCTTGAGCAGTTTACAAGGGACCCGACCAGATCTCAAGGACATTCCCCTTAAATGGGCAGAGCTGACCTGGTATACAGATGGTAGCAGCTTCCTTAAAGACATTGTCTGTTATGCAGGAGCTGCAGTGACAACTGAAGACACAACTGTATGGTCAGAAGCTCTCCCTCCAGGTATGTCTACCCAGAAAGCTGAATTGATAGCCCTAACCAAGGCTTACAGCTAGGCCAAGGAAAGAGTCTTAATAGCTATACTGATAGCCACTATGCCTTTGCAATGGTACATGTTCATGGGCCATTTATAAAGAGAGGGGACTACTGACAGCAGAAGGAAAAACTATTAAAAATAAACAGGAAGATTTTGGACCTCCTGCAAGCTATATGGCTCCCCAAAGAAATAGCAATCATGCATTGCCCTGGTCACCAGAAAGGGGAGGATCCCTCTTCTAAAGGGAATAACAGGACTGATAAGGTGGCATAAGAGGCAGCCCTCCAGGTTGCTACCACCCTGGTGGCAAAACCCCTGACAGAAGGATCATCCTCCCATCAGACTTTGCTAGCCAACTCATTGGACAGATACACCAGAGTACTCATCTAGGTCAACAGAAGATTGAGGTCTTACTTAGGCGGGACCACCTTAAAGTTTTTGACTTGATACAAAAGGCAGCAGAAGCCATAGCCCGATGCCATGCCTGCCACTTGGTAAATGCAAAAGGTGGAATTTGTCGGTCAGGAATCAGGGAAAGAGGAACCTGACCAGGAGTAAATTGGGAAATTGACTTCACAGAGATAAAACCAGGTTTGCATGGATACAAATATTTACTGTTATTTATAGACACCTTTTCAGGATGGACTGAGGCTTTTCCAACCAAGAATGAGACTGCCACACTGTGGGCAAGAAACTATTGGATGACATCGTTCCAAGGCATGGTTTACCTGTTCTTTTGGGGTCAGACAATGGACCAGCCTTCATCTCACAGGTAACCCAGGCTATAGTTAAAATTGTGGGGACAAATTGGAAACTCCACTTTGTGTATCATCCCCAGAGTTGAGGACAAGTAGAAAGAATGAATAGGACCCTAAAGGAGACCCTAACTAAATTAACTCTTGAAACTGGTGGTGATTTGGTGTCTCTCCTTCCCTTTGCTCTTTTCCAAGTTTGAAACTCTCCCTATACCATGGGGCTGACTCCCTTTGAAATCATGTATGCAAGACCCCCACCCTTGTTGTCTAATATAAAAGCAGAAATGTTAACTGAATTCGATGATGAGAGATTTCTCTCCTCCTTACAAGCTTTATTTCAGGTGCAAGAATGTCTCTGGCCCCAACTGCAGGCCATCTATGAAAAGACACCACCCCCCTACACCCCACTGGCTCAGACCAGGAGACCTAGTATTTGTAAAGGACAT
The DNA here is from genome assembly GCA_036346955.1 of Dipus sagitta. NCBI lineage: Eukaryota > Metazoa > Chordata > Mammalia > Rodentia > Dipodidae > Dipus > Dipus sagitta. Next base: position 36,586,578 of record CM070771.1, read on the forward strand.
CAGAAGGAGACTCTTGAACCCGGCTGGAAGGGACCTTACACCATGATCCTGACCACTCCAATGGCCATCAAGGTAGATGGCATCCCAGCCTGGATACATCACTCACACATGGAGCCCGTAGACCCACATGAGGACCCAGCTGACTACGCACCCGAAGAGGAGCCAAGACTGTGCTGATCTGTCGCCCACCCACGAGATCCACTCAAACTGAGGATCCAAAAACTCTTACCTTCCACACCTTCTGCCGTGCCCTAGAGACCAAAAAGTGAAAAACTTTTTCCACCTCATCCTTATGATAGCCCTGCTTGGGGTTCAGACCACATCAGACACTAACCTACACTGAGCTGTTACTACCAAATGGATACTTCGGGGCCCCGAGAGTTCCCCACGAGACCTAAGGAGAGAGATGCAGACTTTGGCGTTAACCAGTCTGGTGAGTACCACTTTTCCCACCTTCCACCTAGATCTTTGTGCCCTGCCCAGTTCCATGTGGAGACATCCAAGTCCAAAGGGAGGAAATTGTCGGTCCTATCAAGACCGACAAAACACTGTGGCAACCTGTGGAGATGATGGCCAGGAACAAAAACTTGCCACTTTGCAATTTTATGTTTGCCCAGGGACAAATGAGTATGGGACTTGTGGGGGAACAGAAAGTTTCTTTTGCTATAAATGGGGATGTGAGACCAATGCCCCCTGGATAAAGAATAATCAAGATCTTATCCAGATCAGTAGAGCAAAAAACCAGACTTCACAGGGAAAGAGAAACTCCACTTCCATCTCAATGACAAAAAAGGGACAAACTAGCAGAGGACGGGCAGCCAGAAAAATATGGGGCCTAAGGTTATATGTGTCAGGAGGGGATATGGGATCTGGATCTTTCAGCTTCAGAAACAGGCTATCCTGGCAGGGCCTCTCCCCATAGCTATAGGGCCAGCAGCTCTGGCTTTGCCCGTTCTAAAACCTGTGGCACCGGTCTTAGTTTCAGGCACCTTTTCCCTATGGGCCCAGTCACCCCCTGGTTAATCACACACACATCCCTGGGGCCCCTGATTCAGCCATTTTATTTGGGTTACTCAATTTCACCTTTAATTTCCTCAATTCTACCACTAACCTCACCAGAGAAGACTGCTGGTTCTGCTTAGACCCCAGGCCCTCATACTACACTGGCTGGGTTACCACAGGAAATCTGTCAGCTCCTTCAGAAAGCCCACCGAGATGCTCTTGGGGAAGGTCCCAGGTCCTTACCCTTCAAGCTGTAACTGGAAAAGGGCTATGTGTGATAGGAACAGGGGGAAAACTAGATAGCTTCCCTCACCTTAAGCATCTCTGTAACCATACCATCCCCACAAATGCTAGTACGTCCTACCTTGTGCCCCCTAATGGAACCTGGTTTGCATGCACCACAGGCTTAACCCTTTGCATCCACCCACTGTAACTTCAGAATTCCAGCATGTGGGTTCTAGTAACACTGTTTCCTCAGGTTTATTACCTTCCCTTCAGCTCCTATATGGAGACAATCCCAGACCATCACAGAGAAAAACTTCTCACAGTGTTGGTTGGGACTGGCATAGCTGCAGGAACTGGCACTGGTACAACAGCCTTAATTAGGGTGGATCAGACTTATCAGGCTTTAAGTAACCTTATAGACTTAGATCTCACTGAATTAGAGAAGTCTGTCCATCACCTAGAGCAGTCACTGGACTCACCAGCTGAAGTAGTACTGCAAAATAGAAGGGGATTAGACCTGCTCTTTCTACAGCAAGGAGGGCTTTGCCAGGCCCCGGGAGAACAATGCTGTTTTTATGTCAACAACACAGGCATTGTCAGAAACAGCCTAGCCATGATCCACAAGAGGTTAGAAGAAAGGGCCAAAATTTGACAGCAAAATCAAAACTGGTATGAATCTTTGTTCAGCTGATCCCCTTGGTTAACAACTTTAATTTCTGCCCTAACTGGTCCCCTTATTCTTTTACTGATTGCCCTCACCTGTGGATCTTGTATCATTAATGCTTTGGTAAAATTTGTTAAGGATCTCCTAGCCACAATACAATTAATGGTCCTGAAACAACGGTAACAACCTTTGGAGCCTTTGGATATATCTCAAGGATTCACGATGAGGCCATACTCAAGGGGGGAATGAAGGGACCAAACTGACGCCATGACAGGCTTCAGTAAGGTGCCGCCCTAACTAGGCCTAAGTTTCAGTTTCCTGGAGAGGTAGGCAAGACTTCTGGGAAAAACCACAAAAAAAGGGCAGGCTGTTAATCAACAGTAACCCTGACGTGTGGCCGGGGAAGATAGCCGCCATTTTGTGCTCTGGGGGCTGAGTCAGTTCCTGGAGACATGTCCAAACATGCCCAAACATGTCCCTTTCATGTGCTTTTGCCCCAACCAATCAGAGATGTACAACTGTAACTGCTGCTTGCCTAGCCAATCACATTAGAAGATTACCTAACCCGCCTGGAATTCTCCTAGTTGTGCTTAAAAGGAGCCTGCTCCTCTCGGGGTTGCCATTTTGTGTGAATGGTTGATCCCTGCATGCTGCCTCATTCTGCAGAATAAACACTCTTTGTTTTTACATATACAATTTTAGTCCAGCAATCTTCAGACCCTTACAAGCTACAGGGAAATACCTTTAACAAAAGTACATGAACAATATGGAGAATGTTTAACAAAATGGAGTTCCTATGGTCAGCTTACAAAGTGGAGTTTTTATGGTTAGCATAGTCCTTTCATAAATAATATTTGTTTATTTATTTAGTTGAGAGTGAGCAAGATGGGGGGAGGGGAGAATGGGTGCACAATGGCCTCTTGCCATTGCAAACAAGCTTTAGACACATGCTACATTGTACGCCTGGCTTTATATGGGTATTAGTGAATTGCACCCTGGCCAGCAGGCTTTGCAAACAAGTGTCTTTAGCCACTGAGCCATCTCTCCAGTCCATAAACTAACTCTTTCAGAGAGACAACTGAGAAGTCGGAGTTTTTATAGGAGGGCAGCTCTGAACCTAGATGTTACTTTCTCTCCTCTTACCTGTGGATTTGACTTCCCTTGAGCTAAAATGGCCTGCACTCACTTTTATGCTATCTGGGGCACCTGGACAGCAGGCTGAGCTCTGTTCCATTGGGCCTAGGCTCACCACAAAGCTCCTCCAAGCCCCTGGTGAGGTTCACATGCCTCATGCCCTTCCCTCTGCTGCTTGTTGTCCCTGTGCAATGAGGCAGACACAGGTCAAGACTGTGTGAAAATCACACAGCAAAATGTTAATGAACATAAAGCAATCCTGGTCCTCAGTGCTGGAGGAATGACTTTATGGTTAAGGCATTTCCCTGCAAAGCCAAAGGACCCAGGTTCGATTCCCCAGAACCCACGTTAGCCAGATGCACAAGGGGACACACACGTCTGGAATTCGTTTACAGTGGCTGGAGGCCCTGATGTGCCCTTTCTCTCTCTCTCCCTTCCACCCTCTTTTCTCTGTGAAATAAATAAATAAAAATAAAATATTTTAAAGACCCAAAACAACAACAACAACAAACCAAGTAAGAACCAGGCATGGCGGTGCATGCCTTTAATCTCAGCACTTGGGAGGCAGAGGTAGGAGGATTGCTGTGAGTTCAAGGCCACCCTGAGACTACATAGTGAATTCCAGGTCAGCCTGGGCTAGAGTGAAACCCTACCTCAAAACAAAACCAAACAAAAAAACCCAAATAAATAAATAAAATATTTAAAAATTAAAATAAAATAGGAGACCACTTGGAAAGAGGAAAGGGTTCAGTGGAAGGGGGCAGGGGAATGGGACAAAAAAATAGAAGGGGGGCTAGAAAGATGGCTTAGTGGATAAAGCACTTACCAGCAAAGCCTAAGGACCCAGGTTTGATTTCCCAGATCTCACATAAGCACATGGTGGCACATGCATCTGGAATTCATTTGCAATGGCTAGAGGCCCTGGCATGCCTATTCTCTGTCTCTCTCTAAAATATAAAAAATAAAATATTTTAAAAAATAGAGCTCTGGAGGCAGAGGTAGTAGGATCGCCATGAGTTCGAGGCCACCCTGAGACTACATAGTAAATTCCAGGTCAGGCTGGACTAGAGTGAGACTCTACCTCGAAAAAACAGGAAAAAAAAAGGGTGGGGGTATGATCACATACATTATGTACATGTATGAAAGTTGCCAACAAAATGTTTTAAGCTACTGGGAGTGGTAGCACACACCCTTATTCAGGAGGCAGAAGTAGGAGGATCACCATGAGGTTGAGGCCGGCCTGGGACTCCATAGTGAGTTGCAGAGTGAGACCTTACCTTGAAAAAAAGAGAAACAACTCCCCGCCTCAAAGATACAATGACAGAAAGTTTTATGCGTGTTTGCAGGTCACTCCTTGCAGCGGCAGTGCAAGAGCAGAGTTCAAGCTGCCGCAGCAAGAGTCAGGGCGGGAGGAGCATTGAGAAAGTTCCTTCTGCCCTTTGACGGTGTTGGTTGAAAGGAGTGCAGCTGAAGCTACCCAGAGGAGGCACTGCGCTTCCAGAAAAATCTCAACCATAAGTATTGTAAACAACAGTAGTAGCTGTGGGATCAGGCTCTAAAGGAAAGGGTGGAGAGATTCAACCAGTTAGTGTGAAAGTTTTAGATAAAGTTAGCCCAGAATATGGGAGCACCAAAGTAGTTACAGATGACAAGGATTATTTCTTATTTAGAGATGGTGAAATTCTTGGAAGGTAGGTAGTCTGAAATCACCATTGAAATGGCACCCACATGAAGCTGCCCATTCCACGGAAGTTCTGAAATGTCTCATCATGTAAATAATGTCCATGCTTCCCTTCATTTGTTTATTTTTGATATTTTTATTTATTAGAGAGAGAAAGAGGCAGATGGAGAGAGAGAGAGAGAGAATGGGCACACTAGAGCCTCCAGCCACTGCAATCGAACTCCAGGTGCTGGCACCACCTAGTGTGCATTGCGACCTTGTGCTTGCCTCATCTTTGTGTGTCTGGCTTACATGGGATCTGGAGAGAGATCGAACATGGGTCCTTAGGCTTTGCAGGCATGCATCTTAACCGCTAAGTCATCTCTCCAGCCCCATGCCTTCCTTTTATAATAAATTGGTAATATCAAAACTACTGTGACAAAGCCAGGCATGGTGGCACACGCGTTTAATCCCAGCACTTGGGAGGCAGAGGTAGGAGGATCGCCATGAGTTTGAGGCCACCCTGAGACTACAGAGTGAGTTCCAGGTCAGCCTGGGCTAGAGTGAAGCCCTACCTAGAAAAAACCAAAACACAAACAAACAACAAAAAAAACCACTGTGACATCCATTTTCTCAAATTTAGTTTCACTGTACTGTTATTATTTCCAAATAAAATAATGTAAATGAGAAAAAAGTTTAAAAACCAGGTGTGGTGGCATATCCTTTAATCCCAGCACAGGGGAGGCTGAGGTTGAAGGATTACTACGAGTTTGAGGCCAGACTGAGGCTACAGAGTGAGTTCCAGGTTAGCCTGAGCTACAGTGAGACCCTACCTTGAAAACAAATAAAATAAAATAAAATAATCCTCTAAATATGTCTATATTTATGGCCATAGATTAGGGATGTACTCAGCTTGGGTCAGATACTTCATTTTTACAGTTGGCAGTGGTTACTAAGGAGACTCCAAACTTGTGAAAGTGCTGAGAATAAGTGACTGCTGAGGAGGAGCGCTCCCTGACATGACATGGCTGCTGCATTCATGACTTCACGGCAATTGTCATTACCTGCACAATACCGGGCCTATCAACATTCCGTTATAGATGGTGGAGGAGAGTACAGGCCCCTATCCTTCCTTGAATTATTGCCAGTTATTGGTTGCTGGGGATATAACACTACGGCTGTTCACATTAGGAAACCTCATGTGTTCCTCCAGCTGATGGCAATTTTGGGGGTGGAGACTTGCTGGAGGTGGTGTGTTGTTGGGAGCAGGCCTAGGAGTATTATGGCCAGCTCTCCCTTTCTAGAGCTTGGCTCACTCTCCTGCTGCTGATGTTGGCAAGGAGGGGACGATCAGTGTCTCGCTGGGCGTGGTGGTGCACGCCTTTAACCCCAGCACTCTGGAGGTAGAGGTAGGAGGAGCGCCATGAATTTGAGACCACCCTGACACTACATAGTGAATTCCAGGTCAGCCTAAGCTAGAGTGACACGCTACCTCGGAAAAAAAAGAAAAAAGGAAGGCACTGACCAGTGTCTGCTCTGCCATCTCCCCCCTGCCATCATGAAGCTTCCCTGAGAGACAGTAAGCCAAAATAAACCCCTTCCCTTAATCGGCTCCTATTGGTTGGGTGCTCTGTCACAGCAATGCAAATCTAACTACAGTAGAGGCCTCTGGTAGGTTGCATGTGCTCTGGTAAATAATTTCCCATCCATGTTCATGCAGTCAACCCTAATTAAACTCAGTGGGTCTCTCTCTCTCTCTCTCTCTCTCACACACACATACACACACATTTTCATGAAAAGAAAAGGCATCAACGTGGACATTCTAGTTTGGAAGAAGAAAGGTTCAAGTGAAGGGCGGCAGGTACAAGAGAAGATAATGGGAGGGAATAATGATCAAAAGTTTTATATACGTGTATAAAAATTGTCAACAATTAAGCCAAGTGTGGTAGTACATGCCTTTACTCCCAGCACTTGGGAGACTGAAAGAGAAAGATCAGCATGAATTTTATGCCAGCCTGTGTTAAAGTGAGACCTTGCCTCAAAAAAAAAATAAAAATAAAAATAAAAATAAAGAGGGCTGGAGAGATGGTTTGACCGTTAAGGCTCTTGCCTGCAAAGCCTAAGGACCCAGGTTCAATTCTCCAGTACTCACATAAGCCAGAAGGTGGCACTGTGTCTGGAGTTCGTTTGCAGTGGCTGGAGACTCTGACATGCCTATTCTCTCTACCCATCTGCCTCTTTCTCTCTCTCTTAAATAAATAAATAAATAAATAAAATAAAACTTTCTGCTTGACACTTGATTACCTGACTAAAGTAAAAGGTAAGACTATATTGCTGAAGATACCATATGCTGCCAGTACAGACCACAGACCTGGCTAGAATCAAGAAGAGAGCCAGTCCCTATACAGTTAGCCTATCTAGGGCTGGAAAGCTCTACATGAGCTACCAGGGGAAAGTAGCCAACAACAGTGTGAGCAGGCAGAGGTCTTCAGTGGAAAGAAACCCATATCTGGAACTAGGAACCAGGTCTGAATCCTATGGAGACAAAGATTATTAAGTCAGGCGAGGTGGTGCATGCCTTTAACCCCAGCACTAAGGAGGCAGAGGTAGGGGATCACCGTGAGTTTGAGGCCACCCTGAGACTACATAGTGAATTCCAGGTCAGCCTGAGCTAAAGTGAGACTCTACCTTGAAAAACCAAAAAAAAAAAAAAAAAAAAAAAGATTATGTATGCTTTCCAATGTCAACCTCCCACTAGTCTTTGGCTGAAAGAGGGGCTACATCCATCAAATGCTCCATAAATGAATAACACTTATCCAATTTAACCTATGCCGACTTTACTCTCCAATGGAAAATCTATAATCTGTTTTTGTGTTTTTCCCCCCCCAGGAGGTAGAAAGAGGGGCTAGAGAGATGGCTTAGAGGTTAAACCATCCCTCACTTATCAGTCAAGGCCCAGCTGAAACCACAGAGAAATTGGGGAGACAAGCAAGAGTGCTGCTTCTCTGATCAGTCTGATGGTCAGCACCAGGGTGAAGGAGACAAATGCTGAGGATACTCAACACCTACCAAAGCAGAGATGCAGAGGCTCCTAAGAGCTCATTACTGAACTAGACTTAAAACACACTCACCAAGGCTCAGGGAATTTTACAGAAGAGGAGGTGGAAAGATTGTAAGAGTCACAGGTTGGGATGTCATGCCCAGAGGCACTGCTCCCCCCAATAACTGACTGCTGCTTCCACAGTGCATAACCCACAACCCCATGGGGAATACCAGCAACCACACTGAGGAGGGCCCCCTTTGGAATGGGGACAGGGAAGAGGGAAAAAATGGTACCAACACATGATTCATACAAAATATGTTCTTGGGCTGGAGAGATGGCTTAGAGGTTAAGGTGCTTACCTGCAAAGCCTAAGGACTCAGATTCAATTCCCAGGTATCCACATAAGCCAGATGCTCAAGGTGGCGCATGCATCTGGAGTTTGTTAACAGTGGCTAGAGGTTCTGGAGCCCCCATTCTCTCTCTCTCAAGAGATAAATAAAAAATATTTTAAAAATATGTTCTTAATAAAAAATATAGGGATTGGAGCAATGGCTTAGCGATTAAGGTGCTTGCTTGTGAAGCCTAAGGACCTAGGTTTGACTCCCCAGAACCCACATAAGCCAGATACACAAGGTGGTGCATGTGTCTGGAGTTTGTTTACAGTGGCTGGAGGTCCTGGTGCACCCATTTCCCCCTCCGCCCATAAAAATATAAAAATAAAAATTTTTTTAAATTAAAAAACTTTCTGCTTGATATATCTTCTTTGGAAATAAATAACTAAAATATTTTCCCCAAAATTAGTGGTCATAGAGGTACACATGGATAGGCAATTGCTGAAGAGAATGAGGCAGGAGAATCACAAGTTTGAGGCCAGCTGGATTATATCTTTAAAAGGAGAGAAAGTGGGGCATAGTGGATAGTGGTGCACACTTTTAATCCCAGCACTAAGGAGGCAGAGGTAGGAGGATTGCCAAGAGGTCAAGGCCACCCTGAGACTACCTAGTGAATTCCAGGTCAGCCGGGGGTAGAGTGAGACTCTACATCCAGGAAAAAAAAAAAAAAAAGGAGGGAGAGGAGAACCCATGTGATACGAAAGTTGATAGGAATAATGGGAGGGCATGGGAAGCGGATTTAAACCTGGGATGAGGGAGATGGGGAGAAGGCGGAGTCGGGGAAGGGTTAACGAAAGCTAAAAAGATATGAACAAGCCATATGGAAACGTACTTTTTCCCCCTGTATTCTCAGTGTGGCCTCAAACTCAGGGCGATCCTCCTACCTGACTGCCTCCAGAGTGCTGGGATTAAAGGTGTGCGCCACCACACCCGGTTTAGAAACCTACTTAAAAAAATTAATTTATTTGCGTACATGTAGATAGAAACAACAGGGTCCCTTGCCACTGCAAACCAACTCCAGATGCATGTACCACTTTGCATCCAGCTTTGCATTGGTCCTAGGAAATTGAACCCAGGCTGGCAGGCTTTGCAAGCAAGCACCTTTAACCACTGAGCCACCTCCCCAGCCCTAGAAACATATTTTGTAACATAATTAAGTATATAAATATATACTTTGAAAAGTTCTAAATAGTTTAAAAACATGCTGGGTGTGGTGGTACAAGACTTTAATCTCAGCGTTCGAGAGTGAGGCAGAGGTAGTAGGATCCCTGTGAGTTTGAGACTACCCTGAAACTACAGAGTGAGTTTCAGATCAGCCTGAGCTAGAGGGAGACCCTACCTAGAAAAAAAAAAAAAGTTTAGGCAGAGGGGGATAAAACTTTATTGAGGGTGAATATGATCAAAATCTATTGCATAGCTTTCAATTGTGTTCGCAGCCGCTGCTCTCTAACGCCAGCGCAGCCTCTAGCTCACCGAGTCTGCAGCGGTAGAAGTGGGGTAGGTAAGGAGGGCTCTATACCACGCTCCTGTAAACTAGACTGCCGGCAAATCCGCTGGTGGTAAAGCGCTCGGGAAACAACTGGCAGCAAAAGCGGCTTGCAAGAGTGCGCCCTCTACCGGAGTGGTGAAGAAACCTCATCGTTGTAGGCCTGGTACTGTGGCACTTCGTGAAATTAGACGCTATTATTAGTCCACTGAACTTCCGATTCGCAAACTGCCCTTCCAGAGTCTGGGGCAAAAAATTGCTCAGGACTTCAAAACAGATCTGCGCTTTCATAGTGCAGCTGTTGGTGTTTTGGAGGAGGCAAGTGAGGTCTATCTGGCCTTTTTTTTTTTTTTTTTTTTTTTTTTTTTTTTCTGCCTTCTCAAGGTAGGGTCTCACTCTAGTCCAAGCTGACCTGGAATTCACTATGTAGTCTCAGGGTGGCCTTGAACTCACGGCGATCCTCCTACCTCTGCCTCCCGAGGGCTGGGATCAAAAGCGTGCGCCACCATGCCCGGCCTGGTTGGTCTTTTTGAAGATGACAACCTGTGTGCGATCCATGCCAAACATGTAATAATTATGCCAAAAGATGTCCAGCTAGCACACTGCGTATGTGGAGAGTGTGCTTAAGCGTCTACTATGATGGGAAACATTTCATTCTCAAAAAAAAAAAAAAAAATCTTTCTGTTCCTGTTATCAGTAGCTCAGAATGTTAGATATTTTTTTTCCATGGGGTCAGAAGGTACCTAAGTATATGATTGTGAGTGCAAAACTAGGGTACAGGAATCAGGTACTGGAAGTACCTCCATTTTCATTCGTGTGTGGATTTTTAATATAAATGCTGGGATTGAAAGCATTAATGCAATTCAAAATGTTTCAGTGAACAAGATTCAACAGTTTAACTGTATAACAATTATAAATAAATCTCTGAAATTTTTCTGGGCAATGCCAGCATTTGGATTTTTTAAAGTAAATTTCTTATTGATGACACCTAAATGGTGTTTGTAACATTTTTATCATACAGTACATTCCATCCATTCACTATATTTTTCTAACTGAGCTATCCCACATGCAAGAACATGTTTTTAATGTTGTCTGTCTTCTGAGCTGTTCCTGTAAGTTTGTTATTAAAATACATTAAACTATTAGAAAATCTATTGAATATATGTGTGAAGTTGTCAAAAATACAATTTAAGGGCTGGAGAGATGGCTTAGCGGTTAAGGCGTTTGCCTGCAAAGCCGAAGGATCCCGGTTCGATTCTCCAGGACCCACATAAGCCAAATGCACAAGGGGGGAGGCATGCATCTGGGGTTTGTTTACAGTGGCTGGAGGCCCTGGCACACCCATTCTCTCTCTTTCTGCCTTGTTCTCTCTCAAATAAACAAATTAAATTTTTTAAAAAAACTTTAAAGCTGGGCGTGGTGGCACACACCTTTAATCCCAACACTCGGGAGGTAGAGGAAGGAGGATCCTCATGAGTTCAAAGCCACCCTGAGATTACATAGTGAATTCCAGGTCAGCCTGAGCTAGAGTGAGATCCTATCTCGAAAAACCAAAAAGAAAAGAAAAAGAACTTTAAAAATATAATTAAATTAAAAATTCTCTATATTCCACAATGTATTATGCTTTCCTAGTTGTTGTTAAAATTATTCCTGTATGAGTCACTATGCTTTGCATAATAGTTGCCTTTAGTACCCATAGTTTGTTCATTATCTGTTAAAATGAAAGCATACTATTATTCAACTATTCACTGAACTTTATCAATCTTGTTTAGTAAAATTAATTCTATCAGACATACAAAATGAATCCATATTTGAGCCTTAGAAATTCATCCCACAAATAATAAAAAGCTCCTTTCTAGCACTTGGGAGGAAGAGGCCAAAGAATCAGTAATTCAAGGTCAGTCTTGACTACACAGCAAGTTGGAGGCCAGCATGAGCTACATGAGACCCTGCAGTGGTTTGGTTCAGGTGTCCCATAAACTTAGGTGTTCTGAATGCTAGGTTCCCAGCTGATAAGAGATTTGGGACTTAACACCACCTGGAGGGAGGGAGTGTGTTGTTGGGGGCGGGCTTATGGGTGTTACAGCCAGTTTCCCCATGCCAGTGTTTGGCACACTCTCCTGTTGCTATTGTCCACCTTATGTTGGCCAGGGGGTGATGCCACCATTTTCCCTTGCCATTGTGGAGCTTCCTCTCAAGTCTGTAAGCCAAAATAAACCTTTTTTCCCACAAGTTGCTCTTGGTCAGGTGATTTCTACCAGCAATGCAAACCTGACTGCAACAGTAAAGTGGTACTGAGGAGTGGGATTGCTTCTAGACACCTGACTGTGTGGCTTTGGCCTTTTGGAGCTGATTTTCAAGAGAAATGTGGAAGGATTTGAAACCTTGGCCTAAGAGACACTTTGCAGTGTTTTAAGTACAGCTTGATGGACTATTCTGGTCAGAGTTGAAAGGTCTGAAAGCAGTAAGAACTGTGGACTGTGAGGTTTGGCTTATGATGGTGAGAGAGCTTTGCTTGGACTGGGCTAGCAGGTTCTGTGAGAAGCTTGCTGATATGCCATGCAGTGTAGACCCAGTGGAGTTGCCAGTACCACGAGATGGATGCCAAGGAAAGCTGCTGGCCCCGGATGAAGTTTTCCAGGACTGTGAGTAGTCTAGCTGAAGGGGTGGAATTGGAACTCCAGAGACTTGTTGCTGGTTAGAATTATTGGACTTGGAGATTTGTCACTGGCTAGAGTTGTTAGACTTGAAGCTACAGAGTTTGATGATTGCCCTGGTTGTTTTAAATCTTGTGTTGGTTGAGTATTTCTTTGCTATGCCCAATGCCATGTTTTGCAGTATAAACGTTTATTCTGTGCCATTGTGGGTTTTTTTTTGGGGGGGGCAATTTTTTGGTATTATGGCTCAGTTAAAAGATCTTGGATTAATATCATTAGGATTGATTAAAAAATGGGGACTTAAAAATTTATTTTTTTTTAATTTTTATTTATTTATTTGAGAGCGACAGAGAGAGGAAAAGGCAGAGAGAGAATGGGCGCGCCAGGGCCTCCAGCCACTGCAAATGAACTCCAGATGCATGCGCCCCCTTGTGCATCTGGCTAACATGGGTCCTGGGGAATTGAGCCTCGAACCAGGATCCTTAGGCTTCACAGGCAAGTGCTTAACCACTAAGCCATCTCTCCAGCCCAAAAATGAGGACTTTTAAAGTTGGACTAAATGCATTTCATTTTACATCATGAGTGGGTATCAGTTTATGGGGCCAGGGGTGGAATGTGGTGGTTTGATGCAGATGTCCCCCATAAACTTAGGTGTTCTGAATGCTAGGTTCCCAGCTGATAAGAGATTTGGGAATTAACACCTCTTGGAGGTGGTGTATTGTTGGGGGCGGGCTTATGGGTGTTATAGCCAGTTTCCCCTTGCCAGTATTTGGCACACTCTCCTATTGCTGTTATCCACCTTATGTTGGACAGGGGGTGATGTCCACCCTCTGCTCACGCTGCCATTTTCCCTGCCATCGTGGAGCTTCCCCCTTGAGCTGTAAGCCAAAATAATTTTTTTTTTTTTTTATGCCCCACAAGCTGCTCTTGGTTGGGTCATTTCTACCAGCAATGCGAACATGACTGCAAGGCCTCTACAGAAGCCCCAGGGGTGCTCCAGAACTGTGTATATTTGATCACAGGAATATAAATACTGAAATATGTATACAAACACAGCTATGTGTGAAATTAAAGCATGTTTGATTATCCTTTCAAAATGGGAATCATGCTGGTTATGGTGGTGTGTGCCTTTAATCCCAGCACTTATGAGGCAGAAGTAGGAGGATCGCCACAAGTTTGAGGCCACCCTGAGACTACATAGTGAATTCCAGGTCAGCCTGAATCCCAGCACTCGGGAGGCAGAGGTAGGAGGATCATCATGAGTTCAAGGACACCCTGAGAATACAGAGTGAATTCCAGGTCAGCCTGGGCTAGAGTAAGACTCTACCTTAAAAAAAAAAAAGAATGTAAGAGGCTGGGTGTGGACATGTAGATCAATAGAACAGGTAGGTATAACCAAAAATGCCAAAAATACTCATTAGAGAAAAGACAGCCTCTTCAGCAAATGATGCTGGGAAAATGGGATATGTATCTGTCGAAGGATGAAATAGATCCGCATCTCTCTCCATGCACAAGAATTAACTCCAAATGGATCCAAGACCTTAACATCAGACCTGAAACTCTGAAACTGCTAGAGAAAAAAGGGAAACCCTTCAACATATTGGTCTTGGCAAAGAATTTCTGATTATAACCCCAATTGCTCAGGAAATAAAACCACTGATCAACTGCTGAGACCTCATGAAATTACAAAGCTTTTGTACAGCAAAAGACACTGTGAAAAGAGCAAAGAGGCAACCTACAGAATGGGAGAAAATCTTTGCCAGCTATACATCTGACAGAGGATTAATATCCAAAATATACAAAGAACTCAAAAAACTTAATAATAAAGCCAGGCATGGTGGCGCACACCTTTAATCCCAGGACTGTGGAGGCAGAGGTAGGAGGATCGCCCGTGAATTCAAGGCCACCCTGAGATTACATAGTGAATTCCAGGTCAGCCTGAGCTAGAGTGAAACTATACCTCAAAAACAACAACAACAACAAAAACCAAACTAAATAATAAGAAATCAAACAACCCAATTAAAAAATGGACTATGGAACTAAATAGAGAGTTTTCAAAAGAAGAAATACAGATGGCATATAAACATCTAAAAAAATGTTCTACATCCCTAGTCATCAGGGAAATACAGATTAAAGCTACATTGAGATTCCATCTCACTCCTGTCAGATTGGCTACCATCATGAGAACAAATGATCATAAATGTTGGCGAGGATGTGGAAAAAGAGGAACCCTTCTACACTGCTGGTGGGAGTGCAATCTGGTCCAGCCATTGTGGAAATCAGTGTTAAGGTTCCTAAGACAGCTAAAAATAGATCTACCATATGACCCAGCTATAGCACTCCTAGGCACATATCCTAAGGACTCGTCTCACTACCTTAGAGATACTTGCCCAACCATGTTTATTGCTGCTCTATTTACAACAGCTAAGAAATGGAACCAGCCTAGATGTCCCTCAACTGATGAGTAGATATTGAAGATGTGGCACATTTATACAATGAAGTTCTACTCAGTGATAAAGAAAAATGAAATTATGAAATTTGCAGGAAGATGGATGGTTCAGGAAAGGATTATACTAAGTGAGGTACCCAGGCCCATAAAGCCAAACATCACATATTCTCTTTTTAAAATTTTTTTTATTTTTACTTGAGAGCAAGAGAGAGAGAGAGAGAGAGAATGGATGCACCAGGGCCTCCAGCCACAGTAAACGAACTCCAGATGCATGCGCGACCTTGTGCATCTGGCTTATGTGGGTGTATTAGTCAGGGTTCTCTAGAGGAACAGAACTGCTAGAATGAATTATTTTAAAAGGGGTTTATTGGATCAGCTTACAGTAGTCCAATAGCAGTTGCAGGCCTGAGAATCACCGAACCTGGTAGTTGCTCAGTCCTCGTGGTCAGATGCCTCAGCAGTCCCGACCCGGCACTGCAGATGTGCTGGAAAGCCTGGAGGCTTCCTGAGGAGCCGCTGGGTTTCAATCCATGGGGGTCTTCAGTTGATGCTGGTCTTTCGTCCACTGGTCTTCAATCCATGCTGGAAGGTAGCAAGCAGCTCTGGCAGCCAAAATGGAAGGAAGGCAGGAAGGAAGGGACTCTCTTTTTTCCCAGAGCTCCCTTGTATCAAGTCCCCCTCTGGGCGGGGCCGCCCATTCTGGGGTAAGGGCTCAACCTTGGGGAAAGACTTCCTCCTTTAGTTGATCCTTCCTAGAAGCAACCTATGGGTTACTAAACAGATCAAGTTGACAACACCTTAACTATCACAGTGGGTATTGGGGAATCAAGCCTTGAACGGGGGTCCTTAGGCTTCATAGGCAAGTGATTAACCAATAAGCCATCTCTCCAGCCCCACATGTTCTTTTTTTAATTTTTTAATTAACAACTTCCATGATTATAAAAAATTACCCCATGGTGATACCCTCCCTCCCCCCACTGACCCCTTTGAAACTCCACTTTCCATCATACCCCCTCCCCATCTCAATCAGTCTCTCTTTTACTTTTGAGGTCTTGATCTTTTCCTCCTCTTATGATGGTCTTATGTAAGTAGTGTCAGGTACTATGAGGCCATGGATATCCAGGCCATTTTGTGTCTGGAGGGAGTATGTTGTATGGAGTCCTGCCCTTCCTTTGGCTCTTACATTCTTTCCACCACCTCTTCCGCATTAGACCCTGAGCCTTGGAAGGTGCGATACAGATATTGCAGTACTGAGCACTGTGGTCATTTCTTTCCATCACCATGATACCTTCTGAGTTGTCCCAAGGTCACTGCCATCTGAAAAGAGAAGATTCTCAACCAAAAATGAGAGTAGCATTAATACAAGGGTGTGAACATTAACAGAAGTGCTTACTGGGCAGTTTGATAAGCATAGTATATACATTTGGCCAGACAACAGCAGACGTTACACCCCTAGGGCTTATGACTACCCCTGTTTTAAGTTTTCAGTATCAGGGATGTATTCCCTTCCCATGGAGCGGGCCTCCAGTCCAATTAGAGGCCAGTTGGTTTCCCCCTATAACAGACGTGCCACTCTTGCACCTGTTGGCTTATTTGGCCTGGCTGGCCAATTGTAAGGCTTGCAGTGTCCACTGATGAGTATCTTCACTGGTGATTTCTCTTTCTCCCATTGAACTGCATGCAGAATGGCTTCTTCCAGCTTTCTGTCAGCTGGTCTACACCCACATGTTCTCTTATATGTGGATCCTAGCTACAAATGGTTGGACTTTTATGTAAGTAAGAATAAAACTCAGTAGTAGAGGCCAGTAAGTTAGAAAGGGGATATAAAGGCAATAGAAAGGGAGGGAGGAGGTACTTAATAGGATGGTATTGTATATATGTAAGTTGAACAGATTAATGGGGTGAAAATACCTAAGTGAGGTCAGGGGAAGAGATTGAGTAAAGGAAAGGTGGAGGGAGGGATAGTCAAAATCTAAGAGGATAAAAATAAGTCATATAGAAACCTACATTTTTGGACAATGGAATAGTCAGAAGCCATAGATTGTTACTAGAAAATCTTCAGTGCCAGGGATGGGATACCTTCCAGTGAATGGTTGGCCAGGGAGGTCACTGATACCCCAAAACATTACAGGCCATTGCCAAGGCTCTTGGTTTCCCACCAGGAATAGATGGTAAGACTCTATTGCTGAAGACTCCACATACTTGGGCTGCAAGGTCACTGAGAAATCCTGCTGGAGCTGAGCTGAAAACCTCTTCCATGTAGACCAGCTGACAGAAAGCTGGAAAAAGCTACACTGCATGCAGTTCAATGGGAGAGAGAGAAAATCACCAGTGAAGATACTCAACAGTGGACACTACAAGCCTAAAATTTGGCCAGGCAGGCCAAATGAGCCAACAGGTACAATAGTGGCATGTCTGTAAAGGGAGAAACCAGCCACTCTCTAATTTGACTGGAGGCCCACTCCATGGGAGGGAATACATCCCTGATACTGAAAACCTACAACAGGGCCCTAGGGGTGTAACGTTTGCTGCTGTCTGGCTAAATGTATATGCTATGTACACCAAACTGCCCGGTAAGCACTCCTCTTAATGTTCATACCAATATATTAATGCTACTCTCACTTTTGTTTAGAGAACCTTCTCTTTTCAGATGGCAGCGACCTTGGGATGTCTCAGAAGGCACCATGGTGCTGAGAAGTGACAGAGGAGTGCTCAGCACTGAAATGTCTCTATCACACCTTCCAAGGTTCAGGGTCCATTGCTAAAGAGGTGGCAGAAAGAAAATAAGAATATAAGAGCCAAAGGCCTGGCTATCCATGACCTTGCAGCACCTGACACTACCTACACAAGACCTCATAATAGGAGGAAAAGATGATGACATCAAAATAAAAGAGAGACTGATTGAGAAGAAGAAGGGGTATGATGGAGAGTGTGGAGTTTCAAAGGATAAGGTGGGAGGAGGGAAGAAATGACCATGAGTTACTGTCTACAATTATGGAAATTGTTAATAAAAAAATTTTTTAAAAAAAAGAATGTAGGAGAGCTGGGTTTGGTGGTGCACACTTTTAATTCCAGCACTTGAGAGGCAGAGGTAGGAGAATGGCTGGGGGTTCAGGCCAGCCTGAGAATACATAGTGAATTTCAGGTCAGCCTGGGCTAGTGAGACCATACCTTGGAAAAAACAGAATGTAGGAGAGCTGGGTTTGGTGGTGCACACCTTTAATGCCAGCACTTGAGAGGCAGAGGTAGGAGAATAGCCTGAGAAGCCTAAGGATCCAGGTTTGATTCCCCAGGACCCATGTAAGCCAGATGCACAAGGTGGTATAAGTGTCTGGAGTTCATTTGCAGTGGCCAGAGGCCCTGGTGTGCCCATTCTCTCCCTCTCTCTCAATAAATAAATAAAAATAATAAAATATTTTTAAAAAGCAAGGTAGAAGAAATATTTTTTAATATTTTATTTTCATTTATTTGACAGAGAAAGAGGGGGAAAGAGAGAGAGAGAGAATGGGCATGCCAGGGTCTCTAGCCACTGCAAATGAACTCCAGATATGTGTGCCCCACTTGTGCATCTGGCTAACGTGGGTGCTGGGGAATTGAACCTGGCTCCTTTCTTTGGCTTTGCAGGCAAACACCTTAACTGCTAAGCAATCCCTCCCACCCTGTAGAAGAATATTTAATAGAGCTATGCCAAGCAATAAGTCCTCCTCCCCCATTTTTATTTTTATTTATTTATTTATTTATTTTTTGTATTTGCTAATGTAGACTCAGCTTGTTCAACTTCTGCATATTTCAAAGTAAAACCCTTGGTTAGCTCCAGGGAGGTGATTTCTGCCCTTCAGATGATGATTCGCAGTTTCTCTCCACCTGGGTCAGGCTTCCATTTGACCACTGACAGGAAAATTACTGGGCTGTTGCTTGTGCACAACTGACCTCAGTCCTTGAACACCACCAGAGGAGCTTTCCAGGTTGATGACACCCTGCACACTTTGAAACACATCCACACATTGTTCCTTAGAGAATTAAATATTAGAAGAGGACAAATGGAACCCTGAGCCTGGAATTAGCCCCATGACCCTTCTTTCCCCTTTGCTGATTCTCTGCCATGTACCTTCACTGCAAATGAACCGTAACTGAGTCCCTTCCAGTGCATCATGGAGCCCAAATGGGGTCCTGGGGACCCCTGAAACTGCCAGCTCGACAGTTTGAATGCTCAACATCTTTTTCACCCTTTTTTTGTAGTGTTGGAGATTGAACCCAGAACTTCACACAGGCTAGGCACTTTACCACTAAGCTGCAGCCCACATTCACTCCCCGTTTATACATATACATACATATATACATATATATATGTATAATTTTTTTTTTTTTTTTTGGTTTTTCGAGGTAGGGTTTCACTCTGGTCCAAGATGACCTGGAATTAACTCTCTAGTCTCAGGGTGGCCTTGAACTCATGGCGATCCTCCTACTTCTGCCTCCCGAGTGCTGGGATTAAAGGCGTGTGCCACCACGCCTGGCTTATATTTCTATGATATAAGCGTTTACTAACATACTTACACAGGCCCTGAATTAGCAATCCTTCTGCCTCAGCCTCCTGAGAAGCTGGGATTACAGGCATGTTGGTTGTAATTTCCTCAAAATAGAAACATTCCATGATGGAGAGGCTTGATGGGGTGTAAAGGTCTCAGGAAACTTCTGAAACGATCTATAAGGCCAAGAGCCAACGTCATATCAGCAGTTAGAACTGCTTGAAAGAAGAGACTTTCCTGGGCTAGAGAGATGGCTTAGCAGTTAAGTCCTTGACTGCAAAGCTGAAGGACCAGGCTTGGTTCCCTAGGACTCATGCAAGCCGATGCATGATGTGTTGCATGCATCTGGAGTTTGTTTGCAGTGGCTAAAGTTCCCGGCGTGCCCATTCTATCTCCTACCAGCTGAGCTTCTATAAGTCATGCAAAGAGCTCCGGGGATACAGCTTCCATGCGTGGTCACCTATCCTGAGGGCGAATTTTCGTCGATGCAGCAGTCTTGAAGTTATTCATGCTCCAGTAACCTTTCACCCATACTCTTGTAAGCAACTCCAATCAACTCATTGGTTCACTAAGCTAGATTGGACAGAACTGTTTCTTTGGTCAGTTGTCAGTGCCCCCTCTGGGGTGAAGATATTTGTTTACATATCCCCAAGAAAAGTTACCACAGAAGTATCTCACTGGGCCCAAGTTCTTTTTCATGTTTTCTGTGTTGCAGTTATCTTTTTGCTGCTGGGAGAAAGCACTGCTGAGCAAAAGCAGCTGATGACATGGCAGTTTTTATTTTGGCTTTCAGTCTTGAGAGGAAGCTCCATGGTGGGAGGGAAAGCTGACTGAGACCCCATCCTCCAGAAAGTGATTAAACAGTCTGAGGTAGAGACGTCATGGCTAATTTACAAGAGTACCCTAGATGACCGATGTTCAGTGCAGGCCAGGAACCACATGGTCAGCCTTTATGGGTTTGGACAAAACGGGTATATTACAGAGACCTTGCAACTGTCCTTTGGAGCCCAGCAGAACTACTTCTGGGAGCTTTAGTTTGATTACTGCTCCCAGAGGCAGCAATTATAGCATTCAGATTTGGGGGGAGGGGGGACAAAAGTAAAAAAACAATTTTGACATCAACTTGAAAATATTGCGTGTCAACTTATCAGGACCCAAAATCATCTGTGAGGGTTATCTAGGTTACGATGGCCTCTGTGCATGCCTGTGGTGATCATCTTGATTAGCTTAGATGAGGTGGGAAGACCCACCTTAACTGAGTGTGGCACTGTTTCAGGGTAGTGGCCCTGGACTGTATAAAAAGGAGAGCCGAGCACCAGTATTTATCGATCTGCTTCCTAACTATGGATTGAATGTAATCAGTGGTCAGCTCCAGCTTTATGCCATCCCTGCTATAATGGACTGTAACCTGGAACTGTGTGCTGTGATGAAACAAACCCTTCTTGCCTTAAACTAATCCCATTATTGCTTCAGAGTTTACAACATTTTCACTTCTAAGCTCCAAGGAATAGAATTTCAACGAATGAAAACAAGTGGAATGCTAAAGAAAAAAATATGGTAAAAAGGAAAGAAATAAGTGGGGAACCAAGAACAATTAAAATGTAACCAAATTTAAAAATTTTTTAAAGTAGTAAACAAACTAAGTCATCACATGCAGAGTGTTTCCTAACACCACACTATATTAATCCTTACGAGCCATTTAAGATCAGGCTGATTTTAAACTGGAGATTCAAACTGAGTGAAATTTATGAGCACAACCAGTTTGATAATTGTTTCACTACTGAATTTTGTTACTTTAGTTGCACTCAGGTTCTCAAGAAAGAAACACTGAAATTTGGGCTTAATGGGTGGCATGGTGAATGAAAGCCAGTTTTTACAACCCAGGCTTATTTAATAATAAATCAATTGCTGACCATTATTGTAAAATAGCACATAATAAATTCTTAAAAATAACAAATCAGGTTGGAGAGATGGCTTGGTGGTTAAGGCACTTGCCTGCACAGCCTAACTACTCAGGTTTGATTCCTCAGTACCCATGAAAGCCAGATGCACAAGGTAGCACACCTGTCTGGAGTTTGTTTGCAGTGGCTGAGGCCCTGGCATGCCCATTCTCTCCCTCTATTAAATAAAATGGTTTTTTTTGTTGTTTTTTTTTTTTTAAATAACAAATCCTTTTTACACATGGAAACCGGGACCTTGTTGTGATTAAGTAACTTTGCTAAGAGGACAAGTGGCCCAGGCAGTCCACGAAGTATACAACATTAACCACTGCCATATTGTCCAGCAAGACTCTGCTCAAGTCATGCAAATTCTATTGCAGATGGGAAAGTTTTTACAATTCACACAAAGTGTGCAAAGACATCTAACACCCTTTTACCCTTAATGAACCATGATTTTCAGATACTTCTTGTGAATTGTCTGTTATTTGTGCTGACTTAATACTTCAGTTTGGTTATATGTGGGAAATAATTTGCATTTTCTAAATTCTGGTACTTTGTGTTGTACACTTTTACTTTTAAAAACATTTTACTTATTAATTTTTTTCGCTTTTTTCGAGGCAGGTAGGGTTTCACTCTAGCTCAGGCTGACCTGGAATTCACTATGTAGTCTCAGTGTGGCCTTGAACTCAAAGCACGTGCCACCACACCCAGCTCACATTTTACTTTTATTTACATATTTGAGAGAGAAAAGCAGACAGAGAGAGAGAGAGAGAGGGAGAGAACGGGCACATCAAGGCCTCTAGCCACTGCACATGAACTCTAGACACATGCGCCACCTGGTGCACCTGGCTTACATGGATACTGGAGAATTGAACCTGGGGCCTCTGGCTTTGTAGGCAAGCACCTTAACTGCTAAGCCATCTCTCCAGCCCTTATCTTTTCATCTCTTCTGGTACCTTTGGACTGACTTCTTTAACTTTTTAAAAAAAGATTTTCTTTTTATTTATTTCAGTCAGAGGAAGAGTGAGAGAATATGGGCGCGTCAGGGCTTCTAGCCACTGCGAACAAACTCCAGACGCATGACATCCTTTTTGTTGTAGAAAAGAAATACTTTCATTAGGTCAAGAAATTTTGTTCCATTTCTA
This sequence comes from Dipus sagitta, assembly GCA_036346955.1. Taxonomy (NCBI): domain Eukaryota; kingdom Metazoa; phylum Chordata; class Mammalia; order Rodentia; family Dipodidae; genus Dipus; species Dipus sagitta. The sequence goes on from CM070771.1 coordinate 36,608,901, forward strand.
CTTAAGTGGGTGCTTAGTTTCTTGAAATGGTTTTGCTTCTCTTCAGAAAATTATTACCTTCCTTTAATCTGGTAATGGAATGAAATGCTCTTTGTCCAATGTTAAACTATTACTGAATTTCAGAGATAAACCCAACTAATGTATGATTATCCACTTAGAGCACCACAGATTAAAATGTTTTATACTTGTATTTATAATATTAGGTAATGCTTTCTACCATGTGTATGTGGTTAGGTGATGGCAGGTGCCTTTATTGCTGTCATTGACCCTAGAGCTCATACTTCTCCAGTGTGTCCATTTTAATAGTCTTTTCAAAGAACCACTTTCAAACAATGTCCAACTGTATTTATGTTTAATATTTTTATTCTGATGCTGGCAAACCCAAAAACTCAAGCATGCTAGCTAAGCACTAAGAACTATACTCCTATACCAAATAATAGTGTTCATGGTCTTAGAGACTTGCTTACTGATATTTATAAAGCCAGACTCACAATGTGGCATATGTACATGGAGTGTGTTTGCAGTGGCAAGAGCCATGGCATGACCATATTCACTCTTTCTCTGCTCACAAATAAATAAAAAAAAATTGTAAATGTATTTTATCTATCTGTTTATTTATTTGAGAAACAGGCAGGGAGAGAGAGAATGGGCATGCCAGGGCCTCCAGCCACTTCAAAGGAACTCCAGATGCATGTGCCACCTTGTGCATCTGGCTTATGTGGGTCCTGGGGAGTCAAACCAGGATCCTTTGGCTTTGCAGGCAAACATCGTAACCGCTAAGCCATCTCTCCAGCACAAAATATTTTTTAAAAGACCTGCTATTGTGTCAGGTGTGGTGGAGCATGCCTTTAATCCCAGCACTGGGGAGGCAGAAGTAGGAGGATTGCCGTGAGTTCAAGGCCACCCTGAGACTACATAGTTAATTCCAGGTCAGCCCAAGATAGAGGGAGAGCCTACCTCGAAAAAAACAAAAACAAAACAAAAAAAGACTTGCTATTGTGCTCCAACTTAATATGGATGCAGACATCACATACCACCTTCAGTGTTTCAGAGAACACACCTTTGAAGCTACACATTTACCTCTGGAACTCAAGGTGCATCCTGCAAGTTTTCATTGCTGTTCAGTTCAACGTGCATTTGTATTTCAAACAGATTTCCTTCTTTAGCTTTTGCCTTATATACAGAAATTCATTAAATTTTTTTAAAAAATATTTTGAGAGAGAGAAAGAGGGAGGGAGGGAGGGAGAGAGAGAGAGAGAGAGAGAGAGAGAGAATGGGCATGCCAGGGCCTCCAGCCACTGCAAACGAATTCCAGATGCATGCGCCACCTTGTGCATCTGGCTTACGTGGGTCCTGGGGAATTGAACAGTGGTCCTTTGGCTTTTGCAGGCAAACGTGTTTACCTCTAAGCCATCTTCTCCAGCCTTCATTAAATTTCTTGAATGCTCAAGTTATGGGTTTTAGTATACTTCTGTATTTTCATCTCATGAAACATTTAACATATGGCCCAGGATGTAGTGCATTCTTATGAAATGTCCCATGTTTTTTTATAATGTATAAGTTGGGTGAGATGACTCACAATAATTCCAGCACTAAGGACAAAAGCCAGTCTAGAGCCTGGCGTGGTGGCACACGCCAGAGGCAGAAGTAGGAGGATCACCGTGAGTTCAGGCTACCCTGAGACTACATAATGAATTCCAGGTCAGCCTGGGCTAGAGTGAGACTCTAGCTCAAAAACAAAACAAAACGCCAACCTAACAGGGTGTAGTGGTGCACACCTTTAACCCCAGCACTCAGGAAGAGGTAGGATTGCCGTGAGTTCAAGGCGACATTGAGATTACCTAGTGAATTCCAGAGCAGCCTGAGCTAGAATGAGACCCTATGTCAAAAACACAAAAAGAAAAAAAAGAAACTTCCAGTGTTCCATGCCACCACTCCTCCTATGTATACTCTGCAGTTGCATACAGTTCTTTGTTTATGTTCAGCAAATCAAGTTTGTTAATGCTGTTATTCTGCACATTACTGTTCAATTACACTTGTTCTACATATTAGACAGAAAAATGTATTACTATTTCCTAACGTGATTATAGATTTTTATTTTCATTGTAGTTTTGACAGTTTGGGCCATATTAATGGACATATGTAGCTTCATTTTTGCACCCTTATTTTTAGATGATTTTGGCAAATTGCATTGTTTTGAAATCTGATAAATTTGTGTCACATAACTGAAGTATTTTCACAGTATAAAAATGAACATGTAACAACAGATGGGTACTATAAACCGAGAAGGAAATGCTACAAAATAATAAAAAAGAAATATATAAAAATACCATCAGAAGACAGGTGTGGTAGCACATGCCTTTAATCCCAGCACTTGGCGGGAGGCAGAGGTAGGAGGATTGCCATTGAGTTCAAGACCACCCTGAGGTAGAGTGAGACCCTACCTAGAAAAACCAAAGGTTAAAAAAAAAAAAACCACTATCGGAGGAATAAAGAATATTATTGATATACTCACTCACTGACAGGCTGAACACAGCTGAGGAAAAAATCCAAGGGCCTGAAGCCCATAAAAACTATAAAAACTAAAGGGCAAAGAAAAACTAACAAAAATACCTAAGAAGTATGGGATGCATTTTATGGGGGGGAAAAACAGGGAAAAGAAACAAAAAAGTAATGGTTGAAACAATGACAGAGAATTTTCCTAAAATTAATGATAGGCATGAAGTCACAGACCCAGAGAGCTCTGGGAATAAAAGTAGGATAACTACTAAACAAATAAAAATCTTACATCTAGTATGTCTATCATGTAAAAAATATAGAAACTCAAAAATAAAATCTTAGAAGAATACAGAGAAACAAAATACCTTACCTACAGAGAACCACTTTTCAGAAACCATGCAATCAAATAAGAAATGGAATTTCTAGCTAATATGCAGCAAGACAGAAAAGGTACATGAAAACAGGAACACAGAATACAACCTGTCGATGCTTGCAGGCAACATAACTACAAAATCTCAAAGACTGAACCAAGCAAGCAAGCAAGCAAGCAAACCCCTCCTGGAATTAGTAAGTGATTACAGCAAGGCCACAGGATACAAAGAGTCATTTATTTTCAGCCAGGCATGGAGGTGCAGGCAGATGAGTTCCAAGCCAGCCTGGGACACCTACTGTGAGAAACAAAAGAAAGAATGAAATAGAGAGAAAGAGAGAAGAAGGGAGGAAGTAGGAAGGGAGAGAGAAAATGAAAACACTGTTTTCTCATCAACAATACACAAGTAAAATTTTTTAAAATTATTATCTATTTGCAAGCAGAGAGAGACAGAAAAGAGATAGAGAGAATGGGCGTACTAGGGCCTCCAGCTGCTGCAAGCAGACTCCAGATACATGCACCACTTTGTGCATGTGGCTTTACATGGGTACTGAGGAACTGAACTCAGAGCATAAGGCTTTGTAGGCAAGTGCCTTAACTGCTAAGCCATCTCTCCAACCCACAAGTAGAATTTGAAACAATAAACAATAAATATGTAAAAAGATGCTACACACCATTTGGCAGTGTCTTTCAAAACTATTATTACAGGAAGTTAACCTGAAAATGTCACATACTGAGTAATTCAACTATGTGTCATACACTTTGGAACAGGAGAAACTATAAAGATAGAAGTTTCCAGAGACTGGGATGACTGAAAGGTGGAGCACAGGGGATCCTTAGGAGTAAAAATATTCTGTGATATTATAATGGTGTATACCTATCATGAAACATTTGTCCAAATCCACTAAGACTGAATCCTAATATACAGAATTTAGCTGATAATGTGCCAAACAGTGAGCCATGAGGTGTAACTGTTGGGAGCCACTGGGCTGGCCTTGAATCCATAGTTCTGGGCTGTTTGGCAGCAAGACTTTAGCACCTACATGTGAGCAAGATTATGTATATTCAGTGTTACTGATAAGAGCTGGGTTCCTTAAAGATTTATGCTTGTATTGCTGGGATCAGAGGGTTTGTTTGTTTCACAACCTTGGAATAATCTTTTGTACTGAGAAGTGATTGAAGTGCAAAACCCTGTAACAGAAAGGAGTTGTTTTGATAGAAACTTGTGTGTAGGTCATGGAATTTTTGTCCATGGGCAAACTGTTTGCAATAAGATATAAAAAAGGACTGTGGAGAAACAAACGTGGCTTCAGTCCTGGACTGGAGTGCTTGCTTTCATTCTTTCTCCTGTCTTTCTTTAATCCTCACTCCCCATCAGGCTTGAACCCTTTCAGCTGGCAGGCTCCAGCACGTAACAAATGTACTACACTGGGGTAATCTTGATGGTAAGAGAGGCAATGGGGCAAGAGATGTGTGGGATCTTTCCGTATGTTCTGCTCAAGGTTGCCGTGAGCTTAAAACTACCATGTATGTGCATGTGTATGTGTGGTGCTGGGGAGCAAACATGGCTTCACATACACTATGTGTCCAATCCCCAACAAACACTTTAAAAATAAAGTCCAATACTTTAAAAAAAATTGTTTATAAACTTGCAATAAGTAATCCAAAATGAAGTGAATGCACAATTCTATGAACAACTGCATCAAAAAGAGTAAGAAACTAAGGTCATTTAGATGAAGTATAAGTTTATACCACTAAAACTACAAAATAGGGACTGGGGAGATGGCTTAGCCGTTAAGCGCTTGCCTGTGAAGCCTAAGGACCCCAGTTCGAGGCTCCATTCCCCAAGACTCACGTAAGCCAGATGCACAAGGTGGCGCATGCATCTGGAGTTTGTTTGAAGTGTCTAGAGGCCCTGGTGTGCCCATTCTTTCTATCTGCCTCTTTCTGTCACTCTCAAATAAACAAACAACTAAAAAATATTGTTGAAAGATTGACAAAGCTGAAAAAAAAAATCACCTGTTCACAACATGCAAATTCTTAACACAGCAATACCTCCTAAATATGATCTATAGATTCAAAGTAATCTTTTACCAGAATCCCAGTTGGATATTTTGTTTTCTTATTTAAAAAAATATTTACTAATTCATTTATTTGAGAGAGGGGGGCTGGCCTCTGACCACTGCAAATGAACTCCAGTTGCATGTGCCACCATATTCATCTGTCTTATGTAGGTTCTGGGGAACTGAACGAGAGTTCTTAGGCTTCGCAGGCAAGCACATTAACTGCTAAGCAATCTTTCCAGCCCTTGGTGTTGTCTTCAAAGCAGAGTCTCACTCCAGCTCAGATGGCCTTGAACACAGCTATCCTCCAACCTCAGCTTTCCAAACGTTGGGATTGAAGACATGCCCCACCACACCTGGCCTACCGGCTGGTTTCTTTCTACAAATTTGTAGGATCATTCTGAAACTCATAGGGAACTGCAGGATTCAGAATAGTTATTTTTAAAAAATCTGAAAAAAAATTTTTTTGAGATGAGTCTCACTCTAGTCCAGGCTGACCAGGAATTCACTATGTAGTCTCAGGGTGACCTCAAACTCATGACGACCCTCCTACCTATGCCTCCCGAGTGCTGGGATTAAAGGCATGCACCACCACACCTGGCTTGAAAATGTTTAAATTTATAGAGCTATACTCTGCAATTTTAAAACTTACTACACAGACAGTATGGTATTGAAATAAAAATAAACACAGTGGGTACAGAGATGGCTTAGTGATTAAGAGAAGACATTCTGAGAAGCTTGAGGACCCATGTTCAACTCTCCAGGTCCCATATAAACCAGATGCACAAGGTAACACAAGGGTGCAAGGTTGCACATGTGCACAAACTGGCACACACATCAGGAGTTTGATTGCAGTGGCTGGAGGCCTGCCAATTCTCTCATTAAAAAAAAAAAAACAGAAAATGGAACAGGATGGAAAGCCCATAGTATACTCATTTTTATACAGACAACTGATTTTTGATAGGGTACCAAGTCCATCCAATAGAGAACTATCTTTTCACCAATCCTGCTGCTGTTGTCCACTTGATGCTGGCCAGGAGGTAATGTCTACCCTCTGCTTATGCCACATCCCCCAACCCCACACACACATCATGGAGATTCCCTTCAAGTCGGTAAGGCAAAATAAACCTTTTCCCAACAATCTGCTCTCGGTCAGGTGTTCTCTGCCAACAACACGAACTTAACTGCAACAGTAAAGATGGTATTGGAAGTGGGGTGGGATTGCTGCCAGACACCTGTGTGGCTTTGGCCTTTTGGAGCTGACTTTCAAGAGGAATGTTGAAGGATTTGAAATTTTGGACTAAGAGATGTCTTGTGGTCCGATAAGTACAGCCTGATGGACTATTCTGGTCAGAGTTGAAAGATCTGAATGCAGTAAGAACTGTGGACTGTGAGATTTGGCTTATCAGTGTGAGAAAGAGCTTTGCTTCAAGTGGGCTAGAAGCAGTTTGTGTGAGAGGCTTGCTGTTATACCCATCCTAAGAATTTATGCATAGTTCCAGTGTAGAAATGGATATGGCACAGAAATGAAATCTTTGGGCTGAAACTGTCTAACTGCAATTGTTTGAAAGACAACCACTGAGATTGGGCCAGCTGACCTGCATTGGGACAGCAGAAAGAATGCAAATGAAGTTTTCCAGGACTGTGAGCGGCCTAGCTGGAGGGGTGGAATTGGAACTTCAGAAACTTGTTGCTGATTAGAATTATCAGATTTGGAGCTACAGAGTTTGATGTTTGCCCTGGCTGCTTTAAATCTTGTATTGGTTGAATATTTCTTTGCTATGTCCAATGTAATCTTTTGCAGTGTGTTTATTCTGTGCCAAAAAAAGAATATACAAATGACCAATAAACATACGACAGTGAATACCCATTAATCATAGAAGAAATGCAAATCAAAACTATTAGGTAACATTCACAACTCACTAGGATGGGAACTAATAAAAAAGTGTGAGGGTTTAAAGAAATCGAAACTCTTGATATATTGATGGTGGGGATTTCAAGCAGTATAGCTAGGCTTTGGAGATGGCTCAGTTAGTAAAATGTTTGCTACACAAGCATGAGGTCCTGTGTTCAGATCCCCAGGACTTGCTGGCTAGCTAGTCTTACCCAACTGATGAGCTTTAGGTTCAGTGAAAGAGCTCATCTTAAAAAGGTGGAGAGTGATCGAGAAGACATATGGACCATGACTTATGGTCTACACATGCACACATGTGCAAGCACACCGCACACACATAAACATGTGTTTCTATATATACCACACATAAAAGGTATAGCCACTTTGGAGGAGTCTGGCAGTTCCTCAAAATGTTAAGTAGAGTTTTAAATGACTCAGCAGTCAGTAAGCTTACCAAGTCTGTTTCATTTGTCAAGTGGGAAAAATACTTTCCTTAGCCTGTTGCAAAGATTAAGACATTCCTGTTACTACATAAGAATAGTTATTTGTCAAGACTGGATTGCAACCCCTTTCAAGCCAGAGCCTGAGTCTCTTATAAGTACTTTATCCAAATACATTTATTTACAAAATGAAGGCCCAAATAAAATACTCTATTTTTTCCAAAATATTTATTTATAAAGATGGGGGAGGGGGAGAGAGAGAGAGGAAAGAAGAGCAGAGACTAACTGGGGAGAGAATGGGCACACCAAAAGCCTTTTGCCACTGCAAATAAACTCCAGATATCTAAGCCACTTTGTGCATTTGACTTCATGTGGATTAGGAATCAAATCCTAGCCATCAGGCTTTACAAGAAAGCAACTAAGCACTAAGATATCTTTCCAGCCTGGAATATTCTATTTTAAAACACTCTTTCTCACCTAGAAGAGTTTGGTGTTGAGAACATGGTAGCTTTAAAAGCCATTCACAAATTTAAAAAAGTTTAGGAAGTGGGGTTAGAGAGATGGCTTAGTAGTTAAGACGTTTGCCTGTGAAACCGAAGGATCCATGTTCAACTCCCCAGGGTCCCACATAAGACAGATCTACAAGATGACTCAAGCATCTGAAGTTCAATTTCAGTGACTGGAGGCCCTGGTGCACCAATTATCTCTTTCATAAAATGTTTTTTAAAAAAAAGCTAAGTAAGTGGAGTGTGACGTGTCAATCAAGAAAATGATGCACCATGAAAATCTGAACACTGTAATATTCTCTTTCCCCACAGCAGCCCTATAAAGGCCATAAGGATGCAAAGTGCATAAGGATTTTGCATAAGGGTACAAAATGCCAGAGGCAGAGAACGGCCCTATTGTTTCAACTTTAGCATGTTCCCAGTTTGAGTTGGACTGACTTTGTCTCAGCAGATCCTACTGGTTCTTAAGAGCCTAGAAAAGCCAAATGGTACCTACAAAGAGGTAAAAAGAGAGCCTACTACTTAAGGGCTGGCCCTAGGCAAAAGTAGTTTAACACAAACAAACAAAAAATGTAGTCAGAGTGTAAGTGAAACCACATTAAAAGGTAGGGGATGGAGAGATGGCTTAGTGGTTAAGGGGTTTGCCTGTGTAGACCGAGGACTCAGGTTTGATTCCTCAGTACCCAAGTAAGCCAGATGCACAAGGTAGCATATGCATCTGGAGTTTGTTTGCAGTGGCTGGAGGCCCTGGCATACTCATTCTCTCTCTCAAATAAATAAAAATTAAAAAAGTTGGGGGGGGGCTGGAGAGATGGGTTAGGCGTTAAGGCTTTTTGCCTGCAAAGCCAAAGGATTCCGGTTCTATTCTCCAGGACCCACGTAAGCCAGATGCAAAAGGAGGCACATACATTTGGAGTTCCTTTGCAGTGGCTGGAGGCCCTGGAGTGCCCATTCTCTCTTTCTCTAAAATAAAAAAATAAAATATATTTTTAAAAATCTGTTTAATTTTTTAAAATTAGTTAGATATCCATATGCAGGTGTTTCTGGAACATGTCAAATACACGGTCAACTCTTCACATCCATGGGTCTTGTTCTGTGGATCCAAACAACTCTAGATTGTTAATACTGTTAATACAGTATTAATATTAATAATATTAGTAATAATTTTATAATATAATAAAATTAGTAATAACATTATAATAGGCATTATAAAAAAACAAAATTTTTGTGTACATGAGAGGGATGCAAGTTACATGCAAATACTATGCCATTTTAGGAGATGAGCATCTGTGGATTGTGGTATTGGAAGGTGAGTCTAGAATCAATCTCCACACACATGAGGGGCAACTCTATGTTTAAAACCAAGAAAGCATGGGAAATTGTTTGCCAGTACTCTCTTAACTTAGCCCACCCCAGTAGGGCCAAAGAAGATCTTACTGCAAATAGCTATAGAAAGGCAGAAGAGTTCTTGGAAAAGAGGCAAGACAGCCCTTCTCACACCATCTACTGAAATATATAAAGGACTAACTAGAGCTTGAGAGATGGCTCGGCAGTTAATGCATTTGGCTGCAAAACCTAACAAGCCGGGATTGATTCCCCAGTACCCATGTAAAGCCAGATGTGTAAGGTGGCACATGAGTCTGCAGTTTGTTTGCAATGGCCCTTGCACACCCATTCTATTTGCCTCATTCTCTCTCAAATAATTAATTTTAAAAGAAACCTAAAAGTGAAGCTCTTTCCCCTGGTGATGGAAGAAGTAACTATTGATTACTTTTCTCCACTGTCTGAGTTCTCCATCATGAACATACACAGACATAAACAGAAAGACATACATTATTATAGTTACCTTTGTATTGCTGGGACAAAATCCAACCAAAAGCAGATGATGAAGCCAGACATGGTGGCGCACACCTTTAATTACAACACTCAGGAGGCAGAGGTAGGAGGATCCCCGTGAGTTCAAGGCCACCTTGAGCTAGAGCGAGGCCCTGCCTTGAAAAGGCAACACCACCACCAAAATATTATGAGAAGAGAGGACTTACTATGGCTTAGTCTCTAGGGGAAGCTTCACGATGGCAGAGAAAAGATGGTAGAACAGAGGCTGGACGTCACTTCCTTGCCACACTAAGTGGAAAACAGCAGCAAGAAAAAGAGCTCAACTAATACTGGCAAGCTGAAAGCTAATAAACCCCAAGGTTCATACCCAGCAACACACATCCTCCTTAAGGCCCCACTTCCCAAGTTGCCATCAGCTAGGGACCAAGCATTCAGAACCTCTAAGTTTATGGGAGACATCTAATTCAAACCACAACTATTCAATAGGGCAGGCGTTAAAGAACAGGTAAATCTTTTTATAAAACTTTATTTGCTGCTTCCATGAATTGTGGCATGGTTCCTAAGAAAAGGAGGATATAAACCAGTCATTAAACAGGAGTTATTAGTCCCTTAATAAGTAGAGAAATCCTAAAATTCTTTCCCGTAAGTTTCATCATACAGGTATCAAACAGGAAAGACAGTGAGGGTTCAACCATCAAGCACACATCTACATGACAACTTTAAGCTCCCACACCACATGGATTCAGGGCCACTAAGTCTAATGTTGGATTCAAGATTAAATGGAGCACTGCTTTATTTCTGCTAAGATGAAAAGAGCTAAGAAACAAATTTTAAAATTTCATAGACATGAAGACAAACTTGCAGAGAAAAGTGTTTACTTAAAAAGTACTTTGCTTTTTTTGTTTTGAGGCAGTCTCTCACTCCAGCCCAGGCTGACCTTGAACTCATAGTAATCCTTTTAACCTCAGCCTCCTGAGTGCTGAGATTAAAGGCATTGTTTTCTTTAAATAAATATATTATTTATTTATTTATTTATTTATTTAATTCATTTGAGGGAGACAGAGAGAGAGAATGGACGTGCCAGGGCTTCCAGCCACTGCAAATGAACTCCAGATACACGCGCCCCCTTGTGCCCCTGGCTTACATGGGTTCTGGAGAATCGAACAGGGATCCTTTCGCTTTGCAGGCAAATGCCTTACCCACTAAACCATCTCTCCAGCCTGGCATTGCTTTTAAATATTATTTATTTATTCATTTATTTATTTGACAGAGAAAGAGAGAGAATGGACATGCTGGGGCCTCCAGTCACTGCAAATGATTTTAGACACATGTGCCCCCTTGTGCATCTGGCTAACATGGATCCTGGGAAATTGAACCTGGGCCCCTTGGCTTTGCAGGCAAGTGCCTTAACTGCTAAGCCATCCCTCCAGCCCAGGCATTGCTTTTAAATAACCAATTGAGGTTAGCAGAGAAAGGCATAATTAAGAACAAAACAAATGTTTTGTGAAAACCAATTTTACTTAAAAATACAAATGCAACTAATAGATTCTTCACAGGCAGAAGACAAAGATAAGCAGTGTCCAGGACTGCTCTGAAGGCATAGCAAAGTCACCACTACTGTTTAAATTACTCAAGTCTATCCTAAGGGAACCTTGCCTTACTGTCAAGTTATATTATCAACATTCCCTTATCTATGCATCACATTTGTATGACAGCTTTCCTGGAACAGATTGTGAGATAAATGCCACATTGCCTAAATCCACCTCACTGGACCTTTAAGATTACCCTAGGACAGATGACAATTATTTATAATTTCAGGCAGAAAACAGAGTCTCAAAGAGACTCAGCTGGGGCCCAGAAAGCTAGTGAGAAGCTATGCAGCAGTCACACTGTCAGGCGTCACCAAGTAAGAAAAGTCTTTGTACTTCTAGATGACTGCAAAACCATTACTACGGCTCATTTCCTTGAGTAGACACTCTAGGAATAATGAGGATGTTTCCTTAGCTCCACTATACTTGGTTAAATAGAAATCTGGCCTAGCAAGACACTGCTAAAAAAAAAAAAAAAAAAAGTCAAGACCTTTATCAAATAAATGAGCATATTAAAGAAAGAGCATACAATCATAACATTGCCACAGGCCAAGGGCATAAAGTGTATGTCTTCAAAAATACCTAGGAAAGTTAAGTCCCAAGTTTAATATTATAAACTTGAATCTATTTTTAAGTGTTAGTTGCCTGAGGTAAAATAAAATTTTACACAATTTCAGTGTAAAGCACCAGAAATGAACACTAAAACTGTTCGCATCAAAGTAACAACAACCAAAAAAAAGTATCACAACTACAAATGCAGAGGTACCAGTTACAAGAACTAATCATTTCACTTAACATTTCCACTTACTTATAAAACTTTGTTCATTAAATTGAGCAAGGGAGTCTGTGAAACTCTTAATGTATTGGCAACAAAATGCAAACAACTATGATAGCTTCTTTATTAACAAATTATGCCACACAAGCCAGGTCACTTAAAAAAATCTAATTACAGAGGTAACAGAAACTGTGTACTTACAGCATCAACATAAAATTCTGTAGAAAGTAATTTTGAATCTGGGCAGATTGTTAATCTAACGGTTAAGAAGCCAGCAACTGGACTGTGGTGCAAGTCCTGCTGGGAGCTCAAGGGGCTGGCCCTGCTTTGCATACTTGTAATGATAGCAGTTACACCAAAAGGATACATGGGGTGATGCAGCCAAAGAGGTAAAGAGGAGGAGAACTACGTATCACATTAGTACAGAAAAGACCACACAAAGGACACTAGAAGTTGAGAAGGTATGAAAGACCAAGCAAAACAAGTCAGCTCTCTGGAGTGGCACAAATTCTGAAGTCATATGCCTCTTGTTGTAAGTGAAGTATGGAGTCCTCATGTGGGCACTTCTGTGTGTCAAGTCCGTTAGCAATTTAAAGAAAAACAAAAAAGCTGTTCAGAAGTGAATGCAGCTTAAGGACAAGAGAGTAACCATCAACAAAGTAGTACATTCTTGATAACTAAAATATATTTAGTAAGCCAAATGAAGCAAGTGAGAAAACGTGGATGAAAATGTTTTGTTGTAACTAAAACCGTATCCTGAGTAACTGAAAGAAAATCACACAAGTGGTTTTCGAAGTGCAACAAAAACAGCCACAGGCATGGTGTTTAAGGGCAGCATGGAATGAGACAAGAAGCAGCGTTTAGGTCCTTCTCTTGATCATTCAAACATTCCTAGCTGTGTGTGTGGTTTCACAAAAGATTAATAAAAGAAGGAAAAAGAAAGATCTGATGTCATCTCTTGCCATTTTTTCCTCAAATTTGAAAGTCACTGCTGAGCTAGAAACTACATTAGTAAGAAATACAACCAAAGATCTAACATAGAATTTCTATGTCAGTGTCATTAAAACATGAAGTTCCAGAGATTGTATATTATAGCATACTGTTCTATAAGATAAATGAACAAATTAAGTTTTTAAATCTATCCTTCTGCCTCCCAACAACTAGTATTTCTGGACATGGCAAAGAAAATTCTAACAGACCTCAAGCACACTGCATCCTTAAGCTGCAAATATTCTTTCATAAGAAGGTAAGACTCAAATTTACATTAAACACTAGAATGAGAATGTACAATCACTGAAAGTAACACAGTATGCCAGGCCAGAATCTGCATAGTTGAACATAATGACTAACAGAGAGCAGCAAATCCCAGCACTTCACTCTGCATACATTAGCAAATAATGTTAAAGTGTAAATGTCAACAACACGGGGCCACTTTCTCTGATGGATCATGAAGAGTAAAACTAAAGGAAAAGTGGAACCCAAGCTCTAGCCACTTATTGAAATTTCATTACTTCAACAAAATAGAGCAGATCTCTATGGAAAGGATTAATTCAGCAAACAATTTCTTTCCATCTACTTTTTTCCTTCATAATAAACTAAGTTGCTGTTGTTCTAGAATCAGTTATTACATCTTTTTAATTAGAAAAGTATTTACATAACTTTATTGCTGTTTATTGTAACAAAAAAAAATTAAACTGGTTTGTTGAATCCATCCAGTAATGTATGAAATTGAAATCCACTGTTCAAGAAGATACCATTATAGCTGAATGTATCTGATGCTCAGCGTACAGCATAAGTCCTGCATGTCACGTGGTTCTTGCTGGAGTCATTTATGTTCATCTCTCAAAAAGCCGAAGAATCCATCTGACATTTCAATAAATATTAAATTGAAAAAAAAAATAGGTTCCATGGACCAGAGATCCAAGAAAAGAGCAGTCTGATGATTGATTCCCAGAATCAAGTGAGTCCTCCTTTAGTCCAATGAGATAATGTCAGGAAGGTTACTTCCACTGCTGGTTATGACCCCTGTCTCACTCCTGCTGCTGGATGAACTAACATGAGTACTGCTTTCATGGGAGCTGGTGGTGGTGACGGACGTACTGCTTGCTGTTAGGGGTGAGGTGAGACTATCCAAAAACATAGGAGGACAGTACTGCTTGAAACAAACAATGATGCTGATGAGGAAAAGGCTATGTTGATCTTAAATAAAGAAACTAGATATTGTTATATATGCCCAAGTGACAGCTACACAGTTAAATCCCTCTGGATTTAAAAATATCTCAAAACTTCACATCTTTGGGTAGAAGATGGTATGAACTTAGATATTTTACAGTTATTAATGAAAGCAGCTTTATTTATCTTTTAAAATGTGTGGTACTTGTTTGTTGACTATATACAGAGGAAAAAGTACAAGTAATGTCAACAATAACTGAAGTCATTTAACATTAAATACTGGCCCCACAATTATGACTCATACAACCTCAAAAATAACTTAACAATCCAAACAAAATTCAACAATTTTTCAAAATTTAGTATAAAAAGTTCCAATAATCGTAAGTGACCAAATGAATGATGGCACTGGACTCCTATGAATAAACAAATATAAGAGTGCTTGTGTAATAAGGATGTTAACATTCATTCTAAACTGAAGGCCACATGGTATCAAATTACCACAGGATGCTCAGAGAATCATATAATCACAAAACTTTGGAATAAAATTTAAAAGAGATCTAACCTAATAGTCCTTGCAATGCTTAACATCCTTCTCCAAGTACTCATTTTTAAAGCCCTCTTACCATCCTGGTTGCTTTAAAATCCAAATATGAGTGTAATAATGTAATGCTGACGACGAAGAGTGGACATGTTAAACACTCTTTTATACAACACTGTAGAATGTTTTAATAGAGAAACAACTGCACTGACTTTAGCTCAGAATGTCTAGTTGAATGCTGCAAGACATGCCCTGCTTGTCTTTATTTGGACAATATGAAAGATCAATAAAACTATCTCACTAATAGCCATCTTATATCTCATTCAGTTTATCTTCAGAGATACTTAACAATGGAACAGTAGTGTTAAACTGAAGAACTGAAGCTGTTCAAACTACACAAGGCTCATCCCAGACCACAGTTAGCCAATTTTGATAAGCCCATCAAATAGTGGCCCACAGTCCTTCCCTCCCTCCCTAAATGCTCACTACATGAGTCTTCAGGTTGGGACTTTGGAATACTACTTTAATTTCTTTTCTTGGATAGAAAACCCAGCCACACTAGAACTTTCAAATGGAACAGCCCCCATTTCAATCTGATTATCTTTCAAATAATGAAGAATTAAGCCAGTGAGCTAAATCTGTCTAATGAGCTTTTGTTGTTGAACTTCTCCATATAATTTTATATGTAATATAAGATTTTACTTGTACAATCTTAACTTCCAGGCACTCAACATTGCTTCTACTCATTTTAATCACTCAAACCCTTGAAAAGAAACACCAGCTCATTAGGATATAGTCTAAAATTTAGGTATGAAAGACAAAGTAAGCTGAAAATCATTAATTTTATTCCTCCAAACAAAACTGCAAAATACTCATACAGTACTGCTTTTCTATCATTGTAAGAATTCACTGTCCTGATTTTATGCAACTGGTCATTTTTACTTAGTATGACATAATCAACAATCAGATATAAATTAGTTGCTTAAATTCAGGATACATACCTGGGGATCAACTGGAATAAGGGAAAGAAAATCCAAACCTAAAACAAAAATGCTTTGTTAATAGTTGTCTCATATTTTGGAGACTAGAATTAATTCCCAAGATCATTCTGTACTTATCATAAGTCACAAAACATTTGTGGCAAGAGCTTGCCACTCTCATGGGGAAGTTCTAGAAACATGGTCAGTGTCTAAAACTCAAGGACCAACAGATTTCCTGACCAAGCAACTGGAAAAGCACCTCTCAAGAACTCAAAGACAACATTCCCAAAATTTCCAGAAGTAGCCAAACAAATGTTTTTATCACTTGTAAGAGAGGCAATTAAAAAAAAAAATCATGCTCTTTGGGCCACTGGGGGGGGGGGGGGGGGACGGACAGCCGGGCGTGGTGGCACACGCCTTTAATTCCAGCACTGGGGAGGCAGAGGTAGGAGGATTCCTGTGAGTTCGTGGCCACCCTGAGACTACATAGTTAATTCCAGGTCAGCCTGGGCCAGAGTGAGACCCTACCTGACGGGGGGGGGGGGGGGGGGGGGGGGGACAGGACGGGACGACAGCGTACTAAGCCTCCTAAGATGTACGCCACACCGAGGGTCATTGTGCAGTTGTCTATCGTCAATGGATAGCTCTGTCCCCAACCACAGCAGCAGGACAAAGTGTATACAGTGTGATACATGCATTTGGTTACTGCTCAATAACAAGTTAACAGTAATGAAGGATTACTAGGTTCTCAACTAAGGCAATTTTCTAAACCAAGGAACTGGAAATCTAAAGGTAGAGTTTTGGAAACAGGAATATAGGAAAGTGTATACCCCATTATTCTGAAATATTAAAGTAGCAATAATTAATAGTAAAGTTCATGTCTGAAAAGCTTGGCAATATATTTCAAAATTGGCTTCCCCAAGTGTGGTGAAAAACTTTTCAATTATTTCAAAACAATAAAAAAGAAACCACATACTAGGTATAGGCCATTTAGACCAGTGTCTATTCAATTCCATGAATGTGTATATGCTGGCATTCAATGACACTCGAAATATAACAATCAGAGAGTCAGTCTGTATACCAGTCTGAAAATAGACATTATCGAGGAGGATGCTTGAAACAGTTAATACTAAATAGATATTTTAAAATACTATTAACTAATAAGCAACTTGAACTCAAAAACTTTAAAAGTAGCCAGGCATGGTGACACATGCTTTTAATCCCAGTACTTGGGAGGCAGAGGCTGGCGGACTGCTGTAAATTTAAAGCCAGCCTGAGACTACATAATGAAATTCAGATCAACCTGGGCTAGAATAAGAATGTACCTTGAAACCTCCCTTCCTCCAAAATGTATGTGTGTGTGTGTATTTATTTATTCCCTTATTTCTAAATGAATGTATTTTAATTGCTTATCAATGATACAAGCTGTGCCACCAATCATATGGAATGATGAATTATTGAAACGATTTCTAGAAGGTTTTTAAAGCTTGGTTACTTTAAGTTTATATTTACCTGTTAATAGCTATATGATAAAATAGTTTGAGCCAACAATGGACAAAAGGAGTCACAATTCACCTTTGTAATGATGACCTCACTAAATTCATAATCAGAAGGTATTTAAATAACACATCTTTCACATTAATGATAATATTTGATAAATTCTCTATTTCTGAGAAGTAATTCAAAATGTCAGCCTTTATATGTCTTCTAAGAGTATATAACATTCAGTGTTCTATCACTGATCAAGTCACAAGAGTTTAATGGAACACTATTCAATTAATTTTACAAATTTCTATTTTGCTCCAAATAGTGCAATGTTTTTAGAAAAGCTTCTACATTTTCATAGCTTTATAATTTTGTATTTTTCATTGCTTTTTATTGTCACTGTTTTCAGATTTTTGAAGAAGACTTGCACTCTGTACCCCAAATTGACCTAGAACTCATAAATTGTCCTAGCTCTGCTTCCCAAGTGGTGGGATTACAGGCAAAAGCCATCAGTAGTGTGTGGCTTAGCATTATTTTCAGTGTTTACTACTCATTCCATTTTAATAATTGAAACTATATAAAGCTAAAGAATGCATGAAGATTTCTGATGAAATACGTGTAGTGAAACCAAATCATGTGAAAATTCGCAGTTTTGAAATTGCTCAACCATTGGCATCTCATTGCCTTAAGTGAATATACAGGCTTCATATAATCAAATTATTTTTGCAGCTCTATCCTATGAGGCCCATACTGAAGACCAAAGACTATATGTATTTTAATTACTTCATATTCAGCTTTTCAGATACATTGTAATTCTCTTTGACTAATTCATGTCTCCACCATGTGTAAAATCTATTTAGAAAGCTATAAGAAATATATATTTGTTTTGATATCTCATCCATGTATAAGTAGAATATTGTAACTTAAAAATCTGGGCGTGGTAGCGCAGGCCTTTAATCCCAGCAATCAGGAGGCAGAGGTAGGAGGAGCGCCATGAGCTCGAGGCACCCTGAGACTACATAGTGAATTCCAGGCCAGCCTGAGCTAGAGTGAGACCCTATCTCGAAAAACCAACACAAAATAAAAAATAAAACCCTAATAAAATATAAACATTTTTCCAAACTTTTGGATAACTGTGTTATAACCATGACAGAGGTGATGTTTATACCAAATCCGATAAGGTGTTTTTAAACTTATTTTTTAAATTTAAATTTTATTTTATTTACTTATTTATTTGAGAGAGGAGGGCAGATATATAAAAAGAGAATGGGTATACCAGGGTCTCTAGCCACTGCAAATGAACTCCAGACGCATGCTCCACCATGTGCATCTGGCTTATGTGGGACCTAGGGAATCGAACGTGGGTCCTTAGGCTTTATAAGCAAGTGCCTTAAAGGTTAAACCATCTCTCCAGACCCCAATAAGGTTTTAATGTGACTATTTTTTCAAAAACATACAGTCTCAAGACTCACTTAGCATTTTGGATGGCATTCCTGATAAAAAAAAAAAAAAAAAAGCTAAACTACCAGCAAAATCTGTTATTTTTACTTTTTAAGAAGGTTATTAACCCACATGACTTTTGGGATTGAATACAGTACCATGTTTCTCATATGTATTGTCTGTGTGAGGCTTCTGTTGTGGGAAGAAATGGGCTCAGAAGTAGGAGTTCCTTTGAGCCCCACAGGCAACCTAGCCCTAGGTGCTGCCTTAGTCTGGGTTCCATGTTGGTCTTCAAGGCCTAACTGTTTTTAAGTCTCCAGATTCTTCTGCAGGGCAAAGTGAGCCAGCTGCAGACCTTGAACATAAACCAGATATAGTCCTGAGGCCCAGAGGACAGGAAAATTTGGTGGTAAGGCAGGCATTTGTGTCTATCTAAACTGTCTAGCTTTAATAAAGGTGATGAATTAAAAAAAAAAAAAAACTCGGATGAAATAGTTCCATCAATTAAAAGTTTTACTGACTTATTTTATTTATTTTACCATGTTTCAACTGTAACATATCATCTTGATTATTTTTTGTCTTCAGTAAGTATTTCATAGTTAAAAATGCCATTTTGTGCTTGCTTTGGCAGCACATATACTAAAAATGCTCAGTTTTTAACTAAATGTAAGTAGTGTTAAAATTCTGATGGTACATTCTAAATGTTCTTGTTTTATTAACACTGATAAAGTTGTAACTTTTAGATGCTTCATTAAGTAAAATGGATCATAGAGGTTTTCCTTACTTGAGACATAAAATTTTCACAAAACATAAATGCTACATTGTTAAATAGGTCAAGTTTTAGCACTTTCAAACTGTAACGATACAACTTTTGAGCACCATTCGCACCTGACAATATGGCACTAGCAATAATAAGGTAGTCATATTTTTCTTGAAATAATCAAGCTGTTTTCCACTCCATAAACACAAATAATTTGTTTATTTTGCATTCACTGTTGCACAACATCAGAAGCTGCTCCAAGCTGCAGTTCATTATTAATATCAGTTCTTCTCTGTTCTCCTGCAGATTCAGAAGATTCATGTGTGTGAGGTTTCAAAGGAATGCAAGAAAGGTATTAAAACTTTGTCTTCTCCCCATTCTTGCTGCTCTATTTCATATTTTTACTATAAAATTATCAAATTTATATCAAAACTGTACATTATAACTACATAAAATTACACACAAAACCAAGTTACTAATTATAAAAGAGTATAGGTACAGTAATTACTACATAACTCAACAATAAACTAGCAACTGTTTTGGACCTATTTGTCAACTGGTAAGAAAGCTTTTAAGCATTTTACCAACAAGATACTAGTTTGTATTGAAATATAAACCATGGATATTAATATTTCTAAAAGCTTGATTGCACTTTATGAAATAAACAGTTCATTTTTTTTCAAATCTACACATTTTCAAGACACAAAATTTCACTTAGCGCTCAAAATTTGAAATAATGTAAAATTTCCCAAAATTAAATAAAAATCAATTCAAACTCATAAATTGAGTATTAGTAGGACTAGTGATTTGTATGTTATTTTATGTATTATTGCTAAATGCCTAGGGTCATGCTGACAAATAGAAATGTTCACTTTCTTTTCTCAGTACTAATTTTTAACTGAAGGTCTTAAGGAAGCAATTTATTTTGCTATGTTCATTTAAAACACATACTAAAATGGTAAGTGGAGACTTCAAACTAGCAAAAGTTAAAAATAACACATGACTACTAAGAATTAAAAACTTCCAAAAAGTTTCCAAAAGGAAGAAAAACATGAGAAGATTCCAAGCCTTGGTATACAGACAGAAGTTATTTGAACATCTGGAATTTTAAAGTATCGATTGTTTTTGGCCTATACCAATAATTGTAAAACTTAAAAAAAAAAAAAAAAAAAAAGGAATCTTTGTCATGAGACCATGAACCCTCACCTGGTATTATAGTATCAATCTTTGTATACAATGAATACTTTATAATTGGCTTTACACAAAAACTATTAAAACATTAACTCCCAAATTATGTATGAAACAAACACACATGTCCTACACATGTCCTTCTTTTTTTAAAGACTCTTTTAGTGGATATTGTTCTTAGTCTATACTCATTTCCACTACATTTTATTAAAATAGTTAAAACGTAATTCATGTGATAAAACTACTGAACTAGATAGCACAGCAATCAATTATTTCAAAAACATAAATTCTGCCCAACAGAATAAGTATTGTGTTCATAATAAAGACCTCACAAAGAGGAAGAAAAAAAATTAAACTAAAGGTCAAAATCAGCTTCATAAAATCTCAAAAATAAGAGGGATGTGTATTCCACTAAAATGCCCTTCGGAAGAAGGGACTATGAATATAATAAGCACTCAATGAAACCTGCTCAAACCTGACAAAATATGTATGAACACAAAGGCTCTGGAGAAAGGTAAGAAGAATAAAGGTGAAAAGTTTAAAATTCATAATATGGTCTTGGTTAAGTTGTAGGACTAAGGCTATTAAAACTATTTTAAAATTTTAAATGCAGTTAATTACACATACCACAGATACCTCTCCAAATATTAAGATCTATTCTAGAGAATACATGGTAGAACCTATCTTTATAGAAAGAAAAATTCACAGGGTAAAGTTGACAGGGACAATTGGGCCCAAACTATCAATATACTCTGAAGTTCTAAAGAAAGACTTCTGAGGAAATACCCTCTCTGACCTGTAAAGCTGCTATGGCAAATAAATCAAGAAAAGGTCTAAGAACAAATTCTCTATAAGAAAGAATACATTCTACAAAAATTTTCTGCTATAATTCTGTACTTCCTATCTATAGAAATCTGTAGATTCTCAGTAGTTTAAATAAAAACTGTATATGATATACTAAAAACAGTAACATTTCTATGTGAAATCCCTCACATTTCTTTCACATTTGCACTGAAAACGTCAAAACTCTACTGATTTACTCTACTGATTAAGATTAAAAATAATATAACCTCCCATACCCAACTCCAAAAGAAAGCCAACAAAAACTCTCCACATACCTGGCAAGTCTGATGACATGCTTGATACTGGCGTGTGGTGGAATGGTACTGCGTAGTCTGTTAATGAAGGTGGAAGAGCAGCGGGATCAACCGAAGTCACACTGGGCACCCTTACAGAAGATGGCTGATACATGAGAACCCTGTTTTAAATAGCAAGGGAAATGACAATCTGACTGTTAGTTCACAGGAGAGAAGAGATAAACCACTGGACATTCTCTGATATACGTTCACTAAATGAAAGCACAACTATATGGCAGCAACTCACTACACAACACTGCACATGAACCTCTCCTCTTTATTAACAGTATTCATTCTAACATGATGCATTAAAATATAATGGTGCTTTCATCCACAAACAGAAATATACATGTGTATATGTATGTGGATATAAGTAATTTATCTATAAGAAATTAAGACTAAGAGCAGGGCGTGGTGGCACACACCTTGAATCCCAGCACTTGGGAGGCAGAAGTAGAATTTCCCGAGTGTGAGGCCACCCTGAGCTAGATCAAGACTTTACCTCAAAAAAAAGGAAGTGAAAGGAAAAGGAAAAGGAAGGAAAAGAAAAAAGAAAAGAAAGAAATCAGGACTAAACTAGAGGACTCCTAAGGTTTGATTTAAATCAAATCACACTAGGCACCTAGGCTGAGGATACAGTTCAGTGGTAGAGTGCTTACCTAACATGCACAAAGTCCTGGGTTCAAGTCTAGCATGACAAACAAATGTCAGGTAGCTTGATGAGAAAACTACTAATATTTCAACCAAAATATACTTAATTCTACTTTCAATTTTTAGAATATAAAACCTTACGTGGAAATGATCTGAACAAAATTAGCCAATCCTAAAGCTACCCAGCTTAATAAGAAAACAAAGGAATGAGAAATGAGGACAAGATGACCAAGTACTGAGAATGGCCACCACAACACTATCATGTAAGAGGGTTATGCCTTTGAGATTAGCTGTTCATGTTACCACAAACACAAATTAAGACACAACAAGTACTTCACAATAATATAGTATAATATAAAAATATATGCATACTACATAATGAAAACTATAACTTTAAGAAGCAGTGTACTTCAGAACATTATTTCTGAAAAGGTGCATTCTTAATGAGATTTCATACTCTTCCTATTTTGCTTGCATTTTCTCTTAGGCCAGGAGAAATAACTAGTACTTTGTAAGAAAACCATCTTGAAAATATGTAAGAAACGAAGCAACATTACTGGACGATGGAGAGACATTGACCATCTAGGAAGAGGGAATGAGATGCTAGAAAGGGGCAAAATATTAAGGTTAGCATTACAAAGGTACCAGTCAACTGACATGAGCTTAAAGACTAAGTTTGGAAAAGACAATTACAAAACTGTAGAAAGCACAATTTTGGAGGTTGAGGATGTAGCTTTATATGGTTTGTATAGAAAGCACAAAGCCATGAGTTTGATCCTGATTACCACATAAAACCAACCATGGCATCACGTCTGTAATCCCAGCACTCAGGAACTAGAAGTAGGAGAGTCAGAGGAAGTTGCTCAAGGTCATCCAAAGTACTTATTAAGTTTGAGGCCAATTGGAACTACATGAGAATTTGTCTCCAAAAACTTCCCAAGATACATTCAGCAAGAAAAGCTAGCTCCAGATCTTGCTCTGTCCCCTGCTGCTGCCAACAGGGCAGGAGGTGGCTGGCAAGGCTATGCCTTCATAAAAAGATAAAGGTCACTACTTATTTATACTTTTCTCAAACAATCCACTAACACAGCTGTAAAGACTTGGGATCTGTAGAAAATAAGATCAAAATCAACATCAAGATACAGCACTTATATTTAAAATAAGGACAGTTTAGTTTACATAGCAGAACCCTTTATTAAAAATCAACTTCGAGCCGGGCATGGTGGCGCACGCCTTTAATCCCAGCACTTTGGGAGGCAGAGGTAGGAGGATTGCCATGAGTTTGAGGCCACCCAGAGATAACATAGTGAATTCCAGGTCAGCCTGAACTAGAGCGAGGCCCTACCTCGAAACCCCCCGACCTCCCCCCCCCCCCAAAAAAAATCAACTTTGAGAGCTGGGCACGGTCCGCACGCCTTTAATCCCAGCACTTAGGAGGCAGAGGTAGGAGGATCACAGTGAGTTTGAGGATACCCTGAGACTGCATAGTAAATTCCAGGTCAGCCTGGGCTAGAGCAAAACCTTACCCTCAAAAAACAAAAACAAAACCGGATATGGTGGTGCATGCCTTTAATCCCAGCACTTGCAAGGCATAGGTAGGAGGATCGCCATGAATTTGAGGCTACCCTGAGACTACAGAGTGAATTCCAGGTCAGCCTGGGCTACAGCAAGACCGTACCTTGAAAACCCTCCCCCCAAAAAATCAACTTCGAGGGTTGGAGAGATGGCTTACAGGTGAAGGCATTTGCCTGCGAAACCAAAGGACCCAGGCTTAAGGTGACACATGCAACTAGAGTCGTTTATAGCAGTTGAAGGCCCTGGCATGCCCATTCTCTCGATGGATGGATGGATGGATGGATGGATGGATGGATGGAAGGAATGTGTGTGTGTGTGTGTATCCTCTTTCTCCCTCCCTCAAATATATAAAAAATAAAATAAAATCAACTTTTGAGGCCAAATGTGGTGCCACACACTTTTAATCCCAGCACTTGGGAAGAAGATGTAGGAGGACTGCTGTGAGTATGAGGTCAGCCTGGACCTACAGAGTAAGTTCCTGGTCAGCCTGGGCTAAAGTTAGATCCTACTTCGGAAAAAAAAAAAAAAAAAAAAAAAAAGCTTGGAGGGGTGGAGCAATTGCTCAGCAGTTAAGGCACTATGCCAGATGGCCTGGGTTCAATTCCCCAGTATACATGGAGCAGACACAAACTGGAGCATGCATCTGGAGTTTGTTTGCAGTGGCAGGTGACCCTGGCATGACAATACTCATTCATTCTCATTCTATCCCTGTCCCTCACTCTCTGTCTTGCGCTCAAAGAAATAAAACTATCTTTAAAATATGAACATCAGGCTGAGTGTTGTAGCACATGCCTTTAATACCAGAACTAAAGCAGCAGAGAGAGGAGGATCACTATGAGTTCGAGACCAACCTTAAGACTAATGCCAAGTCAGGTGAGCCAGAGCAAGACTCTACCTCAAAAAACAAACAAAAAAATCAACTTTGGACTGGAGAGATGACTCAGCAGTTAAAGATGCTTGCTTGTAAAGCCTGATGACCCAGGTTTGATTCTCCACTGCCCATGTAAGCCAGATGCACATAGTTGCGCATGCGTCTGGAGTTAATTTGCAGTGGTAAGACGGTCTGGCATTCCCTTACACACACACACACACACACACACACACACACACACACACACACACTCCCTCTCTCTCTCTCTCTCTCTCTCTCTCTGCTTGGAAATAAATGGTTTATTTAAAAAAAAAATCAACTGCAAACACAGTAAAGTACTTCTTTTATACCTCAAAGACAAAGAAGTGGCATGGCTCAGCCGGTGAAGTATTTGACCAGCATGCTTCACAAAGCCATGGATCTCATTCTTAGCAATGCAAACTGAACAACAAGTCTCAAATAACAAAATGAAACAAACACACAAATGTGGGATTGAGGAGGTTGTTCACTGTTAAGGGTGCCTGCTTATAAAGCCTGACAGACTGGGCTCAATTCCCCAGTACCCAAGTAAAGACAGATGCTCAAAGTGGCGCATGTGTCTGTCTGCAGTGACAGGAGGCCCTGTTGTACCCATCCTCTCTCTCTGCTTGTAAATAAATAAAAATTAAAAATTTAAAAGAGTTTAAAAAGCCTAAGGACTCAGGTTTGATTCCCTAGTACCCACATAAGCCAGATGCACAAGATGGCACATGCATCTGGAGTTTGTCTGCAGTGGCTAGAGGCCCTGGCATACCCATTCTCTCGCGTGCTCTCTCTCTCTCTCTCCCCAGTCTCTCTTAAATAAATAAACAAACAGAAGTTTTAAAATCTTGTTGCTGATTATTCATAGAATTCACAAATACATACTCAGGCACAAACACATACACTTTTCATGACATGACAGTATAGCATAGAAGTAAGTTGTTAGTATGCTGCGATACAGCAAACTAGGATTCTAGATCATGTATAACATCAGAGACTTAAATGGAATTCATACTCGGTGCAGATTTAGATAGGTTGACAAATCTTACTTGTGCACTTAAAGTTCACTGTGTACTTCCACCTTTTGACCATACAAATATAGAAGAGATTTACAACTGCCACTAATTCTCAATCCATATTTAATTTAATCACACTTAGTATTATTATTCATTATTCTATATCTCCTATTTTTAGAGAACCTCATCAATAAGAAAGCAACCACCCATTTTTGTCAAGGAATGGGGCAGAAGTGTAACATGTAAAGCTAACTTAAGTTTTCTAAGTATTTTCATGGTAACAGTATTTTACAGACAGTGACAAAACTACATTTGAAACTACACTAGAAGCTGAGCATGGTGGTGCACGCCTTTAATCTCAGCACTTAGAAGGCAGACGTAGCAGTATCAATGTGAGTTCGAGGCCAGCCTGGAACAACTCAGTGAGTTCCAGGTCAGCCTGGGCTAGAGTGAGACCCTACCTTGGAAAAACCAAACAATAACAAAAACCCTCCACTAGGTATAGACTGCTCTCAAAATGGTTATTTTCTCCAGGTGTAAGCAATAACTTCCTTCTGGGTTCTTCAATAAACTGTTCATAACTTTAGTAAGACATTATACCTCTTGAACAGTACCCTAAAAACCTAAAGGTAGAAAAGGGCTAGTGATGACAAGCATTGCACAAAGCTACACCATGAGATTTGACAGACAGCATCCAGTCTGACAAAGGTGTGCTTTTCTAATACGATATATCAACTAGCAGCTTTCAGGAAGCTCCATTAAAAAGTGTTTCCAGACTTCTGGTTAAGATGGCGGTGTAGGAACCACGCCAAAGCTGCCTAGGGGAGAGAAAGCCAAAGAAAACCTAGCAAAATATACACTGTTACTAAAAAGTGAGGTGTATAAGAAATTAAAATGGCAGCAGAGAAGTAGGAGAGATCCAGAGCATCCACAGCCCACACGGGCAGGCCGATGCGGCTCCGCAGCTGCGACAGCAGATCCTGTAGCGGATCAGCAGCTCCAGCAGCAGTGGCGGCGGTGCCAGGTATGCAGGGCCACAGCCGCCAGGCTTGGCTTGCCCTGCAAGAAAAGCCCGTGTCCAGCTCCAGAAAACAGAACAACGGTCCAGCAACCCAGCCAGCCTACTCGAAACCACAGGGCACAAAAGAGGGATGAAAGTAGAGTGCAGCATAACTGAGACAAAAATCATCCAAAAAGGTAATTGGTATTACATCAGGGAAGGGTCTCACTTGGTCACAAGCTGACTTCGAACCCTCAACAGACCAGAAATCTCTTTGTGGATAGAGGATCTGGTTGTTATACTACCTACTCTTGCATAAATACTTGGTGTTGTTTTTCATTGAATGCGTACATTGTTTAGTTAAATTTTAGAATCTATCTGTATTTTACTCCCACAGCAGGCAAACCCAACCCCTAGGAACACACTTGTACATACTCTGAGAGTCTTAAGAGCCACACCTAACACCTTAAGCTCCTACCCTGAAGCTATATAACATCAGATTGATTGATACATCATTGCAGCTAACTAGAAAATCCAAGCATTAACTTTATCCAAGATACAAAAATATATACATTATAACACAAGAAACACCAAATATCAAGACAATATAAATCCACCAAAAAGTATTAACGCATCAGAAATGACCTCCAGTGAGAACGAGTTAAAGGAAATGCTTGAGAAAGATTTCAAAATAATGATTGTATGTATGTTCAAAGAAGTCAAAGAAGAAACCAAAGGACAGAAAGAGGAAATCAAAGGAATCAAAGACACAGGACACCAATTTAATGAAATAAAAGAATTCAATACAAGACATAAATAAGGAACTAGAAATAATAAAGAAAAACCAGTCAGCATTATTAGCAATGAAGAACACAGTTAATGAAATAAAAAACTCTGTAGAAAATCTCACCAATAGAATGAATGAAGGAGAGGACAGAATATCTAAGCTAGAAGACCAGGTGGCAGATCTAATACAGTCCAACAAAGAGAAAGACAAACTAATAGAAAAGTATGAATGTGAATTTCAAGATATTTGGGACACTATGAAAAGATCAAACATAAGAATTCAGGGCATAGTAGAAGGAGAAGAATTTCACTCCAAAGGCATAGTAGGTGTCTTCAACAAAATCATAGAAGAAAACTTCCCCCAGATTGGGAAAGAGGTGCCAATGCAGATACAGGAAGCCTTTAGAACACCAGCCAGAAAAAACCTGAAAAAGAACCTCTCCTCTCCATATTATAATCAAACTACCAAACACACAAACCAAAGAAAAAATATTGAAAGCAGTCCTACAAAGGCAAGCCCACCAGGATTACAGCAGATCACTCAACACAAACTTTAAAAGTCAGAAGGGCTTGGAGTTATGTATTCCAGCTTCTGAAAGATAACAACTATCAACCAAGGTTACTGTATCCTACAAAGCTATCCATTCAAATAGATGGAGAAATAAGGACATTCCATGACAAAAGCAGGCTAAAGGAGTATTTGAAGACAAAACCAGCTCTACAGAAAATACTTCAAAGAATCCTCCATGCCAAAGAGAAGGAAAAGTACACATATAAGGAACCAGGAAAATACAAACAATACTCAAATACTAGTTAACACAAGAGAGCAAAAGTAGAACCGGAACTACAAAAAAAAAATGGCAAACATAAATACACACCTTTCAATAATATCTCTTAATATCAACGGCCTCAATGCTCCAACCAAAAGGCACAGGTTTGCAGACTGGGGTAAAAAGTAGGATCCTTCAATTTGTTGTCTCCAAGAAACTCACCTTTCTACAAAGGATGGACATTACCTTAGGGTGAAAGGTTGGAAAACAGTGTTTCAAGCAAATGGGCCTAGAAAACAAGCACGGGTTGCTGTCCTAACATCTGACAAGGTAGACTTCAGTCCAACATTAGTCAAGAAAGATAAGAAACGTCACTTTATATTGATTAAGGGCAAACTTCAGCAGGAGGATATTACAATCCTAAACATATATGCAACTAACATGGGGGCTCCCAAATTCATCAAACAAACGCTATTAGAACTAAGGTCACAGAAAACACCAAACACAGTGGTAGTGGGTGACTTCAACACCCCACTCTGATCAATTGACAACTCATCCTGGGAAAAAATAAACAGAGAGGCATTTGGACTAAATGAAGTCATAGAAGGAATACACCTAAGAGATATATACAGGACATTCCATACAAATGCTACAGAATATACATTCTTTTCAGCAGCACATGGAATATTCTCTAAAACAGACCATATATTAGGACACAAAGCAAATCTTAACAAATACAGGAAAATTGAAATAATTCCTTGCATTCTATCTGACCACAATGGAATCAAACTACAAATCAATAGCAAGAAAGGCTACAGAGTATACACAAAATCATGGAAACTAAACAATACACTACTAAATGATGAATGGGTCAATGAAGAAATCAAGAAGGAAATCAAAAAATTTATAGAGTCAAACGATAATGAGAACACAACATACCAAAATCTCTGGGACAGAATGAAGGCAAATTTATGAATGAGGCAAATTTATAGCTTACAGTGCCTGTATTAAGAAATAACAAAGGTCGCAAGTAAACGACCTAATGCTTTACCTTAAAGCCGTAGAAAAAGAAGAACAAGGCATACAAAAATTCAATAGACGGGAAGAAATAATAAAGAGTACGGCAGAAATTAATGAAATAGAAACAAAAAAAAATGCAAAGAATCAATAAAACAAAGAGTAAGTTCTTTGAAAGGATAAACAAGATTGATAAACCCTTAGCAAATCTGACCAAAAGAAAGAGAGAAGAGACACAAATTAATAAAATTAGAGATGAAAAAGGCAACATCACAACAGATACCAGAGAAATTCAAAAATCATAGACATACTATAAAAACATATAGTCCACTAAGTATGAAAATCTGAAAGAAATGGATGATTTCCTTGATTTATATGACCTACCTAAAATAAATCAAGATGAGATTAGTAACTTAAATACACCTATAACAAGTAGGGAGATCCAAGCAGTTACCAAAAATAATCCAAACAGAAAAAGTCCAGGCCCACATGGATTCACTGCTGAATTTTACCAGACCGTCAGGGAAGAACTAACAAGATTGCTTCTTAAGCTTTTCCATAAAATAGAAAAAGAAGGAATCCTACCAAACTCCTGCTAGGAAGCCAGCATCACTCTGATACCAAAAACAGGCAAAGATACAACAAAAAAAGAAAATTACAGACCAATCTCCCACATGAATATAGATGCAAAAATTCTCAATAAAATATTGGCAAACAGAATACAAGAATATATCAGAAGGATCATTCACCACAACCAAGTAGGCTTTATCCCAGAGATGCAGGGATGGTTCAACATAAGCAAATCAATAAATGTAATACATTATACAAATGGACTGAAGGACAAAAATCATATGATCATCTCATTAGACGCAGAAAAAGCATTTGACAAAGTCCAACATCCCTTCATGATAAAAGTCCTACAGAGCCTAAGAATAGAAGGATCATATCTCATAATGAGAAAAGGCTATTTATGACAAGCCTACAGCCAACATATTACTAAATGGGGAAAACTGGAAGCTTTTCCATTAAAATCAGGAACAAGACAAGGGTATCCACCGTCCCCACTTTTATTTAATATAGTACTGGAATTCTTAGCCATAGCAATAAGGCAAGAGACACACATAAAAGGGATACAAATTGGAAAGGAAGAGATCAAGTTATCATTATTTGCAGATGACATAATTCTATATATAAAGGACCCTAAAGACTCTACCAGCAAACTGTTAGAACTGATAAACACCTACAGCCATGTAGCAGGATACAAAATAAATACACAGAAATCAGTAGCATTCCTATATGCTAACAACAAACACACAGAGGATGAAATCAGAGAATCACGCCCATTCACAATTACATCAAAGAAAATAAAGTACCTTGGAATAAACCTAACCAAGGAAGTAAAGGATCTCTACAATGAAAACTATAAAATACTCAAGCGAGAAATTGCAGAAGACACTAGGAAATGGAAAAACATCCCTTGTTCTTGGACTGGAAGAATCAATATTGTGAAAATGGCAATCTTACCAAAAGCAACCTACACATTTAATGCAATCCCCATCAAAAGTCCAAAGACATTCTTCATGGAAATAGAAGAAAACAATCCAAAAATTCATTTGGAATCACAAAAAACTTCGAATATCTAAAATAATACTGAGCAACAAAAATAAGGCTGGTGGTATCACCATACCTGATTTTAACCTATACTACAGAGCCATAGTAACAAAAACAGGATGGTACTGGCACAAAAGCAGACATGTAGATCAATGGAACAGAACTGAGGACCCAGATGCAAGTCCAGGTAGCTATAACCACCTGATATTCAATAAAAATGCCAAAAATACTCATTGGAGAAAAGACAGCCTCTTCAGCAAATGGTGTTGGGAAAACAGGATATTTACCTGTAGAAAGATGGAAATAGATTCTTCTCTCTCTCCATGCACAAGAATTAAGTCCAAATGGATTAAAGACCTTAACATTAGACCTGAAACTCTGAAACTGCTAGAGGAAAAAGTAGGGGAAACCGTTCAACATATGGTCTTGGCAAAGACTTTCTGAATACAACCCCAATTGCTCAGGCAATAAAACCACAGATTCACCACTGGGACCTCGTGAAATTACAAAGATTTTGTACTACAAAGGACACTGTGAATAAAGCAAAGAAGCAACCTACAGAATGGGAAAAATTCTTTATCAGCTATACATCTGATAGAGGATTAACATCTAGGATATACAAAGAACTCAAGAAGTTAAATAATAAGAAATCAAACAAGCCAATTAAAAAATGGGCTATGGAACCAAATAAAGAGTTCTCAAAATAAGAAATACGGATGGCATATAAGCATCTAAAAGGATGTTCTACATCCCTAGTCATCAGGGAAATGCAGATTAAAACTACACTGAGATTCCATCTCACTCCTGTCAGATTGGCTATCATCATGAAAATAAATGACCATAAATGCTGTGAGGATGTGAAAAAGAGGAACCCTTCTACACTGTAGGTGGGAATGCAATCTGGTCCAGCCATTGTGGAAATCAGTGTGGAGGTTCCTAAGACAACTAAAAATAGATCTACCATATGACCCAGCTATAGCACTCCTAGGAACATATCCTAAGGACTCATCTCATTTCCTTAGAGATACTTGCTCAACCATGTTTACTGCCACTCAATTCACAACAGCTGGGAAAAGGCACCAGCCTAGAGGTCCCTCAACTGATGAGTGGATAATGAAGATATGGCACATTTATACAATGGAGTTCTACTCAGTGGTAAAGAAAAATGAAGTTATGAAATTTGCAGGAAAATGGATGGATCTAGAAAGGATTATACTAAGTGAGGTAACCCAGGCCCAGAAAGCCAAGTATCGCATGTTCTCTCTCATATGTGGATCCTAGCTACAGATGATTGGGCTTCTGTGTGAGAAGAAAAAAGTCAGTAGCAGAGGCTAGCAAGCTAGAAAAGAGATATAAAGGGAAGAGAAAGGAAGGGATGGGGGTACTTAATAGGATGGTATTTTCTATATGTAAGTAGAAGAACAGATTAATGGGGGTGAAAAGGCCCAAAATGAGGTCTGGGGAAGAGATTGAGTAAAGGAAAGGTGGAGGGAGGGCTAATCAAAATCTAAGAGGCTATAAATAAATCATATGGAATCCTACTTTTTTGGACAATGGAACACTCAGGAGCCATAGATTGTTGCTAGAAAATTTTCAGTGCCAGGAGTGGGATATCTTCCAGTGAGTTGTTGGCCAGGGTAGACCCTGATGACCCCAAAACATTATAGGCCATTGCCGAGGCCCTTAGTTTCCCATCAGGAACAGATGGTAAGACCCTATTCCTGAAGACTCCACATATTTGGTCTGCAAGGCCACTGAGAAATCCTGCTGGAACTGAGCTGATAACCTCCTCCATGTAGACCAGCTGACAGAAAGCTGGAAGAAGCCATTCTGCATGCAGTTCAATGGGAGAGAGAGAAATCACCAGTGAAGATACACAACAGTGGACACTGCAAGCCTTATATTTGGCCAGCCACGCCAAATGAGCCAATGGGTGTAATAGTGGCCCATCTATTATGGAGGGAACCAATCACCCTCTAATTGGACTGGAGGCCTGCTACATGGGAGGGAATACATTCCTGATACTGAAAACTTAAAACAGGGGTAGTCATGAGCTCTAGGGGTGTAACATCTGCTGTTGTCCGGCTAAACGTATATACTATGCTTATCAAACTGCCCAGTAAGCACTTCTGTTAATGTTCACACCCTTATATTAATGCTACTCTCACTTTTGGTTGAGAATCTTCTCTTTTCAGATGGCAGTGACCTTGGGACGACTCAGAAGGTATCATGGTGATGGAAAGAATTGACTGCAGTGCTCACTACTGCAATATCTGTATCACACCTTCCAAGGCTCAGGGTCTAATGCGGAAGAGGTGGCGGAAAGAATGTAAGAGCCAAAGGAAGGGCAGGACTCCCTACAACATTGGTCCCTCCAGATACAAAATGGCCTGGATATCCATGACCTCACAGTGCCTGACACTACCTGCATAAGACCATCATAAGAGGAGGATAAGATCATGATATCAAAAGTAAAAGAGAGAGTGATTGAGAAGGGGAGGGGATATGATGCAGAATGGAGTTTCAAAGGCAAAAGTGGGGGGAGGGAGGGTATTACCATGGTTATTTTTTATAATCATGGAAGTTGTTAATAAAAAAATAATAATAAATAAATGAAAAAAATGTTTTTCCATATCATCTTTCCTTGTTCCTATATCTGCTAAATGCTATAACCACAAATGAACATTCTGCTAATCAAGAGCTTCTTGAAGAACTTTACAGTAGCTGTAACTTAGTCTCTTCTCCAGGCTTAACACCCTCATTTCTGAGACACATTTATCTATCATACTCCAGATTCCACTACCTACTAAGGCTGCTTCTTCCCCTGGCTGCATTCACTCTCATTTCCCAGTGAACAGCACTGGCTACAGTACGAACAAAGTCACATAACCTGAATGTTGGACACCATACTTATTTCACAAACGCAGTCTGACAACAAATCAGTTTAAGCAGTGAACCCTTTACATCATTAAGCAAATTCAGATATTTTAAAGGGTTTCTACCAGAAACAGCATTTACTGAATACTTTTCAAGCATAATTAAATAGGGATGGAGGAAGCATATATCAACATGAGAATGGCAGTATACAACAGACCTAAAGTCTGTATCATACAAAATGGGAAAATTTCGAAGCATTCCTACTAAGGTCTGGAATTAGGCAGGGGTGCTCATGCTCACCACTGCTTCTCAACATAGTATTTGAAGTCTTAGTTCAAGCAGTAAGACAAGAAAAAGAAATAAAAGGGATACAAAATGAAAAGAAAGAAGGCAAACTAGCCCTATTTGCAGATGATGTATTTCGATACATAAAAGAACCAAAAAACTCCACCAAAAACACCCTAGAAGTGATAAATGTTTTCAGCAAAGTGGCAGGATATAAACTCAAAAATCACTATCCTTCGTATATATGAATGACAACAATAAGAAAAAGAAATCAGGGACGTTTTCCTGATTACAACCAACAGACAGAACAACACACACATGAAAATCAAATACCTTGGACTGCCCTAACCAAAGTAAAACACTTATACAATGAAAAACATAAGAACACTGAAGAACGAATAGAAGGAAGACATAAGATGGAATGACTTTCCATGCTCATGGATTAGAAGAATTAATATTGTTAAAATGGCCATCTGACCAAAAGTAATATAAGGATTCAATGCAATTCCAATCAAACTCCCAGCAACATTCTTCACAGAGTTAGAAAAAAACAGCCTCGAAATTCATATGGAAGCACAGAAGGCCATGGATAGCCAAAAATGCATCCTATCTGATTTCAAGTTATACTATTAGGCCACAGTAATAAAAGCAGCACGATACTGGCATAAAAACCACATCAATCAAGGGAATAGAAGTGAAGATCCAGGTATGAGTTCAAGTAACTACAGCTACCTGATCTTTGACAAAGGGGCAAAAAGCACTCACCAGAGCAAAGACAGCATCTTCAGCAAATGGTGCTTGAAAAAGTGGATAGCCACATATACAAGATGAAGTTGGACCGCCTCCTCTCACCTTGCACAAAAATCAACTCCGAATGCATCAAGAAACTCAGTAAGACTCAAAACTCAATTGGAGGCCGGAGAGATGGCTCAGCACTTAAGGCGCTTGCCTGCAAAGCCTAAGAGCTAAGTTTGATTCCCCAGTACCCAAGTAATGGCAGATGTAAAAGGTGGCGCATGTGTCTGGAGGTCCTGGCATTCCCACTTTCTCTCTTTTTATCAGTGTCTTTCTCCCTACCTCTCAAATAAATAAATAAATAAATAAAATATTTTATAAAAACGTTAAAACAGGGGCTAGAGCCGGGCGTGGTGGCACACGCCTTTAATCCCAGCACTCTGGGAGGCAGAGGTAGGAGGATCGCCGTGAGTTCGAGGCCACCCTGAGACTTCGTAGTGAATTCCAGGTCAGCCTGGGCTAGAGCGAGACCCTGCCTCAAAAAAAAAAAAAAAAAAAACAAAAACAAAAAAAAAAAAAAAACAGGGGCTAGAGAGATGGCTTAGCAGCTAAGGCACTTGCCTGCAAAGTCTAAGGACCAAGGTTCAATTCCCCAGTACCCACATAAACCAGACGCACAAGGGTAGCACGCATCTGGACTTCACTGCAGTGGCTGAAGGCCCTGGCGTGCCCATTCTCTTTCTCTTTCTGCCTGATTCTTTCAAATGAATAATGAAAAATGTTTCTGTTTTAAAAGTTAAACTAGAGCTAGGGGTGGTGGGGCACACCTTAATCCCAGCACTTGGGAGGAAGAGGTAGGAGGATTGCCATGAGTTTGAGGGCACCCTGAGACTACAGAGTAAATGCCAGGTCAGCCTGGGCTAGAGTGAGACCCTACCTTGAAAAACCAAAAATAAAATAAAATAAAAATGGCCGGGTGTGGTGGTGCACGCTTTTAATCCCAGCACTCGGGAGGCAGAGGTAAAGGAGGATCATCATGAGTTCGAGGGCACCCTGAGACTGCATAGTGAGTTTCAGGTCAGCCTGGGCCAGAGTGAGACCCTACCTCGAAAAACCAAATAAATAAATAAATAAATAAATAAAATAAAAATGAAGACTTTAGCCAGACATCGTGGTACATACCACCAAGCACATCTGAGCACTCAGGAGGCAGACATAGAATGACA
This sequence comes from Dipus sagitta, assembly GCA_036346955.1. Taxonomy (NCBI): domain Eukaryota; kingdom Metazoa; phylum Chordata; class Mammalia; order Rodentia; family Dipodidae; genus Dipus; species Dipus sagitta. Next base: position 36,645,013 of record CM070771.1, read on the forward strand.
TGAGATTGAGGTCACCCTGAAATTACATAGTGAATTCCACGTGAGCCTAGGCTAGAGTAAAACCCTACATCCCCCCCCCCAAAAAAAATCCAGACATGGTGGCACACGCCATTAATTAATCTCAGTGCTCAGGAGGCAGAGGTAGGAGGATCATGGTGAGTTCAAGAGCATCCTGAAAATATAGTGAATTCCAGGTCAGCCTGGGCTAGAGTGAGACCCTACCTTGAAAAACAAACAAACAAACAAACAAACAAACGAAAAAAGGCCAGGTGTGGTGGCACACTCCTTTAATCCCAGGACTCTGGAGGCAGAGTTAGGAGGATCGCCGTGAGTTCGAGGACTCCCTGAGACTACAGAGTGAATTCCAGGTCAGCCTGAGCTAGAGTGAGACCCTACCTCAAAAATCCAAGAAGAAAAAAAAAAAAAGCTCTATTCATAATAGCTAGGAAATGGAACCAGCCTAGCTATCCCTCAACTGATGAATGGGTAATGAAGATGTGGTACATTTATACAATGAATTCCATTCATCAGTAAAGAAAAATGAAATTATGAAAATTTCAGGAAAATGGATAGATCTGGAAAGGATTATACTAAGTGAGGTAATCCAGGCCCAAAAAACCAAACATCACATGTTCTCTCTCATATGTGGAGCCTAGCTACAGATGATTGGACTTTAGTGTGAGTAGGAAGAAAACTCAGTAGCAGGAGTCAGCAAGCTAGAAAAGGGATATAAAAGGGAATAGAAAGGGAGGAAGGTGGTACTTAATAGGATGGTATTTATATATGTAAGTAGAACAGATTAATGGGGTGAAAATGCCTAAGTGAGGTCAGGGGAAGAGATTGAGTAAAGGAAAGGTGGAGGGAGGGATAGTCAAAATCTAAGAGGATAAAAATAAGTCATATGGAAACCTACTGTTTTGGACAATGGAACCGTCAGAAGCCACAGATTGTTATTAGAAAACTTTCAGTGGCAGGGATGGAATACCTTCCAGTGAATGGTTGGCCAGGGAGGTCACAGATACTCCCAAACATTACAAGCCACTGCCAAGGCTCATGTGTGCAGATGATGTTACATGTATGAAAGGTTGATTTTGGGTTTTGTTCACAACTCTATTTCAGGGAGTCTCACTCTGGCCCAGGCTAACCTGGAATTCACTATGTAGTTAGTTTCAAGGTGGCATCCAAGTCACGGCAATCCTCCTACCTCTGCCTCGAGTGCTGGGATTAAAGGTGTGCGCCACCATGCCCGGCTTGTTCAATATATTCTTAATCAAAGCTTGCCTTCCTATAAACATGGTTACTTGAAAATATTTGAACTGAATAAAAGCAAATTAAAGTTGTTTTCTATAGTTACGCCACTTCTCAGGGACATTTACAAAACCATCCAAGAGAAATTAGTTCTAAACAGTGAATTAACAAACCCTTTGGTTGGACTGCTTTGTGTTTCTGACATAAAGATGCATTTCCTTTTGGCAGGAGGGTCTTCCTCTTCATCAGAAGAGCTTTCTATTGTTAGATCAATAATATCCACTTTCTTCTTATTTGCTTCACTAGCTACAGTCACTGAACAAGGCTTACTGAAGACACTTGAACCTGGATATAGAAAAACAGGAGGAAAACAAAAACATCAAAGGTATAGCACAAATAATCTCTAGCTGTGTAAGTCTTTTAAGTGTGCAGCCGATGTATAACAATATATAACCAGGGAAACCACCTACGTTAGCAGGGACAGAGATGAACTCCCTAACTTGAGAACTCTGTTAAAATACTTCCATGGGAAGACAGTCATTACTATTGCTTTCTTTTCTTTCCTTCATTCCTTCCTTTTTCCTCTTTCTCTCTGTCTCCAAAGTAGGGTCTCATTCTAGCCCAGCCTGACCTGGAATTCACTATGTAGTCTCAGGGTGGCCTCGAACTCACGGCGATCCTCCTACCTCTGCCTCCCAAGTGCTGGGATTAAATAAAGGCCTATGCCACCATACCCAGCTCATTGCTCTTTCTTGACAGAAGTCAAAAGCCACCTTCAGAAAGCATACTCAAATCTCTCCCAGTCTAAGCACTGGGCTTAGGTAGACCCTGCTGCTGCTGCTCATTGTGTCTTCCAAGGCTAGCAATCACTGTACAGACAGACCTCAAGAATTCAAGAACTGGTCTCAGGCCATGAAATAAAAGTATATGGTTTGAGCCTGGTGTGGTGGCACATGCCTTTAATCCCAGCACTTGGGAGGCAGAGGTAGGAGGACGCCATGAGTTTGAGGCCAGCCTGAGACTACATAGTGAATTCCAAGTCAGCCTGGGCCACAGCGAGACCCTACCTCGGGAAAAAAAAAAAAAAAAGTGTATCGTTTGGTCAGCTATGTATTTCTATAGATATGTGGAAAAATTAAGACAGAATCAGTTGGTCTCAGGATATAGGACAGGAAGATATGCTTCACCACCTGCGTTATCATTATAATATGTGGCACAATTAAGTCTGAGTCACTATTGTTGCAATCTTGGTCAGCAACTCATCAAATTACTCCTCTCCATATTTTCATCAATAATGAGGGAAACTCTGCCATGAATTCGTAAGAGTAACAAAAACATGAGAACAATTAACATTGGTAAAAAAATCTTTTAGTTTTATTCTGTCATTTTACTTTTTAAATTTTTTGCTCCTTTTTTTTTTTTTTAAAGAACGTCAAAGAGTTAAAACAAAAAGGATCAAAGGAGACTAAGATTGCCTATGGATTTCAATTATATAAAGTGCCTTCAGTTTCTCCAGTCAGTGTGCATGAGTGCAGGCAACTGAAGGTCAAGTACACATTTAGGTGACCAAGGCAATGGTAAAATTCGTTTTCACAAATGAATAGGAGACAAGCCATTCACTTCCTTAACACTTTATGCCCACCAACCTCCATGTCCATCCATGGATGATAACACCTACCCTTAAGCCTCTACACAGGGTTCCACACACTGAAAACTATTTGTAAAAACCCAATCACATATAAATGTCTTTCCTAATTTTTCAGTTTATAACAAGTATTATCTGTTAAAATTATTTTAGGTGGACCAGGGAGGTGGCTCAGCAGTTAAAGGCACTTGCTTGCAGAGCCTATTTACTGGATCAATTCCCCAGTACCCATGTAAAGCTAGATGTCACAAATGCATCTGGAGTTTATCTAAAATACCAAGAGGCCCTGGAGTGCCCACACATACTCTCTTTCTGGTCACTAACAAATAAAACAAAAATTATTTTAGGTAACCTTTACTTATTTTACATATGAAAAACATTATTGACAAGGGTGATGCCAGGTGTGGTGGTGCACATCTTAATCAATCCCAGCACTTTAGAAGCAGAGGTGGGAGAATCACTGTGAGTTTGAGGCCAGCCTCCTGAAACTACACAGTGAATTTCAAGTCAGCCTGGGCTACAATGACACCCTCCTTTGAAGGGGAGGGAGGGGACAGGCTGATCATACACTTTAGCATATTTATTAAGATAAAAAGCATTCCTGATGTGATGGCACATGTGTTTAATCCCAGAACTCAGGGAGGCAGAGGTAGAGGAGGATTGATGAGTTCAAAGAAAAGTCTGAGACAAAATAAAAAAAAACAAAAACAAAAAACGGAAGGTGAAGGGAGGAAAAGGAAAAGAAAAAAAAAAAAAAAAGCCAGGCATGATGGAGTATACACCTTTAATCCCAGCACTTGGGAGACTGAGGTAGAAAGCTCATCACCATGAGTTCAAAACCAGCCTGGGACTACAGAGTGAATTCCAGGTAAGCTTATGGTAGAGTGATTTTCCCAACCTTGGAAAATCAAAAGTAAATAAATAGAAATAAAAATGTGTGGCAATTATGTGAGACAGATAGTCAAAAGATAAAGCTAGCAAACTAGACTCTAGAAATCATCTGAGTGGTAAAGGTTCACAATAACATGTTGCACAAGTCACACTGTTTTGCTCTCTGCTGTCATTTTGCACATACTTTCTATTTTTGGACACAGTTGGTTGGAGACTTTCATAGCTTCTTTCTTCGGTCTCATTGGACACCAAGAACCATCTTCTTGGAATTTAATCTCATCCACATCAGAACAGTCATTGAGAATTTCCATAAAAAGCCTGTAAATTAGAGGTACCTACAAGTCACGAATGGATTTATATGGTAAACAATGCAAACTGACTTTTTAATGTTTCCAACATTTCATAGCGACTATTATACCCACTTTCTTTTGGGGGTGTGTGTGTGCGTGTGTGGTGGTGGTGGTGGTGGTGACAGAACTCAATGCATACTTGCTAGACTAGTGCTTTAACAGTGACAAAAAAATCCTCTACTAGATTGAAGATCTCTAAGTCAATCAAAGAATCAAGTGATTTTGTGAGTTACCATCATAGTATCCGTGATGAAAAGACAAAGAGATACCCAGAGACTCCTAGTTAGGGCTAACAGTCAAGAAAAATCTCCAACACAGTAAAAAAAAAAAAAAAAAAGTTCAAGTAGGCAATGGTTATTATCATGCAATAAATTACTCACTACACTTGTGTTTAAAAAAAAAAAAAAAAGCCGGGCATGGTGGTGGCGCACACCTTTAATCCCAGCACTCAGGAGACAGAGGTAAGAGGATCGCCATGAGTTCAAGGACACCCTGAGACAACATAGTGAATTGCAGCTCAGCCTGGGCTAGAGCGAGACTGTACCTTAACAAAAAATGAGTTATGGGAAGAGGGCTTATCAGTTAAGGCACTTACTCGCAAAGCCAAAGGGTTCAGGTTTGATTCCCCAGGACCCACGTAAAGCCAGATACACAAGGTGGCACATGCATCTGGAGTTCATCTATAGTGGCTAGGGACCATGGTACACCCATTTTCACCTTCACCCCTCGTCTCTTTATCTCTCTCTCAAAAAAAAATAAAATAAAATGTTCTGAAATTTTAAAAAAGAAAGGGTGCTGGAAAGATGGCTTACTGGTTAAGGAGCTTGCCTATGAACCCAGGTTCAAATCCCCATACCCACATAAGCCAGATCTACATGGTGGCACACATGACAAGAGTATGCATGTAAAGCCATATGCACAATGTGGCACATGCAATGGGAGTTTGTAGACAAGAGACCCTGGTACACCCATACACACCCATTCTCTCCCTCCCTCCCACTGTGAAGAGTGTCTTTAAAAGAAAAAAAGGCAAGCTGGGTGTGGTGTCACATGCCTTTAATCCCAGCACTCAGGAGGCAGAAGTAGGAGGCAAAAGTAGGAGGATCACCACTTTGACACTACAGAGTGAATTCCAGGTCAGCCTGGGCTAGAGTAAGACCCTACCTTGGAAAAAAAGGAAAAAAGAAAAAGAAAAAGTGGTAGAATGGGAAATCATGACATTAAACAAAATGAACCAGACTCAGAAAAATAAATTCTTAAGACCCTACCTTGAGGGGGGGCATTAAGAACTTCATAGTACTTAATAATGTACAAATTTTTATTCTCTCAAATGATATTCAGCCCTTTAGATCCAGTTTCTGACATGGAACACATACCTAAATACTGTTACATGAATCCTAACGAAATGTGACAGAAGAAATAACTGCACAACTCATCAATAAAAGGCAAGTACAAGTTTATATTAAAAGCTCCAGGACATTATAAACACATTAGACAAATCCAAATCATTTATTTTTCTTTACAATGGCATGTTACGCTTTTAAATAACGTTTTTAAAAACGACACCTCACTTATTAAAATTTAGCCCATACAATTTTCTAAATTTTTACATGCACAACAGAATAATGTTTGGAAGTTGGGCTCCAAAGTCAGAATTACCTGAGCACCCACTACAGTTTGAACTTAGTAGCTATATAAATTGACTGCAATTATTTTTCGCCCCTTCTCACTTTGTTTTGTACTAATTTTCTAATTGCTCACCCAGAACTTACCCATCTAATATCAGACTTTCATAGGCAGCTTTTTTGTCACAAACTGGACAAATCCAGGTGGGCTTCTTCTCATTCATTTGTAGATAAAGTGCAGCATCAAAACACTGCAGATGTGTACAGGTCACTGCACGGCATGGGATTGTCAGTCTCATCTTTCCCAACTGCAAAACAAGGAAATAGCATAGAAATGAGTTCAGATAGGAGAACAAAGCCTCAAAGGGAAGATGAGCACTCATCACAATCTTAAAATGCCAGCATAGGGGCTGGAGAGATGCCGTAGTGGTTAAGTGCTTGCCTGTGAAGCCTAAGGGACCCTAGTTCAAGGCTCAATTCTCTAGGACCCATGTAAACCACATGCACAAGGTGGCGCATGCATCTGGAGTTCGTTTGCAGTGGCTGGAGGTCCTGGCGTGCCCATTCTCTCTATCTGTTGCTCTCAAATAAATAAAAATAAGCAAAAAAAATTTTTTTTTGACAGCAGAGGTCCAGAGAGATGGTTCAGTGGAGCCTGTTTACAAAGCCTTTACAAGCTTGGGTTCAATTTCACAGTAACCACATAAAATCCACAAAGTGGTCCATACATCTGGAGTTTGTTTGCAGTAGCGGGAGGTCCTGGGTTGCTGATATTCTCCCTCTCTCACCTTCCTTCCCTCCTACTCTGCTTGAAAATATAAATAAATAAATGTATGTTAGAAAACATGTCTCCAAAAGTGGTGACATATTGTCATAGTTTGAACAGATATCCCCAATAGATTCAGAAGTTTATTAAAGCTCGTAACTTAAGACCTCCAGCCACCTGACAGAAGGCTGTCACTGTGGGTAGATCCTGGGATACAGCCCTAAGGTGTTGAGGGTGGGAGTCTGTTCTTTAATCTAATGTATAGAGTGTGTGAGCTCTGCCTGGGGTTCCCAGAGTGTGCTTGCTTGTGGTACAGGTGGTGGTCTTTCTGCATGGAGTGGGTAAAGGGGAGCAGCTTCTTTTCCAATTATGAAAAGTCCCCTGGATCTGTAAATTTCAAATAAATCCCAATCCTCCCATAAACTGTGCAGAGTTTGGAGGTTCATCCAAGAAACGTGGAACTGACTATGACACAAATTGGTACCAGAAAAGGGGTGTTTTTCAGTGATTAATCTGACCATGTGGATTTTGGTCTTTTAAAACTTTAGTGCTAAGCCAGGCGCAGTGGCGCACGCCTTTAATCCCAGCACTCGGGAGGCAGAGGTAGGAGGATCGCCGTGAGTTCAAGGCCACCCTGAGACTCCATAGTGAATTCCAGGTCAGCCTGGGCTAGAGTGAGACCCTACCTTGAAAAACCAAAAAAACACTTTAGTTCTAGGCGGGGCATCATGGCACATGCCTCTAATCCCAGCATTCAGGAGGCAGAGATAAGAGGCTCGCTGTGAATTCGAAGCCACCCTGAGACTACATAGTGAATTCCAGGTTAGCATGGGCTAGAGCGAGGCCCTACATCAAATACAAACAAAAAAAACCTTTTGTTCTAGAAAAATGGATATGGACTTGGTAGTTACAATTGAAGATGCCTTCCAGAGGAATAAGCCAAATTTGATGAACCATTCTGCCTGAGAGTTTAAAAATGCCAAGTATAGGGTTAGAGAGATGGCTTAGCAATTAAGGTACTTGCCTGCGAAGCCTAAGGAACCATGTTCTACTCTCCAGATCCCAGGTTAGCCAGATACACAAAGGTGACATAATGCAAGGTCGCATGTGCCCACTAGGTGGTACAAGTGTCTGGAGTTTAATTTTAGTGGCTGAGGCCCTGGTGTGCCAATTCTCTCCATGCCCTCCACCCCCATCTCTCTAAAACTAAACTAAATTGGAATGCTAAGTACAAGCCAGGCATGGTGACACGTGCCTTTAAGCTCAGCACTCAGGAGGCAGAGATAGGAGGATTGCTATGACTTTGAGGGTACTATGAGACTACAGAGTGAGTTCTAGGTCAGCCTGAGCTACAGCGAGACCCTACCTTGAAAAAAAAAAAAAAACCAAAAGAAAAGAAACAGAACAAGAAAATGCTAAGTACAAAGAAAATTATATTTGGAGGCTTGCTTATGAACTTGCTAAGGAAAAAAGACTACCAAAAAAAATTTTTCCTAGAGCTTAGCTACTGACATAAGGTTGGCTGCATTCCGCTGCTGATGCCCAGAGAGTTTGATCTCAGTTAAATTTGTAATAGACTGATGTGCTTGACCAAAGATAGAAAACATAAAGGTATGTGATTTAAAATTAAAAAAACAAATCAAGTTTAAAATTTACAGACACCTGAGTCTGGTTTTAGGTTACTAAAACTACTATTGCCAAACACATTAACAATCTTAAAGAAGACTGTGGGCTGCAGAGATAGCTTAGGTGCTTGCCTGCAAAGCCAAAGGACCCAGGTTTGATTCCCCAGAACCCATGTAAGCAAGGTGCACAAGCATCTGGAGTTTGTTTGCAGTGGCTGAATGCCCTGGCATGGCATTCTCTCTATGCCTCTACCCCCCTCAATAAATAAATAAAAATTAGCCGGGCATGGTGCATGCCTTTAATCCCACCACTTCGGAGGCAGAAGTAGGAGGATCGCCATGAGTTTGAGGCCACCCTGAGACTACATAGTGAATTCCAGGTCAGCCTGAGCTAGAGTGAGACCCTACCTCGAAAAACAAAAAATTTAAAAATTTAAAAATTTTTAAATGTTTTAAAAATTTAAAAATTTTTAAATGTTTTAAAAATTTGCATATATAAAAAACAATCGTCCAACTGCTTTACATTAAAACAATGAAAAAAATGCCTGTAGTAAAGACTAAATGATAAAAATACAAAGTCTTAAAATAAATAAGCCCTACCATTCAAGGTCATGGTATATTTTATCCCTAAATTTAAAATATAAGCCGGGTGTGGTGGCGCACATCTTTAATCCCAGCACTTCCAGCACTCAGGAGGCAGAGGTAGGAGGATCGTCGTGAGTTCGAGGCCACCCTGAGACTCCATAGTGAATTCCAGGTCAGCCTGGGATAGAGTGAGACCCTACTTCGAAAAACCAAAATATATATATAGTCGTGTTCTACATAACTGATACTGGTTTCAAAACATTAAAAAAAATGAGTGGGCCTAGAGGGATGGCTTAGTGGTTAAGGTGCTTGCCTACAAAGCCAAAGGACCCAGGTTCAATTCCCCAGGACCCACGTCAAGTAGATGCACAAGGTGACGCATGCATCTAGTTTGCAATGACTGAAGGCCCTGGTGCACCTATTACCATATTCTCTTTCTCTCTTTCCCTCCCTCCCTCTCTTTTTCCCTCCCCTCCAATAAATATTTTTTAAAGAATGAGTGGAATGGGTCATAAAATACACATGATTCCAAGACCTTCTGCCAAGTAAGGACATGGAAAACAATATATTCATGTTTTATAGACTGAAAAGATTAATGTATGATGGATCTGTTTCCAGTTTAAGGTATGCAAATGTCCTTGAGCTCTGCCTTGGGTTCCCAGAGTGTGATGTTTATGGTACTGCTCGTGGTCTTTCTCTCTGTGTGAAAGCCAGCTTCATTCACCATTAAGAAACTTCTCCTGGAGACGGCTCAGGAAAAAAAAAAAAAAAAACAGGTAACCCAGAATAATAGGCAACCAATGACGTCATCATTTTTTTCATCATTTCTCTTAAACATGTTCATTTGGCTACAATTCATCTTTCAAATTTAGCTTATTAAGGATGAATTTAAATTAGTTCCCTTTCCTTGAGGAGTTCATAACAAAGCTGACAGGAAGGTTAGTCTATCTGCTGATGTTAAGCCATAAATCGAGCTGTTCCTGCAGGTGAGATTGTAAATGTGAGATCCCCTCCCTACCTCAGGATGCCGCTGCCTTTTCAACAGAGGTGCCTGCAGGTAGGAGCACCACCTGTACATGGGAAAGGGAACCAGAACCCCACGCTTCCCAGGCTGAGTCCCTACATGGCACATTTATGGTTGGTGACTTCAAGAAGCCCTGGCAGAAGTAAAAGACAGATGGGGAGAGACTCTTTGCCAACATTAAGAGGCTCCCCACAAGTTCCTGCTCCAGTCCTCTAATGCCTGCCGAGGAAGCCTTCCTCAGTCAACTCTATGGTGCCAGTTACGCCTATTTTTGTATCCTCTGTCCCCCAAACTTATGATAGAGCTACACCACATTCTTGCTTCCATGTCACTGTAACAGGGAACCCATGTCTATCTATGCGCTCTAGTAAAATGCCCCCCCCCAAAAAAAGAAACTTCTCCTGGATCTGTAAGCTTCAAATTAATCTCATTCCTCCCATAAACTATGTCTGGTTTAGAGGTTCATCCCAACAACATCTGTGTGTGACACATATTTTATACACAATTCCATATGTTACTTCTATTACCCAATGTGGTGACTACACATAAATCAATATACAGAGCACTTACATTATACAAAAGCGTAATTAATTTTCTTTGTCAGTGATAGAAATTTAAATTATTTCTAATCTTATCATTACAGTGTTAGACTACATACCACAGAACAAAATTTTTGGGTCAAAGAAAGAGCATATTTGTGACTTATCACACTGACAAACTACTTTCCATAGAAGAACCTTCTAATTTATTAATACATATGTATTCATATGTCAGTACAAGTGTTACAACTCTTGGATTTTGGATGACCTGTATAAAGATCTGAAAGACTGTTATGGATTACATTTCTCTAATCTTAAACTTTTTTTGTTACTTATAGGATAGAATTTGTTATTTATAGGAGCTCTTTTATTTAATTAATTATTTATTAATTCATTTGTGCGGAAGAGAGAGAGAGAATGAATAAATGAATATGGGCATGCCAGGGCCTCCAACCACTGCAAAGGCACTCCAGAAGGATGTACCACCTTGGGCATCTGGCTTATGTGGGTATTGGGGAATTGAACCTGGGGCCGTAGGCTTTGCAGGCAAGTGCATTAACTGCTAAGCCATCTCTCCATCCCTCTTTTTATTATTTTTTACCTATCTGGGGGCAGTCAAGGAGAGAATAGGTACGGCAGAGCCTACTGCACTGCAAATTAACTCCAGACACATGGAGTACCTTGTGCATATGGCTTACATGGGTACTGGGGAACTGAACCTGGGGCCTTAGGCTTCACAGGCAAGTGTCTTAACCACTAAATGATCTCTCCAGCCAGGAGCTCTTTATTTGAGAAAGAAAGTAAGCTTTATATGTGTTACGTGAACTAAAAATGTTTCATTTGTTTATGGAAATATTATATTAATATGAAATCAAATGTTAATTTCTCAGCATACTTAAAACATAAGTGTTCTAATTCATACTCCAATTAGTAGTAGAGGTTTACTGACATACAATATGTGCATTATTGTTTCTGTTTTTTTTTTGAGGTAGGATCCACTCTAGCTCAGGATGACCTGGAATTAACTATGTAGTCTCAGGGTGGCCTCGAATTCACAGAGATCCTCCTACCTCTGCCTTCTGAGTGCTGAGATTAAAGGCATGCACCACCATGCCCTGCACAATATGTGAATTATATCAGATCAGGTTTCCTTGGAAAACCATTAAACCTCCTCATGTATGTACTTTACAGAAAATATTTCCACAATCATTACTTTTGACTAAAAAAAAAAAAATTCTTTCTCCCAACAGATCCCATGCAACACAAACACAGGATCTTTGTCTATTTACTCTCTGTAATCCTACGATTTTAGCACAACACTAGCTCATAATATGTTGTTAGCATTAATTCACTAGGTTGTAGAATGAATAAAGGCCAGAAAAGAGGAGAAGAGAAAGTAAGAGGAGGAAGAAGGATTATGCATGAGTAGAATTTTTAGCATGTTCTGTTTTACCTTTTTAGCTAATCAGTAATTTCTAAGTCTTGTAAAATAAGAATGTAGTTATTTTGTAATTGAGTAAGAAAATAATTTAGCTAAATTAACATAAGCAGTAACCAATGCCTATATAATTTCACCTGCATGTGAAGAGTGTGAAGTACTTTCTAATAATTCCAGTAGCACCAGGAGGAGATTTAAACAAGAAGTATTAACATTACAAACGTAGAAAACTACATACCTAAGATCAAAACCAAGCAGCTCATCTTCATCACTGGCTATCCTGTCCAACCTAATAATCTAACTAGGATTCTAAGAGAAACCTTAAAAAGTGAGTGATTTCTTCTGGGCATGGTGGTTCACACCGATAATCCCAGCACTTGGGATGCTGAGATAGGAGGAACTTCATGAGCTAGAGATCAGTCTGGGCTACAGTTAGACTTTTCCTGAAACAAAACATAACAAAAAGAACTAGATTTCCGAGCGTGGTCGTGCAAACCTTTAAGCCAGGCACTTGGGAAGCAGAGGTAGGAGGATCGCCCTGAGTTCAAGGCTACCCTGAGATTACATAGTGAATTCTAGGTCACCCTGGACTAGAGTGAAACCCTACCTCAAAAATACAAACAAACAAAGATCTAGTAAGCATGCAGTAGAATTTCACTTGTTTATATCAACAGATCTCTGACAGTATGTACTTTCTCTTATTTTTCCTTCTTTTACAAGAAACTATGCCATTGGTTATCTAGAATCTATCAGCAGAGAACAAAAGGCATTTAAATAGTTTTAAAAATAAGATACAAGGGGGCTGGAGAGATGGTTAAGGCACAAGCCTGCGAAGATCTAAGGGCTCAAGGTTCAATTCCCCAGAACCCACGTAAGCCGGATGCACATGGTGGCGTATGTGTCTGGAATTTGTCTGCAATGACTAGCTCTGGAACACCCATTATCTCTTTCTCTCTCTCTCTCATAAATAAGTAAATGAAAATAAAACATTAAAAAAATAAGATAAAAGGAGATAGGGTGCAGCTGAGTGATTAGCTTGTGAGGCCTGGGGTTTATTGCTACTAGTGAAAATCCAATCTTTGTTTTTGTATGTTCAGCCACTGTGTCTTGTTCTGGTTGTTTTAATGGGGAATGCCAATCTGCTTACAGAGAAAACAGCTCTAGGAAAATGATTTACTGAACTAACACTACTATAGTTCAAAGTGCATCTTTAACCTCTTTCTTAGAAAGGGCTCTTAAAAAAATCAAGTAGGGAGCCGGGCCTGGTGGGGCACGCCTTTAATCCCAGCACTTTGGAGGCAGAGGTAGGAGGATTACCAAGAGTTCGAGATCCTACCTTGGAAAAAAAAAAACTCAAGTAGGTTCCAGGCAATAGGTAATCTCAGACACACTCTGTAGAAGCACATACTTTCAATTTGACACCCTGCTGCTATAAATAACCTCTGGACACATGCACCACACTATGCTTGGCTTTATGTGGGGACTGGGGAATTAATTAAACCCGAGGTGCCAGTCTTGAAAAGTGCCTTTAACCACTAGAAGCACATTCTCTCTGATAGTCTAATACAGAAAAGATAAAGGTGACATGAGTTCGCTCCTCATATAGGGACATGCCTAGACCACAGTCAACAATCCATATTTACTAAGTATACTATGGTAAATCAAATTTTTAAAAGGTTACAATTTAATGGTTTTTATTAGCAAAATGATAATTGGTTTGAAACTAATATTTTTAATTGAATATGAGAGGGAAGAAAAAAAACATACTGTAAAAACACTCAAAAGAATTCATGCTTGGCCGGGTGTGGCAATGCACGCCTTTAATCCCAGCACTCAAGAGGCCCAGGTAGGAGGATCACCTTGAGTTGGAGGCCACCCTGAGACTACATAGTGAATTCCAGGTCAGCCTGAGCTACAGTGAGACCCTACCTCGGGGAGGGGGGGGGATTCATACTTGAAAGGCAGGTGTAGTGATGTATACCTTTAATCCCAGTACTTGGAAGCAGAAGTAGGAGGATAGGCCTTCAGGTCAAGGCATGCTTGTAGCTGCGGAGTGAGTTCCAGGTCAGGTGGGCTAAAGTGAAACCCTACCTCAAAAACAACAACAAAAGAGAACTCATAAAAATAAAATAAAAACTCAAGCCAGGTATGATGGCACATGCCTTTAACCCCGGCACTCGGGAGGGAGAGGTAGGAGAATCACAGTGAATTTGAGGCTACCCTGAGACTACATAGTGAATTCCAGGTCATCCTGAGCTAGAATGAGACCCTACCTTAGAAATAAATAAATAAAATAAAATAAAATCTCATGCTTAAAGTTTACACAGAGCTTGTGAGCAGAGTATGCTAGCTATCTTGCAGCTCTAAACACCCATTCACCAGAACCTTCATTACTACAGGCATTAACACCTCCCACTCCTCAAGTCTGATAACCACAGAGGTTCCCAGTTTCTATATAATCCTGATTTCACATAACTATTATTTTCCAGTAAAATTAATTTTTAAATAATCAACAATAGGAACTGGAAAGATAGTTTAGCCACTTGCCTGCTAAGTCTGATAGACTGATGGCCAACAGCCTGGTGTCGATTCCACAGTATCTCCATAAAGCCAGATGGACAAAGTGGTACATGTGCCTAGAGTTCATTTGCAGTGACAGAAGGCCCTGGCGTGACCATCCCCCTCAAATAAATAAATATTTAAAATTTTAATAATAAAAATTCAGTAAGATCACTGCAACAATACCATTTTCTAGGCTAGTAGGAGGTGACTTAGAATCAGGATATTGTTAATCCAATCTGGTGGTAGTTGGGGTTTATTTTTGTTTTTTTGAGGTAAGGTATCACTCTAGCTCAGACTGACCTGGACTTCACTATGCAGTCTCAGGGTGTCCTCCAACTCACAGCGATCCTCCTGCCACTACCTCCCAAGTGCTGGGATTAAAGGTACCTGGCATGGTGGTAGTTTTTGAAAAGAAAACTGGGCAATAGACTGAATTGAACTTTATTCTGCTTCTATCAGTAAGTCTATCGTTTGAGTTAGCCACCTCTACTGTATCTTCCTCACGTGCAAAGTAAGAACTGTTCCACAAAGGCATGCTTAACAGTTAAATGTTAGTAGGAACTCAACAAACCACTTTCTTTTCTGACACAACTTTCTCTCCATTAACAAAAAAGTACATTTCTCATGATGATGGAAAATCATCAAGTATTACCCCCAGCGACATTATAAATTCTTAATTCCAGTTTTTCTTATGAAAGGCTTCCTTATACATCCATTCCAAAGATGCCTTAATTCATTATTCCTGACATTTCCCATCTCTTCAGGAGCTGGTTTTATCTCTCAAAGTAGAATACCCACTTTCCAACAACTTCACATTAAGTTCTCAGTATTTACTCCCACAGTCAGCTTAGAGTCAAGCACAGAGAAGGATTTCAAAATTACAAAGTGATTTCACTGCGTGCATGGCTGTGCTTCTAAGTGATTTCTCTAAGCAATAAAACGTAAAATAAAAATTGCTGTGCAATTTGATTGTACACTACAAATACATCACACAAATCCTAACTCACTGAAACAAGACCATGAGTTAGCAGTTATCAGGCCCTAGTAAATGTTACTGCTATTTTTCAATACCATATATCCTCTTCTAAAAGCACCCAGTTTTGGAGCTGGAGAGTTGGCTTAGCAGTTAAGGCACATGCCTGCAAAGCCTAAGGACCCAGGTTCGATTCTCCAGGACCCATGTAAGCCAGATGCACATGGTAGTCCATGCATCTGGAGTCGGATTGCAGTGGCTAGAGGTCCTGGCGTGCCCATTCTCACTCACTGTATCTCTCTCCCTCTCAAGTAAATAAATAAATAAATAAATATCTTTTTTAAAAAGCACCCAGTTCTTAATATATGCTTATTAAACTGTGGATTATTTGGAGCATTAATTATGACAGATTTTATGAGGTAAGCTACTTTCATACAACAGGTTTGTCATTGTCTGAAGAATATAAAGAAACATAACGCTTATTCATGACGATCCAGAAATAAAACAAAAGTTTAGAACGTTATCAAAATTTGTCATTCACTCCTACCTTTATTTTCATAGAAAATTAGTCATTTATAAAAAGTAATACTGGGGGGCTAGAGAGATGGCTTAGCGGTTAAGGTGCTTGCCAATAAAGCCAAAGGACCCAGGATCGATTCCCCAGGACCCATGTAAGCCAAATGTACAAGATGGCACATGCATGTGGAGTTTGTTTGCAGTGATTGAAGGCCCTGCCGTGCCCATTCTCTCCCTCTCTCTTTGCCTCTTTCACTCAAATTAATAATTTTTTTAAAAAAGGTAGAATTAGGGGGCTGCAGAGATGGATCAGTGTTTAGAAGGACTTGCTTTACAATTCTGACAACCAGAGTTCATATCCCCAGAACACTTGTAAAGTTAGAAAAGCAGTGGAATCCCAGTATGCCTATATCAATAGGAAGCAGAATGAAGAGAATCAACTGCTCTGGCCTTTCCAGCAGGGAAACAGAGAGATAGTATCTCAAAACACCTTGGACTGGAGAGAGGGCTTAATGCACTTGCCTGGGAAGCCTTAAGGACATCGGTTCATTCCCATTACCCACACAGGCCCTATGCACATAGTGGCATGTGCACATCTGGAGTTCATCTGCAGTGGCTTGAGGCCCTGCAGGTTCCATTCCCTCTTTTTCCCTCTTAAATAATGTACTAAAATAAAACAACAACTTGAGGTTGTCCTTTGACTTTGACACATATCCACACATATCCATCCCTTCAAAGCACAGCAACAACAACAAAAAAGGTCAAACTGGCCAGAAGGTATGGTGGCTTTACTTACAGGACACATCAAGGACACCCGAAGACTAGTGGTTGCAATTTCACTATCAGGATCTGCAGTAAGTTTTTCTTTAACTTTAAAGCAGGAAAAGAAAAAGAAAAAAAAAAAAAAAACTGTCAAATTGATGGTGACATGAGCAGAATTATAGAAAAATATTTTAAAAGAATGCCAAATCTTCAAATGAGTTAAGAAACACCAAATATAAAACTGAAAACACAACCATACTGCCTTGAATTATGAATGTTTAAAACCCAGATCAAATGTTGAATTTTTAAGATTTCTTTTTAAAAGCAGGACTATTGGTAAAGAGGAGTTACAAATGAAAATTTGTTTTAGGATTGAAGAACAAAATAACAATTAGGAGAAAAACCTGAAACAGCAGTCAGTATTAGGAGCTGCAGTGCTGTTCTAATACATACTGGCTCTTTTGGTTTTGTTTTACAAGGGTAGGGTCTCACTCTAGTCCAGGCTGGCCTACAACTCATAGTGATCCTCCTACCTCTGCCTCCCAAGTACTGGGATTAAAAGTATATGTCAGCATGCCCAGTCACATACTGGTTATTATGCTACATTGCTTGTTTCCAGTGATTGTTAAAACTTGTAAACAAAAAAAAAAAAGATATATTCTTTATTTCCACTGATGGTTGAAAACTACAATGTATGTGGTAATGTGGCTATGATTTCTTCCGCCAGCTAATACAAGCTACACATATTTACTGTAGTAAACTGTGTAAGCAAACAAATACATATATGCTATGACAAATTTTAAATATTGTCATTTGTATGTGAGAATATTCTGCCCATTTTATCATTTCATATGCTCAATCTTACAAACATTACTTACTTAGTGCTCTGGAATGATCAGGGTTTCTAATACCTTTCATTTTTAATCTCTGTAATAACATGGCTGATGTGAGCTGTCGTACAAGATATACAGACATGGAGTAATTCTACAAAAAAAGATAATCTGCTTTAAGAACAAGACAGTATTTTCTTCTTTTTTTAACATAAAATACTAATCTAAGAAACTCTAGTTTTAAAAAATAACATTCAAAGTAGCTTTCATAGGAACATCAATGGCTGAAATGGAGACAACATATACTAGAATTCTTGAAGATGATAATGAATTCCTCATTCTAAAATTATTTTATTGGGTTTTTGTTTGTTTTTTTCAAGGTAGAGTCTCACTCTATACCACGCTGACCTGGAACTAATTCTGTAGCTCTAGGCTAGCCTAAACTTAACAGGGAGTGGTTTTCCTACCTGTGCCTCCCAAGTACTAGGATCAAAGATGTGTACTACCCCATGCACGGCTAATTTTTATTTTTATTTTTGTTTTTCGAGGTAGAGTCTCAATCCAGCCCATGCTGACCTGAAATTCACTACATAGTCTTAGGGTGGCCTTGAACACGTGGCAATCCTCCTACCTCTGCCTCCCTAGTGCTGGGATTAAAGATGTGCACCACCATGCCCGGCCTGACTAAAATCTTTTAATCACTTATTACTTTGAAAGCATTCAATTTTGGTAATTATCATGGATATGTGGTTATCAAACTGTGTCTTTTTGTTGCTTTGGTTTTTGTTTGTTTTTTGAGGTAGGGTCTCACTCTAACCCAGGCGACGGAGGAATTCACTATGTAGCCTCAGGCTGGCCTCGAACTTACAGTGATCCTCCTACCTCTGCCTCCCAAGTGCTAGGATCAAAGGTGTGAGCCCAGCTGTGTTTTTTTTTTTTTTTTTTTTTTTTTTTGTTGTTGTTGTTGCTCGTTTGTTTGTTTGAGATAGGGTCTCCTTCTAGCTCAGGCTGACCTGGAATTCACTATGTTGTCTCAGGCTGGCCTTGAACTCATGGTGATCTCCTCTCAGCCTCCTGAGTGCTGAGATTAAAGGCAGTGACAAAATAACTGACCAAAGCAACTTCAAGGGTTTGTTTTGGCTCTCAGTTTGAGGGTACAGTCCATCGGTGGGGAAGGCATGAGACAGCTGGTCACACTGCAACCTCAGTCAAGAAGCAGAGGCAGGCGGATGCCTGTATTAGCTTTCTCCTTTTTATTTGGTCCAGGACTCTGGGCCATGCAAATGCAATGTCCATGTTTAGGGTGGCTCTTCCATCTTAATTCAATCTAGAAATTCCTTCACAAATATGACCAGAAGTTTCTTATTTCCAAATGTGCAATTATCTTGATGGATAAAAGAATCCCACTATAAAAATATGCCTCAATTTCTCTATCCACAACACATGAATATTGTTTATTTCCACGAAAGAGGAACACTCAGGTTGATGTTCACAAAATTTTCCATAATTTCGGGCTGGGAAAATGGTTTAGCAGTTAAGATGTTTGCCTACAAAGCATAAGGACCCCAGTTCAATTCCCCAGGACCCATATAAGCCAGAGGCGCAGGGGATGCATGCGTCTGGAGTTAGTTTGTAGTGGCTAGAGGCCCTGGCGTGCCCATTCTTTTTCTCTCTATCTGCCTGTTTCCTCTCTCTAAAATTAAAAAAAAAATAAGTATTTTAAATATTTTTCCATAATTTGTTATATAGACACCTAACTAAAATGTAAACTTCCTGTTACTTTAGTCATATCTCAAAATTGATGTTGATACATTCTGAGACTGAACATCTGCAGAAAACCAGATTCATTAACCTGAAGATACAAAACAAAAAAATCCAATTGGGCTATTTTTAACAAGATGCCCACATATTGTCTGAAATATATGTATATATACATACATATACATTACACATACATACATACATACACATATGTATGTATGTATGTGTATATACATATCCATACATATACACACATATATACATATATATACAGGAATTGATTATTTTTCATCACAGGATGTGTATATTTTCCACAAAGAATGATTAAACTGATTTTCTTTCATTCATAAATACTCAAACACTGTGGAACCAATCACATACACAATTGTAATGAAACTATTACCTTAAGGAATAGAAACACACACATTTCTTTCTTTTTAAAATGGAAACAATAGTTAAAGAAATGAAGTGTTGGGCTGGAGAGATGGCTTAGCGGTTAAGCGCTTGCCTGTGAAGCCTAAGGACCACGGTTCGAGGCTCGACTCCCCAGGACCCACGTTAGCCAGATGCACAAGGGGGCGCACGCATCTGGAGTTCGTTTGCAGTGGCTGGAGGCCCTGGCGCGCCCATTCTCTCTCCCTCTCTCTATCTGCCTCTTTCTCTCTGTCTGTCGCTTTCAAATAAATAAAAATAACAAAAAAATTTTAAAAAATATTAAAAAAAAAAAAGAAATGAAGTGTTGTGGTTTTAACACAAAGGGGCCCCCATAGGCTCATCTGTTTGGACACTTGGTTCCCAGTTGGTGGCACTGCATGATAAACCTTCGGAAGTGGAGACTTGCTAGAGGAAGTGTGTGGCAGGGGACAGGACTGAAGTTTTACAGCCCATCCATGCTTCTGGTACACTCTATTTCCTGGTTCACTGAGATATGAGTAAGCAGCTTCCTCGTGCTGTCATCACCAAAGCCTGTTACCATGCTTTCCCCACCAAGATGGACCTAACCCTCTCAAGATTATGAATTAAATAAGCATCTCTTCACTTATACTGCTTCTATCAGATATTCTGTCACAGCATCAAGAATCTAATTGACGAAGCTAAGAGCACAAGAGAAAATAAGTCAACTACCAGTAGAATTACTGAGTTGAGACCCTCTTATGCCACCCACAGAAGAGCCCCTTACCTTTCCAATTTCAGATGCCCATGAAATAGAAATCTGATTTGGCACAGCTGATGACAACCTAACTAAAGATGTAATATTCAAGGGGCGTCCAGGGCGCTTCTGTTCAATCCCATTTTTAGGTGGTGGCGCATAACCCTATAATCAAAAAAAGAAAACATATTTAAAATGCTATTGGGGGGGGCGCATTTTCTCCAAGATAGAAACAGGATCTTGCCTGATTTCTGTTATATTATATTGTTTTCATTTTGCCTTGACAATTACATAAGGCAGAAAATAAAATTTCTCCCATAAAAATTAAAGATATTGATATTCTGCATGAATCTTCTTACAAGAAACCAAGCATTACAGATCAAGCTGACAGCTGTTTTAGCTCATATTGGGAGGCTTCATTCAAGATATTCACATGTAAGGGTAGGGAAGAATAGACAGCCAATTTTGAGAATTAAAAAGGCATGTATTTAATTGGAGGAAAAGATAATGACATCAAAATAAGAGACTGATTGGGGAGGGGGATATGATGGAGTTTCAAAGAGGAAAGTGGGGGAAGGGAAGGAATTAACATGGGATATTATCTACAATTGGAAGTTGTCAATAAAATAAATAAATAAATTTAACCTTAAAAAAGGCATGTATAGTAACTGGGCGTGGTGGCACACGCCTTTAATCCCAGCACTTGGGAGGCAGGGATAAGAGGATCACCGTGAGTTCGAGGCCACCCTGAGACTACATAGTGAATTCCAGGCCAGCCTGAGCTAGAGTGAGAACCTACCTTGGTGAAAAAAAAAGAACTTCAAAAGAATTATTTAAATATTGTGTGTAGTTATAATTGCTTTCCATTGTCTTTTCTCTGAGTATAGAAACCGTGAACTTTAAAACCAGATAAGCTAAAGAACAAAAATCAATTTCAGTCAGCTGGTTGGGGGGAATTATAGTACTGTTTCTTGGTGAATACTTCTCTTTTTTTTTTTTTTAAATATGTTTTATACCTTGGGGTAACTTCTTACTTTAATTACATGTATATTTTCCCTCTGGTCTCTGAATCTACCACATACTAATTCCCTTACACTCCAGATCTACCACATAGAAGCCTTCTCTAACCTGTATAACTTAATAATTTTAACTGTATAACTTCTCTAAATTTGGATTATTCATGGATGTAACTCCCTTTACTACTCATTCTCATCTGAATTTCTTGGTCTCTGCTTTGATATTTTCCCTCTACTATTCTTCCTTAAGTACCCACCATTTGCCCTCTTACATTTCCTTTCATGGGGAAACACAAGGCATATTTTCTTTTAAATCTCCACATATATATATATATATACCTAAGTCCTATCTTCCATGTGTTTATGGCTCTACTCTAGTCATTTCCTAAAACCTCAATTTCTCTTAAATGAGCTTTATAAACCCCTACAATCTTGTGGCTCTACTCCAGTTTTCTCCTTAAAAACCTCAATTTCGCCAGGCGTGGTGGCTCACATCTTTAGTCCCAGCACTCAAGAGGCAGAAATAAGAGATCACTGTGAGTTGGAGACTACCCTGAGACTACATAGTGATTTCTAGGTCAACCTGGGTTAAGGTGAGACCCTATCAATAATAATAATAATAATAATAATAATTAAGCCAGGCATGGTGGCACACGCCTTTAATCCCAGCACTAGGGAGGCAGAGGTAGGAGGATCACCATGAGTTCGAGGCCACCCTGAGACTACATAGCTAATTCCAGGTCAGCCTGGACCAGAGTGAGACCCTACCTCGAAAAACCAAAAAAAAGCCGGGCGTGGTGGCGCACGCCTTTAATCCCAGCACTCGGGAGGCAGAGGTAGGAGGATCGCCGTGAGTTCGAGGCCACCCTGAGACTCCATAGTGAATTCCAGGTCAGCCTGGGCTAGAGTGAAACCCTACCTCGAAAAACCAAAAAAAAAAAAAAAAAAAAAAAAAAAAAAAAAAAAAAAAAAAAAAAAAAAACCAAAAAAATAAAAAATGAAATAAAATAAAATAACACAGGGCTGACGAGTTGGCTTAGTGGTTAAGACACTTGCCTATGAAGCCTAAGGACCCAAATTCAATTCTCAGTTCTCACGTAAGCCAGATGGAGTTGGTTTGTAGTGGCTGGAAGCCCTGGAGTACCCATTCTCTGTCTCTCTCCCTCTCTCATCTGACTCAAATAAATCTTTTTAAGAAAGCCAGGCGTGGTGGTGCACGCCTTTAATCCTAGCACTAGAGAGGCAGAGGTAGGAGAATCACTGTGAATTTGAGGCCACCCTGAGAATACATAGTGAAGTTCAGGTCAGCCTGGGTTAGAGCGAGACCCTACCTCAAGGGGGAGGGGGACATCAATTTCTCTTAAATGAACCTTATGAACTATGCAGTGTTTTCCACATGAGTGGGTAACAATAAAATCAGAAACACAAGGAACTAAAAAAACGGTTTTATTTTCTTCTTTTGTTGCTGGAGGGTAGTGTATGAGATAGGGTCTATGTAAGACAGGGTCTATATGCAGGCTGGCCTTGAACTGATGGTGCCACTGCATCAGTCTCCTGAGTGCTAATATTCCTAGTGTGTGCCACCATGTCCAACCTATAAACAGAAATTATTAGGAAAAGCGAGTTGGTACTGATAAGGCTTCTGGATAGAATGAAGGAAATTAAGTGGAGATTTTTGCCAACTGAATTACAATACAAATCTTCTCAAAGAAATACTCCCAACCATTCTTTCCCATCCAAACTTACAGCTCTATGGGTTTTACAGAAAATTTATAAACATCTACCTTAAAAAAGCAGTAATTCTGCTGCTCAAAATAACTTCCCTAAGCAAAAAGCCTTTTACCCATTTTCTGGCCATAAAAAGCATGGATGTTCTCATGTGGCTATTGGTCTGTAAACTGAAAGTCCTAGGAGTTAAAATGATTACAGTGTCTAAGGTAGCCTATTATTTATCTCCTTGCAAGCCTTGCTATGAGCTGTTTACTGTCTTCCCTGGATCAAGGGAAACTGGAAAAAAAGATGCATGAAAGTGGTTTATAAAATTCTTCATCATCACCATCACCATCATCTTAAAACTGAGCAAAGCAGTGAATAAGCCTCTTTCATTTGATCCTTATGAGTTTAGGGACTACTACTATCAAAGCAGTTAATACCATTTCCTATTCCATTTACTTTGTACATCCAATGTAGTAGCCATGTGTCATTGGTTCACAATGAATGGATATTATAAGGTCATACATGTAAGGACGTATTTCAGGTCAGAGATTCAACTGTGTTCAGAGCTTTCATGGGAAATTCCATAATAACATCAGTTATCACAGGAGGATCTGTTCAGTAACTCAGAACCATGGGCAAGAACCACAATCAAACTCTTTGTGGCCTTTTAGCTTCTCTTACAATCAGAACAAGATTCCCCAGGCTCAAAAGTTCAACACAACTCTTGAAGGTTCACTGTGGCTTTAAACTTTTCAATAGCTAAATATGAGGCTGAGCCACACACGGTGGTATGCACCAATAATAATCTCAGCACTGAGGAGGCTCATCATAAGTTCCTGGTTTACATATCAAGTTCCAGACAAGCCACAGCTATGTTGTAAGACTTTGTATCAAATAAAAAGACTTCATAGGATTAAAGTGAAAAGACTCTTTTGGGGGTTGAAGCACAAGGCCTCCCTCAGTGCCTTCCATTTAATGAAACATCTTTGCTGTTTTCTCAGTATTCCATCTCTTTTTCACAAATGACCCTGACTCAACGGGTAGTATTAGCTCCATCAGACCAAGGATGCTTTATAAAGCAGCCTGCATCCTTCATAAACAGCCTAGTGTAACTACTTAAGTTGGTACTTTAGGGCAGAAAGCAGCAATGACAGTCTACCTAACAATGTCATAAAGAAAGTGGTCAATGTACTAATTTTCTTTGTCTAAAAAGGATTAGAAAGGCAACAGATTCAGAGTTACCAGAGTGGTGTTACAGACTTTATCCATGAAGATACCAAAGAACCTCACACATTTCAGACACAGCCTCTCATTGACACAGTCACATCATACCAGACAGGTATTCAAGGGGACTCTGAAGCACCAGAAAGATTGTCATAGTTCTATTTTTGTTCAAGAATACTGGGAGAGCTATATCTCAAAAGAGAAAAATGGATGTAAATGGATCTTAGAAAAAGTATGCTGCCTAAGCTGGGCATGGTAGCACATGCCTTTAATCACAGCAGAGGAGGATCCCTGTGAATTTAACACTACCCTGAGACTACATAGTAAATTCCAGGTCAGCCTGGGTTGGAGTGAGATCCTATCTCAAAAAAAAAAATAAATAAATAAAAAATAAAAATAAAAATAAATGAATAAATAAATAAAGTATGTGGCCATTATATATTTCTTTGCAACGCATATAGCCACCCAATGGCAACCCTCAACTCTCAGTAGGGTTGTTTCCTCTCCTGATTCAGATGTTTGTGCAGTCCACCTCTGAGAATCTTATCATTGAAAGCTTATCTGTTTTTTAAGATGGTTTCAATATGTAGCCCAGACTGGCTTTTAACACTAAGACCCTCCTGCTTTAGCTGAGATTCCAAGTGTGTGTCAGCGTGCTCAGCCAAGTGCCATTTAAACATGTATGTGGTCACATAAGTAATCCTCTCTAACCTTATCTACTTAACCCTTTACTTTCTTCTACCCTCCTCAGAGCTGCTTCAATCGATTTCAGTCTGTTGGGCATCTTCAAAAAGGGAGAGTCACTAATCACTGGTGCAGTGGTTCTTAAACACTATAAAATAAACTTTCAGGTTTCGAAACCCAGAGTCCATGAATAAGTAAATGAGATTGCTAACAACTAAGACAAGTCAGTTGTCATGGACATCAGCACTTGGTTGTAAGAGAATATAGAATCCTAGACTATACCGTATGACCTGATCACCTGCTCATAGGTATTGCTCATAATCTTCAGCCATATCTATTAGGCCAGAAAAAGGCTGTGTGCATTCATACTATGTATGTCCCATGAGATCAAGACCACATATTGATTCACAGTAAAACAACAAATTATGAATTAACTATCATTGTACTCCCGTAGCCCCCAGTGTGTGCATCATCAAGGCTCACGTTTATAACCATGTGCCACCTTTGGCAGCTTCTGCTTTCCTCCAAATAATTTACGGGACAGGCCAAGCTAATTGAGAAATTTACCACAACATGCTATTCGGGATGCTTCAGTGCCCAAGTTTGGCTGTTTCATATGATCCCAAGACTCTCTGACCTTCCTTGAATTCTAGAACAAGATGTTCCAGCTTCATCTTTTCTATCTCCTTCAGGCCTGAATAAAAACCATTTGTAGGCTGGAGTGACAGCTCAGCAGTTAAGGCCCTTGCTTGCAAAGCCTAATGACCCAGGTTTAATTCCCTAGTACCCAAACAAGGCTGGATGCTCAAAGCGGCACCTGCATCTGGAGTTCCTTTGCAGGGGCTACAGGTCCTGGCATGCCAATTCTTATTCAATCTCTCCTTGCAAATAGACTAAAAAGTTAAATAAAAGCCATTTGTTTCTATAAGAAGTCATGTACCTCTCTAGAGGAAAACAGTATTTAATATGGCTACAACTATTCACTGGTACCAAGTTGTCATTATGTCTCTACCTTGCCAATCTTTATTCTAAATTGATACAAAAATCTGGTGAATAAGAAGAAACTTACAGGCAGAGGGAAGAGCTTTCCATTCACTTTTATACACAGACTATTAGGATAATTATCTTCTTGAGGACAACTTGTTTCTGCCAGGCAAAGTCTGCATTAAAAAAAAAAAGGCAAAGAAAAAATTATTAGTGTACTTAACCATGATTATGTATTATAAAACTCAGGACCACATGTACACAGCAAATGTGAAAACAAAATTCAAACTCACCGCAGCTGGACTTGGACTGTATAATCTCTCCTACCACCTGGCAAGAAATCTCTGTTGGAAAGAAAAAAACAGTAGGTTAAGAAAGCACAAGAGTTCAAAGGAATCTCCCCCAACCTCCCAAATCAGGAAAAAGCCTATTATTCTCACTCCCTTAAAAGATGACGCTAAATACCAAGCAAAGCATTGCAATAATGATGAAAACCCATTTGACTTAAGATTACAGTGATTCCATATGGTATTTTTAAGGCATTTTCAGCTCACAGGAGCTTTGATGATTCAGTATGTATTTCAACAACAAATTTGGTTAATATAAAAGGGGAGGGCTGCAGAGGTGACTAAGTGGTTAAAAGTGCTTGTTTAAAGCCTCATGGCCTGGGTTCGATTCCCCAGTACCTACATAAAGCCAGATAAATGAAGTGGCACATGCATCTGGAGTTCATTAGAAATGGTAAGAGACCCTGGTGTACCCATTACCTCCCACTCCCTCCTTGCTATGTGTGCTTGCAAATAAATAAATAAATGAATAAATATTTTTAAAGAAAAAATGAGCATTCTAGGTTCTGGAAGATTTTAATAAATTAATCTGCATTCTTGGTGGTTCTTCAACTTGGTGAACATTCTAGTCACTTGGAAAGTTTTTGTTTGTTTTTAAGATAGGGTCTCATTCTAAATGAGGCTGAAATTCACTATTTAGTCTCAGGCCAGCCTCAAACTCACAGCAATCCTCCCAAGTGCTGGGACTAAAGGTGTGTGCCACCACACCTGGTTTGGAGAGGTTTTTTTGTTTAATAACAATAGTCTCACACACCAGTCTCACTGGCTTGAGTTTAGCCTCAAGTGCCTTTTGCCATTGTGACATGACAAGGTCATCTATAAATGTGTTGGGTGACATTCATAGCTATCCCTGAGATGCACTGGTGATCTACAGACCCCACGACAGACAGTATCTCTGTAAACCAGCAACTTCATAATGAAGTATCCAACTAATGATACAGAATGTCTTATAATTTCAGACTCCTATACAGGTTATCTCAGGTACAGAACCTTCCAAATTTGCCACTCAAAACTGAGTCAACACCAAAGTAGTACTATTATTTACAGGAGCTGGTTACAAATGCAGATTGTCAGACAAAAATTAAAGAATTACAATCTACTTTTTAATAAGATCCTCATGTGGCATCTAACTATGTTATAGTTTAAGAAATATTCTTGCCAGGTGTTGTGGGGCACACCCGTATTCCAACCACTGGAGAGATGGAGGCAGGAGGATGAGTTCAAAGTTATCCTTTGCTATTTCATGAGTTTGAGCAAACCCTAAAATACATGAGACCTTGTCTCAAGAAAAACGAAAACAAAATGAAAAGTCAAATAAAGTAGTAGCATCCTCACCATTATCCTAGATCTTGGGCTCTGTCAGAGAGATTATTTCAAATGATTCTGTCCTGACAAAACTACAGCTGAGCATTCAGCCCTCCCCCTTCCTTTCTTCCTTCCTCACTGTCTGTAGTCCTATTGAACTCCTGTCGCTTGAAGACAATAAAGCATAGCTGTAACCTTTTCAAGCTCTACAATTCCAAGTTGTGTGAACCTGTGCAATCATTTAATCTTTCTGTATTCAGTTTGTGTACATGTTACAGATGGAAAATAAATGCATCCACTTCAAGTTATTGTGATGATTAAACAGGATAGTAAAAGTGCCAGAATTTAAGATGTCCTCAACAAATCTGAGCAACTGCTTTCTTCTGTTTCTGCCATTTTCCTTGCCTCTTGCAGCCTCCACCTTTATCAAGTGTTTCACCAAAATATCCCAAAATCCTAGCTACTATATCTAAGCTACTTGAAAATCATTTTATTCATCCAATCAAGAAATAATTCAGTCTGGGCCTTGGAGCTTCAGATATAACTGAAACAAAGAATTTACTTCAAAAGAGAATAGCAGTGGGTAACTGACTTAATGCAACCCAAATAAAATGTAGTAAATGGTATACAAAAAACGAATTAAGGACTTCCGGGTAAGATGGTGGCTTAGGAGCCATGCCAAACCAGCCTATGGAGGGATTTAAGCAAAACTTCGGCAAAATACACTCTTCTTCTGAAAAGTGAAGGAGTATAAGTTATTCTTAGATACAGTGGAGAAGCCAGAGAGACCAAGATCCACCAGAAAGGAGGAAAATGGCCAGAGTCCCACTGAGGCGATCACATCCCACAATCCGCACGCCGCCCAGTCCCGTCAGGAGGCAGCAGCAGCAGCAGAGACCAAGCAACAGATTTTTCAACTCCATCAGCCTTCTCCCAAACTTAAGAAATCAGAAGGAAAGACAGCTGAGATTAACTAAAGAGCTACTGAAAGTGCACACAACTCCAAAAGTCTGAACTCTCCCATGCCCCACCATCAGAACTGCGCCCCTCCAGCATTCACTGCCAGTGGCAGCGCAGCCAGCAGAGCAGATCACAGGTACAGCTGCACAGCCCAGCAAAACACAGAGGGATTGAGGCGGGCACTCAGCATTGGTGAGATTGGAAGCCACCCCAAAAGGTAAGGAGGCTGACTGACCCCCCCCCCAAAAAAAAACAGGTACACAGACCTGCACTGCAAAAGCAAATTGATAAACGTAATACATCATATAAATGGTCTGAAGGACAAAAATCACCTGATCATCTCAATAGATGCAGAAAAGGCATCTGACAAATCCAGCACCCTTTCATGGCAAAAATATTACAGAAACTGGAAATAGAAGGAACAAATCTCAACATCATAAAAGCTATTTATGACAAACCTACAGCCAACATAATACTAAATGGTGAAAAACTTGAAGCTTTTCCACAAAATTCAGGAACAAGACAAGGGTGTCCACTATCCCCACTTTTATTTAATATAGTACTGGAAGTCTTAGCTATAGTAGTAAGGCAAGAGACACTCATAAAAGGATACAAATTGGTAAGGAAGAGATCAAATTATCACTATTTGCAGATCATATGATTCTATACATAAAAGACCCTAAAAACTCTATCAGCAAACTCTTAGAGCTGATAAAACATTTTTAGCAACATGGCAGGATACAAAATAAATACACAGAAATCAGTAGCTTTCCTGTATACTAACAACAGATGTGCAGAGAATGAAATCAGGGAATCTCTCCCATTTACAATTGCCTCAAAAATAAATAAATAAAGTACCTTGGAATAAACAACTAAGGAAGTGAAGGAGTCAAGTGAAGGAGCCCTACAATGAGAACGTTAAAACACTCAAGTGAGAAATTGCAGAAGACAAAAGGAAATGGAAAGACATCCCATGTTCTTGGACTGGAAGAATCAACATTGTGGAAATGTCAATCTTACCAAAAGCAGTCTATACATTTAATGCAATCCCAATTAAAATTCCAATGGCATTGTTCACAGGAATAAAAAAAAAAAATCCTAAAATTCATTTGGAAGCACAAAAAGCCTTGAATAGCCAAAACAATTTTCAGCAACAAAAATAAGGCTGCTGGTATCAACTATACCTGATTTTAAGCTATATTACAAAGCCATGATACAAAAAACAGCATGGTATTGGAACAAAGACAGACATGTAGATCAACGGAACAGAATAGAGGACCCAGATGTTAATTCAGGCAGCTACAGCCATCTGATTTTTGAGAAAAATGCCAAAAATATTCATTGGAAAAGACAGCCTCTTCAACAAACGGTGCTGGGAAAATGAAAATAGATCCTTGTCTTTCTCCATGCACAAGAATCAAATCCAAGCGGATCAGGGACCTTAATATCAGACCTGAAACAGCTGAAATTGCTAGAGGAAAAGGTAGGAGAAACTCTTCAACATATTGGCATATAACCCCAATTGCTCAAAAAATAAAACCACTAATCAACTACTGGGATCTCATGAAATTACAAAGCTTGTGTACAGAAAAGGACACTGTGAATAGAGCAAACAGACAACCTACAGAATGGGAGAAAATCTTTGCTAGCTACACATCTGACAAAGGATTAATATCAAGAATATACAAAGAACTCAAAAAACAAAACAATAAGAAATTAAACAACCCAATCAAACAAATGGGCTATGGACCTAAATAAAGAGTTCTCATTGGAAGAAATACAGATGGCACATAAACATCTTTAAAAAGTGTTCTACATCCTTAGTCATCAGGGAAATGCAAATTAAAACTACCTTGAAATTCCATCTCTCTTCAGCAGAATGGCTACCATCAAGAAAACAAATGACAATAAATGTTGGTGAGGTTGTGGTAAAAGGGGAACCCTTCTGCACTGTTGGTAGGAATGTAATCTAGTACAGCCATTGTGGAAATCAGTGTGGAGATTCTTGAGACAGCTAAAAATAGATTTGTCATACGATCCAGCTATAGCACTCCTAGGCATATATCCTAATGATTCTTCTCACTACCTTAGAGATACTTGCACAACCATGTTTACTGCTGCTCTATTTGCAATAGCTAGGAAATGAAACCAGCCTAGATGTCCATCCACAGATGAATGGATAATAAAGATGTGGTACATCTACACAATGGAGTTCTATTCAGCGGTAAAGAAAAATGAAATTTGCAGGGAGATGGATGGCTCTGGAAAGGATTATACTAAGTGAGCTAACCCAGGCCCAGAAAGCCAAATGTCACATGTTCTCTTTTATATGTGGATCCTAGCTATAAATGTATACACTTGTGTGTGATCTGGAACCAAAAATCAGTAGCAGAGGCCCATAAGCCAGAAAAAGGCTATAAGGGAGAGAGGAGAAGGGAAGGTCTGAAGAGGATGATTTGTATATATGTAAGGAGAAGAACAGATTACGGGGAGGGGAAAGGCCTAACCGAGGACAGGGGAAGAGACTGTATAAAAGAAAGGTGGGAGAGGGGAGGGTCAATCAAAATTCAAGATATTCTGAATAAGACATATAAAAATCTACTTTCTTAAATAATAGCACATCCAGAAGCCATAGATTGTTACCAGAAAATTTTCAGTGCAAGGGATGGGATACCTTCCAGTGAGTTGTTGGCCAGGGAGGTCCCTGTTGCCTCCAAAACATTATAGGCTACTGCCAAGGCCCTTAGTTCCCCATGAGAAAGAGATGGTAAGACCCTATTGCAAAAGACGTCACAGGCCTGAGCAGCAAAGTCACTGAGAAATAAAGTTAGTGCTGAGCAGAAAACCTTGTCCCTATAGCCCAGCCCACTGAAAGCTGGAAAAAGCTGCACTATATGCAGTCTTATGAGAGATAGAAGTCATCAGCGGTGAAAACAGTGGACACTGGAAACCTCAAGTTTGGCCACACAGGCCAAATGACTGAACGAGTGCAATAGTAGCATGTCTGCTCTCTAACTAGACTGAAGGCCCACTCTATGGAGGGAATACGTGCCTGCTACTGAAACTTAATCAAAAGCCTATGGCAGGGGAGGCCATGAGCCTCAGGGATATAAAGCCTTCTCTTGTCTGGATAAATGCATATATTACTCTCACCAAATTGCCCTGAAAGCACTACACTTAATATTCATACTCAAAATCCTATCAGAAAAACCAGGCTTCAAGAATTTATTAGAGCTAAATGTATATACTATGCTTATCAAACTGCCCAGTAAGCACTTCTCTTAATGTTCATACCCTTGTATTAATGCTACTCTCACTTTTGGTAGAGTATCTTCTCTTTTCAGATGGCAGTGACCTTTGGATGACTGAGAAGGTATCATGGTGATGGAAAGAAATGACCGCAGTGCTCAGTACTACAATATCTCTATCACACCTTCCAAGGCTCAGGGTCTAATGTGGAAGAGGTGGCAGAAAGAATGTAAGAACCAAAGGAAGGGCAGGACTCCACACAACATGCTCCCTCCAGACACAAAATGGCCTGGATATCCATGGCCTCACAGTGCCTGACACTACCTCCATAAGACCATCATTTGAGGAGGAAAAGATCATGACATCAAAATAAAAGAGAGACTGATTGAGAGGGGGAGGGGATATGGTGGAGAATGGAGTTTCAAAGGGGTAAGTGGGGGGAGGAAGGGTATTACCATGGGGTATTTTTTATAATCATGGAAGTTGTTAATAAAAAATAATGATAACAAAGAGGTTCAGGAATAAAAAAAATATTCATACTCATATATTAATGCTGCTCTCACTTCTGGTTAGAGAAGCTTCTATTTTCAGATAGTGATGACCACTGGGATGACCCAAAAGGCAACACAGTGCTAGAAGAAGGGACGGAGGAGTGCCCAGCACTGAAACATCTCACACCCTCCACCGTTCAGGGTCCACCGCGGAAGAGGTGGCGGGAAGAATGTAAGAGCCAAAGGAAGGGTACCACTCCCTACATACAACTGTTGGGACAGAATTTGGCCTCGATATCCAAGACCTCATAGTGCTTAGCAACACCTACACAAGACTCTCATAATAGGAGAAAAAGATGATGACATCAAATTAAAAGAGACTATGGAGAGAGGGAAGGGAATGTGATGGAGAACAGTTATGAAGGGGAAAGTGGGGGAGGGGAGGGAAATACCATGGTTTGTTGTCTATAATCAAATTTCTGTCTTCAATCAAGGTAGTTCTCAAAATTCCAATCAAATTAAAATACAGGGTTTGTACAATAGTAGCTCCACCTTTTTCTGTAACATGATTTCAGTGATTCCCAACCAAAAAAAAAGAAAAAAAAAAAAACAGTGAGAGCCAATTAGACACACAATGCAGAATCTTCAAAGGTTGAGGAAGATAATGTGAAAAAACAAAAACGACAAGAGATCATTCCAAACAGATAGGAAAAGTAGCCAAAGTGTAGACTGATAGAGAAGATAAATAGAAAGAAGAGAGGGCAGAATGAGCAAGATGTGGAATAAAGAAGCCAGGCAATGAAGTACATACTTCATAAGTCCTAGAAGGTTTTAAAGACATCACTTGCTCAAGTAAGAAATAAAGAATTAGGAGACCATTACATTGTACAGGCAAAGAAAAGACCTTGAAAACTATTTAATCATAAACACTGCTGAATAGTCTTTTAATACAGAAACTGGAGGTACAGTGGGGGCACAGTATAGCCTATGCCAAAGCAGACTAGGGAGGGAAATAAGCAGAATAAGCGAAATACACTCTTCTACTGAAAAGTGAAAGTTTATAAGTTATTATCAAACACAACAGAAAAGCAGGAGAGACTAAGATCATCCAGAGGAGGAAAATGGCCAGAATCCCACTGAGGTGCCAGCGGCCCTGGTCCACGTGCCCACCCAGGCAGAGCTGTGGTAGCAGAAACCAGGTGAAGGAATTTTCCACTCACATCAGCCTCCTCACAAAGTCAAGAAACTTGAGGAAGAAGAGAGCAGGGACCAGCTGAGCAGTTGCTGAAGGAGATAGAAGCAGGACCACCCAAGCAGCTCCATTACAACTCCAGGCATCTTGCATAGCTTCCCATGCCCCTAAGTTCAGGGCTGTGAATCTCCAGAGAACTCATCCTTGGCAGCCTGGCACCCAGCACAGCTGATCAGAACATCAAACCCAAGCACAACAGACAGGGATCGAGGTGGGCACTCAGCATTGGTGAGATAAGCCATTCCAAAAGGTAACAAGGCCTATTTACACAAAGGCAAGTACACAGGCCTGCACTGAAAGTACTAATCTCTTTCCAGGTCAGAGCAGGTTATGTGTTATATATTCTTGGTTAACTTTACCATTCTCAAATAAGCTGTATTTTGGGGTTAACACTGTTGCCTTTGATATTTCCAGATTCACGGGGCCTTTGTCTTTTTCTTCTGTCATTACAAAAAAAAAAAAATCTCCAAACTAAAACAAGTCCAGGCCCATTTGGATTCACTGGTGAATTTTACCAGATCTTCATGGAAAAACTAACAACAATGCTTCTCAAACTTTTCCATAAAAGAAAAAAGGAAAGAATTCTACCAAACCCCTTCTACAAGCTAAATTACAGAGCCACAGTAATAAAAACAGACACACAGATCAATGAAACAGAAAAGAGGACCCAAATGTAAGTCCGCACAGCTACAGTCACCTATTTCAACAAAAATACCAAAAAATATTCATTCAATTCAAAAATATTCATTGCCTCTTCAGCAAATTGTGCTGGGAAAACTGAATAACCATATGTAGAAGGATAAAAATAGATCCTCTCCCCAGGCACAAGAATTAAATCCAAATGGACCAAAGACCTTAATATCACACCCAAAACCCTGAAACTGCTAGAGGAAAAAGTAGGGGAAACACTTCAACATATTGGTATAGGCAATGACTTTCTGAATCTAACCCGAGTGGCTCAGGAAATAAAACCATTCACTAATCAACCACTGGACCTCATGAAATTACAAAGCTTTTGTACAGCAAAAGACACTGAATAGAGCAAAGAGGCAACCTACACAATGGGAGAAAATCTTTGCCAGCTATGTATCAGACAAAAGATTAATATACAGGATGTACAGCCCAATTGAAAAATGGGCTATAGAACTAAATAGAGTTTTCTTAAAAGAAGAAATACAGCTGGGCATGGTGGCTCACACCTTTAATCCCAACACTAGGGAGACAGAGATAGGAGGATCACTGTGAATTCAAGGGCATCCTGAGACTACATAGTGAATTCCAGGTCAGCCCAAGCTAAAGTGAGACCTTGAAAAAGTAAGAAGAAGAAGAAATACAGATGGTATATAAACATGTAAAAATATGTTCTATATCCTTAGCCACCAGAGAAATGCAAATTAAAACTACTTTGAGATTCCATCTCACTCCTGTCAGGTTATTATCAAGAAATCAAATGACAATAAATGTTGGTGAGGATGTAGAACCCTTCTACACTGCTGGTAGGAATGTAATCTGGTGGAAATCAATGTAAAGGTTCCTGAGACAGCTAAATTTAGACTTACCATATGACCCAGCTATATACTACTCCTAGGCATATATCCTGAGGACTCGTTGCACCACCTTAGAGATACTTGCACATCCATGTTTATTGCTGCTCTATTCACAATACCTAGGAAATGGAACCAGCCTAGATGTCTCTCAACTGATGAGTGAATAATGAAGATGTGGTAATGTATACAATGGAGTTCTATTCAGCAGAAAATTGAAATTACATAATTTCCAGGGAAATGCATGGACCTGGAAAGGATTATACTTAGTGAGGTAACCCAGGCCCAGAAAGCCAAGTGCCACATGATCTCTCTCATATGTGGATACTACCTACAAATGTTTGAACTTGTATGTGATTTTGAATAAAACTCGGTAGCAGAGGCCAGTAAACTAGAGAGGGGCTATAAAGGAGAAAGAAAAGGACTTAAGGGAATGGCATATATTTTATGTGTGTGTGTGTGTGTGTGTGTGTGCGCGCGCGCACGTGCGCGCGTGTGTGTATGTATATGTATATATATGTACGTATACACATACACACACACACACACATATATATACATTACTCAGTGTGGAAAGGTATATGAGGTCAGGGGAAGAGATTATGTAAACATAGGGTGGGGGAGGGTTAACCAATATCTAAAGGGTATGAATAAGTCATATGGAAACATACATTTTTGGACAATGGTGCATCCAAAAGCCATAGATAGTTACTAGAAAAGTTTCAGTGCCTAGTTTGAAATACCTTCCAGTGAGTTGTTGGGAGGTCAGGGAGGTCCCAGATGCCCCCAAAACATTACAGGCCATTGCCAAGATTCTTGATTTTTCCACCAGGAATAGATGGTAAGACCCTATTGCTGAAGGCTGCACATGGTTTGGCTGCAAGGCAACTGAGAAATCATGCTGGAGCTAACAGAAAGTGTGAAAAACCTATGCTGCATGCAGCTCTATGGGAGAGATAAAAGTCATCAGTGGAAATAAAGAACAGTGGGCACTGCAAGCCTTAAGTTTGGCCAGCCAGGCCAAATGAGCCAAAGTGGAATGTCTGTTATGGGAGAAACCAGCCGCTCTCTGATTGGATGGAGGCCCACACCATGGGAGGGAATACACCTGGTACTAAAAACCTATGATGGAGGAGGTCATGAGCCCTAGGGGTATAACACCTGCTGGTGTCTGGCTAAATGCATATATTATGCTCATAAAACTGCCCAGTAAACACCTTTCTTAATGTTCATACCCATGTATTAAGGGTACTCTCACTTCTGGTTAGAGAAGCTTCTCTTTCCAGATTGCACTGTCTTCTAGGATGACTCAAAAGGCACCATAGTGCTGAGAAGAAGTGACAGAGGAGTGCCCACCAGTGAAACACCTATATCACACTTTCCAAGGCTCAGGGTCCATCACAAAATAGGTAGAGGGAAGAATGTAAGCACTAAAGGAAGGATAGGACTACTCAGAATGCACACTTCCAGACACAAAATGACCTGGATATCCATGGCCTCACAGTGCCTGACACTACCTACACAAGACCATCATAATAGGAGGAAAAGATAAAAATAAGAGAGAGAGTGATTGAGAGAGGGAGGAGATATGATGGAGAGTAGAGTTGTGAAGGGGAAAACAGAGGGTAGAGAACTATCATGATTTATTGTCTATACGTATGGTTATCAATAATAAAATAACTTGGTTGTCCGTAAGTTGTCAATAGTAAAAAAAAATTAAAAAATACAGAAACTGGTAGGATGCAGTAAATTGGGAAGGATGCCTAAGTTTCAGAAGCGTATCTGAATATTGGTGGTGGTAACTTGTGACAAAAAAGGAAAATGGAGCAAGGTTTCACTTAAGTACCTCACACCCAGTGAGGTGTTGACTGGACTCAGCTTTTACATATTAGGTAAATGTGATCCAATGGACTTTAGTCACTTATTCAGGGACATACAGGTATACAGACCTTAGTGATTAAGCCAGATTTCACTTTCCAGTTGAAACTGTTCTAAACATCATAGCTTTCCCTCAAGTTCTAAATCTTAAAAGTACTGGAGAAAAATAAATGGAGTGTAGCATTCTGATTGAATATGGTTTAATGAAGAGGATAATAATGTAAAGAGGTCTCTCTTCAGGTAGATCTAAATGTCACGAATGAAATGGGAACAAGAGGAAAAGTATCAAGTAAAACTTCATCACGCCAATTTATTTTTCAATTTCGTATCTTTAGTGTATGGAATATTGTCTGGATCATAGCACACAGTAGGTCAATACATGATGAGTAAATGAATGAGTGCAAAAACAAGACAAGTAGCTTTGCTGGAAAATGCATCTGGAGTTTGTTTGGAGTGACTGGTGTGCCCATATACCCTCAAACAAACAACAAACAAATATATATTTAAAAAACTACCCGAAGCTGAATGTATTCAAACCTCTACTGAATGTATTCAAACCTCTACTGTAAGTCTTCTGATTGCCACAGGCAAGAGGAAAGATCTAGTCAAACAACCCAGGGTGGTGGTTCTCAAATCTGCTCACCCTTCAAATACCCAAGGAGCTTTACAAACCCACTGGCATTTCCATACTCACATCTAATTTAATTTGTATGCATTTAACATATTTTATTTATTTATTTCAGGAAAAAAAGAGAGAAAGAGAAAGGCAAATAGAATATGAATGCCAGGGCCTCTAGCCACTGCAAACAAACTCCAAGTGCATGTGCCACCTGTGCATCTGGCTTATGTGGGTACTGGAGCTTCAAACCTGGGTCCTTGGGCTTCGCAAGCAAGAGCTTTAACTGCTAAGCCATTTCTCCAGCTCAACTACTTCTTTTCATTTTGTTTAAAAAGCCATGATGGAGGCCGGGTGTGGAGACACATGACTTTAATCCCAGCACTCGGGAGGCAGAGATAGGAGGATCACAGTGAGTTCAAGGCTATCCTGAGACTACATAGTGAATTCCAGGCCAGTCTGAGCTAGAGTAAGGGCCTACTGTGAGGAAAGGAATGGAAAGGAGGGGAGGGGAGGGGAGGGGAGGCTAAGGGGGAACAGGAAAGGGGAAAGGGAAGGAAGACAGCCAGCCATGATGGGTAGAGAAATGGCTTTAGCAGTTAAGGCACTCAATTGCAAAGCCAAAAGACCCAGGTTCAATTACCCAGGACCCATGTAAACCAGATGCGCTAGGTGGCGCACATGGCTGGAGTTCATTTGCCGAGGCTAACAGCAATCTCTCCCATAAATAAATAAATGTTTTTAAAAGCCACACTACATTTTAAAAATCAGGGCTCCATGGAAAAGTGAACAATTCCAGAAAAAGTACGAGATAAGCTTAAAGCACTCAGTGGTTTCAGATAGTAAAGAAGACAAAGTAGGGGCTAGAGAGATGGCTTGTCAGGTAAATCGCTTGTCTGAGAAACCGAAAGACACAGGCTCGATTGCCCAGAACCCACATAAGCCAGATGCACAAAGTGGCCAGATGCATCTAGAGTTTGTTTTTGCAGTGGCTAGAGGCCCTGGCATACCCCTTTCTCTATCTGCCTCTTTCTCTCTCCCATAAATAAAAATAAATAAATAATTTTTTAAAAGAAGGTAAACTAAATTTTGGAGGAAAGAAGAAAGGAATACCAAAAAGGACAAAGAATATCTGGCCATGCTGGTATATGCTATAATCCGAGTACTTGGGAGACTAAGGTAGGAGGAATCCAAGTTCAAGACCAGCCTAACACACAGAAAAACACTGCCATAAGATTAAATAAGTAACAAAATAACACTAGCTGAGTATGGTGGCTCAAAGTTAAGTTCAAGGACATCTTGGCAGAGGACAGACTTAATCTCAACAAACCAAAACATACACATTAAAACAAAATGTGCACAAGAGGTAACTGGAAAAAAACTACTAATAGCCAAAGGTAAAACCATATGAACTACAATATAAATTTCTACAGCACTGGGTTGTAACCTACAGTATACCTATGAAACCATAACTATACAAATTCCAAAAGAAATGAATAAAAAAGGACAAACTCTCTCACACAAGACTACCCCAAATATAAAAGAGGCAATAGCAAAATTTTGAGGGCATGCTTAACTAGTGGACAAAAGCTTGAGGAGAAACAGAATTATGGGACAAGTTTCAAGTACTTCCCTCAATCTATTTATTCATAATGAATAAACCAGTAAGTCTGTAGTGCTAATACCCGACAAACAAGAGATGAGACAAATAATCCAGGCTACCATGACCTGAGGTAAGAACTGCCTTTACTATGTAGTGCCTGATATAGGCACCCTGAAAAAGAGACTGCAACTTGAGATATTTTTGCTGAATGTTCGTGATCTCACAATCTAATCAAGATAATCAGGGCTGCAGAGATAGCTCAGCATTTAAGGCACAAGCCTTTTACACAGCCTACTGACCCGGGCTCGATTCCCCAATAGCCATGCAAAGACAGATGCATAAGGGCTCATACATCTGGAATTTGTTTGCATTTTCTCTCCTCCTACTTTCTCTTTCTTCCCCTTTCATAAATAGGTATTTTTTTAAAAAAATTATCAGCCAGGCATGGTGGTGCACCCCTTTAATCCCAGCACTTGGGAGGCAGAGGTAGGTGGATCACTCTGAGTTCGAGGCCACCTTGAGATTATATTATGAATTCCAGGTCAGCCTGGGCTAAAGACCAAAAAAAAAAAAAAAGGTATCATCATCAAACATGCCCACTATGGTAGTTTGAAGGTAAAATGTCCCTGATAGCCTCATATGTTTGAATGCTTAATTCCCAGTTAGTGGTACTGTTTGGGAAGGCTATGGTACCTTAAGGACCCTTGCTAGAGGAAGCATGTCACTGGGGGATAGCATTTGGGATGTTATAGCCTAGCCCCAGTTGCTTCAACCAGTTCATTCTTGCTACTTCCTCCCTGCTGATATGCTACTGACAGCTTTCCCTGTCATGATTAAACTAAACCTGTAAACTGGAAATAAATCCTTTCCTAGCAGGGTATGGTGGTGCACAACTTTAACCCCAGCACTCAGGAGGCAGAAGAAGAAGAATCACAGTGAGTTTGAGGCCACCCTGAGACTACAAAGTGAATTGCAAGTCAGCCTGGGCCAGAGTGAAACCCTACCTCAAAAAACCAAACAAACAGGGCTGGAAAGATGACTTAGCAGTTAAGGCATTTGCCTGCAAAGTCAAAGGATCCCGCGGTTTGACCCTCCAGGACCCATGTAAGCCAGATGCACAAGAGGGAGCATGCACCTGGAGTTCGTTTGCAGGAGCTGGAAGACCTGTTGTGCCATTCTCTCTCTCTCTCTCAAATGAATAAATAAATACATACATACATAAAAAATAAAGTTAAAAAAATCCTTTCCTTCCATAAACCACTTCTGGTCAGGTGTTCTGTCCCAGCAACAAGAAAGTAACTTGCTAAACCCACACTGAGGGGCAAACTATTAAATATCTGTAGTGCTCTAAAACAGAAGTGTCAGAAGTCATTTAAGACATGAAAAAAAAAAATCATCCCTAAGAGAAAGGAAATTAGGATGATTTCACAAGTAAATGTAACTTGTGTCTGGATCTAAGAATAGAAGACCATTAGCTGAGTAAATGGCAAAATCTGAATAAAACATACAGTACTGTATTATTGTAGCATTGTATTTTCTATTTTCTTATGCTATTTTCTTGACTCTGACAATTATACAATGGTTATGAAAGCTAGTGATATTAAGAGAAACTGAAAAAAGGCACATGCACTATATGCACTATTTTAACAACTGTTCTGCAAGCCAAAATTGTCTCAAGATAAAATTTAAAACAAAAACAAAACTTGGGAGACATACAAGTCCAAAGTAGCACATGGTCCTTGCTTGGCAATGAGAATATTTGAATATAGGCTGCGTATTACTTTATATTAAGGAATTATGAATTTCTGAATGATCGTGTAAAAAAATCAGTAAGAGCTATATACAAGGTATTCCTAGATGAAATTATATAATGACTGTAATTGGGTCTGAAATACTTGAGGACAAAAAGGGAGAACACCTTGCTATGGAACAGCACACCTTTAATCCAATTCAAAGCCAGCCTGGGACTACAGAGTGAGTTCCTGGTCAGCCTGGGCTAGAGTGAAACTCTACCTCCATTAAAAAAAAAAATTGGGGGGGGGGAGGCCATTCACAAAGTGCCCAATGGTTGACAATTTTTCAAGCTAGGTAACGAACACCAAAGCACACACTTCCAGTTATTAGAAAACGATTTTATTTTTACAACTTGATTCTATAGCTCTGGATATGTTGGATTTGTAACGTACAGTTGTATTGTGTGGTCCTTTTTTTCCCCAAGGGACAATTGAAACAGCAGTACTTAAACTTTTTATATGGGGATTAAATAGGCATAAAATAAAATTTTCACTCTAACCATAATGAAATTGATGGTCTGTAATATGGAGTACACTCATACAGGGCAACTATCACTACCATTCATCTCCAGAATGTTACTAAAATTTTTAGTTATAGTTAAATTTTAATCATTTATTCCTTGACTAGCTCATAATTAATTTGAACTTTCAAACATACGAAAAAATAGAAAGTGAAAAAAGTTCAAGTAACTGCTCCCAGCCACTAGCGGTCCTTCTAATAAGCAACTAATCTTCATCTTTACATGAATACTTATAAATGCAATCATTTAGCTGGGCAGGGTTGCCCATGCCTTTAATCTCAGCACTGGGGGTGGGGGGGAAAAGGCAGGAGGATAGCTGTGAGTTTGAGGCCACTCTGAGACTACATAGTGAATTCCAGGTCAGCCTGAGCCTGAGTGAGAGAGACCCTACCTCAAAAAACTAAAGAATATGTATGTATGTGATTATCTACATATTCAGCAAAGACAATGTGTGTGCTTATACACACAGACACATTTTAATATTTTTGTTTATTTTTATTTATTTGAGAGAAAGAGGCAGATAGAAAGAGAGAATGGGCATGCCAGGGCCTTCAGCCACTGCAAACAAACTCCAGACGGGAGTGCGCCCCCTTGTGCATCTGGCTAACGTGGGTCCTGGGGAATCGAGCTTCAAACCAGGGTCCTTAAGCTTCACAGGCAAGTGCTTAACTGCTAAGCCATCTCTCCAGCCCACACAGACACATTTTTATAACAACTGGTAACATACTACTTGTGCCTGTTTCTTGCTTTGTAAACTTAAAAACTTGTTAAATACTCACCTTGAAAATAATTTTTATTTTCATTTATTTATTTTTTAGAGACACAGACAGGGAGAGTAAGTGAGAATGGACACGCCAGGGCCCCTAGCCACTGCAAATGAACTCCAGATGCGTGTGCCACTGTGTGCATCTGGCTTATGTGAAAACTGGAGAATTGAACCTGGGTTCTTAGTCTTCATAGGCATGCGCCTTAACCACTAAGCTATCTCTCTAGCCCAAATACTCATCTTTTTTTGCTTTGTTTTGTTTTCCAGGTAGGGTCTCACTCTAGCCCAGGCTGACCTGGAATTTGCTCATAGACCCAGGCTGACCACCAAGTAAGTCACAGCAATCCTGCTACCTCTGCCTCTTAAGTGCTGAGATTAAAGGCAGGTGTGCATTACCATGCCCAGCTTAAATATTCATATATAAAATCTATATAGTCTAACTCCTTCCTTCCAAAGTCCACATATAATCTAGTAAGACTTTCCCAGATCATCACACATGTATCAGCTCCTTTTGTCATTACTAAATTAGCTGTTTTCATCGAACACTCTGCAAAGCCAATGAACAACGGTTTATCACCACATAACAAAAGGATTAATGTCCACCACTAATCCCAGCAGAGGTAGGAGGAACACTGTGAGGCTGTCTGGGACTGCAGAGTGGATTTCAGGACAGTGTGGACTAGAGTGAGACTCTACCTGGGCAGGGGGGGGAACAACAATAACAACAAAAAAAGGCTTAATGCTACTTTTTATATTAAATATATTTTATAGCTTTTTTTTTACAGTCTATATGCTGCTCTGGAAGCTCAAGCTTTATGTATTGTAAAATCTGGAGATGTCTTTTCGCATGGAAACATGTATATGTGGTGTGTGTAAGCAAACTCACATGCATGTAGATGTACATGGATGTATATGAAAGCCAAAGGTCAATGCTGTGTATCCTCCTCCATCACTCTCCACCTTTTCTTTCTTTTTTTTCTGGGGGGGGGGGTATTGCTGTAGCCTAGGCTGACCTTGAATTCACTATGTAGTCTCAGGCTGGCCTTGAACTCGGATCCTCCTACCTCTGCCTTCCAAGCACTGGAATTAAAGGCTCTTGTGCCACCATGCCAGATTCCCCCTATTTTTGAGAGTGTGTCTCTCACTGAACCTGGAACTGATTACGCTTGACTAGCCAGCAAGCCCCAGGGATCCTCTGTTTCTTGCCTCAGCAGCACTGAGATTATGGGCACACACCATGTTTGGCTTTCTACATTGGTGCATTGCAAAGGGTCTGAATCACTTTACTCACTGAGCTATCTCCCTAGCATTCAAGATTACCTTTTTGTTTGTTTGATTGCTTTTCAAGGTAGGGTCTCACTCTAGCCCAGGCTGACCTGGAATTCACTCTGTAGTCTCAGGGTGGCCTTGAACTCACAGCAACCCTCCTACCTCTGCCTCCCGAGTCCTGGGATTAAAAGCATGCACCTCCATACCCATTAAGCCTCAATTTGAAATGATAACGTTTATAACTATTCTGTTGTGGTTTGAATATAAAATGTCCCCACAGGCTCTTGTGTTTGAACACTTGGTCTCAGTTGGTAGCACTGTTTACGAAGGTTGTGAAATCTTTAGGAGATAATGTCTTGCTGACGGCAGTGGGACATTGGAGGTAGGTCTTGAGATCTTATGGCCTGACCCCACTTCCGGTGCATCCTCTTCCTGACTACGGATGCAGTCATGCTTTCCCTCCCTGCTCACCATAACAGAACATATTCCCTCTCCCAAATCTGTAAACATAAACCCATTCCTTTCTTTTTTTGAAAATATGTATTTTTTAAGTATTTTATTTATTTTGAGA
Organism: Dipus sagitta; assembly: GCA_036346955.1. NCBI lineage: Eukaryota > Metazoa > Chordata > Mammalia > Rodentia > Dipodidae > Dipus > Dipus sagitta. The sequence continues at coordinate 36,689,092 of CM070771.1, forward strand.
GACAGAGAGAGAGAATGGAAGTGCCAGGGCCTCCAGCCACTGTGAACGAACCCCAGAAGTATACAACACCATGTGCATCTGGCTTACACAGGTTCTGGGGAATTGAACCTGGGTCCTTAAGCTTTACAGGCAAGCACCTTAACCACTAAACCATCTCTCCAGCCCCTATTCCTCTCTTAGGCTGCTTCTTGTAAGGTATTGGACAGAACAAGTCAAATAGCTAGTAGACCTCTCTTTGGGTTAGTATCAAAAATTCTGTCTTTCTTTATCCAAGATAAGAACACATGTCACTGAGGCTGGCCTTAAACTTGTATCTTCCTGTCCCCACCTCGTGAGTGCTGGGATTACAGGCATGAGCCACCAGGCCCAGTTTACACAAGTCTTTTGATTTTTTAATGTTGCTTAAATTAGAAAAAAAATAATTCTTTTGAAATGTTATTGCTGAGCTCAGGATGCTCAGTGGTAAAGAGTACTAGCCTAACACACAAAAGGTCCTGGGTTTGCGCTGGAGGGATGGCTTAGCGGTTAAGGTGTTTGTCTGCAAAGCCAAAGGACCCAGGTTTGATCCCCTAGGACCCACGTTAGCCAAATGCACTTGGGGAACACGTGTCTGGAGTTCATTTGCAGTGGCTGGAGGCCCTTGCGCGCCCATTCTCTCTCCCTCTCCATCTCCCCCTTTTTCTCTCTCAAGTAAATAAATAATATTTTTTTAAAAAAGGTCCTGGGTTTGATTTCTAGCACTAAAGAAAAAAAGACTAGACTAATGTGACTAAAGTAATGTAGAAGATACTAAGGTTGGATTCAAAGGTTAGAACTGCTTTCTAATACATAGCATTTATTAACTATTTGACTAATCCTAATCAAAGTATAACTGCCCTTAAAAGAAAAAAAACAGTCATTATAGGCTGACCTGTGGACCCCCAAAATAAATACACTGAAGCCTTAATCCCCAATATGACTGTTTTTAGACACAGGGCTTTTTAAAGAAATAGTTAAATTAAGCCTGGTCCCTAATCTAACAGCCATAAGCAAAGGAAAAGAGAGCCAGGATACACTGCAACAGAAAACATGCCACAAGTGACACAGCAAAAGGTTATTAGCCATAAGGAAGGATTCAAGAGAACTCACACCACTCCACGTATTCATCTTAGACAGAAGGCTATAGAATTTGAAAAATAAATTTCTGTCTGAGACACCCAGTCTGTTGTATTTTGTTATGACCGCTCTAATAAACTAATATACAACATTCATGGAGAGACATATTTAAAACAATTCTCTTACCTTGATATGCATATCTCTCTAACTTGTTGAGGTGTCAAAGCAAAAATAAAAAACTTCTCTTGGAAGCGTTGAATACTGCTTTGAACTAGGAAGGGAAAAAAATTTATTCAGTAACAAGTAAGTACTGGTAATAACCAGGAACTTTCTGATAAAGTGTTAGCCAGATTCTGAAATTCTTAAGTTTAAATACAGCATTCGAAAGTCAAGTATTAAATAACTCTTGAAATTAAAAATAAAGATACCTGAGTTTAATGTTAAGTACATAATCATTCTTTATTCTAAAACACTAATTATACTGTACTGTCAAAATACAACAAAACCCTAAAAGATAACATTGCATTCTGGTCTATAGCATCATATTAATAACTCTCCTTCAGGGCAATGCTATCCCAAGAACGATATCATTTTTGTTTGTTTCTTTGCTGTATTATGTTTTCAGTGCTTTATATTTAATTATTCAAAAAGTACAAAAAATTTAAAAATTCAAAACACATTAAGAATTGATTATACTGGGCGTGGTGGTGCATGCCTTTAATCCCAGCACTTGGGAGGCAGAGGTAGGGGGATCACCATGAGTTTGAGGCCACGCTGAGAATAAATAGTGAATTCCAGATCAGCCTGGTCTACAACAAGACCCTACCTCAAAAATGAAAAAAGGATTATCTAGTTTTATAAATTTTTATTTTTATTTTGAGAGAGAGAAAGAAAATGGACAGCCTTCATTCAGCTGCTGTGAATGAACCTCAATCATGTGCAACATTGTATGCTTACCTAACAGTCCATCTGGCTAGGTGGGACCTGGAGATACAAACATGAGTTCTTAGGCTTCACAGGCAAGCGCCCTAACAGCTAAGCCATCTCTCCAGCCCCAGATTATCTAGTTTTACAGCTATTACCTAATGAGGTAATCATTTCTAGTATTATTAAAAGCTGAAATATACTCATGACTTTGCAAAAAACTGGAACAGATTAGTAGTGATGAATTACTTGATGTTCTAGTAATCATGCCTGTGGTTACATGAGTTCAAGGCCAGACTTGAATTTTAAAGCAAGCTTGAGCTGAATAGTGAGAAACCTTATCTCAAAAAACACAGAGGCCAGACATGGTAGCACAGGCCTTTAATCCCAGCACTGGAGGCAGAGGTAGGAGAATCACCATGAGTCTGAGGCTACCTCCCTGTAGACCAGCTGACAGAAAGATGGAAAAAGCTATGCTGCATGCAGCTCCATAGGAGAGACAGAAGTCATCAGTGGAGATAAACAGCAGTGGATATGGCAAGCTTAAGTTGGGCCAGGTAAGCCAAATGAGCCAACAGGTGCAATAGTGGCATGTCTGTTATGGGGAAATCAACTGCTCTCTAATTAGACTGGAAGCCTGCTCCACAGGAGGGAATACATGCCTTGATACTGAAAATCTATGAGGGGGGAAGTCATGAGCTCTAGGGGTGTTAACACCTGCTGGTGTCTGGCTAAATGCATATATTATGCTCACCAACTGCCCAGTAAGCACTTTTCTTAATGTTTACACTGATGTATTAATGCTACTCTCACTTTTGATTAGAGAAGCTTCCCTTTTCAGATGGTGATGACCTCTGAGACGACTCAAAAGGCACCACAGTGCTGAGAAGTGACAGAGGAGTGCTCAGCAGTAAGAAATCTCTATCACAACTTCCCAGGCTCAGGGACCATTGCAGAAGAGGTGATGGGAAGAAATGTAAAAACCAAAGTAAGGGTAGCGCTCCTTATAACACATACTTCCAGACACAAAATAATCTGGATATCCATGACCTCGCAGTGCCGGACACTACCTAAAAAAGAACAGTGTTCATAGGAGGAAAGAATGAAGACATCAAAATAAGAGACTAATGGAGGGGGGGAGGGGAATATGATGAAGAGTGCAGTTGTGAGGGGAAAAATGTGGTGTGTGTGGGGGGAATTATCATAGTTTATTTTCTATAATTAAGGAAGTTGTCAATAATAAAAAAATAAAAATAAAAATAAATAAGTATGTAAAAAGCCCTGACTTCAACCCCTAGCATCATATAAACTGAGCATGATAGCACATACCAGTAATCCCGACACTCAGGAAGTATAAAATGTAGGAACGAAAGCATAAATTCTTATTCAAGGACAGCCTGGGCTACATGAGAACACATTGATCAACCAAGCAATCAATCAATAAAGTAGGAAAGTAAAGTAAAGGAAAAAAGTGGCCTACTGAAAATTCAGTTTCTTGGTGTTGGATATAACTCTGTTCATAGAGTGCTTACTTAGCAATATCAGGTAGCCGCTGAAGTAGAGGAAAGCATATCAGAAGTTCAAGGTCATTCTCAGTTACATAGGGAGTTTGGGACACTGGAGCAACTGTCATAAATACATCTTTTATACAAAGTAAAATAACTTTTCAGGTAAATAAAAGCTAAGAGAATTAATGACAGTACACATTATGAGAAATGTAAGTGGAAACTGGGGTTAAAAAAAGGAATAATTTCAAGCCGGGCGTGGCGGCGCATGCCTTCAATCCCAGCACTTGGGAGGCAGAGGTAGGAGGATCACCATGAGTTCGAGGCCACCCTGAGACTACACAGTGAATTCAGGTCAGCCTTGACTAGAGTGAAACCCTACCTAGAAAAAAAAAAAAAATTCTAAACTGGATCTTTGGAAATGAAGAACACCTTAAGTAGTAGGTAGATAAGAGTAAAACAATTTAGTAATTTTTTTCCTTCTCCAATTTCCTTTAAAAGGTAACAAGGTGGCACATGCATCTGGAGCTTGTTTGCAGTGGTTGGAGGCCCCGGTGTGCCCATTCTCCCTCCATCTCCCTTCTCTCTCTCTCTCTCTCTCTCTCTCTGTCTTTCTGTCTCCCTCCCTCCCTCTCTCCTGTCTCTAATAATTAAATATATATATTTTTAAAGGTAACTTGTTGAGCTGGGCATGGTGGCTCATGGCAGCAATCCCAGAACTCATGAGGCTGTGGTAGGAAGACTGCCTTGACTTAAAGGCCAGGCTGGACTACAGTGAGTGGGTTCCAGGACAGCAAGGACTAGAGTAAGACCCTGACTCAAATTAAAAAACAACAACAACAAAAAAATCAAACAAACAAATAAATACATAGATTTAAACATTTTAAACAGCTGATTTCTCTAACTCTCTAAAGTAACGGCAATGAAAGAAGGATTTACAACACAAATAGGTATAAAGATGTGACACCAATTAAAAGGGGGAAGAAGGTGGATAAATGTAATTATCTGCCTAAGAGCTGTTTCTTGCTCATTGCTTCTTTGTTTTGTTTTCTTTTGTTTTCAAGGCATGGTCTCACTGTAGCCCAGGCTGACCTGTAAACTCACTCTGTAGTCCCAGGCCTGTTGTAACTCACAGGATCCCTCTACCCCTGCTAGGATTAAAGGCATGTGCCACGTACTCCATTCTGATAAACTGTAGTAACATAAATGTCTCTAGGGACAGATCCAATATTTTAAAAACAGGAGTTATCTACATACTCAGTATATTCATCAGTATTTGCCAGGTTTTGTGGCCATATCTAGATGACTATGGTAACCTACCCAAGAATGTTCCCACAGAAACCATGTAACTTAACATTTGAGCTGGAATGCTTCCATATTCTGCATATATATATTGCAATTTTTCTGTTACTTCAAGGAAGGGCTTCACTCTAGCCAGGCTGACCTGGCACTCACTGTATAATATGTGTAATTTCTTAAGAGTTGTAGCAGTTTTTATTACTGAGACAGAACACCTTACTAGAAGCAGCTGGTATAAGGAAAGGATTTATTTTGGCATACAGTTTCAAGGGAACTTTCAATATGGCAGAGAAAGTATGGCAGAAGCAGAAAGCTGTCTCATATTATCACAAATTAGCAGCAAGGAAGAAGTAGAAAGATTGAGGTACCTAAATCTAATTAAGTGGGGCAAGGCAATAATACCTCAAGGAACACATCCTCCAACAAGCAAGGTTTCACTAACCAAAGGGACCACCAGTTGGAGATTAAATATGAGGATCGATCATAACTCATGAGGCTAAGGGGGACATTCTGTATTCAAACTACAGCAAAAGTTATACCTTAATGTAAACAGTTTAGGTCACAACAAGCATCTATTTATTGTGCTGTTTGCTTTCCTGCCTTATTCCTGGCTTTACTTATCACTTCTTTGGAACTAAATTTTCAATAAACTCTACCCTCCCTGGATCTCTGGAAAAATGAATGTTTCATGATTACATGTAATTACCAGACTCTCAAGAACTTAACAGCAACAACAAAGTAATACAAGTAGAAAGAAAATCTAACTTACATTGATCATTACTGAATTCTAAATAAATCAATCTTATGATAGGACAGCAAAGAAAACATACAAAACCTACCATAAGGTAAGACCATTGGCTAAACTGTCATTTTTAACATACAGCTTCAGAAACAATGGTAGGATGTAAAGTAAAAGCATGAAGGTTTACAATTTACTTTCTACCTACTAGTATCAAAAATTTGGGATAAGGAAACCAACTCTACATAGAACCTATTGTTTGGAAATAACAGTGAGAGAAAGAAAAAGTCAAGGATATAAATAAGCTTTATTCAAGTACTTCCCTTTTGTCAAAAGTCCATCAGGTTGTTGGCCAGGGAGGTCCCTGTCCCTGATGCCCCCAAAACATTATAGGCCATTGCTGACTGAGGCCCTTGGTTTCCCACCAGGAATAGATGGTTAAGACCCTATTGCTGAAGACTCCACATAGTTGGGTTGCAAGGCCACTGAGAAATCCTGCTGGAGCTGAGCTGATAACCTCCTCCATGTAGACCAGCTGACAGAAAGCTGGAAGAAGCCATTCTGCATGCAGTTCAATGAGAGAGAGAGAAAAATCACCAGTGAAGATACTCAACAGTGGACTCTGCAAGCCTTATATTTGGCCAGCTGGGCCAAATGAGCCAACAGGTGCAATAGTAGCACATCTGTCATGGTGGAAACAAAGTGCCCTCTAATTGGACTGGAGGCCCTGCTCCATGGGAGGGAATACATCCCTGATACTGACAACTTAAAACAGGGGTAGTCATGAGCCCTAGGGATGTAATGTCTGCTGCTGTCTGGTAAGTGTATATACTATGCTTATCAAACTGCCCAGTAAACACTTCTCTTAATGTTCATACCCTTGTATTAATGCTACTCTCACTTTTGGTAGAGAATCTTCTCTTGTCAGATGGCAGTGACCTTGGGATGACTCAGAAGGCATCATGGTGCTAGAAAGAATTCACAGGAGTGCTCAGCACTGCAATATCTCTATTACACCTTCCAAGGCTCAGGGTCTATTGCGGAAGAGGTGGCGGAAAGAATGTAAGAACCAAAGGAAGGGTAGGACTCCTTACAATGTGCTCCCCCAAGACCTCACAGTGCCTGACACTACCTACACAAGACCACTGTAAGAGGAGGAAAAGATCATGACATCAAAATAAAACAGAGACTGATTGAGGGGGGAGGGGATATGATGGAGAATGGCGTTTCAATGGGGAAAGTGGGGGGAGGAGGGAATTACCATGGGATATTGTTTACAATCATGGAAGTTGTTAATAAAAATAAAAGTCTATCAGAAGCTGACCAAAATGATGTATACCTTCAGTCTTAGCATTCAGAGGCTGAAGCAGGAAGATCACAACTTCACAATTCACTGGCATCATGAGTTGTACATGGGACTGCCTCACATCACCACCTATCCATAAATATCTTCCAAATATGGCCACAATATTATCTCCCATAACAAGCTTCTGATATCACAACCTTGACTCTCTTTAAATAAACAATAGCTGAGTCATTCTTCCTTTGAATCCAAAAGATCATGCAAATTGTATTTTTTTCCTGCAAATTGTATTGTGATGCTATATAATTTTTAAAACCAGATTACAAAAGTGCCATGAATGTCTTCCTCACTTTGGGGGGAAATGCTTTTGCACTGAGTATCATGTTGTAAAGAAACCCAAACTTAACCACACGAGAGGCCACATGTAGAAATCCAAGCCAACATGAACATGACATCAGGTAAGAAGCCATCCAGGTAAATCAGTAAAGATGCTCCTGTCCCCCCTTATTGAAATATCTAATCATTGCATTACAACGCTCCCACTGGTTAAGCCTTCTCTTCTAAAACTCTCAGCCATCTTGGAATAGAAAAGGTGTCCATATTTGGCCTGTCCTGACCCAGAAAATCCATGAGTTCAAGGCCACCCTGAGACTACATAGTGAATTTCAGGTCAGCCTGAGCTAGAGTGAAACCCTACCTCGAAAAGCAAAAAAGAAAAAAAAAAAGACTAAAATTAATTAAGTAGAAAGTTATTATTTTACTATATATCTTGATGTTCAACGTATTTTTTCTTTGATTATCTGTGTGTATGTGTGTGCATATGAGCATGGGTGTGTGCCAAGGCATGTGAGTAGAGGTCAAAGGGCAACCTTGAGTACTGATCCTAGACTTCCTTGTTTGAGGCAGGTCTCCAGTTCAGATGTATAATTAAAGCCTGCAGGCTCATGAGCATCCAGGATTCTTTGGACCCTACCTCCCATCTCTTGGGAGGGCTGGGATTACAGACAGTAATTATTAAATCTGCTTTACATGGATCCTAGAGCATCTGAACTCAAGTCATCAAGGTGGCAAATCAAGAGCTTATACTTAGTGATCCACCTCCTCAGTGCCAAAGTTAAGTATTTTTAATGAAACAGAAAACTGTTGGACATAGGCAGGGCCCTGGGTTAAAGCAAACCTAAGCTGTCAGACACAAAGGTCCCAGGCTATGGAGAGGTCGCAGCAGCCTGAACCTCCTACCCCCATTCTCAGGGGTTGCAGTGAGCCAGATCGATCCCCCATTTTCGGGGGTTGCAGTGAGCCTGGACGCCTGGACAAAATCTCGGACTCTGAGATTGGCAGTAAGTAAGGCCACTCCCATCCCAAGCACTGGATACCTGGACATTCAGATAAGACTTAGGCTTTGCCCATAACCCTGTGGCCTTTGGCCAGTTGCCTAGGAAACTCCTTATATGGTATCAGCCAGCACCTTTGCAAAAGCCCATCCCCCTGTACCATATACCATTGCCTATGTGCTGGAATATATGTTCCCATACACTAATTAAGCATCAGCAAGCAACCTTGTACATCCAGTCCCCTTAGGAATCCTCAACAACTCATAAACCTATTTCCCTACTGATTAAAGAAAGTTGTTCACAGAGACTTCTGAGAGTGAATTCTCATGTGCTCACCAGTTGCCTGGGATGCCTTCAAGGGCAACCGCGGCTAGCCCAAGGACCAAGGAACTCACAGAAAACCTGTTAGTCCCCACACCTTTTTGGAAGTGTTGACTTTTTTTTTACTTTCAAGGTAGGGTCTCACTCTACCCCAGACTGACCTGGAATTCACTAGGTAGTCTCAGGGTGGCCTCCAACTCAGAGAGATCCTCCAACCCTTACCTTTTAAGTGTTGGGATTAAAGGTGTGCAACCACCATGCCTGGCCAATTGACACTTTTTGAGAAACTGGCTTATATACTGGTCAAGAATGCCTCATAGGGCTGGAGAGATGGCTTAATGGTTGAGGTATTTGCCTGCGAAGCCAAAGGACCCAGGTTCAATTCCCCAGGACCCAGGCCGGGCATGGTGAAACAATCCTTTAATTCCAGCACTTGGGAGGAAAGCCATGGAGTCTGAGAACACCTTGAGACTACAGAGTGAGTTTTAGTTCAGCCTGGGTTACAGAAAGACCCTACTTCAAAAAAACAGGGGACGGGGATTGGAGAGACAGCTTAACCATTAAGGTGTTCGCCTGCAAAGCCAAAGGACCCAGGTTCAACTCCCCAGGACCCACGTAAACCAGATGCACAAGGGGATGCATGTGTCTGGAGTTAGTCTGCAGTAGCTAGAAGCCCTGAACACCCCTTCTCTATCTGCCTCTTTCTCTCTCCCTCAAATAAATAAATATAAATATATAAAGGGAAAATATTAAAAATAGAATAATCAGGCTAGAGAGACGGCTTAGTGGTTAAGGCGCATGCATGCGCAGCCTATGAACTCAGGTTTGATTCTCCATGTCCCACATAGGCCAGATGCACATGGTGCAGCATGCATCTGGAGTTTGTTTGCAATGGCCAAAGGTCCTGGTGAACCCATTCTCACTCTCTCTCCTGCTCTGTCTCTAATAATAAATAAAAATTTTAAAAAAGGACTATCATGTTTTCCAATGATTCCACTTTAAAAAATATATATTTTATTTAGTTAGTTAGTTGAGAGAGAGAAACAGAAGCAGATAGGACAGTATAAGCCCAGTAGGAACTCTTGCCGTTGCAAACACACTCCAGACAGATGTGCTACTTTGTGCACTTGGCTTTACATGCATACTAAGGAACTGAACCCAGTCTGTCAGGCTTTGTAGGCAAGGGGCCTTAACTGCTGAGCCATCTCTCCAGGCTCGATTTTACTTTTAATAAAGAGATATACTTGTGTATATTATTTACAATATCTACAGTGTGGGCTGGAGAGATGACTCAGTGGTTAAAGAGGCTTGCTTACAATAAATATCTAAACTGTAGAAGCAACCAAGTGTCCACAATAGACCATGGATAAACAAAAGGTGGTACATACATACAACAGAGTATTATTGAGCTCTGAAAAGGGGAAAAAAAAAAAAAAGAAATTACCAGGCATGGTGGCCTACGTCTTTAATCCCAGCACTTGGGAGACAGAGGTAGGATTGTCAAGAGTTTGAGGCCACCCTAAGAATACATAGTGAATTCCAGGTCAGCCTGGGCTACAGTGAGACCCAACCTCAAAAACAAAGAAGCATAAAAAAAGGAAAAAAATTCTAATATATAATACCAAGAAAAAGCAGGGAAGGCATTATGTTAAGTGAAGTAAGTCAAGTTGCATGAGTAGAACTATGTTGACAGGGGCTGCGGGAGAAGGGATGCAGAAATAAGATTTGTGGGTACAGAGATAGAATGGTGGTGATGGCTGCACAAGATGAATATACTCTGTGCCAATGAACTGGGAAATAGTCAAAATGGCAAGTTTTATGTGTATTTTGTCACAGTAAAAAAAAAAAAAAAAAAAAAAAGCCAGGGACAATTTTATTGGGGCCAAGTATAGTGGTGCACTTAAGAGGCAGAGGTAGGAGGATCATGTGAGTTCGAAGCCAGCCTGGGACTACACAGTGAGTTGCAGGTCAGCCTGGGCTAGTAAGAGACCCTACCTCAAAAAAATTTTTTTTATTGAGAACTAGGGAGATGGCTCAGTAGGAAAAGTTGTTTGCCATATAAGCATATCCCCAGCTCCCACATAAATGCCAAACATGGCAGCACAGCATATCCCTGTAATCCCAGTGCTGAGGAGGCAGAGACTGGAGGACCCCTAGACTATGCTGGTTATCTAGCCTAGCCAAATCAGTGAGCTACAGGTTCTGTGAGCAACCCATCTCAAACAACTGAAGAAGACATGTGGCACTGACCTCTGGCCCCCCAAATATACACATGCACCTTACCTATACATATATGAACAAACATATAGCATAAATGCACACAAACATGTGCAAAAATATTTTCTAATAATGAGGTGGAGAGAGAGCTCAGAGGTTAAAAGCACTTGCTTGCAAAGCCTGCCAGCCTGGATTCTACTCCCTAGCACCCACAGAAAGCCAGATTCAAAAAGTGGCACAAGCATCTGGCATCCATTTGCAATAGCAAGAGACCCTGGTTAAAACTATAATATTTAAAGTAGGAGACTGGAGAGGTAGCTTAGCAGTTAAGATACTTGCCAGCAAAGTCAAATGACCCAGGTCCGATTCCCCAGTACCCACTTAAAGCCAGATGTAAAGGTGGCATATGTTTCTGGAGTTCGTTTGCAGAGGCTAGAAAAGTCCTGGCACAGCCATTCTCTCTTTCTCTCTCTCAAATAATAAATAAAACATACAAGTTTAAAAAATATTTGAGCCTGGCGTGGTGGTGCATACCTTTAATCCCAACACTCAGGAGGCAGAGGTAGGAAGATAGCTGTGAGTTCAAGGCCTCCCTGAGAGTACATAGTGAATTCCAAGTAAGCCTGGGCTAGAGCAAGACCCTACCTTGAAAAACCAAAATAAAATAAAAATATCCTTAAAGTAAATGGGGATAGTTAAACCCCAGAACTGTATTAAGACTAGTTGTCATATACTGTTATAAGAGAAGAAATAAGGCTCTCTTATATTAGCAAACTATGCTTTTTTTTTAAAAAATGAACCAAGATAAATAGTTTTACACTTATAAATGCCAAAAAAAAATAAATAAATAAGAGGGCCAAACCCAAGGTGCTTTTTTTTTTTTTTAATTTATTTGCAAGCACAGAGATAGAGAGCACATCAGGGGTTCCAGCCAGTGTAAATGAACTCCAGATGCATGCACCACTTTGTGCATCTGACTTTTCATGGGCACTAGGGAATCAAATCTAGATCATTATGTTTTATAGAAAAGCATCTGCTTTTCAGAAGATTTCTTTTTAATGTTAAGGAGTTCTTAATTTTTTTTTTTTTATTTGAGAGAGGGAAAGAGGCAAAAGAGAGAGAGAGGGAGAGGTAGAGGGAGAGGGGCAGAGGGAGGGAGGGGGCAGAGGAGAGGGAGGGAGAGAAGAGAGAGAGAGAACGCGTGCAAGCGAGCCCATGAGCAAATGGGTGTGTGCCAGGGCTTCCAGCCACTGCAAACAAACTCCAGATGCATGTGCCACCTTGTGCATCTGGCTTACGTGGGTCCTGAGGAGTCAAGCTGAGGTTCTTTGGCTTTGCAGGCAAACACTTTAACTGTTAAGCCATCTCTCCAGCCCTAGATTTTTTTTTTTTTTTTAATGCTCACTCTCAGATATCTTTAAAACCTTGGGGGTTGGAGAGATGGTTTAGTGGTTAAGATGCTTTCTTGAGAGCAGGTCATGGTGGTGCACGCCTTTAATCCAAGAACTCGGAAGGCTGAGGCAGGAAGGTTGCCGTGAGTTTGAGGCCACCGTGAGACGACATAGTGAATTCCAGGTCAGCCGGGGCTAGAGTGAGAGCCCTACCTCAAAAAAAAAAAAAAAAAAAAAAAAAAAATCTAAACTCTACCAAACTTCAGCTCAAACAGTTTGAGACAATCAACAATACTGTCAGAAAAGTAAAAAGAACATTTGAAACAGAATGCTAACTTCCAAAACGTAAAAATTACATACTTACATACATATGTGTGTGTGTGTGTGTGTGTAACACATGAATCTGGAGTTCATTTGCACTGGCAAGTGGCCCTCCTGTGCCCTCCCTCCTACTCCCCGGCCCCTGGGAAATAAATAAAAAAAGACAAAGCCTGGCATGGTGGTAAACTCAGGAGGCATAGGAAGGAGGATCATCATGAGTTTGAGGCCACCCTGAGACTACAGAGTGAATTCTAGGTCAGCCTAGCCTAGAGTGAGAAAAACACAACAAAACAAAACAAGGGCTGCAGAGATGGCTTAGCTATTAAGGCGCTTACCTGCAAAACCAAAGGACCTGTGTTCGATTCCCCAGTGCCCACAAGCCAGCTGCACAATGTGGCACATGCTCCTAGAGTTTGTCTGCAGTTGCTGGAGGCCCTGGCCCACCCATTCTCTATCTGGTTCCCCCCAAATAAATAAATAAATAAATAAATACTTCTTTAAAAAAATCAATGCTAGATACCTGGCAGTAGGTTTGATAAGATTGTGTTACACTTTCCATACACATTATTCTAGCCCACGTATTGATAACTTAAGTTCTTTAAAAATTTTCTTTCTTTCAGTTCACATGCAAGGGGGGGGGGGGGCAGATAGACAGAAAGAGTACCAAGGCACTGAAACTAACTCTAGACGCATGTGACAGACACCTTGTGCATGTGCTGTACTTGGGTACTGGAGAATCCAACTTGGGTCCGTAGGCCTCACAGGCAAGTGCCTTAACTACTAAGCCATTTCTCCTGCCCAATAACTTAGTTCTTAATATGTTTAAACAGAAGTCATCATTACATTAATAATCTATACTGCAAAGGTCAACTGAAGGCCAGAGCAGAAAGATTTCATCTCTCTAAAAACATTGTTAGAACTATGAAAGAAAGGTTATAACTGTCCCATTCCCAGAAGCCATTCTGTTGACCTCAGCATTTTTATTTCCATCCTAAGTCCTGTTTCTGAATTCTTCGTACCAGCTTCTGTTTCTCCATTCTCATTGCCACCACACTACCCAAAGGCTACTATTTCCTTCTACAGGTGGAATAGCAGTTCTACCATGTTGCATCAGTGCAAGTGCAGAGCTTGTCATTCTTACCATCACCATTCCTCTGCTCAAAAATAACTCCAGAGAAAAAGAAAAAAAGAAAAAAAAATGACTGCACAGTGTCATATGTCCGTGCTGGGGATGGAACCTGGAGCCCTGAGTACACTAGGCAAAAGCTCTACTCTAAAAAACATCCCCATAAACATGTGTCCTGTGTCTAAATAAGTTAATTATAAATTCCTTTATCTACAGTCTTGCATTTACACTAGTCTCCTTTCTTTCCCAGCAAACCTGTACTTCTGAAGCCTTCTCTGCATGGCTCTTCAGTTTCTTCCCTGCTTGGTGTCATAATTACACCACTGCAATTTCAACTTTGGTGATAGCTCACAGTTATCTCCTTCCTGGGCATTTCTTTTATAGAGTCCACCAATACTAAGTGTATGTATTTGTCATTTAAAGCCCCCTTAAGTCTCTATAAGAAGCTAGCTTTGTCTAAATTCCTACTCCATTAGGTAAAGGCAAAATTTGAACACAATTTATAGTACCTCATAACTATCCACTCTGTGCCCTTTTTCGTAGTGCTAGGTTTCAAACTTAGGTCCTCACACATTATAGGCAAACAAATGGTCCCTGAGCTATAACCCAAGGATGCTGCCCCTACATAAGACAAATATTACTTATTTGTTTAACTTAACTAAGACAGGATCATGTTAAATAGTCTAGACTGACCTCAAAAACTCTCTATGTTCCTGCTTCAGCCTCCTGAGTGTTGTCTTATGTGAATACTACTCACTATGCCCAGCTTTACTTTGTTTCTGTTAATAACAACTCCCTAACTGTATAACAAACTCCCTAAAGCCCATCTCCTATCTCATCAGGCTTCTCCATAATTAGACCATGGCCATATCCAATTTAAATACTCATTTGTTACGTGAGTTAATTAAAATGATATATTTGTGTTTGAATTCATTCAAATTATTTAGAAGAGTCTATTTTAATGCTTTAACTTTAATTATTATAAATATCACATTAAACCTGTTTCATCATACCAACCTTAAAGAGAATATGCTGACATTTAGGAATTTAAGAATATAAAGAGGCTAACACTATTAATTTGTCAACCTTTCAAATTATCAAGGATTAAAACACCAATAACAGAATGGTGGTGTGGGTGAAGGAAAAAAAATATGCTGTTAGAGTAGAAATTGGAGCACTTTTTTTGTTGTTGTTGTTGTTGTTTGTTTTTCTGAGGTTGGGTCTCACTCTAGCTCAGGCTGACTTGGAATTCACTGTGTAGTCTCAGGGTGGCCTCAAACTCACGGTGATCCTACTACCTCTGCCTCCCAAGTGTTGGGATTAAAGGCGTGCACAACCTGGCTCAGGACACACTTTTGAAGCAACTGGCAATCTGTTCTCTGAGAGCTGAATATCAAAATATTAAATATTCCATCTGGAGAGATGGTTCAGTGGTTAAGCACCTGCCTGTGAAGCTGAAGGACCCCGGCTGGAGGCTCGATTCCCCAGGACCCACATTAGCCAGATGCACAAGGGGCGCACATGTCTGGTGTTCGTTTGCAGTGGCTGGAGGCCTTGGCGTGCGCCCATTCTCTCTCTCTCTCTCTCTCTCTCTCTCTGCCTCTTTCTCTGTCTGTCGCTATCAAATAAATACATAAATTTTTTTTTAAATATTAACTATTCATCTTCTTGGCTCCAACAACTTTTCCTCTAGGCATCTATCTTTCATAACTATATGCAATTATTCAGAAGCAGAAGTAGAGCTGGGCATGGTGGTGCACACATTTAATTCCAGCACTGATACTGAGGTGGGAGGATTGCCCTGAGTTTGAGACTAGTCCTGGGACTACAGAGTGAGTTCCAGGTCAGCCTGACTAGAATAGGACTCTGCTTCAAGCCCCAAACCCCACCTCCAAAAAGCAAAAGAGTATGTCAAACTTTCTAATCTACATTAAAAAAATTATGGGTCTAAGTTTCTAGGAAAGCAGCCTAAATTAAACAAGAAGTAGTACTGTGTAAAATCATCAAAACATGGACTCAGACATGTAGGCCTGTGTCTGTTCTCATTCACACAAAAGCAATTTGAGTCCCTAAGTCATAAAAAGAATATCGGGGGACAGGAGAGATGGCTTTGTGGTTAAAGGTACTTCACTGCAAAGCTTGACAACCAAAGTTGGATTCCCCAGTAACCACAAAGAGCCAGATGCACAAAACGGTACATGCATCTGGAGTTTGTTTTCAGGGGAAGAAGACTGGTGTGCTCATTCCTTTTATCTCTTCCTCTTTCTCTCTCTGTCGCTCTCAAATAAATAAATAAAAATTAACAAAAATTGGCCAGGCATGGCAGCACACGCCTTTAATCCCAGCACTCAGGAGGCAGTGGTAGGAGGATCGTGACTTCAAGGCCACCCTGAGACAACACAATGAATTCCAGATGAGCTGAGCCTGGGTTAGAGTGAGACCCTACCTTGAAAAATGAAAAAATAAAATAAATAAAAATGACTTCTATTTTATTTTTTAATTTTTTTCATTTATTTGCTTGAGAGAGCAAGAGAAAGAAAGAGGAAGAAAAAGAGAGAGAATGGATGTGGCTGGGCCTCCAGCCACTGCAAACGAACTACAGACACATATGCCACTTTGTGCATCTGGTTGCATGGGTCCTAGGGAATCAAATCAAGGTCATTTGGCTTTGAAGGCAAATGCTGTAACAACTAAGCCATCTCTCCAGCCCAAAAACTTATTAAAAATAAAAAAAAACAACCATTCTGAAGCTGAGCTGAAGACCTCCTCCATGTAGAACAGCTGACAGAAAGCTTCATGTAGTTCAATGGAAGAAAGAAATCACAAGTGAAGATACCCAACAGTGGACACTGCAAGCCTTTTATCTGGCCAGCCAGGACAAATGAGCCAACAGGTGCAATATTGGCACCTCTCCTCACCATATTATAATTAAACTACCAAACATACAAACCGAGCCAGGCATGGTGGTGCACACCTTTAATCCCAGCACTCAGGAGGCAGAGGTAGGAGAATTGCAGTGAGTTCGAGGCCACCCTGAGAATACAGAGTGAATTCCAGGTCAGCCTGGGCTAGAGTGAGACTCTACCTCAGAAAAAAAACAAAAACAAAAAAACATACAAACCAAAGAAAATATACTGAAAGCAGTTAGAGAGAAAAATCAAGTCACATACAAAGGCAAGCCCACCAGGATCACAGCAGATTACTCACCACAAACTTTAAAAGCCAGAGGGCTTGTAATGATGTATTCCAAGCTCTGAAAGATAACTGTCAACTGAGGTTACTTTATCCTGCAAAGCTATCCATTCAAACAGATGGAGAAATAAGGGCATTCCACAACAAAAGCAGGCTAAAGGAGTATTTGAAGATAAAACCAGTTCTATAGAAAATACTTGAAAGGATCCTCCATGCTGAAGAGAAAGAAAAGCACACATATAAGGAGGAACTTGGAAAAAGCAAGCCATACTCAAATACTAGTTAATACAAGAGAGCAAAAGTAAAACCGAGAGAAGTACGAAAGAAGGAAAATACACACCTTCCAATAACTCTTAACGGTTAATGCCCCAAACAAAAGACATAGGTTTGCAGACTGGGTTAAAAAGCAGAATCCTTCAATTTGTTGCCTCCAAGAAACCCACTTTTTACAAAGGATGGACACTATCTTAGGGTGAAAGGTTGGAAAATGGTGTTTCAAGCAAATGGGCCTAGAAAACAAGCAAATCTGACCAAAAGAAAGAGAAGACACATAAATTAATAAAATTGAGATGAAAAAGGCAAAAGGCACCATTACAACAGATACCAGAGAAAATTCAAAAAATCATGGGGACATACTATAAGAACACATACCCCACTAAGTTTGAAAATGTAAAATGTAAGATTTCCTTTATTCATATGACCTACTTAAATAAAATGAAGATGAGAATAACCACGTAAATAGACCTATAACAAGTATGGAGATCCAAAGAGTTATCAAAACTCTCCCAACTAAAACAAGCCCAGGCCCAGATGGATTCACAGTCAATTTTACCAGACCTGCATGAAAGAATTAACACCAATACTTCCTAAACTTTTCCATAAACTAGAAAAAGAAGGAACCCTACCAAACTCCTCCTACAAAGCCAGCATCACCCTGATACCAAAACCAGGCAAAGAGAACAAAAAACGAAAATTACAGACCAATCTCCCTCATGAATATAGACGCAAAAATTCTCAACAAAATATTGGCAAACAGATACAAAAATATATCAGAAAGATCATTCACCCCGACCAAGTAGGCTTTATTTATCCCAGAGATGCAGGGATGGTCCAACATACACAAATGTATAAATGTAATACATTATATAAATGGACTGAAAGACAAAAATCACATGATCATCTCATTAGATGCAGAAAAAGCATTTGACGATATCCAGCATCCCTTCATGATAAAAGTCCTACAGAGAATGGGATTAGAAGAAACATAACTCAATATAATAAAGGCTATCTATGACAAGCCTACAGCAACACAATACTAAATACAGAAAAACTTGAAGCTTTTCCACTAAAATTAGGATCAAGACAAGGGTGTCCACTATCCCTGCTTTTATTTAATATCATACTGGAAGTCTTAGCCATAGCAATAAGGCAAGAGACACACATAAAAGGGATACAAATTAGAAAGGAACAGATCAAGTTAGCATTGTTTGCAGATGACATGATTCTATACATAAAGGACCCTAAAGATTCTACCAGCAAACTGTTAGAGCTGATAAACACCTATAGCCATGTAGTAGGTTACAAAATAAACACACAGAAATCAGCAGCCTTCCTATATACTAACAACAAACACATAGAGGATGAAATCAGAGAAATCACTCCCATTCACAACTGCATCAATAAATAAATAAATAAATAAATAAATAAATAAATAAAGTACCTTGGAATAAACCTAACCAAGGAAGTGAAGGATCTGTACAAGGGAAACGTTAAAACACCTAAGCAAGAAACTGCAGAAGACACTAGGAAATAAAAAGACATCCCTTGTTCTTGGATTGGAAGAATCAGTACTGTGAAAATGGCGTTCTTAACCAAAAGCAATCTACACATTTAATAAAATCCCCATCAAAATTCTAATGGCATTCTTCACGGAAATAGAAAAAACAATCCAAAAATTCATTTGGACACACAAAAAACCTCAAATATCTAAAACAATTTTGAGCAACAAAAATAAGGGTGGTGGTATCACCATAACTGATTTTAACCTATACTACAGAGCCATAGTAACAAAACAGCATGGTGCTGTCACAAAACACACAAGTAGATCAATGGAACAGAACAGAGGACCCAGATATAAGTCAGGGTAGCTATAGCCACCTAATATTCAACAACAACAAAAAAAAAGCCAAAAATACTCATTGGAGAAAAAAGATAGCCTCTTCAGCAAATGGTGCTGGGGAAACTGGATATGTATCTGTAAAAGGATGAATATAGACCCTTGTCTCTCTCCATGCACAAGAATTAAGTCCAAATGGACCAAAGGCCTTAATATCAGACCTGAAACTCTAAACTGCTGGAGGAAAAAGAAGGGGAAACCATTCAAAATACTGGTCTTGGCAAAGATTTTCTGAATATAACCCCAACTGCTCAGACAATAAAACCACACATTAACCACTGGGACCTCATGAAATTACAAAGCTTTTGCACAGCAGAAGACACTGTGAATACAGCAAAGAGGCAACCTACAGAATGGGAGAAAATATTTGCCAGCTATACATCTGATAGAGGATTCAAAAAAATTAAATAACAGGGGCTGGAGAGATGGCTTAGCAGTTAAGTGCTTGCCTGTGAAGCCTAAGGACCCTGGTTCAAGGCTCGATTCCCCAGGACCCATGTCAGCCAGATGCACAAGGGGGTGCACATGTCTGGAGTTCGTTTGCAGTGGCTGGAAGCCCTGGTGCACCCATTCTCTCTCTCCCTCTCTCTCTTTCTGCCTCTTTCTCTGTCACTCTCAAATAAATAAAAATTAAAAAAAAATTAAATAACAAGAAATCAAACAACCCAGTTAAAAAATGGGCCATGGAACTAAATAGAGTTCTCAAAAGAAGAAATACAGATGGTATATAAACATCTTAAAAAATGTTTGACTTCCCTAGGCATCAAGGAAATGCAGAAGGTATCATGGTGATGAAAAGAATTGACTGCAGTGCTCACTACTGCAATATCTCTATCACACCTTCCAAGGCTCAGGGTCTAATGCGGAAGAGGTAGTGGAAAGAATGTAAGAGCCAAAGGAAGGGCAGGACTCCATACAAAATGCTCGCTCCATGCCTGGATATCCATAGCCTCACAGTGCCTGACACTACCTGCATAAGACCATCACAAGAGAAGGAAAAGATCAAGACATCAAAAGTAAAAGAGAGACTGATTGAGATGGGGAGGGGGTATGATGGAGAGTGGGGGGGGGAGGGTATTACCATGGGGTATTTTTAAAGTCATGGAAGTTGTTAATAAAAAAATTTAAAAATTTTAAAAAATCTAAGAGGATATACGTAAGTCATATGGAAACCTACTTTACTGGACAATGGAACACACAGGAGCCACAGATTGTTACTAGAAAATTTTCAGTGCTAGGGATGGGATACCTTCCAGTGAATGGTTGGCTAGGGAGGTCACTGATACCCCCAAAACATTACAGGCCATTGCTGAGGCCCTTGGTTTGCCACCAGGAATAGATGGTAAGACCCTATTGCTGAAGACTCCACATACTTGGGCTGCAATGTCACTGAGAAATCCTGCTGGTGCTGAACTGAAAACCTCCTCCATGTAGATCAGCTAACAAAAAGCTGGAAAAAGCTACGCTGCATGCAGTTTAATGAGACAGAGAGAAATCACCAGTGAAGATACCCAACAGTGGACACTGCAAGCCTTATATTCTGCCAGTCAGGCCAAATGAGCCAACGGGTGCATGTCTATAGTGGCATGTTTATAATGGGGGAAACCAACTGCCCTCCAATTTGACTGGAGGCCTGCTCCATGGGAGGAAATACATCCCTGATACTGAAACAGGGGTTCTCATGAGCCCTAGGAGTGTAACGCTTGCTGCTGTCTGGCTAAAGTATATACTATGCTCACCAAACTGCCCAGTATGCACTTCTCTTAATGTTCATACCCATATATTAATGCTACTCTCACTTTTGGTTAAAGAACCTTCTCTTTTCAGATGGCAGTGACACTGGGATGATTCAGAGGGCACCATGTTACTGAGAAGAAGTGACAGAGGAGTGCTTAGCACTGAAATATCTCAATCACACCTTCCATGGCTCAGGGTCCATTGTGGAAGAGGTAGCGGAAAGAATTCAAGAGCCAAAGGAAGGGTAGGACTCCTTACAACATGCTCCTCCAGACACAAAATGGCCTGGATATCCATGACCTCACAGTGCCTGACAATACCTACACAAGACCATTGTAAGAGGAGGAAAAGATCATGACATCAAAATGAAAGAGACTGATTGAGGGGAGAGGGGATGTGATGGAGAATGGAGTTTCAAAGGGGAAAGTGGGGGGAGGGAGGGAATTACCATGGGATATTGTTTACAATCATGGAAGATGTTAATGAAAACATTTTAAAAAAAAACAGAATAATGGAGTTCAAGCCAGAGTAATTAGGCAAAAATAAAAAAAGAAATAAAAGGCATTGATAAGAAAAAGTAAAATTAGCCAGGCATGCAGGCTAAGGAGATGGCTCAAAGGTTATAAACACTATTGCTTGAAAAGCCTACTGGTCAGGGTTGGAGTTCCCCTGAACCCATGTCAAGCCAGATGCCACAAGAGGCCCTAGCATATTCATTCTCTCACTTTCATCTCTCTCATCTTCTTCACCCCTCTCTCCCTTCCCCATTCACCTCCCTCCTCCTTCTCTGAAAAATTAGCCACGCTAATTGGCAATAGGGTGAGGCAGTAAAATTGCCAAGTTCCAGTTTAGCCTAGGTTATAGATTTCTAGTATGTGTTTTATGACAACAAAAACAAGCAAGTAAATGAATTTTCAAATAGTATGTAGTAAGTTTTGTTTTTGCATATGCATGTGTGGTATGGTGTGTGTGTAGTATGTGCTGAGTATATGCACTATGTGTATAGGTGCACAGGTCCCATGCAAGGGAGAAATAGGAGCTAGGTAGTTCTTTTTCCTACGTAGTCAGGGACAAAGACCCAAAGGGAGGGAATGAAGAGATGCAAACTCACTTGTCCTGGCAGGGGTGGCAAAGCTGAATTCCACATCTGACACAGTCTCATCCATGATGACTACAAACAATTCTTCAGCAACAATGCCCTGTACTCTTCCCCAGCATATCAAAACTGAGTAAGCTGGCTCCTCTAGTGTCAGCCCTTTGTCCACAAACCACTCAGCACTCTCTCTTACCCACCTGAGCCTGATATTATAGAAAGGGCTTGTCATGTGAGCAAAGGGTCTTGGCTGCTCTCCTGATGTCTGAACTTCCAAGTCTCTTTTCTGGTAAGTCTTTATCTCTTACCTTTTCCATTTCCCTAGAAATCTCTCTTTCAAATCTTCGTTCCACAGACAACCCTGTCCAGCTGAGCAAGAAATTCCTTCTGGCCAGAGCCTTGCTAACCACCCCTTGGATACCATTTTTCCCCTAAACAAATCTCATAATTCATAATTTAACTTTCTCTTGAGTCTGTTTCCTCAATTCTCTGACAGACAATGATATAAAAGTTGGGATTCACAGGCTAGGAAAAAAGACCTCAGTAACCCAAAATGCCGTAACATTTAGACATGCGTGGGAAGGCCAGAAAACAGAGTGCCCTCCACTATTGGTGATCTATTTATTTCCTTGAGACAGAGACCCTCTCTGAACCTGAAGCTCCTATTTTCATGAGCCCCAACAATTCTCTGGTCTGTACTTCCCACAGGACTGGGGTTATAGGCATCAGAGGACATTTCAGCTATTTATATAGGTGGTAGAGAATCAAATTCTGGGTGAATCAGACCCTCTCAGGCCATCATGCTTCTGTAATAAGTGCTCTTACCCAGTCAGCCTTCTTCAGTCCCCGAAGTAACAATTTTATATTAGGTTAGGTAGGCATTTTTTTAACATGTTCATCTAAAATTTGCCATTAATACCTCAATATTATAGTTTTTGTTTGCTTGAGGGTTTTGTTGTTGGTCAGGTAATCACTATAGAGCCCAAGCATGCCTCAAACTCACAGCAATCCTCCTGCCTCAGTCTCTCATGTGCTGGGGTTACAAAGATTAGACACCACAGCCAGCTTGTTTTGGTTTTTTGTTTGTTTGCTTTGAGACAGGGTCTCACTATGGAATCCAGGCCGGCCTCCAACACATTATATAGCCCATGTTGCCTCTTTGTGATACTTAGCCCATTGAGCTCTTGAATTACATGTATGAATTACCATCTCTAACTACCAGTTTTATGGAATTAACAGGAAATAAATCACTAATTAATAGTTGAAGGCTCTTATTTCTCCCTATTCTCTCCAGAAAAAAATGATTTCTATTAACACTTACCTAAACTTGTGGGCTTGATGAGAACATCAAGCACATCATAAAAGGGCAGGTTTTTCAGCTGCACATCAGGATGGACAGGAGGAATTGGAGATGGTTGCTGCATCTCAAATGTGGGCTTAGTGTCTTGAAGCAGCACAGAACCAACAGGAGATGATGGTGAATGAGGTGTAACTGAAGTGGAAGGCAACGAGTGGATTCCAGCCACAGCCAAGTCAGGTTCTACTGGTGATGAACTACCATCCAAACTGAAAACGGATGACTTGATTGTGGATAAATCAGTAAGTCCTTCAAGAGTTCGTGGATATCGGCGTCTATACAATTCTCGAATTTTAATCTGAACAGCAGGGCTGCAGCCACTCTTCAATAAATGCAGCGCCCTCATCAGGAGGTCATGCTTGCGCCCACTTTTATTCCGTCCAGCAAAGCCTAGTAACACTTGTAGTTCAGAAACCCTAAAACTAGAAACCATATTCTAAAAAGGAAAAAAAAAAGCCAAGTTATCCTCAAGCATAGAAATTCTTACCAAAAATAATGTAAACTCTAATTTTTCCTGATAATAACCAATATTTACATATACCACCTAAAATCATTAGTATTCAGATGTCCTTCCTTAAAATTTACATTTCATTTTATGTTGTTCTATTACAGTTTTCTTTTCTCATAATTTCGGCAGTAAAGATTATTGGCCCATACTAATCACTTACTTATTTGGTTATGCTTTCATGTAAAACCATATTTATTATAAGACTACAGATTCCATGCCCACTGAAAATGCTCCTTACCAAAACTAATCCCCTGTAATATGCAAGCATATCACTAATTAACCAAACAAAACTTGCTTTTTACAATATTACATTTGTAACTTTTTTTTCACAGTGGGCTTGAATACGGCAATCCTCCTACCTCTGCTTCCCAAGTGCTGGGATTAAAGGTGTGTGCCACCATGCCCGGATTATATTTGTAACTTCTAATGCTGCTTAGTAAATGTACATAATTAAAGTCAGAACTGTGACCTAAAAGCCAATGAATTATTTAATCCAACTGAACATTAGAGAACAGACAACCTAATTTCTATTAACATATCTGCTATATGCTATGTGGATATGTGGGAAATTGACCTAGGGAAGGCAGGCTTTGCAAACAAGTATCTTTAATAGCTAAGCCATCTCCTCAACCCCCAGAAAACAGGAAAGGAAGGGTAGGAGGAAGATAATCAAAATTTAAGATGTTATGAATAAGTCACATAGAAACCTACTTCTTAACTAGCCAATAATACATGTATTAAAAAGAAGAAGCCAGGCGTGGGGGTGCACACCTTTAATCCCAGCACTCCGGAGATACAGGTCAGAGGATGGCCATGAGTTCAAGGCCACCCTGAGACTACATACATAAGTGAATTCCAGATCAGCCTGAGCTAGAGTGAAAACCCTACCTCCAAAAAAAAAAAAAAAAAAAAAAACAAAACAAAACATATGGGCAAAAGTATCCTATAGACATGGATAATGGTGTACCCAGAAGCCACAAATTAGAAAAAAAATATCAGTGCCGGGAGTGGGATATCTGCCGGGAGTTGTTGGCCAAGGAGATCCCTTATGTCTCCAAAACAAATTGCTGAAGATACACATGCTTGGGCTGCAGGTCACTGAAAAATCAAGCTGGAGCTGAGCTGGAAACCACCCTGTTGACTAGTCAACAGGCTGGAAAGAGCTATGCAGCCTTTTGGGAGACAGAAGTCATCAATGGTGTTAAACCATTAGTGGACTCTGCAATAGTTAAGGTTGGCCAAATGTGCCAACTGACACTATAGTGCTATGCCTGTTATGGGGGAAACCAACTGCTATCCGTTTAGACTGGAGACCTGCTCCACAGGACAGGATACATGCCTGGTAATGAAAACTGAAGTCAAACAAAGCCTATGGCAGGGGCATTCATGAGCCCTAGGGAAGTAACATCTAATGTTGTCTGGCTAAATGCATATATTATGCCCACAAAACTGCCCTCTAAGCACTTTTTTAATGTTTATGCACATATATTCATGCTACTATCACTTTCATGCTACTATCACTTTTGGTTAGAGAAGCTTCTCTTTCTCAGATGCCAGTGACCACTGGGGTGACTTGCAAGTCACCACAGTGCAGAGAAGAAGTGACAGTGGAGTGTTCAGCACTACGTGAGACAACTCGATCACGCTCTTCACAACTCAGGGTCCACTGTGTGGAAGAGGTGGCAGAGAATGTAAGAGCCAAAGGAAGGAGAGGACTGCAATCTTACAGGCACAAAATGGCCTTCATATTTATGACATCACAGTGCCTGACACTACCTATATGAGACCTTCATAAAATGAGGAAAAAATAGTGACATCAAAATAGAAGAGGGCTGGAGAGATGACTCAGTGATTAAGGCACCTGCCTACAAAACCTAACAGCTGAAGTTCAATTCCCTAGTACCCATGTAGAGCCAGATGCACAGGGTAGCATATGTGTCTGGAGTTCATTTACAGTGGCTGGAGGCCCTGGTGCACCCATTCTTATTCATTCATCCTCCCTCTCCCTCTGCTTGCAAGTAAGTAAATAAATAATATATATTTTTAAAATAGAAAAGAAGTGAGGCATGGTGGTACACACTTTTAATCCCAAAACTTGGGAAGCAGAGGTAGGAGGATTGCTGTGAATTTCAAGACAGCCTGCGACTACACAGTGAATTCCAGGTCAGCCTGGGCTAGAGAGAGACCCTACCTAGGGGGAAAAAAGAAAAAAAAAAACAAACATATATATATATATATGCATGCATATGCACACACACACATGAATGAGACTATTAGGAGGTGGGAAAGGGATTCAATGAAGGGTAGATTTTTGGAGGGGGGAAATATAGGAATTATCATGGTTTATTGTCTATACTTATGAAAGCTGTCAAAAAGGTGTTTTAAAGATATTTAAAAATATTAAAGCTACAAATCACATATGCCCTACTTAGTAGTCAGTCAAGTTGGGTACTCATGAAGATTAATATTACATTATACACCACTCTATCCTCGGATATAAGGTTCTAAGCAATTCCTGCTTTACATCTCACCTACTGATACTTTTAACATATGCTGCTTCAAAAGTAGCTACTTTGTGACTGTCATAGTCAATTCTGGTTTCAGAGGTAAACCATAAATGTCAGACTGACCTATCACATGTACATCAAAGGCAGCAAACCTGAAGCTGACCAAAAGCCTCATGGTGGCTGTGGGTAAGTGGCCCTCCCTCCCCTGCCCCTACCCTCCCTTACATCTTCTTCAGTAAAGTACACTCCAGCCTGTGTTCTATTCTGGGTTCTATGGTGGGGGGGGGGGGGTATTTTATACAAAATAAAAAGAACAATAGGGTGTAGAAATAAGAATATGAAATTCCTGGTTCTAAACAGTGTAACAAAGACTCCACACTGTAAAATACTACAGATCAATGTGCTGCCAGCTACAATGTAGAAGATAATGGTTTAAGGCTCAAGGGAACCCAGTAGAAAATTTAAGGCCAGTATGCCTCAAATATTTGTAGCAAAGTTGAAGCCATGCAACCAACACTTAGGGGAAAGTAATTTCATGTCCCTGGCTATCAATTTTTATTCATAAACAAGAACAGGGGGCTGGAGAGATTTAGTGGTTAAGGTGCTTGCCTGCAAAGCCTAAGGACCCAGGTTAGATTCCCCAGTACCCACATAAGTCAAATACATAAGGTGGTGCATGCTTCTGGAGTTTCAGTGGCTAGAGGCCCTAGCACGCCCATCCCCCCCCACTTCAAATAAATAAATATATAAAGGCAGACGCAGGAGGATCACATTGAGTTCAAAGCTGCCCTGAGACTACATAGTGAATTCCAGGTCAGCAGCAGGAGGAGGAGGAAGGAGGAGGAAGGAGGAGGAGGGAGGAGGAGGAAGGAGGAGAAGGAGGAGGACGGAGGAGGAGAAGGAAGAGGAGGGAGGAGGAGGAAGAGAGGAAGGAGGAGGAGGGAGGAGGGACGAGGAGGAAGGAGGAGGCTGGAGAGGTGGCTCAGGGGGTAAAGACACCTATTTTTTATTTTTTGGATTTTTTTGAGGCAGGGTCTCACTGTAGTCCAGGCTGACCTGGAATTTTTCAGGGTGGCTTCTAACTCAAAGCCATCCTCCTGCCTCTGCCTCCAGAGTGCTGGGATTAAAGGCATGTGCCACCACTGTACCCAGTCTTTTTTTTGGAGGGGGGTGGAGGCTAAAAGCACTTTCTTGCAAGACCTAATGGCCTGGGTTCAATTCCTCAATAATCATTCAAATCCAGATGCACAAAGTGGCACATAATCTAGAGTTCATTTCCAATGGCATGAGGCCCTAGTGTGGCCATACTCATTCCTCTGTCTCTTTTGTGGTCTCTGTCTCTTCACTCTTTCTCAAATAAATAAATAAAAATATTTTAAAACATGAAAAAAAAACAAACCTCCTTATTTAGCAGTTAGATAATTTTTAAGGAGCTTTCTAAAACATATGTAAAGTTCTATACATATATTTCTCTAAAAAAACTTTCCTAGATCCCATTTCTTCTTAAAGTGACACATTTAAAATTAAAGTTTTTTAAAACTAAGATTCATTCAGATTATTTCTCACGGAGTAAAGTCAGTCATCAGAGCCTTCAGGTGGCATGGCTAGCCTATAAGAATGGATTTCATTTACTTTTCTCTACCAACTTCAGGTTTCTATAAATGCTTTAAAACTTTTTTCCTCTCTCTACGCTGCTGGCTCCCTAAGTTAGCCCTCCAATATTTCTGTCATAATTGCTGCTTGCTCCAAACAGAAAAACTCCTCTACAAAGAAACATGCTGAAGTAATAACTCTTTTAAAAGATACACAGGAATAGGAGTGCAGCTCAATGGCAGGTATACACAAGGCCTCAGATTTGTTGAGGTGCTGGGGATTGAATCTGAGACCAGGTATTTAAAATCAAACTTGTGCCAGGCATGGTGGCTCACACCTTTAATCCCAGCACTTGGAAGGCAGAGGCATCATAGTGAGTTGGAGGCCAGCTGGGACTACAAAGTGAATTCCAGGTCAGCCTGGACTAGAGTGAGACCCTACCTCCAAAAAAAAAAAAAGTAATAAAATAAAATAGGACTTGTTCCTTTATCACACACACACATAGATACACAAAATTATGAAACATGTTAAAGGTAGAACATTATAAATTGAAATGGTATGAAATATATATGAAAGTAACATGAAGGTACATTTAGAAAAATGCCTCACTAAATAGGAATATGACAGTTACATATAATCAAATTAATTAAAAAAATGCTTTCTTGAAAATGTTTTCTATGATGCCGGGCATGGAGGCGCATGCCTTTAATCCCAGTACTCGGGAGGCAGAGGTAGGAGGATCACTGTGAGTTCAAGGCCACCCTGAGACTACAGAGTGAATTCCAGGTCAGCCTGAGCTAGAGAGAGACCCTACCTCAAAAAACCAAAAAACAAAATTTTTTTCAGGTTAGGAATATACATTTTGCATGATGTATATAAAATGGAGAAAAGGATGCTAATTTCTCTATATCAAGAAAATTAACAAGTCATATTATTAAATACTGCCTGTTCTAGCTGTTACCTTAAAATAATCTATATCTTTATTTATAAATAGGAATAAAAAGCTGAGGCGTGGTGGCATACACCTTTAATCCCAGCACTTAGTAGACAAAGGTAAAAGGATTGCTGAAGGCTGAGATTAGGACTGGAGACATGGCTAAGCAGTTAAAGTGCTAGTGTGGAAGACCTAAGGACCTAGACTCAATTTCCCAGTACCCTCTGAAGCCAAATACACACTGTAGCACATGCATATGGAGTTTGTTTACAGTGTAAAGGCCCTGGCATGCCAATTCTCCCCACTTTCTCTGTCTCTTTCTCACTCTAAAATAAATAAGAATAAAAATATATTTCTTTTTTAGCCGAACATATATTGGATATGCCTTTAATCTAAACACTCAGGAAGCAGAAACAGAAGGATTGCGGAGCCACCTGGAGACTACATAGTGAATTCCAGATCAGCCTGGGCTAGAGTGAGTCCCTACTTCCAAAAACAAAAAACAAAAAAACAAACAAAAACTAAAAACAAACTGAGATTAAAGGGAAGGCATAGTGGCACACACCTTTAATCCCAGAACTCAGGAGGCAGAGATAGGAGGATCGTCGTGAGTTCAAGGCCAGCCTGGGACTAGAAACTGAGTTCCAGGTCAGCCAGGGTTATAGTGAGACCCTGCCTCAAAAAAAAAAAAAAAAAAAATCCGGGCTGTAGAGATAGCTTAACAGTTAAAAGTACTTGCCTATGCATAAGGTGGCACATGTGTCTAGAGTTCATTTGTAGTGACTGGAGGCCCTGGCATGCCCATTCTCCACCCCCTACTCTTTTTAAAATAAAGCATTAAAAATATTTTTTTTCAGTGCCAGGGATGGGATACCCTCCAGTGAGTTGTTGGCCAGGGAGGTCACTGATGCCTGTAAGACATTATAGGCCACTGCCAAGGCTCTTGGTTTCCCACCAGGAATAGATGGTAAGACCCTACTACTGAAGACTCCACATACTTGAGCTAGAAGGTCATTGAGAAATCTTGCTGGAGCTGAGCTGAAAACCTCCTCCGTGTAGACCAGCTGACAGAAAGCTGGAAAAAGTCACACTGCATGCAGCTCCATAGGAAAGACAGAAGTCATCGGTGGAGATAAACAGTGGACGCTGCAAGTCTTAATTTGGGCCAGCCGGCCAAATGAGCCAACAGGTGCAATAGTGGCATGTCTGTTATAGGGGAAACCAACTGTTCTCAGTTGGACTGGAGGCCTGCTCCACGGGAGGGGACCCATGCCTGATACTGAAAAACCTATGGGGGGGGGGGGAGGAGATGAGCCCTACAGGTGTGACAACTGCTGGTATCTGGCTAAATGCATACATTATGCTCACCAAACTGTGTGGTAAGCACTTCTCTTAATGTTCATAGCCATGTATTAATGCAACTCTCACTTTTGGTTAGAAAAGCTTCTGTTTTCAGATGGTGCTGACCTCTGGGATCACTCAAAAGGCACCATAGTGCTGAGAAGAAGTGATAGGAGTGTTTAGCACTAAAACATCTCTATCACACCTTCCAAGACTCAGGGTGCATTGCAGAACAGGTGGCAGAAAGAATGTAAGAGCCGGGCTAGAGAGATGGCTTAGCGGTTAAGTTCTTGCCTGTGAATCCTAAGGACCCCAGTTTGAGGCTTAATTACCCAGGACCCACGTTAGCCAGATGCACAAGGGGGTGCATGAGTCTGGAGTTCGTTTGCAGTGGCTGGAGGCCCTGGCATGCCCATTCTCTCTCTCTCTCTCTCTCTCTCTCTCTCTCTCTCTCTGTCGCTCACAAATAAATAAATAAAAATAAAACAAAAAAAATTTTAAAAAGAATGTAAGAGCCAAAAGGAAGGGGTAGGACTCCTTATAATGCACTCTATCAGACACAAAATGGCCTGGAAGCCAGGCGTGGTGGTGCACACCTTTAATTCCAGCACTCAGGAGACAGAAGTAGGAGGATTGCCATGAGTTTGAGTCCACCCTGAGACTCCATAGTGAATTACAGGTCAGCCTAGGCTAAAGTGAGACCCTACCTCGAAAAACAAAAACAAAACAAAACAAAACAAAAAGGCCTGGAAATCCATGACTTCGCAATGCCTGGCACTACCTACACAAGACCATCATAAGAGGAATGATGATGACATCGAAATAAGAGAGACTGAGAAGGGGAGGGGATATGATGGAAAGTGGAGTTGTGAAGAGTAAAGTGGGTGGGATTATCATGGTTCTTGGCTATTATTATGGAAATTGACAATAAAAAATAATAAAGCCTTGATATTAGCATAACCACATATTGAAAGAGAGAAGTTAAAAAGACCACTCATTCCTAAACTACTATCACCAGCTTCAGGAGTTATAGGAAGCCCTGTTTCTGGTTTGTATTCCTAAAGACTGAAGAAATCATATATTTTCTATAATTAAGTCCCCAATTTACTTAAGTCCTTAAATGGATTTCTTACTTCCCATACTATTTTTTTTATAATTCACAGGCTTCATTAAAAATCATCTACTGCTTCCAAGGTTCAGGGTCCATTGCAAAAGAAGTGGCGGAAAGAATGTAGGAGCCAAAGGAAAGGTAGGACTCCTTACAAAGTGCTCCTCCCAGACACAAAATGGCCTCGATATCCATGACCTCACAGTGCCTGACACTAACTACACAAGACCATCATAATAGGAGGAAAAGATAATGGCATCAAAATAAAAGAGAGACTGATTGAGAGGGGGAGGGGATATGATAGACAATGGAGTTTCAAACGGGAAAGTGGGGCTGGAGAGATGGCTTAGCCGTTAAGCGCTTACCTGTGAAGCCTAAGGACCCCGGTTCAAGGCTCGATTCCCCAGGACCCACATTAGCCAGATGCACAAGGGGGCGCACGCGTCTGGAGTTCGTTTGCAGTGGCTGGAGGCCCTGGCGCGCCCATTCTCTCCCCTCCCCCCCGCCCGCCTCTTTCTCTGTCTGTCGCTCTCAAATAAATAAAATAATTCTTTAAAGGGGAGAGAAAGTGGGGGGAGGGGGGCAATAAAAAAAATCATCTACTGCAGCCGGGCATGGTGGGAGCATGGTGGCGCACACCTTTAATCCCAGCACTGGGGAAGCAAAGCACAGATAAGAGGATCGCTGTGAGTTCAAGGCCACTCTGAGAATACATGTTAATCCAGGTCAGCATGGGCCAGAGTGAGACCTTACCTTGAAACCCCCACCCTCCCCCAAAAAAATCTACTGGGCTGGAGAGACAGCTTAGCAGTTAAGGCGCATGCCTGAAAAGCAAAAGGACCCAGGTTTGACTCTCCAAGACCCACGTAAGCCACATGCACGAGGTGTGGCATGCATCTGGAGTTTGCTTGCAGTGGCTAGAGGCCCTGACTTGCCCATTCTCTCTCTTTCTCTATCTGCCCCTCCCTCTCTCTCTTTCTCAAATAAAAAAAAAGAAAAAAGAAAACCCAAAAAAAATTAAATTAAAAAAAATTACCTACTAGGGGCTGGGGGAGATGGCTAAGTGATTAAAGGTGTTCACTTACATAGCTGCTAGCCTGGATTCAAGTTCCTAGCATTCACATAAAGACAAATGCAAAAACTAGCACCAGGGCTGGAGAAATGGCTTAGCGGTTAAGCGCCTGCCTGTGAAGCCTAAGGAACCTAGTTCAAGGCTCAATTCCACAGGAACCACGTTAGTCAGATATACAAGAGGACACACACGTCTGGAGTTCGTTTGCAGTAGCTAGAGGCCCTGGCATGCCCATTCATATTCATTCTCTCTCTCTCTCTCTCTCTCTGCCTTTCTCCCTGTTTCTGTCACTCTCAAATAAATAACCGAACAAAAAATTTAAAAAAAACTAGCACCACCATATGGGGGGGGGGGTTTGTAGAGCAAGAGACCCTGGTATGCCCAATTAAATGCATGCATGCATGCATACATACATACATACATACATACACACACACACACATGAAAATAAATATATTTTCAAAAAATTGTATACTAGGGCTGGGATGCGCATGCGCGCACACACACACATACATTATGAAATCTTCTATTAAAAGAAACACTAAAGAACATACATTTGGGCTGGGGCAATGGCTCTGGTAAAACACTTGAAACGCAAGCATGAGGACCAGAGTTCAGAGAAGCAGCACCCACTTAAATGTTGGGTGGGTGTGGCACCCACCTGTAATCCCAATGCTCAGGAGGCAGAGACAGGGGATCCTGGGCAAACTGGCTAGCTACATTAGCCAAATAGGCAAGGCCTGGGTTCAAGAAACAGACCCTGGGGCTGGAGAGATGGCTTAGCAGTTAAGGCACTTGCCTGAAAACTCTAAGGACCCAGGTTCAACTCCCCAGTACTCACATAAGCCAGATGCACAAGGCGGTGCTTATGTCTGAAGTTCATTTGCAGTGGCCAGAAGCCCTGGTGTGCCCATTCTCTCTGTCTGTCCCCTTCTCTCAAATCAATTTAATTATTTTTTTTTTTAAAAAAACAAGAGACCTTGAGACAGAAAATAAAGTGAAAAGCAATTGAAGAAGACACCTGACATCAACCTCTGGCCTCCACACACACACATCTTCATGCACACACGTGAGCCCACACATAAGAACTCATATTCACATGCAAAAACAAACACATGTATTTCAAAATCTATACAACCCCCAAAAAGCCAGGTGTGTTGGTGCATGCCTTTAATCCCAGCACTTGGGAGGCAGAGATAGAGACCATTGTGAGATTAGCCTGGAGCTACAAAGTTCCAGGTCAGTCTGGGCTACAGTGAGATCCTACCTCAAGGGAAAAAGGAAAAAAATAACCCCAAAGAAGAAAAGATGAATTCTCATTCCTAAATTGTTTGAAAGATCTACATTAGAAAACAGTCACATTTTTTGAAAAGCAAACATGGAAAACTTTTGAACAGAAAAATTTACATATGCACATTACAGCAAGGGAATTGACCTCATCCAATTATATGGCTTGATCTTTCTAATTTCCAAGATGAACTATTAACACTTTGCCCAATATGATTTGGATAGTAAACATTCTCCAAAGGCTTTATCAAAAGGGTTACTGTCCATGCTGTGATACTACTGGGAGGTGACCAGCCTTTACAAGGTGGGCCATAGTGAAAGGCAGTTAGGTGAGGAGGGATCGTGGGATTCAGGTTTCCTCTTTGCTTCCTGGCTGCCATGCATCCAGTAGCTCTGTAGTTCCAAATACTCCTTGCAGTCATATGATGCCTTGCCACAGATGCTAAGCAAAGAAACCAAGTAAATATACACTAAAAGTTCTGACTATGAGTCAAAATGAATCTTGATATACTGAATATACCTCAGATATTCTGTTACAGTGATGAAAAGCTCACACAATGCCATCATATACAAGGCAGGGAAGGTTCCTGAGGTGAACAAGCAAATCATACCATTAATACTGTCTACTGCAGCTATATTAAAATAATCTCTACCTTTAAAGTGCTATACAATTTATAAACCAGTATTACCAATGTTCCTGTGAGCATAGGATCTAACTTAATCTAGAACATATGATGAATAAATTACTTGGTTATGATGTGTACAAGAGCTCCAGAGATGGCTCAGTACTTAAGGCACTTGCCTGCAAAGCCTAAAGATTTAGGTTTGATTCCCCAGCACCCACGTAAAGCCAGATGCACAGAGTGGTGCATATATCTGGAGTGTGTTTGCAGTGGCTAGAGGCCCTGGTGCACCCATTCTCTCTCTCTCAATGCTTACAAATAAATAAAGTTATCTTAAAAACATAGACTATCAACCAGCCTAGAACTACATAATGAGTTCCAGGCCAGTCTGGGCTAGAGACTCTACCTTGGGGAAATAAAAAAAGATGTCCATCCAGGGATGAAGGTGTTCCTCAGTGGTAGAATACTTGCCCAGCATGCACTAGGGAGCAGGGATGATTTGTATAGTCACACAGCACTAAATATCTGTAACAGGCACAATATGAGATTTTTCTCTCAACTAATTTATAAGGATGTGGTGGTTTGAATCATATGAATCCCCATAAACTCATGTGTTATGAATGCTTCATCCCAAGCTGGTGGCAACTTGGGAAATGGAGTTTTGCTGAAGAAGTGTGTTGCGGGGGGGGGGGGGGATGGACCTTGAGGGTTTATTAACCCCTGGCTTGACAACATGGGTTCAGCTTATTCTCCCTGCTGCTACTTTCCACCTGTTGTGGCAGAGGTGATGTCCAGCCTCTCTTTATGCCATGCTTTCCCCTGCCATCATGGAGCCTCCCCTTGACACTGTGTCAGCTGCTTTTTGTTGGATGCTTTGTACCAGCAAGGAAAAGGCAACAGCAACAAGGGAGTAGCGGAAACAAACATGGAAAAAGCTTAGAACTGATAACTGCTTAAACTGGGAACATCAGAAATTCTCTTTATAATGTTTCTATAATTTATGTTGGCTAAAGTAGGGCACCGAGATATGAGGCACACAAGGACTCTACTTTCTAAACTTTTCTACAAATAATTGAAACTAAAACAAAATGGTTTGCAGAGCATGGGGATGCATGTCTTTAATCCCAGCACTTGGGAGGCAGAAGCAGGAGGATCTCTGTGAGTTTGAGGCCAGCCTGAGACTACATACTGAATTCCAGATCACCTGGGATAAAGTGAAACACCACCTTGAAAAACCAAAAAAAAAAAAATTGTTTTTTACTTGAAATTGGGGTGGGGGGAGAGGTTGTGGTCTAAATTAATTAAGACTCCTTGAAGGAAATAGTTGACTGTAGGTCTGGGGTAGAAAATATGCATGATAAACTTAGAATATCTTATACCAGAAAAAAAGGAAAACATTATCCAAGGCCACTTAGGTCTTGTCAGAACACAAAAGATCTAGGATGGATCTCACCCAGAGATGAGGCAATCTGCACAGCAGAAAAATTGTATTGGACTCAAACATGAAATCTGTTTGAAATGACACTTAAAAAACCCCTGAAATTTGTGAAAAGGAAACAAGCAAACAAAACTATTGGCTCAAGAAAGAACACCACACATCTAGATTCTAGATACATACCAGAAGGGCAACTGATTAAAGTTTTATTTATTCTTAATAAAACTTCTCAAACAAGTATAAAAGGAAAGAGTATTAGTAGATAACTCTCTATCAGATATCCATAAAAACTGGCTGGATGCCTTTAATTCCAGGACTCAGGAGGCTGAGGTAGGAAGAGCACTGTGAGTTTGAGACCTTCCAGGGACTATATAGTGAGGGCCAGGTCAGCCTGGGCTAGAGGGAGAGCCTACCTTGAAAAATAAATAAATAGAATTGGTAAAAATTATTCTATAAATTTCTGACTCTATTAGATCCTAATGTTAAGACCTATAAAATAGACCAATAATTGTAGATAATTAAGCAAAGCAAAGCAATAAAGTTTTTTTTTTTTTAAGTTGGGGTTAAGAATGTAGTTCAGTTGGTAGAATATTTGCATCGAATGGACAAAGCCCTAATTTGATCCCTAGCACCCCATACACTGGGCGTGATGGCACACATCTATAGTGCCAGCACTTCAGAGGTATAGGCAGAAGGATGAGAAGTTCAAAGCCTTCCACAGCTACATAGTTTGAGGACGACCTGGTTAACAACAGTCTCTCTCAAAAATAAATAAATAAATAAATAGGAGGCTGGAGAGGTAGCTTAGCAGTTAAGGCACTTGCCAGCAAAGCTGAAGGACCCAGGCTCAATTCCCCAATACTCATATAAGGCAGATGCACATGGTGGCATGCCCATTCATTCTCTTTCTCTCCCAAATATATAAATAAATATAAAATATTTTAAAATGGGTTCACTTTAAAACGAATAAATAAAATTAAAAACATTTAGGAAAAAAAAACAATAAAAAAAATTAAAAAGAGGTCGGACAATCACTGAGGTGAGTTCAAGGCCATCCTGAGACTACATAGTGAATTCCAGGTCAGCCTGAGCTAGAGTGAGACCCTACCTTGAAAAACCATATTTTTTCTCTCTCCTTGTGAATAAATATTTTTTAAAAATGAAAAAAAATTTACTGGGGCTAGAGAGATGGCTTAGCAGCTAAGATGCTTGCCTGTGGGTCCTGCAGAATTGAACCTCGGTCTTTTGGCTTTGTAGGCAAGTGCCTCAACAACTAAGCCATCTCTCCACCCCTGTCCAAAGATTTTTGAGCTGCATATGGTAGCTCACACCTGCAATCCACTTGGGCAGCTAAAGCAGAAGGGTTGAAAGTTTAATATCAGCCTGGGTTATAAAACAGGACCCAAACTCAAAATAACAATATATGGGCTGGAGAGAGATGGCTTAGAAGCTAAGGCACTTGCCTATGAAGCCTAAGGATCCAGGTTTGATTCCCCAGTACCCATGTAAACCAGATGCACAAGGTGGTAAATGCGTCTGGAGTTTGTTTGCAGTGGCTATAGGTCTTGGTGTGCCCATTCTCTCTCAAATAAAAGTAAAATATTTTAAAAAAATGAAAAAATGTCTAAGGAAAAACAGTATTCAGAAAAAAATTATCACAAATTTAAAATGCAATGAAACATATTTCAAAAATTTCCGAACACTACAAAAAAATCCCACAGGAAGTACACATAATAAATTAAGAACCAGAACATATTACCAGATGAAAAGATGTTATTTCTTTCCATCTTAAGTTACATCCACAATAATACTCCCAATGAATAACTACTTAAGTAATGGGAAAGTAAGATGAAAGCTAGGATAAAGAATTAAATAAAATTCAAGCCGGGCGTGGTGGCGCACGCCTTTAATCCCAGCACTCGGGAGGCAGAGGCAGGAGGATCACTGTGAGCTCAACGCCACCCTAAGACTACACAGTGAATTCCAGGTCAGCCTGAGCTAGAGTGAGACCCTACCTCAAAAAAAAGGGGGGGGGTAGATTAAATAAAATTCTATGCTTGCATAATATTAATGAAGCGAGTAATAAGGCCTGGAAAAGAAACAAAAGAGGTAGAGTGAAGAGGGAGGCCTCACTGAAAAAAATAGGTGAGTAAATAGGTAACAAAGCTCCCAATGGATCTATGAGGAAATCATTCCAAAGCACAGACACAGTGGATACAAAACATCCCAGAAGGAAAGCAGGCCAGGCCCACCGGAAAAGTAGTAAAAGTCTGTTTCTGCTGAACCAGATTATGCTGCAAGGATCAGTACCAGGATAGCCAAATGATGAGGTTGGTCATATATCTCATTGGAAGGATGTTTTGCCTAGTAGGCCCAAGGGCCTGTATTTGACTCCCAGCATCACCAAAAACAAACAGGATAATAAGCAAAGGAAATGACAAACTGGGAAGGGAGTTAGCTTAAGTATTTGTTGCATAAAACAATAACATAAGGCAGGAGAGATGGCTTAGCAGTTAAGGCTCTAGCCTGTGAAGCTAAAAGACCCAGGTTCAACTCCCAAAAACGTACGTAAGCAGATGCACATGGTCGTACTCAAGTCTGGACTTCATTTGCAGTGGCTAGAGGCCCTGGCACACCCATTCTCCCCATTCTTCCGTGTGTGTGTGTGTGTGTGTGTGTGTGTGTGTGTGTGTCCTAAATTAATTAATTAAAGTATTTTTTTTTAAAGCCATGCACCTAATGGCAACCACCTCTAATCTGATAGAGGGTTAAAATCTAGGATATACGAAGAACTCAAAAATTTAAATAATAAGAAATCAAACAACCCAATTAAAAAATGGGCTATGGTAGCCGGGTGTGGTGGCGCACGCCTTTAATCCCAGCACTTGGTAGGCAGAGGTAGGAGGATCGCCGTGAGTTCGAGGCTACCTTGAGACTACATAGTGAATTCCAGGTCAGCCTGGGCTAGAGTGAGACCCTATCTCAAATAAATAAAATAATAATAATAATAATAATAATAATAATAATATCATCATCCCAGGCTGGAGAGATGGCTCAGCAGTTATGGCACTTGCTTGCAAAGACTGATGATCTGGGTTCAATTTTCTAGTACCCATGTAAAGCCAGATGCACAAAGTGGCACACACATGCTTCTGGATTTCACTTCCAGCAGCTAGAGGCACTGGCACACCCATATTCTCTTTCTCTCTTTCCTTGAAAATAATAAAATATTTTTAAAAATAACGCCATCCTTAACCATCAGGGAAATCAGATTAAAACTACTCTGAAGCCAGGGCACATGCCTTTAATCTCAGCACTCAAGAGGCAGAGGTAGGAGGCTTACCATGAGTTCAAGGCCACCCTGAGACTATGTAGTGAATTCCAGGTCAGCCAGAGCTAGAGTGAAACTTGACCTGGGGGAGTGGGGCAGGAACCTACTCTGATTCACTGTTAGTAGAAAGTAAACTGGTAAAACCTACAAGGAAATCAGGGGGAAGTTTCTCAAGGAAGAAAAAAAAAAAAAAGACCCACCAGGGCTGGAGAGATGGCTTAGCAGTTAAGGTGCTAACCTGTGAAGCCTAAGGGCTCATGTTCAACTCTCCAGGTCCCATGTAAGCCAGACACACATTGATGCAAATGTGCAAGGTCACACATGCACACAAGGGGGCACACATGTCTGGAATTCAATTGCAGTGGCTGGAGGCCCTGGCTCACCAATTTTCTTTCTCCATCTCTCTCTCTCTTATTCACATTTTTTTTAAAAGACAGTCTGT
Source organism: Dipus sagitta (assembly GCA_036346955.1). Lineage (NCBI taxonomy): Eukaryota > Metazoa > Chordata > Mammalia > Rodentia > Dipodidae > Dipus > Dipus sagitta. The sequence continues at coordinate 36,728,403 of CM070771.1, forward strand.
TGGGAATGCCTCAAAAAAAAAAAAAAAAATACACCTACCACATGATCCAGCTATAAAATTCTTGGGCATATACTCAAAGGACTCTATATCCCACTACAAAGATACTTTTATGTGCATGCTGCTCTCTTCCCAATAGCTAGGATAGCCTAGATCTCCAGCAACTGATGAATGGATAATGAAACATGGTACATATAAACAAGGGAATCTTACTCACCAGTCAAGAAAAATGAAATTATTGGCCAGGTGTGGTGGTGCATGCCTTTAATCCCAGCACCCGGGAGACAGAAGTAGGAGGATCGCCGTGAGTTCGAGGCCACCCTGAGAAGACATAGTGAATTCCAGGTCAGCCTGAACTAGAGTGAGACCCTACCTCAAAAAGCCAAAAAAAAGAAGAAGAAGAAAGAAAGAAAGAAACTATTAAATATATAGGAAAATGGATGAAACTGGAAAATATACTAGTGAGGTAACCCAAGCTCACAAAGAAAAATGTTACATGCTTTCATAGGCGGATCCTAGCTTCAAATTTTTAACATGTGTCTAACTTAGCTGAAGTATCATTATAGGCCTGGAAGTCAGAAAAGGTCATGCAAGGACTCTCCCTCTCTCTCTCTCCATCTCAAATAAAATAAAAAATAAATACCAGGGACCGGAGGGATGGCTTAGTGATTAAGGCGTTTGCCTGCAAAGCCAAAGGACCCAGGTTCAATTCCCCAGAACCCATGTTAGCCAGATGCACTAGGGGGCACAAGCGTCTAGAGTTCATGTGCAGTGTGGCTGGAGGCCCTGGCACGCCCATTCTTTTTTCTTTCTTTCTCTCCCTCTTTCTCTGTCAAGTAAATGAATAAAAATACTAAAAAACATTTTTCAATATTTATTTATTGTTTTGGGGGAGCAGGGTCTCACTCTAACCCAGGCTGACCTGGAAATCACAAAGGTAGCCTCAGGCTGGCCTCTCTGCAATCCACCTACTTCTGCCTCCTGAATGGGAGGAGGGACTTGCCCAGCTAAAATCACAAATATTTAAAGGGTATCTGGACATACCCTTTTAGCATAACAACAGTAGCAGGTTACCCCTATGGCTTATAACCTCCCCCAGCCTTTGGCTTTTGACCAGGTTTACAGTGTCAGGCATGAATTTCCTCCTGTGGGCTGAATCTCAGATTCTATCAGAAAGTGGCTGGGCCACTAAATGGAAGCCTACTAGTCTTTATGCTAATTAAAAACATAATTTATGCCCGGTGTGGTGGTGCACCCCTTTAATCCCACCACTCAGGAGACAGAGGTAGGAGGATCACTGTGAGTTCGAGGCCACCCTAACACTACATACTCTACATAGTGAATTCCAGGCTAGCCTTGGATAGAGTAAAACCCTACCTAGAAAAAAACAAACAAACAAATAAATGATTTAAAAGACGTGAAGGAGATGGGCATGCTGGCACATGCCTTCATTCCCAGCAGAGGTAGGAGGATCACCATGAGTTCAAGGCCAGCCTAGGACTACAGAGTGAGCTCTAACTCAGCCTAGGCTAGAGTGATATGAAGGTAGATGGGGTACTGGTTGGGAAGAATGGGTTCAGTAGGAATATAAGGGGGACAAGATAGGGTACAGGAAGTGAATATGATCAAAATACACTGTATACACATATGAAATTGTCAAAATAAAAAGGAATAATAAGGGCTGGAAAGATGGCTTAGAAGTTAAGGCTCTTGCCTGCCTAAGGACCCATGTTCAACTCTCCAGGTCCCACGTAAACCAGACACAAAAGGTATGCTGTAAAGACAGCAAAATGTTATATTTCTCTATATTTCTTTATACCTAGCCTAAGAAATATGTAAGTCAGGAGGCTCTGCTGGAATGAATAGCACTTCCTGGGGCATGAATTGTTGAGCAAACTCCTGAAGATAAGCAGGACTCCTGGTCACAGGCCTACCTCACCACCCCCCCCCCCAGGTTGTGCTTCCTGTACCTGACCAACAGACCTATTTACAAGTTCTTTTTTTTCACTTTTTTGACTGTAACTGTCACATGTAAATTGTGATTTATGGCTCAATTCTCATCCTGTTTCTTTTTTATAAAAACTGACATTCCAAACAGTTCAGGGCTTCACTCAGAATCTGGTATATCAGACTATCCTTTTTTGTTCCTTTTCTATCTTTTATTACCCAATAAAACTTTGCCTCACATTCTGTGAGTCGATAGTCTTACGTGTACACCGGACCCAATAACAACGCAAGTACACAAACAAGGTGGCACGTGCGCGAAAGATGGCGCATGTGTCTAGAGTTCAAACGCACTAGGCTAGAGGCCCTGGCGCAGCAATTCTCTATCTCTCTTATTAAAAAAAAAATTACAAAAAAAAAGGAATAATAAGAATTATGTTGCCGGACATGGTGGCGCACACCTTTAATCCCAGCACTCAGGAGGCAGAGGTAGGAGGATTGCCATGAGTTCAATGCCACCCTGTGACTACGCAGTGAATTCCAGGTCAGCCTGGGCCAGAATGAGACCCTACCTCCAAAAAAAAAAAAAAGAATTATGTTAACTGCACACTAGAGCAATGGCTCAGTAGTTAAGTAAGTACACTTGCTGCACAAGCATTAGGGACTAGAACTACCTGAGTTCAATTTGCCCAACACCCACATAAATAGTTGGGCATAGCTATGCATATCTATAACCCAAGTCCCGTGGTGAAACAAACTTGAAAATCACTGGAGCTCAAAAAATGGCTCGCTCTGGCAGCACATATACTAAAAAGAGGCAAGCTCCAGAATCACTAAGAGACTCACAAGGAAAAAATAGGCTCATTAGTGATAGAGGGGGACACCCAATGATCTCAGCAGGTGAGTGTACAAAGTGCTGCAGCAGCACATATACATGTATACACCACACAAACACAAACGCCATACTACATATACTATGTACAAGTAAAAACATATGTTAGGGGCTGGAGAGATGGACTAGTGGCTAAGGCGCTTTCCTGTGAAGTCTGAGGACCCAAGTTCAATTCCCTGGTACCCACATAAGCCAGATGCACATGGTTGCGCATGCATCTTGAGTTCATTTGCGGTGGCTAGAGGCCCTGAAACACCCATTTTCTCTCTCACACACACATATAAATAAATACTTAAATTCCTTAACAAAATATTAAATAAAATTTAGCAAAAGAAAGAGATTATCTGCCATGAGTGAGAAAGGCATATGCAAGCACTCCAAGTTTCAAGATAACAACACAGTTCAGTATATTAACAGCTCAAGACAGACAAACCATATAATCAAATCAATCAACACAAAACATTTGGTAAATACCCAATCACAATTGTGGTACATGCCCACAATCCTAACACCTAGAAGTAAAGGCAGAAGAAGAAAAAGGCAGAAGGATTACTTCAAGGCCAAGTCTCAGCTACATAACAAGTTTGAGGTCAGCTTGGGCTACATGAGACTGTTTCAAATGGGAGCAGGAAGAAAAGTTCACTTGATAAATAGTATGTATGTAAGTAGAAGAGCAGATTACAGGGAAGGGAAAGGACTATATGAGGTCAGGTGAAAAGATTGTATAAAAGAAAGGTGGGGGGGTGTCAATCAAAATTCAAGATATTCTGAGTAAGACATATGAAAATCAACTTTCTTGAATAATGGCACATCCAGAAGCCATAGATTGCTACTAGAAAATTTTCAGTGCCAGGGATGAGATATATATATTTTAAAAAAGAGTAAAAAAGGCTAGATTTCATATTTTACTTAATGGGAAGGTGACTGTGTTCCCCAAATATCCAGAATGTGATAATACCTACTCACCAAGGCTGGAGAGATGACATAGCAGTTAAGCCTAATGACCAGGGTTCAGTTCCCCAGAACCTACCTAAAGCCAGATGTACAAAATGACATATGCATCTGCAGTTCATCTGAAGTGGCTAGTGGCCCTGGCATGCCCCTTCTCTCTGCCTGTCTCTTTTCTATTTCTCTCTGCTTGCAAATAAATAAACAAAATTTAAAAAAACAAAAAGAATGCATATTCTCAATGACTCCACTAAGGAGGGCCCTCAGTGGATGGAGAGAGAAGACAGAAGAGTATAATCTTAAACCGGGTGTGGTGGCACATGCCTTTAATCCCAGCACTTGGGAGGCAGAAGTAGGAGGATCACCTTGAATTCAAGGCCATCCTGAGAATACAGAGTGAATTCCAGGCCAACCTAGGCTAGAGTGAGACCCTACCTCAAAAACAAAAGTATAATCTTTTTAAAGCAATAATATAAAAAAATAAATTCAAACTAAAAATTCTTTTTTTTTGTTGTTTTTTTGTTTTTCGAGGTAGGGTCTCACTCTAGCTCAGGCTGACCTGGAATTCACTATGGAGTCTCAGGGTGGCCTTGAACTCACGGCAATCCTCTTACCTCTGCCTCCCAAGTGCTGGGATTAAAGGCGTGCGCCACCACGCCCGGCTTCAAACTAAAAATTCTTATTTTCCATTAGCAAAATATGTTCAAAGTTCATCTAGTAGAGCAATACAGGAATGTAGAAGGCTGAATAGGTTGAAAGGAAAAACATGAAACCCTATCCCTGTAAAAAAAAATAAATATGTGCGGAAACAAGTTAAAAATATAACTAAGGGCTGGAGAGATGGCTTAGCGGTTAAGCGCTTGCCTGTGAAGCCTAAGGACCCTGGTTCAAGGCTTGATTCCCCAGGACCCACGTTAGCCAGATGCACAAGGCTAAAAGCCCTGGGGTGCCCATTCTCTCTCTCTCTCTCTCTCTCTCTGCCTCTTTCTCTGTCACTTTTAAATAAATAAATAAAAATAAACAAAAAATACAACTAAATTTATAATCACTCAAAGAAAATTAAAATATGCATGTTAAAATGTAACAAAGATGTACAGAAGTTGCATGTTAAAAACTAAAAAACAGTGGAAAAAGAAATCTAAAATCTAAATAATCAGAGTTTTCATGAATTGTAAGACATAACACTGTAACAGTGTCAATTCTCCCTAAAGCATCAGAGGTTTAACACACTACCTACCCAAATCCCAGCAGGACAGTTTGTAGACAAACTGAAATTATTCTAACATTTATATGGAAAGGCAAAAGAACTAGAAGAGCTATGGTAATTTTTACAAAGAAGTAAAGTCTGGGGATACAGCTCGATGGCAGTGTTTGCTTAGCATGTGCAAGGCCAAGATTCTGGGTTCAAATAGCCAGCATCAAAACATAAGAACAGATAGAGAGGAAGCAGTCTAACTCAATTTCACAATATAGCTTCAGTAATCAAGACCTAAGATTGTATTATGTTCAAAATGGCCTGGATATCCATGACCTCACAGTGCCTGACACTACCTACACAAGACCATCATAATAGAAGGAAAAGATCATGAATCAAAATTTAAAAAAGACGGATTGAGAGGGGGAGGGGATATGATGGAGAGGAGAGTTTAAAAGGGGAAAGTGGGGGGAGGGAGGGAGTTACCATGGGATATTGTTTACAATCATAGAAGTTGTCAATAAAAAAAATAATAAAGGGGGAAAAATAAAGATTGTGTTATGTCAGTGGAAGAACAGATATGTAGTTCAATGGAACACAACAGATCTATACAAATATGCCCAAAACTTAACAAAAGTATAAAGACAGCTTTGGGGTCTGGGGAAACTACTCAGTGGTTAAAGGCACTTGCCTGCAAAGCCTGCTGGCCAAAGGTTCAATTCCCCAGGACCCACGTAAAGCCAGATGCACAAAGCGGTACATGTATGTAGAGTTTGCTTGCAGTGGCAAAAGCCCCTGGCATGCCCATGCTCATTCATATTCTCTCACACCACATATATATGTATATGTATACACACAAATAAATGAATAAAAATATTTTTTAAAGCCAGCTCTTCAATAGAAGTGCTGAAGCAAGTGGCCATCCATACATTACAAAAAGAAATTTCCAACCTAAGTTTTGACACCTTGTACAAAAACTAACTTTAAATGGATCAGAGAAATGTAAAATTAAAACCAGACAACTTTTCCTTTAAAGATATGGAAAAATCTTCCAGAAAAAGAGTTCTTAGAACTGACACTAAAAAGCAAGACTCAGTGGGTTACGGTGGCTCATGCCTCTAAGTCCCAACTAGGCTGACAGAGTGAGCCCCAGATCAGCCTATGCTAGAATGAAATCCTGCCTCAGAAAAAAATAAATAAATAAAACTTGAAAACTGCAAGACTGGCTGGGCCTGGTGGCACATACCTTTAATCCCAGCACTCAGGAGGCAGAGGTAGGAGGATCGCCGTGAGTCTGAGGCCACCGTGAGAATACATACTGAATTCCAGGTCAGTCTATGCAGCAGAGAGACCCTACCCAAGAAACAATACCAAAAAAAAAAAAAACAAGACTCATTTTCTAAAAAATGACATACTGGACTACATCAAATTACAACATTGTGGGGGTTTTTTGGTTTGTTTTTTGGCAAAAGACCACTCTAAAACAAAGGGCCAAATGTGGTGACACTCAGGAGGCCTAGGTAGGAGGATCTCAGTTGAGTTCGAGGCCACCCTGAAACTACATAGTGAATTCAAGGTCAGCTTGGGCTAGAGCAAGACCCTAACTCAAAAACCCCCCAAAATGGGAGGGAGAGATGGTTTAGGGGTTAAGGCGCTTGCCTGTGAAACCTAAGGACCCATGTTTTACCCTTCAGATCCCACATTAGTCAGAGGCAGAAAGGTGAGGCAAGCACAAGGTCGCACGTGCCCGCTAGGTAGCACAAATGTCTGGAGTTCGCCTGCAGTGGCTGAGACCCTGGTGCACCAATTCTCAATCTCTCTCTCTTTAAAAATTAAAAAAAAAAAAAAAAAATCTGGGTGTGGTGGCACACACCTTTTATCCCAGCACTGGGGAGGCAGAGGTAGGAGGATCGCCAAGAGTTCGAGGCCACCCTGAGACTACAAAGTGAATTCCAGGTCAGCCTGGACTAGAGACACTACATGGGGGGGGGGGGGGGAGACACCACAAAACAACGAAAAGGTAATCAGTCATCAGGTTTGTCAAAAATATATGCAAACTACGTATCTGACAAAATGGACTACTAACCAGAATATATTTAAATTTTTTAAACTTTAAATGACAAAAAAAAATCCAATTAGAAAAAGCACAAAAAACATGCAGAGACAGACACTTCATTAGTAAGAATATGTATGTTTGCAAACAAGCACATTAAAATTAGCATCATTAGCCATCAGGGAAATGCAAATTAAAACCTCACTGAGTATCACTAGATACCTACCAGAATTGCTAAAATGAAAAAGTGTTAACACCAAGTGCTGGTAAGGATGCAGAGAAACTGGATCAGTCCATACATTGTTGGTAGGGATGTGAAATGGTACAGCAACTCTGGAAAACAGTTTAGCAAGTTCTTTAAAAAACTGCATATACAAACCACAAGACCCAGCAATTACACTCCTGGGTGTCCCAGAAAACTGAAAATGTATGTTCATAAAAAAAAATAGGAACACATTATTATAAAACTTTTATTAATAAATAACCAAAAACTACAATCAGATGTCCATCAACAGATAAATGGTCACATTGTAGTAAATACAAACCAGAGACTACGACTAGGCAACAAAAAAGGATGACCTATTTTCAAAATTATGGCCTAGATGAATATCCAGAGAAACATCTTGAATTAAAAAAGCGAAACTCAAAAGGGCTACATACTACATGATTCAATTTATCTAACACTTAGAAAAATCAAAACTCCCAGAAATGAAAATTCAATGAGTGGGTCTCAGAGATGAGAGTTTGGGAGTTAACAGGTGGGAGGGAACTGAGTGTGGCCACAAAATGATATATGAGGGATCCTTGAAATGGTTTTTAAAAATGATTTATATGTTGTGTTTATGTGAATTGTCATGAGGTACTGAGGTACCACAAGATGTTTCAAATGCAGTATACTGGATAAAACATACACTGGGGTAAGTATGTAGCTCAGTTGGGAGCACTTGCCTAGCAGTCAAAAGTCCGTGTCCCATTCAAGCAAGGTGACGCACACCTTTAAGTGATTCTGGCACTTGGAAGGCGGAGATAGAAGGACCTCAAGTTCATCCTGAGCTACACAGCAAGTTAGAGGCCAGCCTATGCACCTGACACAGTGTCTCCAAAAGAAGTCTCAGTACTATTTCTTCCAAGATCAAGTGAACTGACAATTGTCTTCATTAAAAGTAAAATTTCAGCCAGGTGGCACATACCTTTAATACTTTTAATCCCAGCACTTGGGAAGCAGAGGTAGGAGGACTCTTGTGTGATCAAAGTCACCCTGAGATTACATAGTGAAATCCAGGTCAGCCTGGGCTACAGTGGGACCCTACCTCAAAAAAACAAAACAAAAAAAGAGTAAATAAAAGGTAAGGGGGGTGGGTATGAATCAGGGACAGATTCTTTGTCTTGCAGGCCTGAGACCACTGGTTCAATGCTCAACACCATAAAAAATGCACATCTTGCAACATTCAAAGAGGAAAAAGATATAGGAAATATTATCTGTAGGTACTCAAAAGTAAGAGATTAGCAACTTAATACCATAAATTCAAGAATATAAAAGAAAAGGTTTAAAATAAAAAGAAAATGGGGGCTGGAGAGATGGCTCAACAATTAAGGTGCTTGCTTGCAAAGCTTGACAGCCCTTGGTTTAAATACCCTGTACCCATGTAAAGCCAGATGCACAAAGTGGCACCATGCATTTGCAGCTCATTTGCAATGGCAAAAGCCCTAGGTACCCATTCTCTCCTCTCCCTCCCTCACTTGCTTTCTCACTCTGTTGAAAAAAAAAATTTTTTTTTTAATGGAGGAAAGGAACAGATAGAAAACTATGTTTGTTTGTTTGTTTTTTTACGAGGTATGATCTTGCTCTAGCCTAGGCTGACCTAGAACTCATTGCATAGTTCCAGGCTGGCTTTAAACTCACAGCAATCCTCCTACCTCTGCTGGGATTAAAGGTTTGTCCCACCACACACCAAAGAAAACATTAAAAAGACAATTTGGGCTGGAAAGATGGCTTAGCAGTTAAAGCACTTGCCTGTGAAGCATAAGGACCCAGGTTTGATTCTAGTACCTATATGCATCTGGCATAAGGTGGCACATGCATCTGGAGTTCCTTTAAAGCGGCTGGAGGCCCTGGCACACATTCCCATTCTATCTGCCTCTTCCTCTCTCTTAAAAAAATAAATAATAAGCCGGGCGTGGTGGCGCACGCCTTTAATCCCAGCATTCGGGAGGCAGAGGTAGGAGGATCGCCGAGAGTTCGAGGCCACCCTGAGACTACAGAGTGAATTCCAGGTCAGCCTGAGCTAGAGTGAGACCCTACCTCGAAAAACCTAAATAAATAAATAAATAAATAAATAATATTTTGTGAAAAAAAAAAAAACATTTATGATTTGCTATAAAAATAAGGCTCCTGGGCTGGAGAGATGGCTTAGTGGTTAAGCGCTTGCCTGTGAAGCCTAAGGACCCCGGTTCGAGGCTCGATTCCCCAGGACCCATGTTAGCCAGATGCACAAGGGGTCGCATGCGTCTGGAGTTCATTTGCAGTGGCTGGAGGCCCTGGCGTGCCCATTCTCTCTCTCTCTCTCTCTCTCTCTCTCTCTCTCTCTGCCTCTGTCTCTATCACTTTCAAATAAATAAATAAAAATGAACAAAAAACATTAAAAAAAAAATAAGGCTCCTAGAACCAAGCCAAGCAAAATATTGCAGAAGTTAAATTGAAAGTTATAAAATTTCATTGAATGAGACTGTTAACAAAACAAAACTGGGGGCCAAAAAAAAAAAAAAAAAAAAAGCTAGCCATGGTGACACACGCCTTTAATCCCAGCACTTGGGAGGCAAAGGTAGGATGATCATGGTCAGTTCAAGGCCACCCTGACACTACAGGGTGAATTCCAGGTAAACCTGGGCTAGAGTGAGACCCTAAAACCTAAAGAAAGCCTGGAATGGTGCCTCTCATCTCTCATTTAATATCTCACCACTTAGAAGGCTGAGATAGGAGAATCAACATGAGTATAATGCCAACCTGGGGGCTTCAGAATAATGAGTTCCAGGTCAGCCTGGGTTAGAGTGAAACCTTACCTAGGGAAACAAAAAGGTTATTTTGGTTTTTCCAGGCAGGGTCTCACTCTGGCCCAGGCTGACCTGGAATTCACTCTGCAGTCTCAGGGTGGCCTCGAACTCTTGGCGAACCTCCTACCTCTGCCTCAGGTGTGTACCACCACACCCGTCTTAAAATGTAGTTTTATCCAAAACTAGTTTACAATTTGAATTCAATGCATTTCCTTTCAAAATCCCAACAGAGAGGGTAGCTCGATGCTAAAACTGTATGGAGAAATAACAACTCAGACATTCTGAAGACTCACGGACTCATATAATTTGACCATTTAGGAGGCCCAAGCAAGATGATCATGGCAACTCTGAGGAATTCCTAACTACAGAATGGAACCATCTCTTAAAACCAAAAGTACCAAGAAAGAACTACAAGACCAGAGAACATCGTAAGTCTGTGTCCCTCAATGACAGATCAGACTGCTTGAGGACCAATCCTCCCTTCCAGAACTGAACTACTGAATGTAACATTTAAAATACCTGACAGGTGTGACAGGGCATACCTGCAGTTCTAGCACCAGAGCATATGCATCTGCGCACATACCTGCACATTCCTAACACAAACACACACATAAAATAAAATAAAATAAAATAAAAGCACTTACAGTATGACCCAGTAATCCCACTCCCAAACATTTCCATTACCATCTAAACTTGCACCCAGTCATGTGTGGTGGCCTTTAACTCCTGCACTCAGGAAGCCAAAGCAGGAGGTTCACTATGAACTCAATGGCACCCTGGGCTACAGAGTTCCAGTTCAGCTTGACCAGAGTTAAGACCCTGCTTCCAAAAGGGAGGGAGGGGCTGGAAAGTTTGCTTAAGGTGCTTGCCTGCAAAGCCTAAGGACCCAGGTTCAACTGCCCAGAACCCAGGTAAGCCAGTTGCACAAAGTAGCACATGTGTCTGGAGTTTCTATGCAGTGGCTAGAGGCTTGCTGCACCCATTCTCTCTCTAGCTGCCTCTTTCTCTCTCAAATAAATATTAAAAAATAAACAATAGTAGAAGAATAGATTAACAGGGGTGAAAAGGCCCAAAGTGAGGTCAGGGGAAGAGACTGAGTAAAGGAAAGGTGGAGGGAGGGCTATTCAAAATCTAAGAGGATGCAAATAAATCATATGGAATCCTCCGGTTTTGGACAATGGAACACTCAAGAGCCATAGAGATCGTGGTTAGAAAATTTTCAGTGCCAGGGATGGGATACCTCCAGTGAGTTGTTAGCCAGGGAGGAACCTGATGCCCCCAAAACATTATAGGCCATTGCCGAGGCCCTTGGTTTCCCACCAGGAATAGATGGTAAGACCCTATTGCTGAAGACTCCACATACTTGGGTGGCAAGGCCACTGAGAAATCCTGCTGGAACTGAGCTGATAACCTCCTCCACGTAGACCAGCTGACAGAAAGCTGGAAGAAGCCATTCTACATGTAGTTCAATGGGAGAAAGAGAGACCACCAGTGAAGATACTAAACAGTGGACACTGCAAGCCTTATAATTGGCCAGCCAGGCCAAATGAGCCAAAGGGTGCAATAGTGGCACATCTGTCATGGTGGAAACCAACTGCCCTCCAATTGGACTGGAAGCCCGCTCACTCCATGGGGGGAATACATCCCTGAAACTGAAAACTTAAAACAGGAGTAGTCATGAGCATTAGGGGTGTAACATCTGCTGATGTCTGGAAAAAAGTATATACTATGCTTATCAAACAAACTGCCCAGTAAGCACTTCTCTTAATATTTATACCTTTATATCAACACTACTCTCACTTTTTGAAGAGAATCTTCTCTTTTCAGATGGCAGTGACCTTGGGATGACTAAGAAGGATCACAGTGCTGGAAAGAAGTGACTGGAGTACTGAGTAACATCTCAATCACACCTTCCAAGGCTCAGGGTCTAATGCGCAAGAGGTGGCGGAAAGAATGTAAGAGCCAAAGGAAGGGTAGGACTCCTTACAACGTCCTCCCTCCAGACATACAATGGCCTGGATATCCATGACCTCATAGTGCCTGACACTACCGACACAAGACCATCATAAGAGGAGGAAAAGATCATGACATCAAAATAAAAGAGAGACTGATTGAGATGGGGAGGGGATATGATGGAGAATGGAATTCCAAAGGGGAAAGGGGAAGAGGGAGGGTATTACCATGGGGTATTTTTTATAATCATGGAAAATGTTAATAAAAATTGATAATAAATAAATAAATAAATAAATAAATAAACAAACAAGCCATGCCGGGCGTAGTGGAGCACACCTTTAATCTCAGCACTCGGGAGGCAGAGGTAGGAGGATCACTGAGAGTTCAAGGCCACCCTGAGACTACAGAGTGAAATCCAGGCCAGCCTGAGCTAGAGTGAAACTCTACCTCGAAAAACCAAATAAATAAATAAAAATAAAAATAAATAAATAAAAAAGCCTGGGCCAGAGTGAGACCCTATCTCGAAAAACAAAAACAAAAAACAAAATAATAATAATAATAAATAAATAAAAACACAACATGTATTTGAAGGCATGATGTGACCTGAGACTACAACTCCAGAAATAAATGAGGTCTAGAAAGTTTACCTTTTTTTTTTTTTTTTTTTTTTTTTTTTTTTTTGCAAGGCAGGGTCTCACTCTAGCCCAGGCTGATCTGGAATTCACTATGTAGTCTCAGGGTGGCCTTGAACTCACAGTGATCCTCCTACCTCTGCCTTCCCAAGTGCTGGGATTAAAGGCATGTGCCACCACTCCCAGCTAAACTGATGGGGTTTTTTGTTTTGTTTTGTTTTGTTTCTTAACATTTTTATTTATTTATTTGAGAGAAGAAAAGAGGCAGAGAGAGAGAGAGAGAGAGAGAGAGAGAGAGAATGGGTGCTCAGGGCCTCCGCCACTGCAAACGAACTCCAGATGCATGCACCACCTTGTGGCTTACATGGGTCCTGGGGAATCAAACTGAGGTCCTTGGCTTCACAGGCAAGCGCCTTAACCGCTAAGCCATCTCTCCAGCCCAATTGACAGTTTTTTTAATGCCTCTTTTCTCTGGAAATATTTGCTGATGACACAATTCTCATTGCTGGAATAAAACACCCAAGCAAAAGCAGTTTATGAAAGGAAAGCTTTTTTTTTTTGTTGTTTTTGGCTTGCACTCTGGAGAGGAAGTTTCATCATGCTGGAGAAAGCATGGCAGAGCAGAATGCTGATTCACATCTTGTTACATTTCTGGGTGGAAGAAGGTGAAGTAGTGGACTTGTAGCTAGGCTTTATAATAAACCTTAAGGTCTGGTCTCCCACTGACACACCTTCTCTAGGAAGGCTCCACTTTCCAAAAAGGCTCTATCAGCTAGAGATGGAGTATGAGGCCTAACACAAACACTTTATTTTACATTCAAACTACCACAGAACTGGGAGGCTGAGAAATCAAGCAAAACTTAAAATAAGCCCATAGGACTGGAGAAACAAAATACTTGCAAAATATAACCAGCATGAATAAGATGGTATCCAGGATATATAACAAACTTTTCTGAGTCAATATGAAAGACAGATGGCCCAAAATAAAAATAAGCAAAACTTGGCAAGTCACTTTACAAAAGATATCCAAGTGGCCAATACATATATTAATAGGGACTTAACATCATTACTCATGAGGGGAATGCAATTTTTTTTTTTTTTTTTTGCTTTTTCGAGGTAGGGTCTCACTCTAGCCCAGGCTGACCTGGAATTCACTATGGAGTCTCAGAGTGGCCTCGAACTCACGGCGATCCTCCTACCTCTGCCTCCCGAGTGCTGGGATTAAAGGCGTGCGCCACCACGCCCGGCTTGGGAATGCAATTTAAAACCACTACACAGATCAGAATGTCTAACATTAACAGTATGTGCAGGCCAGAGGGATGGCTTAGCGGTAAGGCGTTTGCCTGTAAAGCCAAAGGACCCAGGTTCAATTCCTCAGGACCCACATTTAGCCAGATGCACAAGGGGGGGGGGGGCGCATGTGTCTGGAGTCCGTTTGCAGTGGCTGGAGGCCCTGGTGCGCTCATATTCATTCATTCTCTCTCTCTCTCTCTCTCTCTGTGTGTGTATGTGTCAAATTAAAAAAAAAAAGTATGAGAAAGGATGTGGAGTAACTGGAACTCTTTATATTGCTAGTGAAAGGAAATGAGCAAGTTCCAACTACATATGGTCCTCAATTACCATGGCTCATTTCAAAAGGTTTTTGACTTCCTATGGAGTGAAAAAGAGAGGCATTCAGTAGAAACTTTACTTCAGCTGAGCTGGGGAAAGTTCCTATGAGGTAGGATATACAATGATGGGCAGTGAGCTTCTTGTCACTGACTCAATTATGACAAGGAGCAGTGAGTACTATGTTGCTGAGTTAGGATGGTCGGAAAGTCAAGAATTAAATACATTTTTGACATGATATTTTCAACTTACAATAGATTTGTTAAAGATTCATAGCAGGGAGAAGCTTGGGACAACCATGTAAGATGGCTGCATAGGAGTCATATCAAACCAACCCAGGGAGGGATTTACACAACACCACAGGAAAATACACTTATAGGTTTTTATCCACCAAGGTAGAGAAGCAGGAGAGAACAAGATCTACCAGAAAGGAGGAAAATGGCCAGAATCCTGCAGAGGCACTTACAGCCCCCAATCCTCGCAGATCTGCTTGCCCACCCGGCACAGTGCCCAGCTGCAGCACTCAAGACCAAACAAGATTTCCAACCTCACCAAACCAGAAGGGGAGACAGTGGACATCAGCTAAGGAGCAGCTAAAAGGGATACAGGTGGGACCAGCAGAGCAGTTCCAGTACAACTACAGGCTTCCTGCACTCTCCCATTCCCCAACCCTCAGAACCATGACCCTCCGAACAACACATTCAGAACCCTGGCCTGGTGTGCCAATCCTCTATCTGCCTCTTTCTCTCTCTCAAATAAATAAATAAATAATTTTTTAAAGTCCTACATAAACTGAAAATAGAAGGAACATATCTCAACATAATAAAAGCTATTTATGACAAACCTACAGCCAACATAATACTATAATGGAGAAAAACTCGAAGCTTTTCCACTAAATTCAGGGACAAAATAAGGGTGTCCACTGTCCCCACTTTCATTTAATATAGTACTGGGAGTCTTAGCTATAGCAATAAGGGAAGAGACATACATAAAAGGGATACAAATTGGAAAGGAAGAGATGAAATTATTATTATTCACAGATAATGATTCTATACATAAAGGACCCTAAAGACTCTACCATCAAACTGTCAGAGCTGATAAACATTTTTAGCAACGTAGCAGGATACAAAATAAACACACAAAAATAAGTAGCTCTCCTATATACTAACAACAAACATGCAGAGGATGAAATCAGGGAATCCTTCCCATTCATAATTGCATCCAAAAAATAAATAAATAAAGTACCTTGGAATAAACCTAACCAAGGAAGTGAAGGATCTCTACAATGAGAAGTTTAAAATACTCAAGTGAGAAATTGCAGAAGACACTAGGAAATAGAAAGACATCCCACATTCTTGGATTGGAAGAACCAATATTGTGAAAATGTCAATCTTACCGAAAGCAATCTACACATTTAATGCAATGTTTATTGCTGTTCTATTCACAATAGCTAAGAAATGGAACCAGCCTAGATTTCCCTCAACAGATGAATGGCTAATAATGATATGGTACATTTACACAATGGAGTTCTATTCAACACTAAACAAAAATGAAATTTGCAGGGAAATGGATGGATCTGGAAAGGGTTATACTAAGTGAGATAAGCCAGGCCTAGAAAGCCTGTTCTCTCTCATATGTGGATCCTAGCTACAAATGTGTAGACTTGTTGTGTGAGCTGGAACCAAAATCAGTAGCAGAAGCTAGTAAGCTAGAAAAAGGCTATAAGGGAGGAAGGAAAAGAAAGGACTTAAGCAATGGTATTGTATATATGTAAGTAGAACAGATTACACGGAGGGGAAAGGCCTAAGCGAGGTCAGGGGAAGAGACTGAGTAAAAGAAGGATGGGGGGAGGGTCAATCAAAATTCAAGATATTCTGAATGAGACATATGAAAACCCACTTTTTTGGATAATGGCACATCTGGAAGCCATAGATTGTTACTAGAAAATTTTCAGTGCCAGGGAGGTCCCCACTGCCTCCAGAACATTACAGGCTATTGCCAAGGTCCTTAGTTTCCCATGAGAAACAGGTGGTAAAGACCCTATTGCTGAAGACTTCGCATGCCTGGGTGGCAAGATCACTGAGAAATCAAGCTGGTGCTGAGCGGAAAACCTCCCTGTAGCCCAGCCAACTGAAAGCTGGCAAAAGCTGCACTGCATGCAGCCCTATAGAAGACAAAAGTCATCAGCGGTGAAACAGTGGACTCTGGAAGGCTCATGTTTGGCCAGCCAGGCCAAATGACTGAACACGTGCAATAGTGACATGTCTGCTCTAGGGAAAACCAACTACATTCTAACTGGACTGAAGGCTAGCTCTATGGAAAGGAATAAATGCCTGGTACTGAAAACCTAATCAAAAGACTATGGCAGGGGAGGTCATGATCCTTAGGGTATAAAACCTGCTCCTGTCTGGTTAAATGCATATATTATGCTCACCAAACTGCCCAGCAAGCACTATGCTTAATGTTCATATTCATATATTAATGCTACTCTCACTTTTGGTTAGAGAAGCTTCTCTTTGCACATGGTGGTGACCACTGGGATGACCCAAAAGGCAACATGGTGCTGAGAAAAAGTGCCGGAGGAGTGTCACACCCTCCAAGGCTCAGGGTCCATTGGGGAAGAGGTGGCAGAAAGAATGTAAGAACCAAAGGAAGGGTACCACTCCTTACAATGCCACTGTCCAGACTTGATATCCACAATCTCATAGTGCCTAGCAATACCTTCACAAGACCCTCATAATAGGAAAAAAAGATGACGATATAAAAATAAAAGAAAGACTAACCACTCGGGTGTGGTGGCACACACCTTCAATACCAGCACTTGGGAGGCAAAGCTAAGATGATCGCCATGAGTTCCAGGCCACCCTGAGACGACTAGTGAATTCCAGGTCAGCCCGGGCTAGAGTGAAACCCTGCCTCAAAAAGAAAGGGAAGACAGGACAGGACAGGAGAGGAGAGGGGAACAGGAAAGGAAAGGAAAAGGAAAAGGAAAAGGAAAGACTAATGGAGAGAAGGAGGGAATATGATGGAGAGTGGAGTTGTTAAGGGTGGAAGGAATTATTAGGGTTTATTGCTTGTAAGGATAGTTGTCAATAAAATTATACATTAAATAAAAATAAAAAATAGGGCTGGTGCTGGGCGTGGTGGTGCATGCCTTTAATCCCAGTACTCAGGAGGCAGAGGTAAAAGGATCACTCTGAGTTCAAGGCCACCCTGAGACTACATAGTGAATTCCAGGTCAGCCTGGACTAGTGTGAGGCCCTACCTCGAAAAACCAAAAAGGCTGTAGAGATGGCTTAGCAGTTAAGGCACATGCCTGTGAAGCCTAAGGACCCAGGTTCAATTCTCCATGCCCCATGTAAGCCAGATGCACATGGTAGGGCATGCGTCTAGAGTTCGTTGGCAGTGTCCAGAGGCCATGGTGCACCCATTCTCACTCACTCTCTGTCTCCAATAAATAAAAATAAATCTTAAAAAAAAAAAAAAAAGATTCATAGTAGGTCAAGGAACCTCTGTATATAAATGATATGGAGGATCGCCGTGAGTTCAAGGCCACCCTAAGACTCCATAGTGAATTCCAAGTCAGCCTGGGCTAGAGTGAGACCCTACCTCGAAAAAAAAAGAAGAAGAGGAGTGGGAGTTGGAGAGACGGCTCAAAGTGCTGGCCTACAAAGCCCAACAACCCAGGTGTGATTTCCCAGAACCCAAGTCAAGACAGAAGCAAAAAGGAGCACATGCATCTTAAGTTTGTTTGCAGTAGTTGAAGGCCCTGGCACACCCATTCTCTCTCTCTTCTCTCTCTATATCTCTGTTTGCAAATAAATAAAAGAATGAGTGCTTTGTAATACTGTCTTCCAGACAGAAAGGGACCTTGATATTCATGACCTGAGTGAGAGTGGCTGATACAACCTACCACAAGAACTAAATAATAGGAGGAAAAAAAGAACAACAACAACAAGGCATTAAAAAAGACAGAGATGAGATGTAAGGGATTAGTAGGGGGGTTAGTAGGGAGAAAAGAGAAGGTAGTAGGAGAAGATTATGATCATATATTGTCTATGTTTATGGAAGTTACCAATAAAAAAAAAAGTTGAGCAGAGAAACATGTGGTGGCAGACTCCTTTAATCCCAGCACTTGGGAAGCAGAGGTAAAATGATCCTGTGAGTTCGAGGCCACTCTGAAAATACATAGTGAATTCCAGGTCAGCCTGGGCTAGAGTGAGGACTTACCTTGAAAAACCAAATAAATAAATAAAATAAAATAAAAGGAGGAGGGCCAGAGAGATGGTTTAGCTGTTAAGGTACTTGCCTGTGAAGCCTACATAAGCCAGGCACACAGTGATGTAAATGCGCAATGTTGCACATATGCACAAGGGAGCATACACGTCTGGAGTGCATTTGCAGGGGCTGAAGGCCCTGGCGCACCCACTGACCCCCCCCCCATAAGTAAAAAGAAGAAAAAGAAAAGAGAGTGCAGCCAACCTGAGATTACATAGTGAACTCCAGGTCAACTTGGGCTACAACGAGACTTCACCTGCAAAAAGGGGGATGAGGGGGCTGGAAAGATGGCTCAGCAGTTAAAGGTGCTTGCTTACAAAGTCTGATGACCCAGGTTCGATTCCCCAGTACTCAAATAAAGCCAGATGCACAAAATGTGACCTTGAAGTTTGCAGTAGCAAGAGGCACTGGGCGCTCCGTCCTCCTCCTCTGCTTGCAAATAAATAAAAATATTTTTTTAGAGCTGGAGAGATTGCTTAGTGGTTAAGGTATTTGTCTGCAAAGCCAATGGATTCCGGTTTGATTCTCCAGGACCCAGGTAAGGCAGATACACAAGGGGGCACATGCATCTGAAATGAAGTTCGTTTACAGTGGCTGGAGGCCCTGGCGTACCCATTCTCTCCCTCCCCTCCCCTCCTCCTCTCTCTCTCTCTCTCTCTCTGCCTCTTTCTCTCAAATAAATAAATAAAATATATTTAAAATATATTTAGGGCTTAGCGGTTAAGGCACTGCCCTGCAAAGCCAAAGGACCCAGGTTCAACTTCCCAGGACCAATGGAATCCAGATGCACAAGGGGGCGCATGCATCTGGAGTTCGTTTGCAGTGGCTGGAGGCCCTGGCATGCCCATTCTCTCTCTCTACCTGCCTATTTCTGTATCTCTCTAATTAATAAATAAAAATAAAATATTAAAATATATTTTAAAGAGGGAGTGCTGAGCATGGTGGCACATGCCTTTAATATCAGCAATCAGGAGGCAAAGGTAAAAGGGTTGCTGTAGATCATCCATGAGTTCAAGGCCATCCTGAGACTATAAAAAGAATTCCAGGAAAAAGACTGGAGAGATAGCTTAGCGGTAAGGAACTTGCCTGCAAAGCCCAAGAACCCAGGTTTGATTCCCCAGGACCTATGTAAGGCAGATGCACAAGGTGGTGCGTGTATCTGGAGTTAATTTGCAGAGGCTAGAGTGAGATGCTACCTCCAAAAATAGAAAGGGAGGGAGGGAGGGAGGGAGGGAGGGAATTCCAGGTAAGCCTGGGCTAGAGTGAGACCCTACCTGGGGCAGGAGGGAGGAAGAGAGAAAAAGATTACAAATAAAGATGCTGATACAGTTCAGTGGTAGCTCATTTAGTATAGCCAATGTCTAGAGTTTGATTCCTAGAGAATTGGGAGGAAACAAAATTTGTAATAAAATTACAAATACCTGGGCTGGAGAGATGGCTTAGCGGTTAAGCACTTGCCTATGAAGCCTAGGGACCTCGGTTTGAGGCTCGATTCCCCAGGACCCATAGTGGGACTACATAGTGAATTCCAGGTCAGCCTGGGCAAACTACCCCCCCTCTCCCTCTCTCTCTCTCTCTCTATATATATATGCATGTGTGTGTGTGTGTATATATATATATATATATGTGTATGTATGTATGTATGTATGTATGTATGTATGTGTGTGTATATATGTGTGTGTATATATAGAGAGAGAGAGACAGAGACAGAGAGACAGAAAGACTAGGAACTGAAGAGATTGCCTTACAAATAGTTAAAATAGTAACAAAATAAAAACAGCTGGGCCTGGTGGTGCATGCCTTTAATCCCAGCACTAGGGAGGCAGAGGTAGGAGGATAGCTATGAGTTCAAGGCCAGCCTGAGACTACATACTGAATTTCCAGGCCAGCCTGGGCTAGAGTGAGACCCCACCTCAAAAGAAAAAAAATTGAAAACAAAAATGTGGGGTTGGGGATGGCTCAGAAGTTGAAGGCACTTATTTGCGATGCAGGCCTGGACTGGTGAGGGTTCAATTATCCAAGTAAAGCCAGGTGTACAAAGTGGTGTATGCATTTAGAGTGTGTTGGCAGTGGCAGGAGGCCGTGTTGTGCCCATTCTCACTGTCTGTTTCTATCGGAAAATACTTTGTTTTAAGCCGGGCGTGGTGGCGCACGCCTTTAATACCAGTGCTGGGGAGGCAGAGGTAGGAGTGAATTCAAGGTCAGCCTGAGCTAGAGTGAAAGCCTACCTCAAAAAAAAAAAAAGAAAAAAGTAAAAAGAAAAAAATTTTGTTTTGGTTTATTTGTTTGGTTGGGTTTTGTTTTGTTTTGTTTTTTTAGTAGGGTTTCGTTCTGCCTCCCAAGTGCTGCTGGGATTAAAGGTGTGCATCTCCACGCCTGGCTCTGAAAAATAAATTTTTTAAATGTATTGTTTAGAATTGAAAGAACAATAAAGATAGGAAAAGACATCTGGTACTTTCACACTAGAAATTTACACAGCAGGTAAAAGGACCTGAGTTTAATCTCCAGCACCCACACAAGAAGCTGGGTGTGAGAGGAGGAGAGATGGCTAAGTGGGGTAAAGGAGCTTGGAAAACCCAAGTTTGGATCCCCAGAATCCATGCAAAGTCAGAAGTTTAATATAAACATCTGTAATCCCAGTGCTCCAGCAGGGAGAACCCTGAAGCTTGTGGGCTAGCCAGCACAGAAAACAAGAGATCCATGGCCAGGTGTGGTGGCGCATGCACCTCAGATAGTAGGACCATAGACTAGACTACAGAGATTCCAGGTCAGCCTGGACTGAAGTGAAACTCTACCTCAAAAAAAAGTTTAAAAATGTGGGCTGGAGAGATGGCTTAGCAGTTAAGGCACCTGCCTGTGAAGCTTAAGGAACCAGGTTCCACATAAGCCAAATGCACAAGGTGGCGCATGAGTCTGTAGTTCACTTGCAGTGGCTAGAGGCCCTGGCGTGCCCATCATTCTCTCTCTGTGTCTGTCTGTTTGTGTCTCTCAGTCTCCTTTCTCTGTATCTAATAAATAAATAGAAATTTAAAAAAGAATTTAAAAAATGGGGCTGGAGAGATGGATTAGCAGTTAAGGTGTTTGCCTTAAAGCCAAAGAATCCCAGTTTGATTCTCCCGGCCCCACTTAATCCAGACGCACAAGGGGGCACATGCATCTGGAGTTCGTTTGCAGTAGCTGGAGGCCCTGGTGCACCCATTCATTCCCTCCCTCCCTCTCTCTCTCAAATAAATTAATTAATTATTTTTTTAAAAGGCAGGAAGGAAAAAAAAAAAAAAAGGCAGGAAGGGAAGAGAGTTCCTGCCTGGAAACAAGGTAATGGTGAGGACCTGCACTTGAGGTTGTCCTCTGACCTCTACACACATGCCAGGACTTACCAGTGTCCACATTCACACGCACATACAATACAATGCTATACAATAAACAGCTCCAGGTGCAGGACATACTCTATCACAAAGAAATTAGGAGGAGCTGGAGAAATGGTTTAATGGTTAAGTCATTTCCTGCAAAGCCAAAGGACCCCAGAGTCAACTCCCCAGGACCCATGTAAGCCAGATGCACAAGGTGGTACATGTGTCTGGAGTTCATTTGCAGCATCTAGAGGCCCTGATGCACCAATTCTCTCTCTGCCTCTTCCTCTCTCCCCCTCTCTCTCTCTCAAAGAAAAAAAAAATATTTTTAAAAATTAGGACATCCAATTTTCTTCTTTGGCCTCTGCACACACATCTATGTTCATACATGTGTATATACTATATAAATATACCCACACACCAGAAAAAGATACTTGAAAGAGCCTTCCCATTCACAATTGCAACAAAAAAATAATAGAGTACCTTGGAATAAACCTAACTAAGGAAGTGAAGGATCTCTACAAGGAAAACTTTAAAACACTCACACGAGAAATTGCAGAAGACACTAGCAAATGGAAAGACATCTCCTGTTCTTGGATTGGAAGAATCAATACCTGTGAAAATGGCAATCTTACCAAAAGCAATCTACACATTTAATGCAATCCCCATCGAAATTCCAGTGGCATTCTTCACAGAAATAGAAAAAACAATCCCCCTAGGATGGAATACATCCCCGATACTGAAAACCTACAACAGGGGTTGTCATGAGCCCTAGGGGTGTAACATCTGCTGCTGTCTGGCTAAATGTATATAATATGCTCACCAACTGCCCAGGATGCACTTCTCTTAATGTTCATACCCATATAATAATGCTACTCTCACTTTTGGTTAAAGAACCTTCTCTTTTCAGATGGCAGTGACCCTGGGAATGACTCAGAAGGCACCATGGTGCTGAGAAGTGATGGAAGAAGAGTGCAGCACTGAAATATCTCAAGCACACCTTCCATGGCTCAGGGTCCATTGCAGAAGAGGTGGCAGAAAGAATGTAAGAGCCAAAGGAAAGGTCCTCACAACGTGGTCCTCCAGTCACCAAATGGCCTGGGTATCCATGACCTCACAGTGCCTGACACTACCTACACAAGACCATCATAACAGGAGGAAAAGATCATGACATCAAAATAAGAAAGACTGAGAGCAGGAGGGGATATGATGGAGAGTGGAGTTTCAAAGGGAAACATGGAGGGAGGGAGGGAATTACCATGGGATATTGTTTACAATTATGAAAGCTGTCAATAAAAAATTTTTTTTAAAAATCCAAAAACTCATTTGGAAGCACAAAAACTTCGAATATCTAAAACAATTTTGAGCAACAAGAATAAGGCTGGTGCAGGCTGGAGAGATGGTTTAGCGGTTAAGCGCTTGCCTATGAAACCTAAGGACCCCAGTTCGAGGCTCGATTCCCTAGGACCCACGTTAGCCAGATGCACAAGGGGCACATGCATCTGGAGTTCGTTTGCAATGGCTGGAGACCCTGGCGCACCCATTCATATTCTCTCTCCCTCTCCCTCCCTCTCTCTCTCTCTCTCTCTCTCTCTCTCTGCCTCTTTCTCTGTCTGTCACTCTTAAAATACTTTTTTAATTAAAAAAAGAGTAAGGCTGGTGCTATCACCATACCTAATTTTAACCTATTATTACAGAGCCACAGTAACAAAAACAGCATGGTACTGGCAAAAAAATAGACATGTAAATCAACAGAATAGAACAGAGGACCAAGATGTAAGTCCAGGTAGCTATAGCCACCTGATATTCGACAACAATGCCAAAAACACTCATTGGAGAAAAGACAGCCTCTTCAGCAAATGCTGATGGGAAAACTGGATATGTATCTGTAGAAGGATGAAAATAGATTCTTCTCTCTGTTCATGCACAAGAATTAAGTCCAAATGGATTGAAGACCTTAACATCAGACCTAAAACTCTGAAACTGCTAGAAGAAAAAGTAGAGGAAACCCTTCAACATATTGGTCTTGGCAAAGACTTTCTGAATATAACCCCAGTTGCTCAGGCAATAAAGCCACAGATTAACCGCTGGGACCTCATGAAATTACAAAGATGTTGTACGCCAAAGGACACTGTGAATAAAAAGACAAGAGGCAACCTACAGAATGGAAAAAACTCTTTGCCAGCTATACATCTGATAGAGGATTAGTATCTAGGACATACGAAGAACTCAAAAAAATTAAACAATAACAAATCAAACAAACCAATTAAAAAATGGGCTATGATACCTGATTTTAACCTATACTACAGAGCCATAGTAACAAAAACAGCATGGTACTGGCACAAAAGCAGACTTGTAGATCAATGGAACAGAATAGAGGACCCAAATGCCAGGTAGCTATAGCCACCTGATATTCGATAAAAATGCCAAAAATACTCATTGGAGAAAAGACAGCCTCTTTAGCAAATGGTGTTGGGAAAACTGGCTATATATCTGTAGAAGGAAGAAAATAGATTCTTCTCTCTCTCCATGCACAAGAATTAAATCCAAATGGATTAAAGACCTTAGCATCAGACCTGAACCTCTGAAACTGCTAGAGGAAGAAGTAGGGGAAACCCTTCAACATATTGGTCTTGGCAAAGACTTTCTGAATACAACCCCAATTGCTCAGGCAATAAAACCACAGATTCACCACTGGGACCTCATGAAATTACAAAGATTTTGCACTGCAAAGGACACGGTGAATAAAGCAAAGAGGCAACCTATAGAATGGGAAAAAATCTTCACCAGCTATATATCTGATAGAGGATTAACATCTAGGATATACAAAGAACTCAAGAAGTTAAATAATAAGGAATCAAACAAGCCAATCAAAAAATGGGCTATGGAGCTAAATAGAGAATTCTCAAAGGAAGAAATACGAATGGCATATAAGCATCTAAAAAATGTTCTACGTCACTAGTCATCAGGGAAATGCAGATTAAAACTACATTGAGATTCCATCTCACTCCTGTCAGATTGGCTACCATCATGAAAACAAATGATCATAAATGTTGGCGAGGATGTGGAAAAAGAGGAACCCTTCTACACCGTTGGTGGGAATGCAATCTGGTCCAGCCATTGTGGAAATCAGTGTGGAGGTTCCTAAAACAGCTAAAGATTGATCTACCATATGACCCAGCTATAGCACTCCTAGGCATATATCCTAAGGACTCATCTCATTTCCTTAGAAGTACGTGCTCAACCATGTTTATTGCTGCTCAATTTATAATAGCTGGGAAATGGAACCAGCCTAGATGTCCCTCAACTGATGAGTGGATAATGAAGATATGGCACATTTATACAATGGAGTTTTACTCAGCAGTAAAGAAAAATGAAGTTATGAAATTTGCAGAAAAGTGGATGGATCTGGAAAGGATTATACTAAGTGAGGTAGCCCAGGCCCAGAAAGCCAAGCGCCACATGTTCTCCCTCATATGTGAATCTTAGCTACAGAGGATTGGGCTTCTGTGCGAGAAGGAAAAAACTCAGTAGCAGAGGCCAGTAAGTTAAAAAGGAGATAGAAAGGGAAGAGAAAGAAAGGGAGGAGGGCATTAATTAGGTTGGCATTGTATATATGTAAGTAGAAAGACTGAGATGGGGAGGGGATATGATGGAGAATGGAATTTCAAAGGGGAAAGTGGGGGGGGGAGGGTACTACCATGGGATATTTTTTATAATCATGGAAAATATTAATAAAAATTGAGAAAATTTTTTAAAAAGGGGCTATGGGGCCGGACCTGGTGCCGCACGCCTTTAATCCCAGCACTCGGGAGGCAGAGATAGGAGGATCACCGTGAGTTCGAGGCCACCCAGAGAATATAGAGTGAATTCCAGGTCAGCCTGGGCTAGAGACCCTACCTCGAAAAACCAAAAAAGGGGGGGGGCTATGGAAGCTGGGTGTGGCAGCACACGCCTTTAATCCCAGCGCTCAGGAAGCAGAGGTAGGAGGATCATTGGTCAGTTTGAGACCACCCTGAGACTACATAATGAATTCCAGGTTAGCCTGAGCTAGAGTGAGACCCTACCTCGAGGAAAAAAAAAAGGCTATGGAACTACATAGAGTTCTCAAAAGAAGTAATACAGATGGCATATAAGCATCTAAAAAAATGTTCTACGTCACTAGTCATCAGGGAAATGCAGATTAAAACTATGTTGAGATTCCATCTCACTCCTGTCAGATGGCTACCATCATGAAAACAAATGACCTAAATGCTGGCGAGGATGCGGAAAAAGAGGAACCCTTCTACGCTGTTGGTGGGAATGCAATCTGGTCCAGCCATTGTGGAAATCAGTGTGGAGGTTCCTAAGACAGCTAAAAATAGAACTACCATATGACCCAGCTATACCACAGCTAGGCATATATCCTAAGGACTCGTCTCACTACCTTAGAGATGATTGCTCAACCATGTTTATTGCTGCTCTATTCACAATAGCTGGGAAATGGAACCAGCCTAGATGTTCCTCAACTTATGAGTGGATAATGAAGATATGGCACATTCATACAATAGAGTTCTACTGAGCGGTAAAGAAAAATGAAGTTATGAAATTTGCAGGAAAATGGATGGATCTGGAAAGGATTATACTAAGTGCGGTAACCCAAGCCCAGAAAGGCAAATGTTGCATGTTCTCTCTCATATGTAGATCCTAGCTACAGGTGATTGGACTTCTATGTGAGTAGGGAGAAAACTCAGTAGTAAAGGCCAGTAAGCTAAAAATATAAAGGGAAGAGAAAGGAAGGGAGGGGGTACTTAACAGGATGGTATTGTATATATGTAAGTAGAATAGATTAATGGGGGTGAAAAGGCTCAAGTGAGGTTAGGGGAAGAGATTGAGTAAAGGAAAGGTGGAGGGAAAGCTAATCAAAATCTAAGAGGATATCAATAAATCATATGGAAACCTACTTTTTTGGACAATGGAACACTCAGGAGCTATAGATTGTTACTAGAAATTTTTCAGTGCCAGGGATGTGATACCTTCCAGTGAGTTGTTGGCCAGGGAGGTCCCTGGTGCCCCCAAAACATTACAGGCCATTTTGAAGCCCTTGGTATCCCACCAGGAATATATGTTAAGACCCTATTGCTGAAGACTCCACATACTTGGGCTGCAAGGCCACTGAGAAATCCAGCTGAAACTGAGCTGAAAACTTCCATGTAGACCAGCTGACAGAAAGCTGGAATTAGCCACACTGCATGCACTTAATGGGAGAGAGAGAGAAATCGCCAGTGAAGATAGCCAACAGTGGACACTGCAAGCCTTGTATTTGGCCAACCAGGTCAAATGAGCTAACAGGTGCCAATAGTGGCACATCTGTTATGGGGGACAACAACCGCCCTCTCATTTGACTGGAGGCCCACTCCACAGGAGGGAATACATCTCTGATAACTGAAAACAACAGGGGTAGTAATGAGTCCTAGGGGGTGCAACGTCTGCTGGCGTCTGGCTAAATGTATATATACTATGTTCACCAAACTGCCCAGTAAGCACTTCTCTTAATGTTCATACCCATATATTAATGCTACTCTCACTTTTGGTTACAGAGCCTTCTCTTTTCAGATGGCAGTGACCCTGGGATGACTCAGAAGGAATCATGGTGCTGAGAAGAAGTGATGGAGGAGTGCAGAACTGAAATATTTCAATCACACCTTCCAAGGCTCAGGGTCCATTGTGGAAGAGGTGGCGTAAAGAATGTAAGAGCCAAAGGAAAGGTAGGACTCCTTACCACGTGCTCCTCCAGACACAAAATGGCCTAGATATCTATAACCTCATAGTGTCTAACACTACCTATACAAGATCATAATAGGTGGAAATGATGACATAAAAATAAAAGAGAGACTGATTGAGAGGGGACAGGGATATTATGAAGAGTGGAGTTTCAAAGGGGAAAGTGGAGGGAGGGAGGAATTTACCATGGGATATTGTTTACAATTATGGAAGTTGCTAATAAAAAAAATAAGAAATACAAAAAGAAAAACTACTTAAAAGGTTAAGGATATTTATGGTGTGAATGGGGATTAATTTAAAAAAATCTTTTCTTCTGGAATTTTTCTATTCTGTCTGCACATTTGCTTTCATGAAAGAAAAAAATACTATGAGGAACGGAAATAATATAATAAAATGTTAATAAAATTATATTTCATGCCTGGAGAGATGTCTTAGTGGTTAAGGTACTTGCCTGCAAAGCCAAAGACTCAAGTTCAGTTCCCCAGTACCCACATAAAGTCATATGCAAAAGGTGGCACATTTGTCTGGAGTTCATTTGCAGGCCCTGGCATGACACATTCTCTTTATCTCTCTAATGAATAAATAAAAATCAGGTAACTTCTTTAAGAACGTAATTTTTCAAGCCAGTTATAGTGGCTCATGACTATAATCCCAGCATTAAAGAAAAACAAATTTCTCTGTGGTCTGGTTCTAGTCATGGTGACATGGCCAAATGCACCAAGAAGGTCAGCATCGTTGGTACGTACAGTACCGGCTATAATGCCTCCCTCTGGAAAATGTGAAGAAAATTGAAGTCCGCCAGCACGCCAAGTACACTTGCTCCTTCTATGGCAAAACCAAGATGAAGTGATGGGCTGTGGGCATCGAGCACTGTGGTTCCTGCGTGAAAAATGGTGGCTGGTGGGACCTGGACCTACAACATGACCACTGCTGTCACAGTCAAGACTGCCATCAGAAGACTGTAGGAACTGAAGGATCAGTTCAGACATTCTAGCCTGCAATAATGGGAAACAGAAAAAAAAAAAAAAAAAAACTTTAATTCAGCTGTGTCTACACAGCAAGTTCCAAGCCATCCAGGGCTACCTACTGCCTCAAAAAAACAAGCCAAAAAAAAAAAAAAAACAACCAAATACTAGTCTATTTCAGATTGCAGAAAGGATCAAATATTATACAACTAATAATCATTTCCCAGTATTAAAACAAGGCACTGATACTCAACTTATGATAAATACCAAATTCAGGAGATACTCTGGTTTATAGTTATGAAAAAAAACACATGACACACCCATACTCTCCAAATGTTTCTTCACTCATTCTACAAGACACACCAGGAACACATTCTCAATGCATGAATGGAGCCAAAGAATACAGGAAGGATATCCGTGAAAAAAGACATAATGCCAATGACAAACAGATCCTCCTACCCACTGCTAAATGAAGAAAAACAAGAGTGAACTAACCAGATAAAATTTTAGAAGGAACTTTTTGAAAGATGATTGCTACCAATAAGCTCCATTATTGGAATTGTGTAAAAAAGCAAGGAAAGAAATCAGAAAGGACTGACGAGTGGCTGAATAAGTGAGTAGTTCCACAAACCCAATTGTTCTGCCTCAACTTCACCG
The DNA here is from genome assembly GCA_036346955.1 of Dipus sagitta. Lineage (NCBI taxonomy): Eukaryota > Metazoa > Chordata > Mammalia > Rodentia > Dipodidae > Dipus > Dipus sagitta. Next base: position 36,757,689 of record CM070771.1, read on the forward strand.
TGCTTACCTTTTAGAGACTATTTTAGGGGGAATAAGCAAGATGGTAATAACAAGTCCAAGCTATCTGATCTTATGACGGTGTACCAAGTTAATTCATAACTGGCTAATTGATTCATAAAGTTGTCAGTTTGGAAGCCAGTATACACCATCCCTTCAACTCCTGACAACAAAATGTGAGTGAGTGATGAACTGAATAATTTCTTCTCTGGCACCTTAAAGTTTCTAAAAGAAGGCACACTATTATAACTAACTTTGACTACACAGACCACATTTTCCTTTTCCTAAGAACTTCCCCTTCCTTTACCTCAACCCCTCAGGATGATCTCCTAAATCAGATTTGTACCATGGTTCTAATGATAGATTAGAACAGATGCAGACCTAATGACTCAAAAGTCAGCATAGTGCCAAGAGGAAACGACAGAGGAATGTTCAGCATTAAGCCGTCTCTATCACACCCTCCAAGGCTGAGGGTCCATTGAGGAAGAGGTGGCAGATAGAATGTAAGATCCAAAGGAAAGGGAAGGACTGCTTACAATGAATGCAATCTTTCAGCAACAAATGGCCTTGATACTCATGACCTCACAGTTCTTCCTAATTGCTTTTTTAGTCAGTTGTTTCTCCTCTGGTTATGTCACATAAGAAGAGTTTATCATTTAACGTAGTCCATGAATTTCAGAAGGGTGGTTAGGCTCCACCTAAACCCAATGGTGCCTACAAAAAGTAATCAATCATGGATGCTGAAGAATACAGACTCTAAAGCCAGAAAACTGATGCTTAAAATCCCAGCATTTCCTTTCTCAAACTGTGATCTAGGCCAGATTACTTAATCTCTATTTCAATTTCTTCACAGAATTATAAGAACAGCAACATATACACGAAGTATTTAAGGCATAGTAGGCATATAATAAGCACTGCATTACAATGGATATATGCCACCATCATCACTGATGGCACTTGGGAGATAACATAGGTTTGCCCTAGAACAACTAAAGCAAACAACAGTGGCTAACTCTACCAGCATGTACTCAATCTGAAATGAATTCCTCCCTCTGAAAATTCTCAACTTCAAGTCTCTGCTGGTCACTTGATTGAGGGGTGGAGGGTGTTGAGGCATCTTCTATCAAGGAAGATGCAAATCAGCTGACGTAAGGGAAGAGATGATGAAGCTTATCAAGTGAGACAAAAGGGACTGGAGAGATGGCTCAGTGGTTGAAGGCACTTGCTTGCAAAGCCTGATGGCCTGGGCTTGAGTCCCTGGTACCAACGTAAAGCCATATGCACAAAGTGGCACATGCATGTGGAGTTCGTTTACAGTGTCAAGAGGCCCTGGTGCGCCCCATACTCTGTCGCTCTCTCAAATAATAAATAGAGAGAGAGACAAAAAGGGACAAAGAAGGAGGAAAAAAGCTTCTTTGGTTTCCACCACTTTCGATTTACTGGTTCCACTTCACTCTGTGCCCTGACTGTACTTTTCTGCCCTGTTAATTCACTTTACACTAAGCTTTCTCAAAGTCTTTCAATCCCAAATCCTAGAGAAGTTTCCACCAGCCCAAATTTAAAACACAATAGCCAGGGCTAGAGAGATGGCGTAGTGGTTAAGGCACTTGCCCGCAAAGCCTACGAACCCATGTTCGATTCCCCAGGACCCAGCTAAGCCAGATGCACAAGGTGGGGCGTGTGTCTGGAGTTCCTTTGCAGTGGCTCGAGGCCCTGGCATGCCCATTTTCTGCCCCCCTTTTCTCTCAAAACATAAGTAAATAAAAGTTTTGTTTTGGTTTGGTTTGGGTTTTCGAGGTAGGGTCTCGCTCTAGCTCAGGCTGACCCGGAATTTTATTTTTTTTTAATTAAAAAAAAAAAAAAAAGCCAGGGGTGATGGTGCATACCTTTAATCCCAGCACTCGGGAGGCAGAGGCAGAAGGATCACCATGAGTTCTAGGCCATCCTGTGAGTACATAGTAAATTCCAGGTCAGCCTGGGGCCTGGGCTAGAGTTGAGACCCCACCACACGACTTTGATCCAGGCACACAGAAGAATTAGGAGAATTTACTATGAGTTCCAGGCTAGCCTGGGACTAGAGTGAGTTCTAGGTTAAACTAGGCTAAAGTGAGACCAGTCTCTACCTCGAATAAACCAAAAGTGAGCCAGGCGTGGTGGTGACACATGCCTTTAATTCTAGCAGAGGTAGGAGGATCGCAGTGAGTTTGAGGCCACCCTGAGTATTCCAGGTCAGCCTGGGCTAGCGCGAGCCCCTACCTCAAAAAATAAAAAATAAAATAAATAACTTTAACTTCAAAGTTCAGTGTTCTCAACCCATCCTGAACCTAATGCATTGAAGTATACAAGTGAGGCTCAGGCCTGGTTGTTTCAAAAGCTCCACAGAGGGAGTACTAAGCAACTAAGCACTTAAGATAAACTATAAGACAAGCTTTCCTACCAGGGAATTAGTATAATATACAACATGCATTAATGTACATTGCCCAATTTTATTTTTTTACTGCCCCAAATGGAACCTTGCACATGCTAGGCCAAGCACCATACCTCTCAGCTACATTGCCAGCCCTTCATTAACATACTTTCTCCTGAAAAATAATTCTGTTCTGACACAGCAGGAAGGAAATGACAATCATTGTGCAAACAATCTTCCACATTCATCCTTTTTACGGGTGTACCTAAACCACCCAACCAATATCCTTTCCCCCAAAACAATAACCATACAAAATTAAATCTTTTATCAGGTTCGCTAAACCAACCCTAACAGACTTATGTTATGCCAATTGGCTGCAGTCAATAACTTCAAGTCCACCCTCAGGTCTACTTTGAAAAACAATTAAAAAAAGAAGAAAGGCCATAGCTGGGCGTGGTGGCGCACGCCTTTAATCCCTGCATTCGGGAGACAGAGGTAGGAGGATCGCCGTGGGTTCGAGGCCATCCTGAGACTACATAGTGAATTCCAGGCTAGCCTGGGCTTGAGTGAGACTCTACCTCAGGAAAAAAAAAAAAAAAAAAAAAAGGAAAGAAAGAAACTCAGTGTTTCTATGTGTAAGTTTCCCACATATGTCGCCAGTAAATCAGCGTTCCATCACTTAGTTTTCTTTCAGTTAGAGCATCACGAGGGTTATCAGTTTAGTGGAAACAACCCCCCCCCCCATGTAACCTTCAACCACCCTTAGTTCAAATCTCTAGTCTACAAAAGTATCAACAAACCAAGGGATGACCTTGTTGCAAGGCTAAAGATGAAACAGGTTTTTTTTTGTTCTCCAACCTCAGCAAAAGTAACACACATACGACACGACGACAGGGACTTTGCAGATTTCCTCTCGGGGCCCCAACACCACGCCGGGGCTCAGGGGCCCAACACGGAAGGCAGCGTCCCCCAAAAGAGCGCGCCAAGGCGCCCCGCGCGGGTGGGAGGCGGCGGGCCTTGGGTCGTGAGAGACCTCGCCGGCCCGAAGCATCCTCCGCGCCGAGGACGGCTCCTCGACGGTAACTCCACGTTTCAGGAGACGAGCAGTCTTCCACGGGGCGGGCGGGCGGGCGGGCGGGCGAGCGGCCAGCCAGCAGGTCCAGCCTCGTGAAACGGCCGCGGCCGCGGACGGCCAAGGTGGAGGCGGCCGAGTGGGTCCACGTGCCCTTGGCGGGCCGCCTCCCGGCGGCGTCAGGTGTGCGGCCCGCCGTCCAGGCCCGCCGCCCCGGGGCCTCGCGCACGCGCAAACGCCCGCCCCTTCTCTCCCTCACCTCTCCCCGGCGCGCTCCGAGCGCCGCCAACGCCGGCGGGACGACGACGGCTTCCGCCCACCGGCCCCGCGTCCGCGGGAAGGCGGCGGCCGACGGCGGCAGCTCCCGCCTCCCCGGCGCTCCTCTTTTACTCCTCCCCCGCGGCCTCCCCTCCCTCCTCCGCGGCCCCGCTCACCCTCAACTCCTCGGAATCCGCCATTTTAGACCACCCGCGGGCGCCTCAGCCGCCACCGCTCCCCCTCGCGAGGCCGCCAACAACGACGCCGCCGCCGCCACCACGGCCGCCGCCGCCTCCTGCAACATCCTGCACTGGGGCGCCTCTCAAGACGCCCCGGCCCCACAGCAGCGCCGACCCCCGTCACGTGACCGGCGCGGGAAACCCCGCCCCTTCCCCCCGGCGCGCCGACCGCCCCGCCCCGCCCCGCCCCGCGCGGCGCCCCCTGCCCACCCGTGCGCGCTTCCGGCGGCGTCCACGAGCCCGGGCCGCGCGCGTTTCCGGCGTCCCCCGATCCCGGGGCCGCGCGCTCCCGGCGACGCCTCGCTCGCGCGCTCCCGACGCCGACCCTCGCACGCACGCGCGCCGGCCTCAGAGCCGGACCGCTGCGTGCGTTGTTCTCCGCGCATCTGGAGGAGGGTCTTGCCTGAGGAAGTGACCGACGGGGACAAGGGCTGACCGGGACTCGTGACCGGAACGTTCGGGAAGAGTCTTCGGGTGCCCTTCACGTGGTGGCTGTGGACTGGAAGAGGCAGCCGCAAACAAAGCCAGCGCCTCTCCCGTCCCCTCCCCCCAGAGGAGTCCGGGGTGGAACAGGCCAAGAGTGGGTGCTCGGGTAAGCCATTGTGTTTCTCTAATGGTGCAGGATGGGTGAGGTCATTGTGAATTGCCAAGTAAACTTCCACCACGAACGTGCACGTATTCTTGCTGACCTTGAAGGGAACCTCCAGGTCCTGGGTTGCACAGTTGAGAAAGTTGTTGGGGTGGGGCTAAGACAGTAAGAGCACCTCAGAAGAACCCTGATGGTGGCTTAGCGGTTAAGGCGCATGCCTATGAAGCCTAAGGACCCAGGTTCGATTCTTCTCCAGGTCCCACGTAAGCCAGATGCTCATGGTGGCGCATGCGCCTGGAGTTCGTTTGCAACGGCTGAAGGCCCTGGCGCGCCCAGTCTGTCTCTGTGTCCAATAAAATAAATAAAAATCTTAAAAAAAAAAAAAAAAGAACCCTGATAAATCTGAGGGGTCAAGGCTGGAGCAGTGCCCCAGCGTTTAAACACTTAAAGCTTTAAGTACCTAGTTCGATTCCCCAGGAGCCACGTAAAGCCTGATGCACAAGGTGGCTCATGTATCTTGAGTTCCTTTGCAGCCACAGGAGGCCCTGTCATGCTCATATTCTTCTCTTCAGTTCTTCGCCTCCTCTCTTTGCATTTTTTTTCCAAGGCATGTGCAACCACGCCTGGCCTCAGAAAGGCTTTCCAATTAATTTTTTTCCTACCTGTCATTTCCCCTGACTCCTCAACTTAAAAAAAAAAAAATGCAGCCGAGATTGGTGGCACACGACTTTAATTCCAGCACACAGGAGGCAGAGATAGGTTCGCCACAAGTTCTATGCCACCCTGAGACTACATAGTGAATTCCAGGTCAGCCTGGACTAGAGTGAAACCCTACCTTGGGGGGGAGGGGGAGAAACAACAGTGAACCCATTTGGCTCAAATTTCCATGCAGAAGTGGAGGCTCTTTCTTCTCTCCTTAATTCTAGAAACAGTTTCATGAGTCTTTGGAAAATGAAATGTGAAAGGAATGGGATGAGCGGGATGAGCCCTCTGTGCAATGCAGGTGTTTACTGTTACCTAAGGAATGGGATGATCCCTCTGTGCAATATACCAGATCTCCTGGTATCTCTTTGTTTCTAAATATCTTTGTGATTACATAGCATAGAATGTAACCTTGTGACGTCTTGTAACTACCCCTCCCCCTTGTTTAACCGTATGTGATTTTGTGGTTTAATTCCTAGTCCTGTTTTTACTATAAACATCATGTGGTTATTTCCAATAAAAGCTGAACAGATCAAGGCTGCATCCAGTTCCCGAACTCTGGGATGCAGACCTGGTGCACCAGCTTTCTTCTTTCTTTTTACCCAATAAAGCTGTGCCTTACATTCTGTGAGTTGATGGTCTTACTTGTGGGACACCGGTCCCCATTACATCTTCTGCAGGTTTTCAAACCCCTAATTAATGCTTCCCTGAGCAAAGAATTCACTCTCCTTCTCTGACTCTTTATCATTTAGATTCGTTTGTCACCTTCCTCAGAAAGACCTTCACCCACATTGCTGTGTTAATTCAAATGCCTTGTTGAAATTGGCCCTAACTGACAGTGTTGACACATGCCTTTAGTTCCAGGCACAGGTAGGAAGATTGTCATTAGTTCAAGGCCAGCCTGGGACTACAGAGTGAATTCCAGGTCAGCCTAGGCTAGAGTGAGACCGTACTTCACAAAAAAACAAACCAAAAAAATTGGCCTTAGAGGCTTGAGATATAGCTCAGCAGTTAAAGGTGCTTGCTTGTCAGGACAACCCAGGTTTGATTCCCAGTACCCAAGTAAAGCCAGATGCATGGAGTGGCACATGTGTAGTTCCATTGCAGTGGCAAAAGGCCTTAGTGCACCCATATTCTCTGTCTGCTTCTTTCTCTCTCAAATAAATAAACTTTTGTTGTTGTTTGTTTGTTTGTTTGTTTTTCGAGGTAGGGTTTCACTCTGGTCCAGGCTGACCTAGAATTCACTATGTATTCTCAGGGTGGCCTCAAACTCACAGCGATCCTCCTACCTCTGCAGTGCTGGGATTAAAGGCTTGTGCCACCACGCACTGGCTCAATTAAATAAACTTTTTAAAAATCTTTTTTTTTTTTTTTTTTTTTTTTGGTTTTTCGAGGTAGGGTTTCACTCTGGCTCAGGCTGTCCTGGAATTAACTATGTAGTCTCAGGGTGGCCTTGAACTCACGGCAGTTCTCCTACCTCTGCCTCCCAGAGTGCTGGGATTAAAGGCATGCACCACCATGCCCGGCTTAAAATTCTTTTCATTTATTTGCAAGCAGAGAAAGAGTATGTCAGGGCCATTGCAAATGAACTAGATGCATGCATCACTTTGTGCATCCAGCCTTACATGGGCACTGGGAAATTGAACCTTGAGTCTTTAGGCTTTGCAGGCAAATACTTTAACCACTGAGCCATCTTCCCACCCCAAATTTTTTTGTAATGAAGCCTTAAAGCCAGTTGTGACACATACCTTTGATCCCAGCACTTAGGAGACAGGTATTACTGTGAGTTTGAGGCTAATCTGGGCTAGAATGAGACCCTACCTTAGGAGAAAAAAAATTAGGCCTTAGGGCAAGTGATGTTGCTCAGTGGCTAAGCCACTGTCTAGCTTAAGTAAGGCACTACCCTGCCCTTCCCTCCCCCTCACCCCCCAAAAAAGGGACCTAGGATGCCTCCTTACTTTAGTCCTTGCAGGGAGCCACATCTAGTCGCCATCACAAGATGGCGCTGGCTTCCTGTTAACCTCATGGTGTTCAACTTCATATACGGCAGTGCCTTGGCGCCAACCGTGTTCAAGGTATGCGCATGCGCTTGACGCAACCTGTCCTGAGCCTATCCCGTGGCGCCTGGTGGTGGCAAGCGGATAGCAGCCAATCAGTAGGTGCCTCATTGCCTATCCCCTATAAAAGTAGCTGCACATCCCGCCCCCGGGTCCTTCCCCGTCAGCTCTCCTGTTAACCAAGAAGCTCTCCAATAAAGCGTGATCAAGAAGGATCCTCGTGTGGTGATTGTTCTTTTCCCGCTGGTCAGGGGGCTCGCCGCAAAGTGGTGCCGAAACCCGGGAAGGACCAAAGGAGGATTCAGAACTTGACACAAGGAGAGGCAGGCGCCGATAAGTCATTCTGTCTTTTTCTGTGTCTCAGTCATGTCCGTGTCTGAGGGCCTCGCTGCTCTTGCTGTTTTCTGTTTGTTTTGTCTGGGTCTTTCTATTGTTTTGCGTTTGTTTCTATCTTGCCTAGTCTGCTGATAGCCTGGACCGGTTAAACCCGTGGTAGATAACGCGGCTCTGGTCCTTGGAGCCTCGAGTCAGATAAATCCTCGGTAGATAACGTGGTGCTGGCTGTTAGTTTCACTTCCAGCCTTCCAGCTCGTGATGGGTAATACATCGAGTGCCCGGTATTCTCCCATTGATTTTACTCAGCCTATAAAGGAAGTTTTGAAACAACGTGATCTAAAGATCTCTAATGCCACTATTAAAAAGATCGTTAAAGATATTGATGCTGCTGCTCCATGGTTCGCGGTGTCCGGAGATCTCTCATTGCCCTCATGGGAAAAGCTGGGTAAAGACCTTGAGGCGGCTAGGGAGGAGGGTCACTTAGGTCGAGGTACCCTCCCTTTCTGGAGGATGATACATTCTTGTTTACGTTCTGGAAGCCACCCGGACCCACTTCAGGAGGGCCGGAGACGGCTCATACAACATCAGGATAGTTTGTCAGAATCTGATGCAAGTGGGGATAACAAACCCAGATTATATAAGGAAGTACAGGAAAAAAGGGCCAGTCATTTCCCGGGAGGAGTTCCCAATATGGCCAGTCATCTCAAGGAAAAGGTTCCCTGCCATGTAGAGGAGAAGGCACCCCCATTAGAAGAGAGTAATGAGGGCTCCGGCTGTATGCACAGGAGGGGTGAGGACTTCCCTAGGGCCCCGCCGCAACAGGGGGCTGTGGGGTTATATCCTTCCCTACAGCCGCTGCAACACCTGAGTATACGAGATGATCACGGCAGTAGTTCTGCTTCTGATCAGGAGGGAGAGGAGGACTCCAGTGGGTCAGAGGGACAGGATTTAGAGGAGGCAGCTTTGCATTGTGCTCAGGATACTCAGTTTGTGGGCAGGCGTGTCTGCCCTCCCGCGGTTAGGGGGAGGAGTGCCTTAAAAGAGGAAGTTGGTATTCGGAACCGAGCACCGCCTAGTGCTCTGCCACGCCCTCATGTTCCCCCCCCCCCATGTCCCAGCCGAGGATCGCTGCCATTTTGTTAAGCCGCGGACATGGACCCGCCTGGCCTCCGCTTTCCCGGTTTTTTTGAATACCACTACCAATCAAAGAGATTGGGAGCCAATCCCCTATACGGAGCTTAAGGATTTAGTTCAGGCCTGCAAGGATTTTGGACCCACTGCTGACTATTCTCTTATGCTGCTTCGCAGACTCACGCAGCGCACCCTTACTCCTGGTGATTGGTTAGACTTAGCCCGAGCTTGTCTAACGAGAGGGCAATATTTGGATTTCAGATCACTGATTTCTGATAAAGCCCAAGAACAAGCTAGGCAGAATATTAAGAAAGGGGACTGGGACTGGACTTCTGATATGCTTCTGGGGACTGGTCCTTATCTTACAGATCAGCTCAATTTCCATCCAGACGTGTATATCCAAATTAATAATATTCATTATCAGGCTTGGAAGGAGCTCCGTAATAAGGGAGAGGTCGCAGGACAGTTGACTAAGATTGTTCAGGGCCCTACAGAGCCATTTTCTGATTTCTCAGCTAGAATGCTGGACGTGGCAGAAAAGACAATTGGCCTTGCTGACCACACCATGCCGTTTATACAACAGCTAATATTTGAACAGGCCACTAAGGAGTGCAAAAAGGCTATACAATCAGTAAGAAGGGGAACATTGGATGACTGGCTCAAAGCCTGTCAAGAGATAGGGGGTCCTCTGTCTAATGCAGGATTAGCGGCAGCGGTCATAGCTGCCGCTAAGGCTCAACGGACAGGGAATCAAAAGGGCTGTTTCCGATGTGGTCAATTGGGACATTTTAAACGCCAATGTCATCAGGCGGATGGCCCAGCCCCTGTCCGAGATGCGGGACCGACACAGCGCCCCCCTGGGACTTGTCCTAGATGTAAGAAGGGAAAACACTGGGCTAATGAATGTAGATCTGTGAGGGATATTAATGGTCTGCCCCTCCCCCCTCTTTCACGTAATCAGGACCAAAAAAACGGGGGGAAGGGCCCACGTCCCCAGGGCCCACAAATCTATGGGGCAATGCAGACACCTCAGGTCCCGGTGACTGTGGCGCCAGGTCCCCCGCTGCCTCAGCCCGGAGAGCAACATCGGGCTCCGCAGGCCTGGACCTCTGTGCCGCCTCCGGACTGGTCCTAACCCCGGAAATGGGCGTCCAAATTTTGGACACGGATGTGTCTGGCCCGTTACGGAGGGACACGGTTGGACTTCTCTTGGGGCGATCCTCTTCTACTCTAAAAGGTCTCTTGGTTCTTCCTGGAGTAATTGATCCGGATTTTACAGGTGTCATTAAGCTCCTTTGTCACTCCCCATTTGGGGCGGTGTCTATAGCCCCTGGGGACCGTATTGCCCAATTGCTGATTTTGCCTTCTAACCATTCTCTATTTCCTGCACTAGATAAGGAAAGGGGTGGCAAGAGCCTTGGGTCTACCGGTGTGGACTTGACCTGCTTGTCTTTGGAGTTGGATCAAAGACCCCTTCTGCGCCTGACCATAGAAGGAAGAGAATTCTCAGGACTGGTGGACACTGGGGCAGATAAAAGTATAATAAAATTGGATTCTTGGCCAAAAGCCTGGCCCTTGCAGAGATCAGCTCAGATCTTGCAAGGCTTAGGGTTTGCTAAAACACCACATATGAGTGCAAAGGAGTTAACATGGACCACTACAGAGGGTCAAAAGGGAAAAATCCAACCTTTTGTGTTGGATGTTCCCATTAATTTATGGGGAAGAGATACTCAGACCCAGATGAATCTCCGCTTGACCAATGATTATTCAGAAGCTAGTAAAAACATGATGAAAATTCAGGGCTTTGTTCCAGGCTCAGGTCTAGGGAAGCACCTTCAAGGGCGACCTCAGCCCATCATCCCGGAGGAGAAGTTGGATCGCTTTGGGTTGGGTTTTTCTTAGGGACCACTGAAAATTCTGCTTCCAATTTTGAACAGGTGCCCATACCCTGGATGACTCATAAGCCAGTGTGGGTTCCTCAGTGGCCCCTCTCACAGGAAAAACTGGAAGCAGCCCAGAGGTTAATTGAGGAACAATTGCAGTTAGGCCACCTGGAGCCCTCTATTTCCCCTTGGAACACACCTATATTTGTGATCAAAAAGTCCTCTGGAAAGTGGCGATTATTACATGATTTGAGGGCTGTCAATGCTCAAATGCAGGTCTTGGGCCCAGTTCAGAGGGGCCTGCCAGCGCTTTCTGCTCTCCCCAGGGAATGGCCAGTGATGGTTTTAGATATTAAAGACTGTTTTTTCTCCATACCCCTTTGCCCTCAGGACAGAGAGCGTTTTGCTTTCACATTACCAGCTGTAAATCATGAGAAGCCTGATGCCCGCTTTCAGTGGCGTGTGTTGCCACAAGGGATGGCCAACAGTCCTACTATGTGCCAGCTTTATGTAGACTCAGTGTTATTTGTAGTAAGACAACAGTTCCCCTCTTTACGTATGATCCACTATATGGATGATATCCTACTCACAGCCCCTACCTTAGATGTTTTGCATGTCTCCTTTCAGGAGGTCGTCAAGGCGTTGGAACATAAGGGTCTTTTTATTGCCCCAGAGAAGGTCCAGCAAACGGATTCAGTAAATTTCCTTGGGTCCGTCATTGGCCTTCAGTCTGTGAAACCTCAAAAAATTTGCATCCGTACCTCCCACTTGCATACATTAAATGATTTTCAAAAACTTTTGGGGGACATTAATTGGTTGCGAGGTTTTCTCCATGTCCCCCGTGCAGATTTGTTACCATTGTTTTCCATTTTGGAGGGTGATCCTGAGATTACCTCTCCTCGTGTGCTCACTGAGCCAGCTCGTCAGGCCTTAAACAAGATAGAAAAGGCCCTTATGAAGGCACAGCTTGAACGCTTTGACCCTTCTAGTCCGCTTCTTCTTTGTATCCTAAAAACAAGGGATGTCCCCACGGGAGTGATATGGCAGGACGGCCCTCTTTTGTGGATTCATGGACATTCCTTGGGAGCTCGCACCCTGCAGTACTTCCCACAGTTGGTTGCCCAACAGGCTTGTTTGGGTCTGAAATCGTGCCTAACTCATTTTGCAAAGTTGCCTGATAAGCTTATCATCCCCTATACTAAGGAACAAGTAGAGACTCTATCCGGTACGGTTGATGAATGGAGCATTCTTATGTGTGCTTTTCCAAATCCTATAGATAACCATTACCCAAAAAGCCCCATTCTGTCCTTCGTGGAAAAAAATTTAGTCTATTTTCCCCGGGTCACATCAAAGGGCCCTTTGCCCTCAGTCCCTGCCATTTTCACTGATGGTTCAAAAACAGGTCGCGGAGCTTGTATGGTTCAGGGCTCAGAACCTGTGGTGAAGTTCTATAGGCCTGACTCTCCCCAAATTGTGGAATGCATGATTGTCTTGGAGGTGTTTCAGACCTTTGGTAGTCCCTTTAATTTGTTCACAGATTCACAGTATGTGGCTAATGCAGTTGTTGGACTGGAAATTGCTGCCTCTATTCGTTCTGCTAGTCCTGTCTCAAACATTCTTTCTCAAATTCAATCTCTCATTTGGCAACGCTCCTCCCCCTTCTATGTTACCCATGTTCGTGCTCACTCCTTGCTACCAGGACCTATATCTCAAGCAAATGACTTGGTAGACAAAGCCACGCGGATGACCATGTTAGCCATGAGTAGTCCTAAAGATATGGCCACCGAGTTCCATCGGCTGTATCATGTTCCTGCTAACACCTTAAGAAAGACCTTTGCCATTTCTAGGTCCGAGGCACGTGATATTGTTAAGGCTTGTCAATCCTGTGTCACTTTCCTGCCTTCTCCACATGTGGGTGTGAACCCACGGGGCCTAAGACCTGGTGATCTTTGGCAGATGGATGTTACTCATGTCTTGGAATTTGGCAAGCTTAAATACCTGCACGTCTCGGTGGATACTTGCTCAGGAATCATACATGCTTCTCCTCTTGCAGGGGAAAAGGTTACTCATGTAAAAACTCATTGTTTGGAAGCCTGGGCGTCTTGGGGAAAACCGCGACGCCTAAAGACTGACAATGGCCCTGCTTATGCTTCCTCTGGCTTTCGTGCCTTCTGTGCCCAGATGCAGGTTGCCCACGCTACTGGCCTACCTTACAACCCACAAGGCCAAGGTATTGTGGAGAGAGCAAATAAAAGTTTAAAAGCTATCCTTTTTAAACAACGAAGGGGGATAGCGGAGAATGCAACCCCCAAGGAGAGAGTCTCCCTAGCACTCTATACCCTTAATTTTTTAGTTTTGGATGTTCATGATAGGTCTGCAGCAGACAGACATTGCCACCAGGGGGCACAAGCACATCCGGAACTGGTCATGTGGAAGGATGTGTTGGATAATAAATGGAAGGGACCGGATCCTGCTTTGGTAAGATCCAGGGGAGCTGTTTGTGTCTTTCCACAGGACCAGGAATCGCCACATTGGGTCCCGGCCCGGCTAGTCAAGACGCTGACATCAACTCCAGAGGAGAGTCCAGGGGACGAGGATGGCCATCCAAGTACGAGTGCCAAAGATCCTGTGGATGCTGATCCTTATGTGCCTGGAGACCAGTAGAGGAGAATTACGCTGGGGCATCCTGTCTGTTTTCCCCAAGCCCCTGCCCGTTCGCCACACGGCGAGAGTCTTTCCTCGGTTCTTTACCACTCAGAAAGGTCTCAATCTCCCTGCGGTTGTTAAAGACCTGACCCTTGCCCCCCTGGGGGAGGCTCGACACTTCGAGGAAAGTGGAAGTCTCTGCTTTACTCTCGCCCATGAACGTGACTCTTGTATACAACTGGAGATGCAGGCATTTGCTTGGTTTAAGGGGGACAGGAAATGGGGCCCAGTATCTACCTCTCGGAATTCGTCCCACAAACTTTCTAGTCAGCCCTTCTCAGAAGAGGCGATATGGTTCAATGGTACCTTTTTTCGTGGCCGGAGAGGTACTGTGACTCTGCCTCAACCACGCCTGGCACCTCACTGTGTGGGAACTTATGAAGGGGACCTTTGGCCATGGACGGAATGCCAGTCCAGTACTGTGGGCTGGGCAGATGTGGGACGGACCTTTACTTATTCCCCGAATATGAAAGGGCCTTTTCCTTTAGATTTTTCGTGGACGGAGGGACCATTTCTACAGGATGATACTATGAACCCATTTTCAAAGTGGGTTCTGTGTGGGGTTAATGGTAGCTGCACAGATATGACACCCTTTGTTTTATTACGGGGGGGGACAGTTGCCCGTAATAATGTGTCTGGAGTGATCCATGAGCTAGAAACGAGCGGATTAATAGTTGATTTCTTAGATAGGACAGTCCCTGGATGGCAATTTGAGAGAGTGTTTGGGGGTGTCACCCGGATAGGAAACTACTTAGGAAAAAATGCCTCTTATGTCCCCACCCCGGTGTGTGTCCATCCACCATTCCTGTTTGTCCTTAGTAACTTTTCTTTCAGCAATTGTTCTAATGCTTCTTGTCGTTTGTCCCAATGCTGGGACGCAACACTCTATCACAGAGCCATGGTACTTAGGGTCCCCCGTTGGGTCCCCGTGCCTGTAGAGGCCCCTAGTACATTGTCTTTGTTCAGGCATAAGAGAGATTTTGGAATTACGGCCGCTGTTATTGCTGCGGTGGCGGCTGCTGCTGCCGCAGCTACAGCCACAGGTGTAGCCATGGCTTCTTCAGTTCAAACCGCCTCTACCTTAAATACCTTGGCTTCTTCCACAGCTGCCGCCTTAGACACACAATCAAATTTAAATTCCCAACTCAAAGGTGGCATTATGATCCTAAATCAAAGGGTGGACCTAGTTCAGGAGCAAATTGATGTTCTTTGGCAAATCGCTCAGTTGGGATGTGAATGGAAACTTAATGCCTTATGTATCACTAGTGTTCAATATGAAAACTTTACAAGAGCAGCAAATCTGTCAAAGCAACTGTCCTTGTACTTGGCAGGGAATTGGTCCCTAGATTTTGATGCGGAATTGGAAGAACTAAGAAAAGCTATTGTTATGATCAATTCCACGCGAGTGGACCTTAGCCTGGCTGAGGGTTTTACCTCTTGGCTTTCCTCTGCCTTTTCCTTCTTCAAGGAGTGGGTAGGGGTAGGGATGTTTGCAGTTTGCTGCCTTGGAGGCTGTGCGCTGTGCCTCTGGTTGATTTGTCGCCTGCAAGCCCAGACCAGGCGGGACAAGGTAGTTATTTCTCAAGCACTTGCCGCTTTGGAGTATGGATCCTCCCCCCAGATTTTGCTGTCGGCCCTGAAAAACACCTAGTTTTTCCCTGGCCCCTGCCCCCTTAGGGCCTGAGGTGCCCATTACACTAGGATGAACAGAGG
Organism: Dipus sagitta; assembly: GCA_036346955.1. Taxonomy (NCBI): domain Eukaryota; kingdom Metazoa; phylum Chordata; class Mammalia; order Rodentia; family Dipodidae; genus Dipus; species Dipus sagitta. The sequence goes on from CM070771.1 coordinate 36,772,779, forward strand.
GTTGGTGTTGGGAACACGACATTTATTGGCGCTCAGGCTGTGAGACAAAGTACTGCACATGAGGTATGCTCTTAGCAGCCTCATGGAGGGCATGTTTGATTGCATATGGGTTGGTACCGACATCCCATCTCTGAAAAAAGGTACCGGACAGGTGTGGCACCAGCCTGGCTGGCCACTTGGCCTGGGGTCTTCACAATGTCCTTTTGTTTATCAGAGATCAAACCTCTGCCTTCGCCTGCTGCGCTTTATAATAGAAAGGGGGAACTGCAGGGAGCCACATCTAGTCGCCATCACAAGATGGCGCTGGCTTCCTGTTAACCTCATGGTGTTCAACTTCATATACGGCAGTGCCTTGGCGCCAACCGTGTTCAAGGTATGCGCATGCGCTTGACGCAACCTGTCCTGAGCCTATCCCGTGGCGCCTGGTGGTGGCAAGCGGATAGCAGCCAATCAGTAGGTGCCTCATTGCCTATCCCCTATAAAAGTAGCTGCACATCCCGCCCCCGGGTCCTTCCCCGTCAGCTCTCCTGTTAACCAAGAAGCTCTCCAATAAAGCGTGATCAAGAAGGATCCTCGTGTGGTGATTGTTCTTTTCCCGCTGGTCGGGGGGCTCGCCGCAAGTCCTTCCCAGGAACTAAGTGAAAACTAGAAGTTTAACCTGAGAATATCTTTGTAAAAGTAACTGAATGCTGTGAACTTGAGTAAGAACAAGTCCAGCTGACTCAAATAGGGAAAAGAAAAACTAATCAAGTAAGATGTCTCAGTAAGGCATTTCCATTTTTTACATATAAATGTCTGTGTTGCTTCCCAGGAGTTCTGATAATCATGAAGAAAAGCCAATGAAGATTCTTCACACTTAGCTGGTTATGGTGGCGCATGCCTTTAATCCCAGCACTTGGGAGGTAGGAGGTGGAGGATTGCCGTGAGTTTGAGGCCACCCTGAGGCATAGTGAATTCCAGGTCAGCCTGGGCTAGAGCAAGACCCTACCTCGAAAAACGAAAAATAAATAAATAAATAAAGTTTTTCTATCCCATTGAGGCAGGTTAGGGTGACTGGGACACAAAAGTAACAAAGCAGGAATGTCCTTGAGTCAGCCTTCTTATCTCTTGCCTAAAGGAATTCCCTAGATCTGTTGTTCCAAGAACAACTCCTTGGGAAGGAGTTCCTGGTCCTAGAATTAAGGCTTAGATCTGATCCTGGTTGGTTAGGCTCAGCCCCAAAACCTGGCATCATGGCTGACTGTCCTCTTTCAGAGCCAGCCCTTGAGTCCACACCAATAAACTCTATCTGTCAGAACTCTCCTGAGCCTGAAAGTGAAGCCCACTGCAGTAGATTATAAACCTACTTGGAAGGGTACAGCCTTTTCTTGACTGTTCCTCTTGCCTGACACCTGAATCCCAAGGCTCCTGCTCCAGTAAACGCCCCTCGTCCGGGCTTGCCTGTGAAGCCTAAGGACCCATGTTTGACTCCCCAGATCCCATGTAAGGCAGATGTACACAGTGACACATGTGCAAAGTTGCACATGTGCACAACGTGGCACACATGTCTGGAATTCAATTGGAGTGACTGGAGGCCCTGGTGTGCCAGTTCCCTCTCTCTCTCTCTCTCTCTCTATCTCTATCTCTGTCTCTCACACACAAAAATATCAGAATTCACTTTGCCAATTCTGGTTATTTTCTTGAGCCTTTTCCATACTGTTTAGATATTTTGAATTTCCAATTGCCACCAAAAATTCTAGAATATTAGTTTGTCTCCCTGAAGCTGATTATTAAATGGGGGTCTTTTCCTAACATGTCCTCCCTAAGAGTCATTCGATATTCATTTAAAGGAAAACTCAGGCTTGAGAGATGGCTTGGACATTAAAGCACTTTTTTGCAAAGCCCGACAGTCCCAGGTCAGTTCCCCAGTACCTACATAAAGACAGATACATAAAGTGGCATATGTGTTCACAGTTCATTTGCAGTGGCAGAAGAAACTAGCACAGTCATTCATTCATTCTCTTTCTCCCTTGCAAATAATCAGTACAAATATTTAAAATAATAATAAAAGCCTAAGTAGTAAAGGGCGTGAAGGACATGTCACCTCTGCAGTAATGTAGATTGTTCAGCTGAGGTATAGATTTAGATGTCCCACTCTTTAAGAAATGCCATGGGCTTAGATAATCCCTCAGCAGTTAAAGGTGCTTACGTGCAAATCTGTCAGGCTAGGTTCAATTCCCAAGCTGCCCACATAAGCCAGAAGTGAAAAAACAAATCTTGCACTTACTCAAATCCAATTTCCTTATTATGTGGTATGATGTACTCTAGAAGAGTAGGTGAGGACTGACATGCATTAACTCTTGTTGCTAGTCTGATAATTAAATGTTTACACAGTGTTCATGGATTGAGTCTGTAGGAAATTACCACAATAGGGCTACACTGTTAAAAACCTCATAATTACAAGTAAAATATCTGAAGGTGATATATGTATAATATATATAAACATGAAGTTAAATTATTAAAAGTGGCTAATTTTTTTTAAACTTAACACATTTAATGTCAAAAGAAGCTAGACAAATGCACATGGGCCACATAATTCCACTTAGGTGAGAAAGAGAATCCCAACCTCTACGTGAGCATCAGTGGGCAGCTAACACTGGAGGGAGTGAGGATCCTGCTGAAAACAGTGTGATGGCTGATGGGGGAAATACCTCAAGCTATGCATTGCATTTGTAGGACTTCCCCAGGGGTTAGACCTCAATTTTCAGAAGACCTTCCTAGAACAAAGCATGTAACTAAGGAGCCAGGGTTTTCACCAAATGGCTCGGTAGAGCTGTGGGCACTAGGGTGCAAATCAGCAGGGGCCGAGGACGTCTTCAAGGGCTCTGCCATGCCTTCTAGCTGTTCTTCCAGGGCTTTAAGTTTATGCTTTAGGTTTTACACTTCTGCTTCCAGAGCCAGGACGTAATCAGGAGGGGCTGCATCTCCTCCAGCCTTGGGATTAAGGTTCACATTTGAGCACTCCCCTGACTACGTGGGAGGAAGGAGACCACTCAGCATTTCCATCTCTCTCCTCATCCGTGAGACAGCTTTCCACAGAACTGCGTTCTGCTCCTGAAGCCGCTGGATCTCAATGGACGGAAAATCCTTACTCATTTCTCCTTCATGCTGCTGTGGAATTCACTATGGAGTCTCAGGGTGGCCTTGAACTCGTGGCGATCCTCCTACCTTTGCCTCCCAAGTCAAAAATGGCTATTTGGAAGCTGGGCGTGGTGGTGCACATCTTTAATTTTGAGGTAGGGTCTTGCTCTAGCCCAGGCTGACCTGGAATTCACTATGTAGTTTCAGGGTGGCCTTGAACTCATGGTGATCCTCTTACCTCTGCCTCCCAAGTGCTGGGATTAAATGCGTGCACCACCATGCCTGGCAAATGCAATATTTTTTAAAATAGCTTTTCTGTTTACTGTGTGTGAGTAAGTTTCATTCTGAGTTTTATAAGCTGTAGAACCTGATTATACCTGATTTCGGGATAGTAGGGATCAAAGGAAATAAGGTATATAGGTCTTGGGTCTAAGAAACACTTTGTCTCCTGTTTCCCCTCTATCCTTTAGGCCATTTAGGGTTAGCAGGGCCCCCTGCAAGTAAACTGAGAATGGCTAAAATCGAGACATAACCTTGAGCCTGTAAGGGGGAATCTGCTCTTCCTTGCCTCTTTTATGTCACCACCTTGTCAGGGGCCAGATATATCAAAAGAGTTCCCCTTCCCTGGCATCCTGGTGAAGTGCCTGGACACCTGCCCTGGAGGCTGGCTGGGTCCCTGTCAGTGAATTCCCGTTAAAGACCCCAGTCTTGGGCTGGAGAAATGGCTTAGTGGTTAAGGCACATGCCTATGAAGCCTAAGGACCCCAGTTCAGTTCTCCAGGTCCCACATTAGCTAGATGCACAAGGTGGTACATGCATCTGGAGTTCATTTGCAGTGGCTAGAGGCCCTGGCGCACCCGTTCTCTCCCTCTCCCTCTCTCTCTCTTTCTCTCTCTCTCTCTCTCAAATAAATAAATCTTTAAAAAAAAAAAAAAAGACCCCAGTTTTAATGGAGTTTTCCCCATTCTGGGGACCACCCCGGAGCTCTGCCTTCTATCTTTCTCTTAAGCTGTATATAATAAAGTCTTTCTAAACTCCATCCTCTGTGGTCTGTGGATTGTATTCATTGAATTCAAAGAAGAGAACCGGGAGGCTGCCGGGCATGGTGGCCCATGCCTTTAATCCCAGCACTTGGGAGGCAGAGGTAGGAGGATCACTGTGAGTTTGAGGCCAGCCTGAGACTACATAGTGAATTCTGTTATGCCCAGTTCTCGGCACCCCCCAGTGACCACCAAGGAGAACCAAACATGTATGCAAAGGTAAGGAGCTTTATTTCGGGCTTAAGCTCAGACTCTTGACTTCACCAACGCAGTGGATCCGTACAAGAGCCCCAAGTAGCGGGAGGGTAGGGTTTTAATAGGGATTTGAACACAGAAGGAGATGGGTACATGATTGGTTGATTTAAACAGTAATTGTACTTGTATTCTTCTGATTGGTTTAGGATATTGGCGGGCAAAGTTGGTGGGCAGGGGCTAGGGGAATTCCAGGCAGGTTAGGTAACCTTCATTATGATTGGCTAAGCGGGCAGCAGTAACATTTGTGTGCTTCTGATTGGCTGGGGCAGAAAGGCAGAAGGGACAAGTCCTGGGTAAGTCTCAGGCATGTCCTGGGCATGTCTAGGGGCTGGCTTAAAACTCAGGCCTAGCCAGGGCAGCACCCTATTGAAGCCTGTCATGGCGTCAGTCTACTTTCTGGGTCCTTCAATTCCAGGTCAGCCTAGGCTAGAGTGATACCCTACCTCAAAAACAAACAGGGCTGGAGAGATGGCTTAGTGGTTAAAGTACTTGCCAGAGGACCCAGGTTCAATTCTCAAGGACCCACATAAGCCAGATGCACAAGGTGGCACATGCATCTAGAACTCATTTGCAGTGGCTGGAGACCCTGATGTGCCCATTCTCTATTTGCTCCTTTCTCTGTCTCCCTCCCTCCCTCTCTTTCAAATAAAAAAAAAAAATAAAACAAACAAAGCCAGGTGTGGTAGCCACCTTTAATCCTAGCACTCTGGAGGCCAAAGTAAAAGAATATTGAGCCAGATGCACAAGGTGGTATATGCATCTGGAGTTGTTTGTGAAGGGACCAAACTGACACCATGACAGGCTTCAGTAAGGTGCCTCCCCAACTAGGCCTAAGTTTCAGTTTCCGGGAGAGGTAGGCAAGACTTCTGGGAAAAACCATAAACAAAGGGCAGGCTGTTAATCAACAGTGACCCTGACATGTGGCGGCGGAAGATAGCCGCCATTTTGTGTTCTGGGGGCTGTGGTAGAGGAAGATAGTGGCCATTTTGAGCTCTGGGGGCTGAGTCAGTTCCTGGAGGCATGTCCAAACATGTCCCTTTCTCGCCCTTTTTTGCCCCAACCAATCAGAGATGTACAACTGTAACTGCTGCTTGCCTAGCCAATCATGTCAGAAGATGACCTAACCCGCCTGGAATTCCCCTAGCTGGGCTTAAAAGGGGCCTGCCTGCTTCTCTCCTGTTGCCATATTGTATGAATGGTTGCTCTCTCTTCCTCTGCTTCTTTTTAAAAAAGTTAAAAGCACCCAGCATAGGTTTGTTGTGTGTGTGTGTTTTTTTTTTTTTTTTTTTTTTTTTGGTTTGGTTTTGTGTTGTGAAACAAGGTCAGTATTACAGCTCCACATCCTCCTGCCTCTACCTCCAGAAATATAGGCATGAACCACCCATACATAGCTACCAGGAATTATTGATCCAAATCTAATGACACTATTCCCAGGATTTAAACAGAGCATGACAGAAGGAATTTGCTGGTGAGAAAGTAAAGCAGATAAACTGAACTATGATTTTTGCAAGATCTCACAGCAAGAGAAAAATACAATCTAATGCCTCTAGGAGTTAGAAAGCCCAGTCTACACCCCTTCTATTTAATTATGAGATGCCAAAGGGTAAAGATAAACCAGAAGTAAGTCAATACTTCCACAAATTACAATCTGGTTTTACAGCAACCAGAAAAATTCAAACTCTGCTGGAGCTATGGCTTAGCGAGACAGCTTAGCAACCCAGGACCTCACCTGTATTGAGCTACACACACACTTCAGAGCAATGTCAACTCTACCTTAGCAACTCTCCTTTGGTGGTCAAGCACATTCTGAAACTAGGCAATGAACTTATCCAGCCTGGACTGGCTATCGGTACATGTGCAGTAATACAAAATGTCTTAAGAATGAGCATTTGGGGAAAAGTCCCTTGTTATCATCCTGTGTATGATTGGGTATGCATGTGGTTCAAATCATGCATCATGGGAAAGGCCATGTATAGTGAAAAGATTTAACATCACCCAAGCTTCTTAGAGCAGAATCACCCACACCCTACTCCTCGCAACCAATTCCTCCTCCTCCTCCTCCTCCTCCTGAACCCATAAAGAGAAGCCCTGAAAACCCAGGGCTCTTGAACAGTCTTGCTCAAGCCCACTGGTCCCTTGAAGTATATCTACCCTGTTCTTACGCTTTTAAATAAAATCTCTCACTTTTGCTGTTTGTGCGATATTTTCAGTTCTTTGAATGAGATACTAAGAACCTGGAACTACACAATCCAGACAAGGACCATTGTTAAGAATAGAGTGATGGTCTGAAGAGATGGCTCAACAGATAAGGTGTTTGTCTACAAAGCCAAAGGACCCAGGTTCGATACCCCAGGACCCACGTTAGCCAGGTGTACAAGGGGGTGCACACGACTGGAGTTCGTTTGCAGTGGCTGGAGCCCTGGTATGCCCATTCTCTCTCTCTCTCTCCCTCCTTCTATCTGTCAAATAAATAAATAAATATATTTTTTAATTAAAAAGAATAATTGAATGATTAGCCAACATGCATGGTGTACTAGGTTCTATTCCTAGTAACACACACACACACACACACACACACACACACACATCACTGGATGTGGTCACTTATGCTTGTAATCCCAGCACTCAGGAGGCTCAGGTAGATGTATTACTATGTGTTTGAAATCAGTCTGGACTAGAGTGAGATCTTGTCTCAAAAAAAGAAAAATGGGGCTGGAGGGATGGCTTAGCAGTTATGGTACTTGCCTGCAAAGCCAAAGGATCCAGGTTTGATTTCACAGGACCCACGTAAGCCAGATGCACAAGGTGGTGCATACATCTGGAGTATGTTTGCAGTGGCTGGAGGCCCTGGTGCACCCATTCTCTCTCTCTTTCTCTTTCACTTTCTCTCTACCTCTTTCTCTCTCTCTCTCAAATAAATAAATAAAATATATTTTTTAAAAAAAAAGGAAAGGAAAAATGGCAAAAATTAAAACAAGATGGTAAGGACCTACATACACTCCAAGGTGACATCCTCAGGCCTCTACACAGTGTGGCAAAGGCGCACACGCAAAAGGAAATATTCTCTCCATTGCTCTATGTAATGTTGTAGAGGGAGAGGCAGTCTCAATCAGAATAGCTTCTTGGGCTGGAGAGATGGCTTAGTGGTTAAGACACTTGCCTGCAAAGCCAAAGGACCTAGGTTCGATTCCCCAGGACCCACATAGTGAATTCCAGGTCAGCCTGGACTAGAGTGAAACCCTACCTCGGGGAAAAAAAAGACATGGACTTATCATTTGGGGCCAAGACACTTCAGAGCATGGAGATCACTTCAACCCACTAATGTAAATAAATGAGTTTTTGATCTGAGTGATGCTTGGATTTCTCACTGACTTGAACCCAGATTTTTCTGGAACAAGAAGGCACTCAGCTGACTCGATCAGGCAACATGACTAGGTGAAAGAAGATGGGTCAATGGGAAAATTGGTTGACTTGAACAATGAAGAGGTTTCAATCTCTTTGTCATAAACATGGATTCTTTTATTTTGTTTTATTTATTTGCAGGGATGGGTGTGGGAAGGAATGGGCATGCCAGAGTCTCTAGTCACTGCAAACAAACTCCAGATGCATGCACCACTTCATGCAGCGGGCTTTATGTGGGTACTGGGGGAGCAAACCCAGGTTGTTAGGCTTTGCAGGCAAGTGCCTTAACTGCTGAGCCATCTTTCCAGCCCACAAACACAGATTATATATATATTTATTTATTTTTGGTTTTTCAAGGTAGGGTCTCACTCTGACCCAGGCTGACGTGGAATTCACTGTGTAGTCTCAGGGTGGCCTCACACTCATGGCGGTCCTCCTACCTCTGCCTCCCAAGTGCTGGGATTAAAGGCGTGTGCCACCATGCCCAGCTAAACACAGATTCTTTACTTGAGTAGAATCCTAACCCTGAGATAGCCCAGACCATAAGATAGACCAAGTCACTCAGAATCCAGGAGAGAGGGAATCCCAGGGGTCAATGAGTATTTTGTAAATCTCAGGAGATTCCAACGTGCATCTACATTTGAGGCTTGGTGGGTTAGAAGTCTTGGCGCAGGCCTGAAGGCCTCTCCCACCTTAGCCTTTCCACCCACCCTGCCACACACCATACACACCCTGCTCACACCTAGGACTGTTGCTGAAATTACCATCAGTCCTGCATCCCTTAACTGCTTTCCACAGTCTTTACTATCACGTCTTTGTTGACACTCTAATGATTCCACAGGTTAAACAGCCTTATTAGTTATCTCGAGCTGTCCAGGATTGATTTGTCAAACAATGGTGGATGCAGCCCTGCTCCTGGTTCTAACTGAAAAATTATCACAAACAACCTGTTTTCTCCAGATACCTAGACTTGGGGCATTGTTAGGCAAGGAAGGGATAATGGCTGGATGGTTCCTTGAGGAATGTGGATGACCCACTCCCTGGTATCTGTCGCCTACCTGCTGTCCTCGGTGACTCCATTTTGTCCTGACCTAACAGTCACCAGTAGGAAATACTGGTTATGGGGATAGTATGCTGTGGAATGCAAAAAGCCCAAACCAGCAGCCTATGTGTGTAATGAAAAGTCAAGATGTATTGAGTATAACTCAGTTTTTACAGGTTCACAAAGCAAAACATCTCCCTCGCACTTGGGGCCAAGTGACCAACAAATCCCCTGAACTGAGTTTCAATCAAGACAGCCCCTTGCCATGTGGAAGGGAAGGTCTTATGCAGCTTTCATAAAAGACATTCCCAACTCTGAAGGTTAAGAATAACAGCCATGTGCTCAGGCAATAAAACCACAGATTAACCACTGGGACCTCATGAAAATACAAAGATTTTGCACTGCAAAGGACACGGTGAAGAAAGCAAAGAGGCAACCTACAGAATGGGAAAAAATCTTCACCAGCTATATATCTGATAGAGGATTAATATCTAAGATATACAAAGAACTCAAGAAGTTAAATAATAAGGAATCAAACAAACCAATCAAAAAATGGGAAATGGAGCTAAATAGAGAATTCTCAAAGGACAAAATACAAATGGCATATACGCATCTAAAAAAATGTTCTACATCCCTAGTCATCAGGGAAATGCAGATTAAGACTACATTGAGATTCCATCTCACTCCTGTCAGATTGGCTACCATCATGAAAACAAATGATCATAAATGTTGGCGGGGATGTGGAAAAAGAGGAACCCTTCTACATTGTTGGTGGGAATGCAATCTGGTCCAGCCATTGTGGAAGTCAGTGTGGAGGTTCCTAAAACAGCTAAAGATTGATCTACCATATGACCCAGCTATAGCTCTCCTAGGCATATATCCTAAGGACTCATCTCATTACCTTAGAGATACTTGCTCAACCATGTTTATTGCTGCTCAATTTATAATAGCTGGGAAATGGAACCAGCCTAGATGTCCCTCAACTGATGAGTGGATAATGAAGATATGGCACATTTATACAATGGAGTTTTACTCAGCAGTAAAGAGAAATGAAGTTATGAAATTTGCAGAAAAGTGGATGGATCTGGAAAGAATTATACTAAGTGAGGTAACCCAGGCCCAGAAAGCCAAGCGCCACATGTTCTCCCTCATATGTGGATCTTAGCTAGAGATGATTGGGCTTCTGTGTGAGAAGGAAAAAACTCAGTAGCAGAGGCCAGTAAGTTAAAAAAGGAGATAGAAAGGGAAGAGAAAGAAAGGGAGGAGGGCTTTTATTAGGTTGGTATTGTATATATGTAAGTAGAAAGATTGAGATGGGGAGGGGATATGATGGAGAATGGAATTTCAAAGGGGAAAGGGGGGAGGGTAATACCATGGGATTTTTTTTGTTATCATGGAAAATATTAATAAAAATGGAGAAAAAAAAAACCGTCACAGAAAAAAAAAAAAAAAAAGAATAACAGCCATGCATGACAAATCACGTTTTTTTTTTTTTTTTTTTTTTTTTTTTTTTTTTTTTGCATGTGTGTAGTTGCCACATCCAGGTCCTCCGCCACCATTTTCTCCTCTTCCTCCTCCATAATCAGGGCTACCTCCAGAGTTGCCACCCCCAGGTCTGCCTCCACATCCACTGCAGCCCTCAACAAATCCATGTCCACTTCCGTGTCCATCAGACCCTCCTATAGAGTTACTTCCTGGTCCTGGTCCAGAACTTCCACCACCACCACGGGAATCTCCAAAACCAAAGTTCCCTCCTCTTCCACTCCTAGAACTCTAGACTTCCTGTATTTATTGTCTTGACGATGCCTTTCTTACTTCTTCTGCATTATGACCATTGATGGTATGATATTTCTGCAATACAATTTCATGCACAGGATCATGGTCATCAGAAGTAACAAAGCCAATTGCCAGGTGTGGTGATGCACGCCTTTAATCCCAGCACTCGGGAGGCAGAAGTAGGAGAATCACAGTGAGTTCAAGGCCACCCTGAGATTACATAGTGAATTCCAGGTCAGCCTGGAGTAGAGTGAAACCCTACCTTGAAAAAAACAAACAAACAAACAGAAGTAACAAAGTCAAAGTCTCTCTCATTTTTTTTATTCGAGAGAGAGAGAGAGAGAGAGAGAGAGATTGGTGCTCAAGTCTCAGCCACTGCAATTGAATGCCAGATGCTTGCACCACCTAGTGGATATGTGTGACCTTGCACTTGCCTCACCTTTATGCATCTGGCTAACGTGGGATGTGGAGAGTTGAACATGGGTCCTTAGGCATCACAGGCAAGCACCTTAACCCCTAAGCCATCTCTCCAGCCCCCAAAGCCTCTTTTCTTTCCAGACTGCTTATCAGTAATTATTTCAATAGTATCAATGTTTCAATAGTCTTCAAAGTAATCTCTAAGGTGACGCTCCTCAGTGTCTTCTTGAATTCCACCAACAAATAGTTTCTTCACAGTCCCATGGGCTCCAGGCTTTCCGGACTCCTCTCTGGCTACTGCACATTTTGGCTCAACTACTCTCCCATCAGTGGAAAGAGGCCTTGCAGCCATGACAGCACCTATCTCAGCCATGAATGAGAAAGTTACAAAACCAAATCCTCTTTGTCTTTTGCTTACAGGATCCCTCATCCCCACATAGTCTGTGAGCTTTCCCCATAACTCATAGTAGTTTCTCAAGCTTTCTTCAATGGTTTCAAAGCTTATGCCACCAATAAAGAGTTTATAGAACTGTTCCTTTTCCCTCTTTTTCCTTCCTAAAGGAACAGCTTCTAAAGTTTTCCCCATTGCGAACTGAGTCACTTCAGCCCGATTTCCCACAGCCGATCTCTGCTTTCAATAGAATATAATAGAGAATAGAATAGATACAATACAATACAATGGAATGCAATAGAGGAGAATTTTACAAGGGTATATCAGATCTACGCATTCCCTTGTTTCAAAGCACATCACTTTAATTTTTTGTTTTTATTTTTATTTATTTATTTGAGATTGACAGACAGAAAGAGGCAGATAGAGATAGAGAGAGAGAATTGGTGTGCCAGGGCCTCCAGCCACTGCAGACGAACCCCAGACGCATGTGCCCCCTTGTGCATCTGGCTAACGTGGATCCTGGGGAATTGAACCAGGGTCCTTAGGCCTCACAGGCAAGCATTTAACTGCTAAGCCATCTCTCTAGCCCAAAGTACATCACTTTATAAATCAGAATCTTGGGTTGGAGAGATAGTTTAGCAGTTAAGGCACTTGCCTGCAAAGCCTAACAACCTGAGTCTGATTCCCCAGTACCCACCTAAAGCCAGATGCACAGGGGTGCATGCACCTGGAGTTCCTTTGCAGCAACTGGAGGCCCTGGAGCGCCCATTCCCTCTGTCTGTCTCCTCTCTGTCTTACTCTGCTTATAAATAAATAAATATAAAAAAAAAATCTTGGGGGCTGGAAGGATGGCTTAGCAGTTTAGGCATTTGCCTGCAAAGCCAAAGGAACCAGGTTCGATTCCCCAGAACCCACATTAGCCATGTGCACAAGGGGGCACACATGTCTGTAATTCATTTGCAGTGGCTAGAGGACCTGGCACACCCATTCTTTCTCTTTCTCTTTCTCTTTTTCTTTTTCTCTTCCCCCTTTCTCTGTCAAATAAATAAATAAGTAAAGAGAAAGAGAAAAAAAATAAAAGACTTGATGTACTTTGTTACATTTAAAAAAGAATCTTGGGGGCTGGAGATGACTTAGCAGTTAAGCACTTGCCTGTGAAGCCTGAGGACCCTGGTTCGAGGACCCACGTTAGCCAGATGCACAAGGGGGCACATGCATCTGGAGTTTGTTTGCAGTGGCTGGAGGCCCTGGTGTGCCTCTCTATCTGCCTCTTTCTCTGTCTGTCACTGTCAAATAAATAAATAAATAAATAAATAAATAAATAAATAAAAATAAAAGAATCTTGAGCTTCAGAGATGGCTTAGCAGCTAAGATGCTTGCCAGCAAAGCCAAAGGACCCAAGTTCAAATCCTCAGTAACTACGTAAAGCCAGATGCACAAAGTGGTGCATGCATCTGGAGTTTGTTTGCAGTAGCTGGAGGCCCTAGCATGCCTATTCTCTCTCTCTCTCTCTTTCATAAATGCATAAATAAATAAATATTTTAAAAATAAGAATTTTTCTTTGTTTGTTTTGATTTTTGTTTTTGGAAGTAGGGTCTCATTCTAGGCCAGGCTGACCTGGAATTCACTATGTAGTCGCAGGGTGGCCTCGAACTCACAGCAATCCTACCTCTGCCTCCCAAATGCTGGGATTAAAGGCATGTGCCACCACACCCGGCTTTTGTTTGTTTGCTTGAGATAGGGTTTTACTATAGCCTAGGCTGACCTGGAATTCACTATGTAGTCTCAGGGTAGCCTTGAACTCATGGCAATCCTACTACTTCTGCTTCCCAAATGCTGGGATTAAAGGCATGAACCACCACGCCCAGCAAGAATCTTTTCTTTTTTCTTTTTCTTTTTGAGGTTGGGTTGCTCACTCTAGCCCAGGCTAACTGGGAACTCACTCTGCAGTTCCAGGCTGAGCTTGAACTCAGAAATCCTCCTACCTCAGGCTCCCAAGCACTTGAATTAAAGGCATGTGCCTCCACACCCGGCTCACTATCATCTATATTAAACTGCTCTATTTCCTTCAGAAATGAATCATTATCTTACACGACATTAATTCATGGATGATGGGTACAGTAATTTCCAACATTGCCAGTTCCCTTTAGAAAATAAGACCCATGATGGCAGAAACTGTTTTCACTGAACACCTTTGCCAAGAACATAATTTGATCATAGCAAGTATGAAACAAATGTTTTCTAAATGAATGAATAAATAAGTGGTTCATTTTCATTTAAAGGGGGGAGGAAAGCAGAGTGTGGTGGTGCATGCCTCTAATCCCAGCACTTGAGAGGCAGAGGTAGGAGGATTGCCATGAGTTCGAGACCACCCTGAGACTACATCATGAATTCCAGGTCAGCCTGGGCTAGAGTGAGATCCTACCTTGAAAAACTAAAATAATAATAATAAGAAGACAGGCATGGTAGCGCACACCTTTAATCCCAGCACTGGGGAGGCAGAGGTAGGAGGATTGCTGTGAGTTCGAGGCCAGCCTGAAACTACATAGTGAATTTCAGGTCAACCTGGGCTAGAGTGAGACCCTACCTCGAAAAAAAAACAAAAAAAAAAAACAAAAAAAAAAAAAAGAAAGAAAGAAAAAAGAAAATAATAATAATAAAATAAAATAAAAGGGAGAGGGAAAGCCTGGTATGGTGTCTCATGCCTTTAATCCCAGCATTTGGGAGGCAGAGAAAGGTAGAAGGATCATCGTGAGTTTGAGGCCAGTCTCAGAATACAGAGTGAATTCCAGGTCAGCCTAGGTTAGAATGAGACCCTACCTAAAAAAAAAAAAAAAAAAAGAAAAAGAAAAAAAAAGAAAGAAAGGAAGGAAGGAAGAAAAAGAAGAAGCCCGGTATGGTGGTGCACGCCTTTAATCCCAGCATTTGGGAGGCAGAGGTAGGAGGATCGCTGTGAGTTCGAGGCCACCTTGAGACTACATAGTTAATTCCAGGTCAGCATGAGCTAGAGTGAGACTCTACCTCAAACAAACAAACAAACAAACAAACAAATAAATAAATAAATAGGGGAGAGAGCTGGGGATATTGTTCAATAGTTAAAGGTGCATGCTTGCAAAACCTACGTGTCTGGGTTCAAGTCCCCACGACCCATGTAAAGCCAGATGCACAGAATGACACATATACCTGGACTTCAGTTGCAGTGGCATGACACACTTGATGGGCCCATACACAGTCTCTCTGTCTATCTTTCAAATAAATACATTTTTATTTTATTTATTTATTTATTTTGGTTTTTTGAGGCAGAGTCTCACTCTGGCCCAGGCTGACCTGGAATTCACTATGCAGTCTTAGGGTGGCCTCGAACTCCTAGCGATCCTCCTATGTCTGCCTCCTGAGTGCTGGGATTGAAGGCTTGGGCCACCACGCCCAGCTAAATAAATAAATTTTAAAAGGTGGGGCAGACTGGAGAGATGGCTTAGCGGTTAAGCGCTTGCCTGCGAAGCCTAAGGACCGCGGTTGGAGGCTCGATTCTCCAGGACCCATGTTAGCTAGATGCACAAGGGGGCACACGCATCTGGAGTTCGTTTGCAGTGGCTGGAAGCCCTGGCGCGCCCATTCTCTCTCCCTCTCTCTCTCCCTCCCTCTCTCTCTCTCTCTCCCTCTTTCTCCCTCTCTCTCTCTCCCTCTTTCTCTCTGTGTGTGTAGCTCTCAAATAAATAAATAAAATAAAATAAAAAATTAAAAGGTGGGCGGAGGCCTCAAGGACCTGAGCTCAAACCCTAGTATAAGACAGGAAAGGAAGGAGGGAAGAAATGAGGGAAGAAATGAGAGGGAAGAGGAAGGTCGTTTCAGTAGTAATACAATACAATCAAATATGGGGACTGAAAATAACAGAGCACTCTGTCAGTAACAGCAACTTTAGTAGCTAGGCCCACTAAACACTCGCTGTGTGCCAGGCTTGTCTAAGCACTGAAACCACATTCTTTTAGGTAGGGAGGGGCACACATCACTGTTGCTCTTCTTCTCACAGATCTGTTTGTATCAGGACAGACTACACCCTAGTCCAGTTGGGAAAATTCGTTGAGAAAGACCCATCTCAGGCAAGGGGAGAAACATTCCTTTTCGTGTACATTTGAGCTGAGAGACACAAGCTAAGCAAATCTACAGTGAGTCATGCTAACGGAAGGACACTTCTGAGTGATGTGAACAGCTGCTCAAGCTGTTCTGGACACTGTCCTTTCTGAATGTTGTTGTTCAGCGCTTCCAGGACACAATTACCCAGGTAACGCCACTCTCCATCCTTCTAGGAAAATATATCCCTGTTTTGTTTTTTGTCGTATTCTAGCCCAGGCTGACCTGGAATTCACTGAATTTACTATGCAGTTTCAGGGTGACCTCGAATTCACGGTGATCCTGCTACCGCTGCCTCCCAAGTGCTGGGATTAAAGGCATGCACCACCACACCTGGCTCCATTTTTGTTTTTTGTTTATTTTTATTTTTATTTATTTATTTGAGAGTTACAGACAGAGAGAGAAAGAGGCAGATAGAGAGAGAAAGAGAATGGGCATGCCAGGGCTTCCAGCCACTGCAAACGAACTCCAGATGCGTGCGCCCCCTTGTGCATCTGGCTAACGTAGGTACTGGGGAACGGAGCCTCGAACTGGGGTCCTTAGGCTTCACAGGCCAGAGCTTAACCGCTAAGCCATCTCTCCAGCCCCCATTTTTATTTTTTGACTCAGGGTCTCACTATGTAGTCCAGGCTGGCCTTGAACTCAAGACCCTCCTGCCTCAGTCTCTCTGCAGTGGAGTTGAGTTTCAGTGGACACTATGTATGGTTATAACTTTTTTTTAAAGATTTTATTTATTTATTTATTATTTGAGAGAAAGAAAGGGGGCAGATAGAATAGACATGCCAGGGCCTCCAGCCACTGAAAGTGAACTCCAGATGCATGGGCCATCTTATGCATCTGTTTTTACATGGGTACTGGGGAATCAAACCTGGGTCCTTTGGCTTTGCAGGCAAGTGCCCGAACTCTCAGCCATCTCTCCAGCACCCCCCCCCTTTTTTTTTTTTTTTTTTTTTTAGCAATTTTGGAATTTGAACCCAGAGGATGCTAGACAAGCTCTCTACCACAGTCCTACATCTCTAGCCTGTCTTCTTCTTCTTCTTCTTCTTCTTATTATTATTATTATTATTATTATTTTGGTTTTTAGAGGTAGGGTCTCACTCTAGCCCAAGCTGACCTGGAATTCACTATATAGTCTCAGGGTGGCCTCGAACTCACAGCGATCCTCCTACCTCTGCCTCCCAAGTGCTGGGATTGAAGACGTGAGCCACCACGCCTGGCTATGTCTTCGTTTTTTAAATAAATGCACCTAGGTTTTGTTGGTGAATCATTCTTCTCAAAACAAAAAGGCAATTTTAAAGAGACTTGACTAAGTCCTTCCTGTGCCTGGTACCCTTCAATCCTTGCACCACTGTGCATTTTACATAGGAAAACAAGAATTAAACAGCTCCCTGCATCTTTCTTAGAACCACAGAGCAACAAGTGACAGGGTAGGAAACCAACCTTGGCTTTTATCACTGCAGAGGGGAGCTCAGAACCCCTACTTGTAGATGCAGAAAGGGTCATATTGGTCAGGCATGGTGACATGTGCCTTTAATCATAGCATTCAGGAGGCTGAGGAAGATCATGAGTTCGAGGCCAGCCTGGGGCTATGGAGTAAGTTCCTGGTCAGCACTGGCTAGAGTAACACTGTCTCAAAAACCCAGAAAGAAAAAGTAATACTGGGTCTGTAATTAAGTGGCATGTGCATGTGGAGTTCACTTGCACCAGCATGAGATGCGTTCATCTTCTCCCTCTCTGCTTGCAAACAAATAATTTGTTTTTAAATTCACATTCAGGGCTGAAGAGACGGCTCAGTGGTTAAAGGAATTTGCTTGTAAAGGCTAACATCCCAGGTTTGGTTCCCCAGGGTCCTCATAAAGTAAGATGCACAAAGTGGCTCATAAATCTGGACTTCATTTGCAGCATCAGAAGGTGTAGATTCTGTATGGGTGTGTATGCACGCATGCGTGTGAGGTAAATTTTTTAAAATACTTTAAAGAACTTTTTTGAAGCCAGGCATGGTGGCGCATGCCTTTAATCCCAGCACTCGGGAGGCAGAGGTAGGAGTTCAAGGCCACCCTGAGACTACAGAGTTAATTCCAGGTCAGCCTGGGCTACAGTGAGAGGAAAGAGAGACAGAGAGAATGGGCACACCAAGGCCTCCAGCCAGTGAAAGTGAACTCCAAACACATGCGCTGATTTGTGCATCTGTTTCTTTTTTTTTTTTTTTTAACATGGGTACTGGGGAATTGAACCCAGGTAGTTAGGCTTTGCAGGCAAGTGCCTTAATTGCTGAGCAATCTCTCCAGCCCAATAAAAAAATTTTTTTTGAGGTAGGGTCCCACTCTAGCCCAGGCTGACCTGGAATTCACTAATCTCTGGGTGGCCTTGAACTTGCGGCAGTCCTCCTACCTCTGCCTCCCAAGTGCTGGAATTAAAGGTGTGTACCACCATGCCCAGCTTCCAATAAACTTAAAAAAATCATATTCAGTAAAACTGAACATGGTGGTGCACACCTTTAATGCCACCTTGTGCATCTGGCTTATGTGGGTACTAGGGAATTGAACCTGAGTCCTCAGGCTTCACAGGCAAGCACCTTAACTGATAGGCCATTCCTCCAGTTGCAATAAATCCTTTCCTTCCTCCCATAACTGTATCTGGTCTGGAGGTTCATTCCAACAACATGAGGCTTGTTGAAGGCCCAAGAGATGAAGTGCACACTGTTGCTTTTAGATGGTGTGTGAACTATGATTCCCTCACTGTGATGCCTCCCAACCAGTGGTGCAAAGACATTGGTTACTGGAGGGACTTTAATAGAAGTTCAGTTTTAGACATCTATGGGCATGTGGCCCAGCAGGAAGAGGATGATTGTGGTAGAAGTTCTTGGGCCCATCTGAAACACTGGGCAATAGCTATTTTGTCTTAACCATTTCCTCCTTCCTCTGGTTGAGGGGGTGGGGGTGGGGTTTGTCTGGGACTTTTCACTCCATTGAACAAGAAGGGGTTGAGGGGAAAGGGGGGAGGGTAATACCATGGGATTTTTTTTGTTATCATGGAAAATATTGATAAAAATGGAGGAAAAAAAAATAAAAAATAAAAAATAAAAAAAAGGAAAAAAAAAAGAAAATTTGAAGCTGGTACACTAAAAGTAAAAAAAAAAAAAAAAAAAAAAAAAAAGAAGGGGTTGAGTCTGGCATCAGTCAGCACCTACTACATTCAGCATTTAGCAAGTGGACTTTTCTACCTCATTCCCTCCTCTTCACTTTCATAATACCATATAATCTTATTTTGAAGAGATTGATTGGTACTCCTAGTGTATTACCTGTAGCTTTATTGCTTCCATTTTAGTTCAGATGAGCCTGGATAGAGCATTTAGGACACATGGTCCTATTAGTATTCCCAATATTATCATTATGAGGGGCTCCATTACAGGGGCCATCCAGGGTCCCCATGTAGTCCCCATTGTACTCCATTGGCCTTCATTTGTACTTCTCATCTTAATTCTTTCTAGTAACCTTTTAGCATTTTCTTGTACTACCCCAGGCTATGGTTTTGGAGGACCATTGTCACCAATGAGTCTATCTGATTCTGAAGAGTGACTATGCTCTCTTGAGCAATAGTTAAGTCTTCCTTAATCTGGGTAGAGATCTGGCTATGTTGAACTTGCTGAATGCCTATTGTAGTGGCACCAGTGGCTACAGTTCCTGTAGCAGGACTGGTAACAGTACAGGAGTCTCTTATTCCTTGATGTGAGGTGTTATGACTATGGTTGGACCTCGTCTCCCAGGAGTGCATCCAAATCAGGAGCTAGGAACACTAATCTGCGATTCTCTCCTGGATAACAGGTATAAATACCTTTGGAGCAGGAAAAGTATGTGCAATCAGAGGTCACAGCCACTTTAATTACCCTGGTACAGCCCTTTTCGTTGCCCACACATTGGGATCCTAAGATCTGAACAGGTGGTGCAGTTACACAGGTGCCTTTTGTGCTATTTGTTAGGCTTTGACTAGCCATTCCTACTCCAGTATAGGTGACTTGACTTGCATGCTAACATATCTAGCAATCTTTTCCCAGGATCGGGTTTGCTACGTTGAGAATCTCATGGCTAGCATTTACCAAATTCAACATGTTGAGAAGGGGGACATTGAGATCAAATTAGTTGACCTTTTCCTGTTTAGGGGCCCAAGGGTTGTCTAAGGGGTTAAGTTTGCTCACTGGAAGGAAAACCTTCTGCTTGGTGATTGATAGCTGGAAGGTCATGAGTGGAGATCATATCAGGCCAACATACAATCCCAACCCAAGTATGTGAGTGCCCTATGTAATGGGATCGCTCAGGGTTAGCTGTATTTGAACCCCTTTTTATTATCTAAGGACAGGGTTTTTTATATTTTATTTATATTTTTTTATTTGACAGAGAGAAAGAGGGAGAAAGAGAGGGAGAGACAGACAGAATGGGCACACCAGGACTCCAGCCACTGCAAACAAACTCCAGATGCGTGTGTCCCCTTGTGCATCTGGCTTATGTGGGTCCTAAAGAATCAAACCTGAGTCCTTTGGGTTTGTAGACAAATGCCTTAACTGCTAAGCCATCCCTCCAGCCCAGTGTTTTATTTTTATTTTTATTTATTTATTTGACAGAGAAAGAGGGAGAGAGAGTGAATGGGCATGCCAGGGCCTCCAGCCACTGCAAACTAACTCCAGACACGTGCACCTCCATCTGGCTAACGTGGGTCTTGGGGAATTGAACCTGGGTCCTTTGGCTTTGCAGGCAAGCACCTTAACCATTAAGCCATCCCTTCAGATCCTTTTTTTTTTTTTTAATCTCTGTTATTCCTTGCTCAGAGGTGGGTCCCCAGGTGGATTTGCTGGCAAAAATCAACACAAGTCCAGTATTTCAGATGGGCCCAAGAACTTCCCCTGCTGGGCCACATGCCCATAGATGGCTAAAATTGAACTTTTTTTTTTTTTGAGGTAGGGTCTTGTTCTAGCCCAGGCTGACCTGGAATTCATTATGTAGTCTCAGGCTGGCCTCAAACTCATGGCAATCCTCCTACGGCTGCCTCCTGAGTGCTAGGATTAAAGATGTGTGCCATCACACCCTAAAACTGAACTTCTATAAAAGTGCCTCCAGTAACCCATCTCTTTGCACCATTGGTTTGGAGCCATCACAGTGGGGGAATCGCAGTCGGCATCCCATCTAAAAGCAACAGTGGGCACTTTCATCTTTTGGGCCTTCAGCAAGAGTCATCATGGGGGCCGTTTGGCAGCTCCCAGGTGAGTCCCCAGGAATTTGAGTGAGAGTAACCCTTAGAGTTAGGTGCATGTCAGTTACTGCTAGAGGCATTGTGGTGGTTTGAATAGAATAGATGGCCCGCAATATATTCAGTTGTTTGTTTGTAGTTTGCATCTGCAGCCACCTGGCTGGAGTCAGTGCCATTGTGTGGATCTTAAGGTGTGGTCCTGGGTTTCAAATTTCAATCTAAAGATATGCAAAGTGTGCCTATCTGGAGTTCCTGAAGTGTGCTGTGCTGTGTGGCTTTAGGCTTGTGCTTCTCTCTCTCTCTTTGCTTGGACCTGTGAAGGCAGGCCAGTTTCTTCTGCCATTATGGAACTTCCCCTGGATCTGTAAGCTTCAATAAATCCCTTCCTCCATAACTGTGTCTGGTCTGGAAGTTCATCTCAGCGAACCTGAAGCTGTCTGCTACAGGCACCATCACCATCTAGCCCAGCATCGTGATTATCAGGGCTTGGAGTCTGCTCCTCATCTCGGTTTTCCCTCCTGGAGATTCTTAACTGCAAAGGATTCTTAGGGTGTGCTGTTGACATCCAGGTCTGGTCTGGACAGGAAGCAGTCTTCACTTGGGAATAACGAATACATGGCTTGACACCTGCAACTTTTGTTCTGTTTTGTTTTTTCAAGATAGGGTCTCACTCTAGCCCAGGCTGACCTAGCATTCACTATGTAGTCTCAGGGTGACCTCGAACTCACAGCAACCCTCCTACCTCTGCCTCGTGAGTGCTGGGATTAAAGGTTTGCGTCAGCTTGCCTGGCTGTAGCCTGCAGCTTTAAGAGCTGAAGGAGTGGTGAAGGTAATTTGATAAGGCCCTTCCCTTTTTGGCTCTAGACTTTTCCTTACTAGGACATTTACCCAAATCCAGTCCCCTGGGTGCCAGGATGGATGGGGCCCTGAACCATCAGAAGTGAGGGTAAATTTAGCTGTTGGGCAATTCTCTGTGCAGTGTTAGCCAAGTCCTCCAAGAACTAGTGGAGGTGAGTGTGCCCATACTCACTCAGGTCCCCTGAGTTTCTCAGGAGTAGTGGATGCAGGTGTCCAAACACCATCTCAAAAGGGGAATATCCACCCTTTCAGGGCATGCAACGCACCCTAAACAGTACAAGTGACAGAATCTTTGGCCTAGGGAGGCCTTTTTCTTTTCCTTTGGTTTTTCGAGGTAGGGTCTCACTCTAGCCCAGCCTGACCTGGAATTCACTATGTTGTCTCAGGGTGGCCTTGAACTCATGGTGATCCTCCCACCTCTGCCTCCTGAGTGCTGGGATTAAAGGCATGTGTCACCATACCCAGCCTGGCCATTGTTTTTAAAATCCTATTCATTTACTCAACTCAGCCTGAAGATTGGGCTGGTACTGTGTATGTAAATTCCAAGTTAATCCCACTGTTTTGGATACCTGTTGGACCACCATGCTGACAAAGGCTGGTCCATTATCTGACCCTATACTCACTGGGCCTCAAAAGAGTGGGATAATCCCCTGGTCAGAAAGTGGTACACTTCTTGGGCCTTTTCTGTGCAGATGGGGAAGGCTTCTACCTAGACTGAAAAGGTGCATGCTATAACTAACAAGTATTGGTACCCTCTGCTGGGCTGAAGTCCATTTCTAGATGTTCAGATGGGCAGGAACCTTGTTTTTGTATCAGCACTGGGGCCTTGGGCCCCTGTTTGGGATTGTTCCATGCACATTGTAGTCAAGCTTTGCTAGCTCGTTGAGTTAGTGTTGGCAACCTCGGGACCATCAGATATCTCTGTAACTAGTCTTGTAGAGCAGTTTTTCCTAGATGAGTTACTTCATGGGCTTACTGGGCTAGATTGGGTGTGTTGCCTGTGGGACTACTATTTTCCCATGTATGGTAACTAACCCTCCCTCTTTATTTTCAGTGGACCCTGCTCATCGGTTGCTTGTTCTCACTTCTGGTTTGTATGAGGGAGACTCTGGGAGCACTGGGAGTATAAAGCATATCTTAGATGTCTTCCCAGAGGGCTGCTTGCTTAGCTGTTTGATCCTCCAGTTGGTTTCCTTGACTTAGCTGATCTTGGTTCTTCCTGTGTGCTTGGCAATGAACTACTGCTACATCTCGGGGGGCGGGGGCGCAGACTACTTCTAGGAGCTGGAGAATTTGGTCACTGTGTTTGATTTCTTACCCCACCCCCAAAGTTAATAGACCTCTTTCTCACTGCCTTGTGTATGTGCCGAGTAGGGAAGGCATATCGAGAGTTAGCCCGATTTCCCTTTGCAAGAAGGAGTGCGTGGGTCAGTGCATAGAGTTCCGCTCTTCCGGCTGACCAGTGATTGGACAGTCCACGTTCTTCAACAACGTGCTCCTCAGTGGTCACCGCATACCTAGTGTGGTGTTCTCCTAGTTGTAGGCTCGGGCTCCCATCAGTAAAGAGCTCTCTGTCCAAATTAGGGAGTGGCTCATCCTTTAGGTCCAGCCAGGAGGAGAAAATTTCTTCCATAACCGCTCCACAATCATGGAGGGGTTCCCCCTCCTCTTCAGGTGAGTATGTAGCCAGGCTTAGGACCCCAGTGGCTTCCACCCATATGTGAGGATTTTCTCCCAACATGGCCTGATCTCAAGCCACTTGTCCACTTCTCATCCAGTGGCTGGCTGTCCCACTTAGCAAAGAGGTGACCTGATACAGTACTTTGACAGTAATGTTTTGTCCCAGGGTCAATTTGAGGGCTTCTTGTACCAGCCCTACTGTGGCTGCTAATGCCCAGAGGTGGGCATCCTGAGGCCAATGTTTTGGACAGGTATGCCACTGGTCTATTCCATGGTCCCAGTTGTTGGGTCAGAACTCCTAACTCAGTTCCCCCCTTCTCATGTACATAAGGGAAAAGGGGCGAGTGACGTCCGGGAGTGCCAATGCAGGAGCTTCACTCAGTCTCCTTTTGAGTTGGTCAAAAGCGTCTTCTTTTCCCCCCCATGTTAGTGGGTCTTGAGCAGGTCCTCAGAGGGCACTGTGGAGAGGCTTAGGAATGGCAGAGCACTCCGGGATCCAAAGCCGACATAACCCATCTGCCCTCAAGAACTCTCTGAGTTATCTCTTGGTTTTGGAGTGAGGGTATTGAATGATCACCCTCTCCCTTTCTTCTCCTAGTCTCCTTTGCCCACGGCTGAGATGATACCCCAGGTAGGTGACCTCCTCCTAACGGATCTGGGCCTTTTTGGGGGGGAAACCTTGTATACTGTCTTTTGTAGGAAAAGAATAACAGTTCTCTGGTGCCTTCTCCACAGATCTCCTTCGTGGGGGCTTTCAGCAGCAGGTCATCTGCAAAATAGTACATCTAGCAGGCTGGCAGTTTTCAAGATCTTTTGCAAGTGCTTCCCCAAAGATGGTTGGAGAGTTTTTCAAGCCCTAGGGGAGACGAGTCCAAGTCAGTTGTCCCTTTGAGTCATTTTCTGGATCTTCCCAATTGAAGGCAAGCCGGGGTTGACTTACTTCTGCAAACCTCAGGCAGAGAAGGCATCTTTTAAGTCCAAACATGTAAAACATGCAGCCGTGGGATGTATCAAATTTAGCAGAGTGCATGGGTTAGGGACCGCAGGGTATAGGGTTTTGATGGCATCATTAATCCTGTGTAGGTCTTGGACTGGCCAATGGTCATTGGTTTCTGGCTTCTTCACCAGGAGCAAGGGAGTGTTCCATGGGGATTGAATTTCCTCTAAGACTCCTTTAACTTTGAGTCTCTTGATGTGAAGGGCCATTCCCATTCAGGCTTCTAGGGAAATTAGATATTGTCTCTGTCTTACTGGGGTGGTGCCAGGATTTAATGTCACCACCACTGGTGGGTGGCCTTTAGCAAGTCCAGTTTCTCTCTGGGTGTCCCAGACCCAAGGGAACATTTCTAGGTATTTGCCAATGTGTGAGGTGACTTGGGTTTCTCCCTTTTGGTGGACTCGTCATTCCTCTTCTGCGTGGAACTCCATCGTCAGTGTGGGCAGGGAGTCTGAGTACCTTTCAAAGTCTGGAGTATCTATGTCCATGGCAACTGTGGTGCCCAATATGCATAACAGGTCTCTTCCCAGCAGGGTCCTGGGGGCTCTAGGCACATATGGGAACTGATGGAAGACTTGGTGGCCTCCTATCACACAGTCTCGTGGCTCAGAGAATTGATGTTTCTTAGTGGAGCCTGTTGCCCCCATTATGGTGAAGGAGTCTTGTGTGAGTCTCCCAGTCGGGGTGGTTACTATTGAAATGGTCACCCTGGTATCTAATATGAAGTCCATGGTTTGGCTCCCCAGATCAACTCCGACCATGGGCTCCTGGAGGCCTACTGCAGTTGAGTCCGGTCGTCCTCAGTCTGATTCGGAACCTCATCTGGGGTTCCCAGTGTTAGAGTCTGATTGCGTCTTTCCCTTGTGCTTGGAAGCTACAACAATTGTTCGCCTTTCTTGGGGCTTCTTCTTGGGTGTGCCCATTTCTTTCCTCAGCTCCGGGCCTTTGCTTTTCCAGTGTCCAGTTTTCTTTTCTTTTCTTTTTTCTTTTTTTTTTTTTTGGTTTTTCGAGGTAGGGTCTCACTCTAGCTCAGGCTGACCTGGAATTCACTATGTAGTCTCAGGGTAGCCTCGAACTCACGGTGATCCTCCTACCTCTGCCTCCCAAGTGCTGGGATTAAAGGTGTGCGCCACCATGCCTGGTTTTCCAGTTTTCTTATGATAAGCATGTTGATCTTTGTCCAGGGGTCCTGGTTTGCAACTTCTTTCTCTTCCTTTGAATCTAGGCTTAGTTGGGTTCATAACCCCTTTCATGGCGATTGCGAGGATGCGGGCTTTTCTCTCATCCCATGGGTCCTTTTCTTTCTTTACAGAGATCTTCCAGTTGGCAACCACCTTAGATGCAATTTCAAGAAGCTCATTTACATGTTTCCCAGTAAAACCTTCTAAGCACTGCAGCTTGCAACGGATGACATAGGCTGTCTGGGTAACAGAAGCTGTGTTTACCATTGACCGATTTTTGGGTGCCTCTGAGTTAAATGGAGTATGTCTGTGATAGGCATCACAAATTCTCTCATAAAACTGGGGGTGCACCCAAGCTGCTGTTATGTCGGGAAGCAGTTTGCTTGTGCCAACCGAGACTCAGCAGATTCATATCCAAAGGCTGAGCCCAGAATTGCCTTATGCACACTTTGGTCTTTTTGTTTCCCTTGCACATTTTTCAGCCCCTTTTATCTTTCTTGTGCAGTAACATATTATTCTAAACTACTGGGCACATTGTGGGCTCCAAGGTCACTACGTGTACACAGATACTCAGCTGTCTTCCCTTTGTTCTGTGAGGGAGGGCCCTTACCACAAGTGGAGGCCAGGAAACGAGAGAGGGTCATAGGGCGTGAGAAGGGGAGAAGATAGTAGATATGTAAGCGGAGGGAGGAATAATAGGCATGGAATTGTTTAAGTAGGGTTAAGGGGGCTGGAGAAATTGCCTAGTGGTTACGGTGCTGCCTACTTTGCTTGGAAATACACACACACACACACACACACACACACACACACACACGTGGTTTTTTTTTTTTTTGGTTTTTCGAGGTAGGGTATCACTGTAGCTCAGGCTGACCTGGAATTCACTATGGTCTCAGGGTGGCCTCAAAATCATGGCAATCCTCCTACCTCTGCCTCCTGAGTGCTGGGATTAAAGGTGTGCGCCACCATGCCTGGTTTAGACTGGCCTTTTTTTTTTTTTTAAGAGGCAGAGAGAGAGAGAGAGAGAGAGAGAGAGAATGGGCACACAAGGGCCACCAGGCACTGCAAACAAACTCCAGACACATGTGCCACTTTGTTCATCTGGCTTATGTGGGTATTGGAGAATGGAACCTGGGTCCTCAGACTTTGCAGGCAAATGCCTTAACCACTAAGGCATCTCTCCAGCCCCTGACCTTTTTTTTTTTTTTTTTTAATGCAAGAGAGAGAAAGAGAGAGAGAGGGAGGGAGAGAATTGGCACACCAGGGCCGTCAGCCACCACAATCAAACTCCAGAGATGTGGGCCCCTTTGTGTGTGCTCATGTGCTACCTTATGCGCATGTGTGACCTTGCATGCTTGCCTCACCTTGAGCATCTGGCTTAAGTAGGACCTGGAGAGTCGACTATGAGTCCTTAGGCTTCGCAGGCAAGCACCTTAATCTTTAAGCCATCTCTCCAGCCCTAAAATTTATTTTTATTTATTTGAGAGAGAGAGCCAGGGCCTCTAGCCACTGCAAGCAAACTCCAGACACATGTGCCACCCTGTGCATCTGGCTTACATGGGTACTAGGGAATCGAACGTGGGTCCTTAAGCTTCACAGGAAAGTGTATTAACTGCTAAGTCATCTGTCCAGCCCCATAAAATATTATTTACTTTTTTTGTTGTTTTGTTTTTTTCAGGTAGGATTTCACTCTAGCTCAGGTGGACCTGGAATTCACTATGTAGTCTCAGGGGGGCCTAGAACTTGTAGCGATCCTCCTACCTCTGCCTCCTGAGTGCTGGGATTAAAGGCATGTGCCACCTTGCCCGGCTATTATTTACTTACTTATTTTTCAAATATTTAAGTCCTTCATTGCCATGAGGTCACAGCATCTGAATTTGCACACTACACAGGAAAAGACATTTCTTCAACACTGGAAGTCATGCTTCAAGTCTGGGGACAGCTACTGTATACCTTGTGGTCATTAAAGACAAAAGCAAGAATTCTGAGCACCTAATTGCTTGGCATTATAAAGTTTTGTCCCTTCCAGTTTTTTGTAAGCAAATCCAATAGATAATATACACATTATTTCAGATTACTGGAGATAAACTCGTTATTGGAAATTATTTAATTAGTGGCACCTTTTATGAAGAGAAATAAAATATTAAGCACTTGGATGTAAGGCTTCAAAGAGTTTAGGGACTCTTGGCTATCTCTGTAAAGATGGTATGGTGGGTAAACATTCCAGGTTTTCTCAGCAAGACCATATGTTGATGAGGTGCGTGACTCAGCAGCAGTGGTGGGAGGACCCAGGTTCAATTCCCCAGCACCCACATAAGCCAGATACACAAGGTGGTGCTTGCGTCTGGAGTTTATTTGCAGTGGCTAAAGGCCCTGGTGTGCCCATTCTCTCTATCTGCCTCTTTCTCTCTCTCTCTCTGTAATAAATAAAATAAATAAATTTAATTTAAAAAAGAGTGGGTTCTCACCACTGCTATGCAGAGGCCTCTTGCTCCTCTGGGAGTAGATAAGGCGTCCTCCCTGAATCAGCCGCGCTACTTCATTTGTTGCATGGCGTGCAATCAGAAGCCAATTTTGAGGCTGCAATTTGTAAGCAAACCTCATGAACGTCAAAGAGTAGCAACAGAGGGCAAATGTCATCAGCCCACTGATGATCTCTGGAGACTTCTTCATGTCATCGATGGCAGCAATGGGAAGACCCCAGTTGGCCTGGACCCCAGAAGGGCATTCTCATGAAGTATTCCCGGAAGTGCTTGCTCTCCGCATCAGCACTGTACCCATCAATATAGTTTTTTAAAGAGAGTTTTAGGGATGGAGAGATGGCTTAGTGGTTAAGGCACTTGCCTACAAAGCCAAAGGACTTCCATTCAATTCCCCAGGACCCACATAAGTCATGGCGCATGTGTCTGGAGTTCATTTGCAGTGGCTGGAGGCCCTGGCATACCCATTCTTTCTTTCTTTCTCTCTCTCTCTCTCTTCCTCTGCCTTGTTCTCTCTCTCACATAAATAAATAAAAATAAAATATTTTAAAATTATTTTTATTTATTTATTTGATAGAGAGAAAGAGGGAGAAAGAGAGGGAGGGAGGGGGAGAGAGAGAGAGAGAATGGGTGTGCCAGGGCTCCAGCCACTGCAAATGAACTCCAGATACATGCACCTCCTTGTGCATCTGGCTTACATGGGTCCTGGGGAATTGAACCTGGGTCCTTTGGCTTTGCAGACAAATGCCTTAACTGCTAAGCCCATAAAATATCTTTTGAAAAAAGGAGAGAGAGTTTTAGCTGGGCGTGATGTGGCACGTGTCTAATCCCAGCACTTGGGAGGCAGAGGTAGGAGGATCGCTCTGAGTTCAAGGCCATCCTGAGACTATATAGTGAATTCCAGGTTAGCCTGGGCTAGAGTGAGACCCTATTTTTAAAAACAAAAACTAAAACAAAATAAAGAAAGAAAGAAAGAAAGAAAGAAAGACAGACAAAAACAGTTTTGGGGCTGGAGAGATGGCTTAGTGGTTAAGGCATTTGCCTGCAAAGCCAAAGGACCCAGGTTCAATTCCCCAAGAGATATGTAAGCCAAATGCACAAGGTGGCTCATGTGTCTGGAGTTTGTTTGCTGCAGGCCCTGGCATGTCCATTTTCCCTCTCTCTCTCTCTCTGCCTCTTTCTCTCTCTCTCTCTCTCTCAAATAAATAAATAAAAATAACATGTTTTAAAAGCCTATGGCTGGGAAGGTCATATAGGCCCAAGGGGAGAAGCTACTACTGTTTGGCTAAATGGATATGTGGTGCCCTTTAAATATTAAATATTTTAAATATTAAATATTAAATATATTAAATATTGAATATATAAATATGTTTATGCCCATGTATTAGTGCTGCTCTCCCCAGTGTCAGAGAAGCTTCTTCTTGCAGATGGCAGTGACCACTAGGAGGCGTCCACACCTTCAACCTTCAAAATAACACTAAGTATTGGCAAGGAGGAAGAGAGAGAATGAGAATGGGGGTGCCAGGGCCCCCTGCCACAGCAAACAAGCTCCGGATGCATGTGCAGCTGGATTTATGTGGGTACTGGGGATTTGAACCCAGGCCATTAGGTTTTTGCAAGCAACCATCTCTAATCACTGAGCCATCTCTCCAGCCCGGGACTGAGCTTTTAAAACTAGAGCCTATGGGGCTGGGCGTGGTGGCACACGCCTTTAATCACAGCATTTGGGAAGCAGAGGCAGGAGGATTGCCAAGAGTTCGAGGCCACCCTGAGACTACACAGTTAATTCCAGATCAGCCTGGGCCAGAGTGAGACCCTACCTTGAAAAACCAAAAACAAACAACAACAACAACAAAAATCTAGAGCCTATGGGGAACATTGTAGATTCAAACCCGAACAGCCATGCCAGAAGATATTTTTGCTTGTGACAATAGGAGAGTAGGGTTCCTGGCATATAGTGGATAGTGACAAGGGAAGCTTGCTATAAAACACCAACAGCGCACAAGACAGAATGATCTGCTCCCAGATGTCCATAGCAATGAGCATGAGGTACTCTGAATGGGTGTGCCAGAGCATCCAGTCACTGAAAATGAACTCCAGATGCATGGGCCACCTTGTACATCTGGCTTACACGAGTCCTGGGGAATTGAACCTGGGTCCTTTGGCTGTTGCAGGCAAGTACCTTGATTGCTAAGCCATCTTTCCAGCCCTAGTTTTTGTTTTGTTGAGGTAGAGTCTCACTGTAGCCCAGGCTGACCTGGAATTCACTATGTAATCTCAGGGTGGCCTTGAACTCATGGTGATCCTCCTACCTCTGCCTCCTGAGGGCTGGAATTAAAGGTGTGCACCACCATGCCCTGCCCTTTTTAATTAAAAAAAAAAAAACATTTTATTTATTTGTTTAAGAGAGAAGCAGAGAGAGAGAGAGAGAGGGAGGGAGGGAGGGAGAAAATGGTCACACCAGGGCCTCTAGGCACTGCAAATGAACTCCAGACACATGCACCATGGGTACTGGGGAATCAAACCTGGGTCCTTAGGCTTTGCAGGCAAGCACCTTAACCACTAAGCCATCTCTTCTTTCTTTCTTTCCCTCCCTCCCTTCCTTCCTTCCTTCCTTCCTTCCTTCCTTCCTTCCTTCCTTCCTTCCTTCCCTCCTCCTTCCCTGCCTCCCCTCCCTCCCTCCCTCCTTTCTTTCTTTTGGGTTTTTCGAGTAGCTTGACATGGCCACTCATGTCTGTAACCCATTCTTGTCACAGAGCAGAACCAGAAAATCATTGGCACTCAATAAAAAGAGGCAAGCCCTGAGATCAGGAAGAGACTCTGGCCCAAATAAGAATGGTTGCAAGAGCAATGGAGGGGAACCCCAGGCATTCCTCTCTGGCCCCTGTAGGCAGGTGGGCACACAGGTCTCCCACATGAGCACATACATGTGCATACGCAAAACCTAACCACCCACAATAGAAAGTACACAGATTTCAACAAACAGTTTTTGTAACCAGATAAACGACTGAAGCAGGCAAGCATAGGAACAGCCCAGGAATTCCGGGTGCCTCCCTTGCCTGACCCTTTCCCAGTAAAGCAACACTCAGCACGTCCTCTCCTGTGTACAATTTGTGTTCAGATACATGCAGGTAGAAGGAGGGATATGGAAGGCCAGATTGGACCAGTGTTGGGCATTGAGCACAAGCTTCCAGTGAAGGCCAATCTTTGAAGTGACCAATCAGGAAAAATCCCTGTTTATCTGTATGCATGGCTAGATGTACATGGACTTAATATGTGGGGTGTACAGGCCCACACATATGCAAAGTCATATGACAGCCTACCTGTCAATCAGGATGAGGATTCACCCCATCCCTGCCCCCTGAGGTCAGCTCTTTCCTCTACCTAAATTCATTAAAAAGTTATGGGAGGACTGGAGAGATAGCTTAGTGGTTAAGGCACTTGCCTGCAAAGCCTAAGGACCCAGGTTTGATTCTCCAGGTGCCATGTAAGCCAGATGCACATGGTGGCGCATGCATCTGGAGTTCATTTGCAGTGGCTAGAGGCCCTGGCACACCCATTCTCAGTCACTCTCTATCTCTCTCTCCCTCTCCCTCTACTCTCTCTCCAAAAAATAAAAATAAAAATTATTAAAAAAAAAATAAAGTATGGGACCGGACGTGGTGGCGCATGCCTTTAATCCCAGCACTTAGGAGGCAGAGGCAGGAGGACTGCTGTGAGTTTAAGGCCACCCTGAGACTACAGAATGAGATCCAGGTCAGCCTGAGCTAGAGTGAGACCCTACCTCAAAAAACAAACAAACAAACAAACAAACAAACAAACAAAGAAGTATGGGGCTGGAGAGATGGATTAGCAGCTAAGGTACTTTCCTGCAAAGTCTAAGTACCCAGGTTTGTTTCCTCAGTACCCACATAAGCCAGATGCACAAGGGGCACATGTGTCTGGAGTTCATTTGCAGTGGCTGGAGGCCCTGGCATGCCCATTCTCATTCTCTCTCAAATAAATAAGTAAATAAGAGAGAGAGAGAGAAAAAAGAAGTGTGCCTGGGTCCCAGTACTTGGGAGGCAGATGTCCGAGGATCACTGTGAGTTGGAAGCCAGTCTGGGACTATAGAGTGAGTTCCAGGTCAGCTTGTGCTACAGTGAGACCCTACCTTGAAGAACCAAAACAAATAAACAAACAAACAAAAAAGAAGTATGCCTATAAAGCATAGTGCACTGTCTAATACCATAGATGTTTAACAAATTGTAGGTGTTAGTACTTATAAAACAGTGGTCAGCAATTTGAAACAGTGGCAAAAGAAGAAAGCTGGGCGTGGTGGCTTATGCCTGTAACACCAGTAGTCTCGGAGGCTGAGAGACAAAGATTGTGTTTTAAGGCCATCTGGGATACAGCATGAGACCCTGACTCAAAAAAAAAAAAAAATGTTTCGAGCTGGGCATGGTGGTGCCTGCCTTTAATCTCAGCACTTGGGAGGCAGAGGTAGGAGGAGTGCCATGAGTTCGAGGTCATCGAGATTACATAATGCAATTCCAGGTTAGTCTGGGCTAGAGTGAGACCGTACCTTGAAAAACTGAAAAAAAAAAAAAAAAAAATTGTAGCCCAGGCTGACCTGGAGCTCATTCTGTAACTCAGGCTGATCGTCAGCCACAGTCATCCACCTTAGCCTCTCAAGTGCTAGGATTAAAGACTCACACCCAGCTTTTTTTAAAAACATTTCTTTTTTTTAAAAAAAAAATTTTTGGTTTTTCGTCGTAGGGTTTCACTCTAGCCCAGACTGACCTGGAACTTACTATGTAGTCTCAGGGTAGCCTCGAACTTGTGGCAATCCTCCTACCTCTGCCTCCCAAGTGCTGGAATTAAAGGCATGCACCACCATGCCTGGCCCAAAAACAATTAATTTTTTTTTTTAATTTATGAGAGAGAGAGAGAGAATGGGTGTGCCAGGGCCTCTAGCCACTGCAAATGAACTCCAGACAAATGTGCCACCTTGTACATCTGGTTTATGTGGGTATTGGTGAATTGACTTCGGTTCTTAGGGTTCACAGGCAAGCACCTTAGCCAATAAGCCATCTTTCTAGCCCTCCGAAAATAATAATAATAATAATAATTTTTTTTGTTTTGTTTTTCTGAGGTAAGGTCTCATTCCAGCTCAGGCTGACCTGGAATTCACGATGTAGTCTCAGGGTGGCCTCAACCTCATGGCAATCCTCCTACCTCTGCCTCCCAAGTGCTGGGATTAAAGGCATGTGCCACCTTTAAAAAAATTAAGAATTTTTAGTCTGGCATGGTGGCGCACACCTTTAATCCCAGCACTTGGGAGGCAGGGGTAGGAGGATTGCCTTGAGTTTGGGGCCACCCTGAGACTACATTGCTACATCGTGAATTCCAGG
This sequence comes from Dipus sagitta, assembly GCA_036346955.1. NCBI lineage: Eukaryota > Metazoa > Chordata > Mammalia > Rodentia > Dipodidae > Dipus > Dipus sagitta. The sequence continues at coordinate 36,806,183 of CM070771.1, forward strand.
TCAGCCTGAGCTAGTGAGACCCTACCTTGAAAAACAGAACAAACAAACAAAAATTTATTTGAGAGAGGGAAAGGGAAAGAGAGAGGGTGGGGGGGGGAAAGAAAGAAAAGTAGGGCTGGAGAAATGGCTCAGCAATTAAGGTGCTTGTCTGCAGAGTCTAATGACCTGAGTTCAATTCCCTAGAACAGAACCCATGTAAAACCAGATGCTCAAAGTGACCAATGCATCTGGAGTCTGTTTGCAGGTCCCTGGAGGCCCTGGCATGCCTCTGTCTGTCTCTCTTCTATCTCTCTCTTCTTGCAAATAAATAAATAAAATTTTAAAAAAGAAGTGAGTATGGTCATGCCAATACCTCTTGCCATTGCAAACTCTAGACCCATGTGCCACATCGTGCATCTGGCTGTATATGTGTACTGAGGAATGGAATCCCTAGCCATCTGGCTTTGCAAGCAAGTGTCTTTAACATCTGAGCTATCGCCTCAACCCCCAAAACAATGTTTAATAAGATAAAGAATATAAAATAGTCTGTAGTTGAGCTTCTCAAACAGGAAGGAATGCAAAAGAATAGGGTAGAATGTGTTGAAAAGGGAATGAAAAGTCTGGAAATGAAGAAAGATATAGCTAGTCCTTTCAGAACGTTCACAGTGAATGAGAGAGGGGTGACAATTCAACACTAAGGTAAGGCTATGTTTTCTTTTAGTTGATAAGACAAATATTTCATATCTGAAAGGGAGAGAATAAATGAAAGAAGGAGATATCGATGAAGGGATGGTTTGGAACATGTGTCACAACAAGGTAGAAGGGAAAGTGCATGGCATAGTGGCTCACACCTGTAAAGCCCAGCACTCAGGAGACAGAGGCAGGAGGCTTGCTGCCAAGTTCGAGGACAGATTGATCTACCCAGGGAGTTCCAGGCCAGCCAAGGCCACATAGTGAGACTCTGTCTTAAGAAGTTAAAATTGAGCCTGGATAACCATGACCTCATAGTGCCTGACACTACCTACACAAGACTATCATAATAGGAGGAAAAGATCATGACATTAAAATAAGAGAGACTGATTGAGAGAGGGAGGGGATATGATGGAGTGTGGAGTTTCAAAGGGTAAAGTGGGGGGGAGGGAGGATATTACCATGGGATATTGTTTATGATCATGGAATTTATTAATAATAATAATAATAATAATAATAATTGGGGGGGGGTTGAGGTAGGGTTTCACTCTAGCCCAGCTGACCTGAATTCACTGTGTAGTCTCAGGGTGACCTCTAACTCACAGCAATCTTTCTACCTCAGCCTCCAGAGTGCTGGAAATAAAGGCATGTGGCAACTAAAAAAAAAAAAAAAAAAAAAAAAGTTAAAATTGAAACGAAACAAAACAAAACAAAACAGTTAAAATTGGTCTGGAGAGATGCTTTAGTGGTTAAGGCGCTTGCCCTTGAAGCCTAAGGGTCCCAGGTTCGATTCCCCTAAGCCCATATAAGCCAGATGCACATGGTGGCTCATGTGTCTGGAGTTCGTTTGCAGTGGCTAGAGGCCCTGGAGTGCCCACTGTCTCCCCTCTTCTCATCCCCATAAATCAGATAAATAATTTATTTTTTTTTTCAGTAGGACATTGTAGCACATGCCTTTAATCCCAGCACTGGGGAGGCGGAGGTAGAAGGATCGCCATGAGTTCGAGGCCACTCTGAGATTACATAGTGAATACCTCGAAAAAAACAAACAAACAAAACAAAACAAAACAAAACAAAAAATTCAAAGAGCAATTGGAGAGAACTTCCAAACCTTCAGCGTAATGAGAGGGAGGATGGGACGTCAATACATAATCACTGGGTGTCTAAGGCCTGAATAATTGTCAAAATCAAGGACATATACAGCATAATTTTGGGGAAATTGCATTTCAAGAGGCCAGATTAAGAAAACCAAAACAATCACAAACCCTGTCCCCCATGTGTCTCCCAGTCATCCCCCTGTAGGTCTCTTGATTGAACAGGATCGCCCAAACGCTCCGGATGAAATGTTTAGTTTAGCATTGATTGACGTGGTCAAGAGTCCTGCTGTGGCTCGTGATTGGCTGAGCCGCGGATGCTCTGTCCAATCCCGAGAGGGGCGGGCTGGTTAAGCGTCGGGTTTCCCGGAGCAGCGCCCCTTTAGGCATACTGGTCAACCTGGTAACTGGCTCCTTCTCCTCTTCTCACGGGCCCTGCGCAGCCTCATGGAGCTCTCTTATCAGACGCTCAAACTCACGCACCAGGCGCGGGAAGCGGTAAGGAAGCTACGAGAAAGCAGGCCGCAGACCACAACAAAACCCCCTAACTGTCCCAGGAACCCTCTCTGCTGGTTGGAGAGACCGACTCGCGAATCCCGCGCAAGCGCATTGCATTGAAAGGCACAGGCCCTATTGGTAAAGGAGGCTGGGCTTGCAGCCAAGATCCAGGCAGGTTGGGTTACATTTGGGACTGGGGCAGGTTTGAGAAGGACAATGAGGTTTGTGAAAGACAGCATGGTTTGTGACCAAGGAAACCATGGCATTTCTCTGAGCTTCAGTTTCTTCATTTGAACGAATAGAGAATTGGACTGGGATCCTTTACACCGATGTCCTGAGCTTTACAACTCATTGTGTGGCTTCCTGTGCTCTGGGACATCTGTTATTCCCTGCAGTGTTTTTTTTTTTTTTTTTTTTTCTTCCGAGTTAGGGGCCCTCTCTGGTCTAGGCTAACCTGGAATTCAGTATGTAGTGTTAGGTTGGCCTCAAACTCATGGTGATCCTCCTACCTCTGCCTTCCCAGTGCTGGGATTAAAGGCGTGCGCCACCACACCCTGCTCCTGCAATGTTATTGAATTAAATGTATACTATATGTCAGACACTATGCATGAAAGCAATACTTTGGGGGCACCTGGGGCAAAGGAATTGTTTAGGAAAGATGTATAAAATTAAGAAAATACAGATATCTAGGGCCCTGTCAGGGATTCAGTTTTACTAGTTGCAAATGGGACCTGTTTACCTGTTGTGTGTGTCTCATTGTCTCACTGTAGCTCAGGTTGGCCTTGAACTCATGGCACACCTACCTCAGCCTGCCCAGTGCTGCTGGGGTTATAGATGCAAGAGCTACCACTCCTGGCTTTCAGTCTTTTAAAAAAGTTCAACACATGAGGGCAATGTGTGGCTAAGGAACCACTGCGGTAGTATCTTTTTTTTTTTTTTTTTTTGGTTGTTGTTTTTATTAAGGCAGGGTCTCACTCTAGCCCCGACTGGCCTGGAATTCACTCTGTAGCCCCAAGTGCTGGGAATAAACGTGTGCACCACCATACCCGGCTTCTGCCTTTAGAAAAACTAATAATACAAAAACAATTAGATAGCTTTCCATTTTCCATCCTCTCTGCCTACCAACCTCTGTTTCCACGTTCTAGGAAGGATTGACCTTACTTGTTCCCACTTCTTCACCTGGGAGATTTACTTAGCCCATTCCAGTCTGAGCGTGAACTACCTGCATCAGAATCAAGAGTTGTCTTCTTCTTCTTCTTTTTTTTTTTTTTGGTTGTTCGAGGTAGAGGTCTAGTCCAGGCTGACCTGGAATTCACTATGGAGTCTCAGGGTGGCCTTCAACTTGCAATGATCCTCCTATGTCTGTCTCCCAAGTACTGGGATTAAAGGCATGCACCATTATGCTCTGCCTTATTATTATTATTTTGTTTTTTTGAAATAGAGTCTCACTTTAGCCCAAGGCTGACCTGAAATTCACTATGTAGTCTCAGGGTGGCCTCGAACTCATGGTGATACTCCTACCTCTATCTCCCAAGTGCTAGGATTAAAGGCCTGGGCCACCATGACCGGCTCTCTCTTTTTTATTTATTTATTTATTTTTGGTTTTTCTAGCCAGGCTGACCTGGTACTCACTCTGTAGTCCCAGGCTGGCCTGGAGCTCACAGTGATCCTACCTTTGCCTCCCCAATGCTGAGATTAAAGGCGTGCACCACTATACCTGTCCTCGATCCCTCCCTCCCTCCCTCCTTCTCTCCTCTCCTTCCCTCCCTTCCTTCTTTCTTTTTTTTATTTATTTGCAAGGAGGGAAACAGAGAGAATGGGCACACCAGGGCCTCTTGCCACTGCAAATGGATTCCTGATGTGTCACTTTGTGGCTTTATGTGAGTACTAGGGAATTGAACCTAGGCTGTCAGCCTTTGCAAGCAAGCACCTTAACTGCTGAGCCATCTTTCCCGCACCCGTATCTAATGTATTTTGATCATACTCCTTTTTCATTATATTCTCCCTTCCGTTGAACCCTTTTTCTTCCCATCTAGTCCCTTTTCAGCTTTTATATTTTTCCCCTCTCTCTGTGTGCCCACTGAGTTTAACTGGGCTGGCTCATGCATGGGCGGAGGATTATTTCCCTACAACCCACCAGTGGGTATGCCACTGCAGAAAGTGTCCCCTACTCCCCCAGCCAAGAACTAACTGCCAAGAACTCATCAGGAAGGGAGGGGATCACATCATCCCATGTTGATGGGCCTAGTATTTATTGTGCCGGGAACGGAAGTCACTGTGATGTCATGAATGCAACGTCTGTGTCAAGTCTTGAAGATAGTGTTCCAGTTTCACAACACTCTTCTGTATGTGTTTTAAACATTTGGCTCCCAATGTTATAGTCTTGGGGTGGGACTTATGATCGTCAACTTCATGTGTCACCTTGACTGCTGTGGAGTACGCAGACACTGAGGTACTCCAATGGGGTTGACGTTATTCTTGCTTGTTGCGAAGGCATTTCTGGATGAGATTAATATTTCGATCATTTAATGTGAGTGGGCCTCATCTATTCGGTTGAAGACCTGCATATGTAGAAAAGAAAAGAAAACAAAACAAAATACTGGGGCTGGAGGGATGGCTTAGCAGTTAAGGCACTTGCCTGCAAAGCCAAAGGACCCAGGTTTGATTCCTCAGGACCCACGTTAGCCAGATGCACAAGGGGTCACATGCATCTGGAGTTCTTGTGTGGTGGCTGGTGGTCTTGGCACGCCCATTCTCTCCCTATCTCTCCCTCCTTCTCTCTATCAAATAAATAAATAAAAAACAGAACACTGAACTTCCTACGAGTAAGAGTATATTCCTCCTGTGGACTGTTTTCAAGGTGGGACGTAGGTTCTTCCATGCACTTGGATTTAAATTGAATTATTGGCTTTTCCTGAGTCTTAATTCTGGGCTGGACTCATCATTGTCTCTCCTGAGTTTGCAGGCTGAAGAACTTGAGGCTTGTCAAGACTCCTTACTTTGCGAGCTGGTTCCTCATAGTGAAAAATCTCTCTTTTCTCTCCCTCTCCCTCTCTGTAATGCCTGTACTGAAAATACACAGACTTCATTGTGAGTATCCTCTAGTGGATGGAAACAGTCTAGAGACTTAAGTATATGTAGAGTTGTGTTTAGGTCACATGCAAATACTATGCTGATTTCCAGAAGAGACTGAGAAGCACAGATTCTGCCATCTAAAATTGTTTTGGGAACCAATTGCTCTGTGGAGACTAAGGGGTGACTCTCTCTCTCTCTCTCTCTCTGTGTTATTCTTACAGATTTCGTCTCTCTGGTAAACACTGACAAATACAAGTTGTATCACAAGCTCCTTTAAAATACTGATGCTTTTGGTGTCTTTGGGTAGCAAAGGTCTGGATGGCAAATTTTCTCTTAAAGCAATTTAAGTTTAGTGTTTAAATAAAATAAAACTGCATCCAGGGATTGGAAATGTGGCTCAGTTGGAAGTGTGCCCACTTAGCATGCAGGAAGCCCTGGGATGGAGGCCACCCACCTCATAAACTGGCTTTTGGTGCCACATACTTGTAATTCCTGCCCTTAAGAGGAGGTAGGAGGTTCAGGGGTTCAAGGTCATCCTTGGCTACATATAGACTTTGAAGCCAGCCTGGGATACCTAGGATCCTTTCTCAAAAACAAACAAACAGTGCTGGGGAGATAGCTCTCCAGTTAAAAACACTTGCTACCAAAGCCTGCCATCCAGGTTTGATTCCCCAGTGCCCATGTAAAGCCAGAGGCACAGAGTGGCACATGTGTCTGGAGTTTGTTTGCAGGAGCAAATATATAAATATGTATATTTATATATAATATGTATATTATATAATAATATATAAAATAAAATATAAAAAATATAAAACAAACAGAGCTGGGAGATGACTCAGTGGTAAAAGGTGTTTGCTTGCAAAGCCTGCCATCTTGGATTCAATTCTTCAGCACCTATGTAAAGCCAGACCAAAAAAAAAAAAAAAGTGGCACATGTCTGGCATTCATTCACAGTGGCAAGAGATCCTGGCATGCCCATACACACACAAACAAATGGCCTGTGGAGATGGCTTAGTGGTTCAATGTACTTGCTTGCAAGCCTGCCAACCTGAGTTTAATTTCCCAGCACCCACGTAAAGTACAAAGTTAGATAAAAAGTGGCACATGGTCTGTAATCCCAGTGTAGGCAGAGTTCAAAAACAAGGGAGACCCTGTCTAACCCAAGATCAGGGGAGAAGACAAACACCAGGATTGTCCTTAGTCCTCCACACCTGTGTCATGCAGTAATAAACAAAAAACTAAAATGAGACTCTATCCAATCTCTATGTTTATGCCACTTTTTTTTTTTTTTTCAGCCTGAGTATAAGAAACCTCTAAAATCACTGTAAGACTGAGCAAGCTGTGAGGGACAATTACTTCAGTGTTCTTAATTTGACCACACAATAAAAAACGAATACTAACCAAAGCAGAGATCCAAAGGCTCCTAAGAGCTCATCACGGAAGTAGACTTAAAACTCACCCACCATGGCTCAGGGAATTTTGCATAATAAGGGGCAGAAAGATTGTAAGAGCCACAGGTTGAGACAACATGCCCAGAGACATTCCCTCCCTCCAAAAATAACTGCTGTTCCCACAGTGCATAAACCACAACCCCATAGAGAATACCTGCAACTCCCCTGATGAGCGTCCCCAATGGAATGGGGGCAGGGATGAGGGAAAAGAGGCTACAAACCCATGATGTATCTGTATGAAATGATGATGGTGATGATGATGATGATAATAATAAAAGAATATGACCATTAAAAAAATACTAACTGGAACCATGGGATACTTTTTATAATCATGGAAGTTGTTAATAAAAATTTGAAAAAAAAATGCTAATGGAATCAATGCCCAGGAATGGTTTTTGGAAAGTTCTGATTGATCCACACGCTCGAGTACAGGTAAAATACAAAGTCACTTTTACTTCTTTTCATACAATCTCAGTGATTGGATGAGGCTCACCCACATTCATGGGGGTTGCCCATTTTTTTTCATGTACTTTGAATATGTGTTTTAAAAATTATTTACTTATTTGCAAGCAGAGAGAGAGAGAATGAATGGGTGTCTCAAGAAGCTGCAAACGACCTTCAAATGCTCACTCTCCTTTGTGTGTCTGGCTTTACATGGGCACTGGGGAATTGGTCAGGGGTCATTACACTTTGCAGGCAAGCACCTTAACCACGGAGCCAACTCTCCCAGCCTCTCATGTAATTTTATTTAAAAAGTTGCCTCTTAGGCTGGAGAGATGCTTAGTGGTTATAACACTTGCCTTCAAAGCGTAAGAACCAGAACCCACATAAACCAGATGCACAAGATGGCACATGCACCTGGAGTTCATTTGCAGTGGCTAGAGGCTTTGACTCACCCATTCTCTCTCTCTCATAGAATAAATCAATAAAAATGTTGCTACTTTGCCTAGATTCATTTTTTTTTTTTAAATTTACTTACTTGCAAAGGGGCAGGGGAGGGGAGAGAAAATGGATGTGCCAGGGCCTCCTGCTACTGCAAACAAACTCTAGATGCATGTGCCACTTTGTGTATCTGGCTTTACATGAGTAAGGAATTGAACCAGGGCTGTCAAGCTTTGTAAGAAAGAGCCTTTAACCACTGAGCCATCTCTCCAGCTCCCTAATGAGTTTTTTTTTAAACTATATATTGACACCTTCCACAAATATAGACAGTAGGGCTGGAGAGATGACTTAGTGTTTAAGGCACTTGCCTGCAAAGCCAAAGGACCTAGGTTAAATTCCCCAGTACCCACGTAAGCCAGATGCACAAGGTGGTGCATACATCTGGAGTTTGTTTGCAGCAGCTGGAGCTGATGCGCCCATTCTCTCTCTGTCTCTCTCTACCTCTGTCTGTCTCTCTCTCTCTCAAATAAAAAAATAAAAAGAAACTTCATTTATAAATATACATATATAGAGATAATATACCATGATCATAATCTCCTCTCAGCACCCTCCCTTTTATCCAACTAGTCTTTTGTTGTTGTTGTTTTTTGAGTCTTGCTCTAGCCCAGGCTGACCTAGAATTCATTATGTAGTCACAGAGTGACCTCGAACTCACAACAATACTCCTATCTCTGCCTCTCCAGTTCTGGGACTAAAGGCATGCACCACCATGCCCAGCTTCTGTCTTCTATTTTGATGCCATCATTTTTTTAAATCTCCTGTTATGCAGATCGTGTGTAGCCACATGTGAGGTCATGAATATGAGGGCCACTGTGTGTGTGGATGACAGCGTTGTAAGCACTCCTCCCCTTCCTTTGGCTCTCACATTCTTTCAGGTACCTCTTTCACGATGGACCCTGAGCCTTGGAGGGTGATAGAGAGGTCTCACTTAGTGCCGAGTTGTCATTTCTCAATACTATGGTGAGTTTTGTGTCACCCCAGTGGTCACCACCATCTGAAGAGAGAAACTTCTCTAACCAAAAGTGAGAGTAGCAGCCGGGTGTGGTGGTGCAGGCCTTTAATCCCAGCACTCGGGAGGCAGAGGTAGGAGGATCACCGTGAGTTCGAGGCCACCCTGAGACTACATAGTGAATCCCAGGTCAACCTGGGCCAGAGTAAGACCCTACCTTGAAAAACCAAAAAAACCACAAAAAACAAAAAACAAAGAAAGTGAGAGTAGCATGAATATATGGGCAGCTTGGTGGGCATAATATATCCATTTATAGGCTGCGTTTTATATATCAAAACAAATTTACAATATATATATTAGCTAATTAATGAGGCATTTGACTGACTTAAAATGAGTGTTGTTAAATGCCTTAGCTTTTATTAATTGCACGAGTCCCTAAAAAAAGAGTAATTGAAAATTTAATTACTTCAATGTTTTTCTTCAAAGAACTGAGGCTTATTAAACTTTAAATGTTCAAACATTTAAACATCTATTGAAATACCAATAGCTATAAACAATGTGCAGTTCTAAATACTAATTAAATAAACTCTAAATCACCACAAAGCTAAGCTGAATTTTAAGTAACACTCATGCTTTAAGTGCTGTGTGCTGTGTTTTTACACAAGGGAGATTAACCACTTCACCACTGACCATTACAGACTGCAGCATTTTGTGTACATGAGGAGATCATGTGCCCTCCCCAAAAACCATTGATTGTCAGCATCTCCTCTGGGAGGGGTGGGGTCTCCCCATCTATGAATACTGAAGGGCTTAACCTTGTTTGTTAGTTTGTTTTGGTTTTTTCAAGGTAGGGTTTCAAGCTGACCTGGAACTCCTTTAGTCCCAGGTTAGCCTGAACTCAATGATCCTCCTATCTCTGTCTCCTGAGTGCTGGGATTAAAGGCGTGTAAGCTCGCACTGTGAAGGTCTGGTGTAGGTAGTGTCAGGCGCTGTGGGTCATGAATATCAAGGCCATTTTGTGTCTGGGAGAGAGTATTTTGTAAGCACTGCTCCCCTTCCTTTGGCTCTTACATTCTTTTTGTTTGTTTTCAAGGTAGGGTCTCACTCTAGCCTAGACCGACATAGAAATCACTTTGTAGTTGTAGGTCGGCCTTGAACTCCTACCTTTGCCTCCGAAGTGCTGGGATTAAAGGTATGCACCACCATGCCTGGCTCTTTTTTTTTTTTTTTTTTTTTTTTTGTGAGGTAGGGTTTTGTTCTAGCCCAGGTTGACCTGAAATTCACTATGTAGTCTTAGTCTCATGGTGGCCTCGAACACATGGCAGTTCTCCTACCTCTGCCTCCCAAGGACTAAAGACGGTGCCGCCACGCCTGGCTTTTTTACTTTTCTTTGTTTTTCTTTTTTCCTTTTCCTTTTTCTTTTTGGCTCTTATATTCTTTCTGTACCTCTTCCACAATGGACCCTGAGCCTTGGAGGGTGTGACAGAGATGTCCTAGTGCTGAACACTCCACTGTCCTTTCTTCTCAGCGCTATGATTGAAAGAGGACAGGAGAAAGCTAGCACTTTTAGGCATTTTCAGTTAGGGATTGAGGCTCAGAGAAAACCACGTGATGCCACCCCACATGCCACCTTGCCCGGAACCAAGAATAAAACTTGACAAAATGAAACTCATCTGCTCGAGACCTATCCACAGCTCTCCCTGCTGTCCACAGTCTTCTGCTCTACCTGGGTGGGCTGATCTATATGGGCTGAATCTTAGGTTCATCTCCCAAATTTACTAGCCTGGCTTGGTGGTGGGGGAGGGCCAGGGACAGAAGGCATAACACTGTTTCTTGGTCTGGGGAAACTGCTTGCCTCTGCTTTATAGTCCGGGGTAACTTCTCACTTTAATTACATGTATGATTTTTCTCTGGTCTCCGAATCTACCACGTGGGCGCTCTCACCAGCTCTAGACTTGCTGCCTGTGTATTTACTCTTAACTTGGGGTAACAGTGAGTATAGCCCTCTTCATCACTCATTTCTTCTCTGAATCTCTTGGTTTCTTCTTTTAATTTTTTTTTTTTTTTTTTTTTTTATCAGAGAGAAGTAGAGTGAGAGAAAGAGAGAATTGGTGTTCCAGGGACTCCACCCACTGCAATTGAACTCCAGATGCGTGCGCCATCTTGTGCGTATGTGTGACCTTACACACTTTCATCACCTTTTGTGTCTGGCTTACGTGGGACCAGGAAAGTTGATGTGAGTCATGTTTCGCAGGCAAGCGCCTTAATCACTAAGCCACCTCTCCAGTCCTCTTCTTTTTTTGTTAAAAAATATTTAATTTTTTTAACATTTAAAAAATATTTTATTTTAGCCGGGCGTGGTGGCGCACGCCCGTGAGTTCGAGGCCACCCTGAGACTCCATAGTGAATTCCAGGTCAGCCTGGACTAGAGTGAGACCCTACCTCGAAAAAACCAAAAAAAAAAAAAAATTATTTTTATTTATTTATTTGAGAGAAAGAGAGAGCAAGAGAAAGAGAGAGTGGGTATGCGAGGGCCTCCAGCCACTTCAAATGAACTCCAGACGCATGTGCCCCCTTGTGCATCTATCTGGCTTACATGGGCCCTGGGGAATTGAGCCTGGGTCCTTTGGCTTTGCAAGGGAACACTTCAACAGCTTACCCATTCCTTCAGCCCTAACATTTTTATTTATTTATTTGAGGAAAGTGAGAGAGAGAGAGAGAAGCAGATAGAGAATGGGTGCTCCAGGGCCTCCAGCCACTGCAAACAAACTCCAGGTGCGTAGCTGGCAAAGCTTTTCTCCCATTCTGTATGCTGTCCTTTCTTCTGGCCATTATTTCCTTTGCTGTGCGTGGGTTTTGAAAGTCAACACTTTGATTTAACACATAAAGTATCCATCTGAGTCAGGCAGAATAAAATATTGGTAATACAGAGGTTTAAAAAAAGGCACCTTGCCGGGTGTGGTGGTGCACGCCTTTAATCTCAGCACTTGGGGAGCAGAGGTAGGAGGATCTCTGTGAGTTCAAGGCCACCCTGAGATTACACAGTGGACTCAAGGTCAGCCTGAGCTAGCATGAGACCCTACCTTGAAAACCCAAAACAAAATAAAACCAAAAAATAAAATTTAAAAAAGGCATCACTTTTACCTAGGGTGGAGAGTCTACTCTAGTAGCAGGACAGCAAACAAGTGAACATATAAACCAAATAAACGGGGCTGTTGGGACATAGCAGAGCCCTACATTTGACTCAGTAGGTAATTAAAAGTCCCTTTTTCTCTCAGCAGTTATATCAGTTTGAATTCCCCATCCAGCACTTGAAAGTTTCCATTGAGCCACATCCCCATCACCAGTTCATATTATCAGTCAGTATCCTACATGTTGTAATTTTCTGATTAAAAATTAGGTTGGCTAGGCGTGGTTGTGCATGCCTTAATCCTAGCATAGAGGAGGCAGAGGTAGAGGATTGCCATGAGTTTGAGGCCAGCCTAGGACTACATAGTGAGTCCCAGGTCAGTTTGGGTTAAAATGAGACACTACTTCAAAAAAGAAAAAAATAGGCTGGAGAGATGACTTCGCAGTTAAAAGCTTGCCTGTGAAGCTTAGGACCCTGGTTCGAGGCTCTATTCCCCAGGACCCACGTTAGCCAGATGCACAAGGGGGCGCACGCGTCTGGAGTTCATTTGCAGTGACTTGAGGCCCTGGCGCACCCATTCTCTCTCTCTCTCTCTATCTATCTGCCTCTTTCTCTCTCAGTCTGTCACTCTCAAAAAAAATTGGTGAGGTTGTTTCTTCTTATTAGATTACTAGCCATTGTAGATCTCACTTTGTGAATACCTTTTGTTTATTTTTCTAGAAATTTAAGGCATTCTGAATAAAAAGAGACACTGTCCTCTTGGAATGGAAGACTTATTGTAAAGTGGCTAATTCTTCACAAATTGATCTACAGAATCAATGTAATCCTGATCAAAAATCAAATAATCTAGCCGCGTGGTGGTGCACGCCTTTAGTCCCAGCACTCGGGAAGCAGAGGTAGGAGGTTACTGTGAGTTTGAAGCCACCCTGAGACTATATAGTGAATTCCAAGTCAGCATGAGCTAGAGTGAGACCCTACTTTGGAAAACAAAAAAACAATAAATAAATAAATAAGTAAGTAAAATAAAAGTAATAAAAAGAAGTTGATTCTAAAATATGCAAATGCATTCTGTCAAAATAGTGACCAGGGTTGGAGAGATGGCTTAGTGGTTAAGCGCTTGCCTGGGAAGCCTAAGGACCCTGGTTCGAGGCTCGATTCCCCAGGACCCACGTTAGCCAGATGCACAAGGGGGCGCACCCATCTGGAGTTCGTTTGCAGTGGCTGGAAGCCCTGGCGTGCCCATTCTCTCTCTCTTTCTCTCTCTCTATCTGCCTCTTTCTCTATCACTCTCAAATAAATAAATAAAAATGAACAAAAAATTTAAAAAAAATAGTGACCATTTTACTAGAAAGAGCAAGCAGAAGGCTTTATCAAGATTTATTATTACTGGACTGGAGAAGTGGCCTAGCGGTTAAGGTGCTTGTCTGTGAAGCCTAAGGACCGAGGTTCTATTCTCCAGGTCCCACGTAAGCCAGATGCACATGGTGGCGCATGCATCTGGAGTTCATTTGCAGTGGCTGGACACCCTGGCATGCCCATTCTCTCACTCTCTCTCTCTCTCTCAAATCTCTCTCTGCCTGTCTGTCACTCTTAAATAAATAAATAAAAATAAACAAAAAAAATACTGTGGTATTCATATAGGCAACAGACAAACCAGCAGAACAGAACTGAGGACCCAAAAAGAGCCCTATATACTCATGATAAAACAATAGTGTGGACATCTTTTTAATGACTTAGAAAAAAAAAATCCTATCCCATCCCTTAAACACACACATACACACACACAGACAGAGAGAGATGAGTCGCACATGAATTGTAAACCTAAATGTAAAAAGCCAGACGGTAGCCCTATGTGGCGCACACCTTTAACATCTGAGTTGTCTCTCAAGCCACTCCCCCTTCCGTTTTAAAGCTAAGGTGAATATTTTTTCCCATTTTGTGGTGATCAAGGTTTTCCATTCTTTGTATTTTATTATTTTATTTTGCTTTTCAAGGTAGGGTCTTGCTCTAGCCCAGGCTGACCTGGAATTCACTATGTAGTCTCAAGGTGGTCTTGAACTCATGGAGATCCTCCTATATTCTGGGATTAAGGGCGTGTGCCACCACACCTGGATCCATTCTTTTTTTTGTTAATTTTTATTTTCTTAAATTTTTTTTTGTTTATTCTTATTTATTTATTTGAGAGCGGCAGACACAGAGAGAGAGAAATGGGTGCGCCAGGGCCTCCAGCCACTGCAAATGAACTCCAGACACATGCGCCCCCTTGTGCATCTGGCTAATGTGGGTCCTGGGGAATCGAGCCTTGAACCGGGGTCCTTAGACTTCACAGGCAAGCGCTTAGCTGCTAAGCCATTTCTCCAGCCCTTATTTTGTTTTTTAGAGGTAGGGTCTCACTCTGGCCCAGGCTGACGGGGAATTCACTCTGTAGTCTCAGGGTGGCTTCAAACTCATGGCGATCCTCCTACCTCTGCCTCCCGAGTGCTGGGATTAAAGGCGTGTACCACTATACCACTATGGCCGGCTTTTTTTTTTTTTTTTTTTTTACAGTCATATACTACAGTCCACAACAGACTTCAAACATACTACATATATGATGATGGTCTTTTAACACTGTTATCATGTATTAACGTCATAGTTGTTTTAGTTTTTGCATATACTCAATAACATAACATAACAAAACTTCCATAACAAAACTCTTAGAAACTAACCTGTCATTGACACATGGTTGCACCACCACACCTAGCCTGTTTTCACTTATTTTTAATTAATTTATTTTTTGTGTGTGGTATGTGTGTGTGTGTACGGGTGCGCCAGGGCCTCCTGCCACTGCAAATGGACACCAGATGCTTGCGTCTCTTTTTGTATCTAGCTTGTACAGGCCCTGGGAAATTGAACCCAGGCTGGCAGGCTTTGCAGGCAAGCACTTATTTAACCACTGGGCCATCTTCCCAGCCTCCCCCCCCCTTTTTTTTTTGTTTTTTTGAGATAGGGTCACGCTCTAGCCCAGGCTAACCTGCATTCACTATGTAGTTTCAAGGTGGCCTTGAACTCACAGCAGTCCTCCTACCTCTGCCACCCAAGTGCTGGGATTAAAGGCGTGCACCACCACACCTGGCTCCTTTTGTTTTTTTGCTTTTTGTTTTTTTGGTTTATTTTTATTTATTTGTGAGCGACAGACAGAGAGAAAAAGTGGGAGAGAGAGAGAGAATGGGCGCACCAGAGCCTCCAGCCACTGCAAACGAACTCCAGACACATGCACTAACTTGTGCATCTGGCTTACGTGGGTCCTGGGGAATTGAGCCTCGAACTGGGGTCCTTAGACTTCACAGGCAAGCTCTTAACTGCTAAGCCATCTCTCCAGGCCCTCCCTGTGTTTTTAATGACTCTGACTTGGTTGAGAAAGCATCCCAGCTGTTATGCAGTGCATGCACTGTTCAGGATGAGGTGTTTCCTCAGTCTTACCTGCTGTTCTGTGAACTAGAGAGTGGATCTACAATCGTCACTGATTTAGGTTATACCCAGTTGCTTACCACAAATTTCTCATTGTATTACAACAGTGAGATGGAAATTGGGGTAGGGAGATATAAGTCAGAAGCTCCTGTCCAACAGTTATGTCCTGAACTGTATAGTCTTTTGTACTGGTTATGCCTAACACTGTAGTCTTTTTGTTGTTTCAAGGCCATGATCTGTATTGCAGCTCCTGTCCTGTACTGAAAATCATCTTGTATTTCTTTTTATCTCCATGGCACAGCTGCAGGATTCTGTCTTTATCCGCTTTTTCTGCTTCTGTGAAACTTGCTTATATACTCAAGGTCTCTGGCACTAGGCCTGGGCTATGAGCTCTAAGACTTAATAATAATGAGCTGTGAAACTTGCTTATCATATACTCAAGGTCTCTGGCACTGGGCCCGGGCTATGAGCTCTAAGACTTAATAATAGTGAGAGTAGTCATAGATGAGGTGTATAAGCTGTGAAACACCAACGATCAGGATCCAAGCTTTGGCAGAGAGTCCCCTGGGCCCACACTGGCGTGAAAATAAACTTTCAGCCTGATTCTCCACGCAGTCTCGTGCCAGTTCTGTGAGCCTCAGTTTCCCATAATAATAGGAAAATTCAGTTTCTGCCAGGTGAAGTAACTTTCACCTATAGAGGCTGAGACTGGAGAATCAGATTTCGGGGCCAGCCTGGGCTACGCACATTGAAAGCACTGATGCTCATCTCCTAAGTGGACAGGATCGGGCTGGGAAGATGGCTCAGTGGATAAAGTGCTTACGGCTCAAGCCTGAGTGCCGGAGTTTGAGCTCCAGATGCCACTGAAAAAGCCAAAAGCTGTTGCGGGTTTCTTCAGTGTGAGCACACTGATGACAAGATGGGAGATGGAGGCAGGAGAAGTTTCCAGAAGTCATGGCCATCGAAGCAAAATGCAGGATCCAAGTAAGATCCAGAGGAAACCCTGCCTCAAATAAGGTGGAAAGACAAAGACCTCCACATGCCTGCAGCCGCACTCACACAACTGCTCTCATGTGCATGCACATACATATACGCACAAATAAAAGAATCTTTAGGGCTAGAGAGATGGCTTAGTGGTTAAAGTGCTTGCCTGATCAGCCTAAGGACCCAGGTTCAGTGCCCCGGTTCCCACATAAGCCATATACACAAGATGGTGCATGTGTCTGGAGTGCATTTGCAGTGACTTGAGGCCCTAGTGTGCCCATTCTCTCTATATCTGCCTCTATCTCTCTCTCAAATAAATAAATAAATAAAATACAACATGTTTTAATAAGAGGCAAATAAGTTAATAAAATAAGCAGACTAATGTAGTTTGTCTTACTATGTAGAAATCTAGGGTCTGCATTATACATTTTAAATAGAATTCTTTTCTATTTTTATTGTTTATTTGTGTGTGTGTATGTATGTGTTGCAGTCAGGTTCTCATTGCTGGCAAAAATCACCCAACCAAGAGTAGCTTTTGGGAAAAAAAAGGTTTTATTTTGGCTTATAGACTCGAGAGGAAGCTCCATGATGGCAAGGGAAAACGATGGCATGAGCAGAGGGTGGACATCAGCCCCTTGCCAACATAAGTGGACAATAGCAATAGGAGAGTGTGCCAAACACTGGCAAGAGGAAACCTGCTATAATACCTGTAAGCCTGTCCCCAACAATACACTGCCTCCAGGAGGTTTTAATTCCCAAATCTCTATCAGCTGGGAACCTAGCATTCACAACACCTAAGTTTATGGGTGACAGCTGAATCAAACCATCACATTCCACCCCTGGCCCCCATAAACTGATAACCACCCATGATGTAAAAGGCAATGTATTCAGTCCAACTTTAAATGTTGCCATAGATTTTATCAATCCCAATGATGTTCAAACATTCCCATAGCCCAAGATCTTTTAACTGAGCCATAATACCAAAAATCTCCCCAAACCCATAATGGCACAGATAAACACTTACACTGCAAAAGATGGCATTGGGCATAGTGAAGAAAATATTCAATCAGCACAAGATTCAAACAGGGCAAACATCAAACTCTATAGCTCCAAGTCCAATAACTCTAGCCAGTGACAAGTCTCCAAGTCTGATAATTCTAACCAGCAATAAGTCTCTGGAGTTCCAATTCCACCCCTGCAGCTAGGCTACTCACAGTCCTGGAAAACTTCATCTGGGGCCAGCAGCTCTCCTTAGCAGCCATCTTGTGGTCCCTGCATCTCCACTGGGTCTCCACTGCAATCCACAGTTCATTCTCATGGCTCCATTGGGTCTCCATGCAGGCATCTAGCAGACCTGCTACACACTGCCTATGGCCATTTCCAAACACAAGACCGTGTTGTAGATTCAGTGACCCTATTTTCCTGCCTTTTTTTTTTTTGGTTTTTCGAAGTAGGGTCTCACTCTAGCCCAGGCTGACCTAGAATTCACTATGTAGTCCTACCTCTGCCTCCTGAGTGCTGGAATTAAAGGCGTGTGCCACCACACCCAGCTTTGCATTTCTTATATTCCATAATACCAGGTAGGGTGCCAATTTGTTAATCCATGGGGGAATGAAGCAGATTTTGAAGACCAGGACATGCCTTAGCATTCAGGCCCCTTCCAAAGACTGCCTTCTTTCTGTTGTCCCAGTGCAGGTCAGCTGGCCCAATCAATGATTTTAATCTCTCATACAGTTGAAGCTGATTAGGCAGTAGTTTCCACCCAGAGATATCTTTTCTTTTCTTTCTTTTTTTTTTTCTGTGTCATATCCCTCTGCTCACACCAGTCCATTTCTAGACAATGCAACCCTGCACAAGTTCTCAGGACACGGACATAACAGCAAGCCTCTCACACAAACTGCTTCTATCCCAGTCCAGGTAAAGTTCTTTCTCACCCTCACAAGCCAAACCTCACAGTCCATAATTCTTACTGCATTCAGGTCTTTCAACTCTGACCAGAATAGTCCATCAAGCTGTACTTATAACACTGCAAGGCATCTCTTAGGCCAAGGTCTCAAATCCTTCCACATTCCTCTTGAAAATCAGCTCCAAAAGGCCAAAGCCACACAGTCAGGTGTCTAGCAGCAATCCCACTCTCTGGCACCAACTTTACTGTTGCAGCTAGGTTTGCATTGCTAGCAGAAATCACCTGACCCAGAGCAGCTTTTGGGGAAAAAGGGTTTATTTTGGCTTACAGACTGGAGGGAAAGCTCCATGATGGCAAGGGAAAACTATGGCATGAGCAGAAGGTGGACATCACCTCCTGGCCAACATAAGGTAGACAATAGCAACAGGAGAGTATGCTAAACACTGGCAAGGGGAAACTGGCTATAATACCCAGCTCCAATAATACACTGCCTCCAGGAGCTGTTAATTCCCAAATCTTCATCACCTGGGAACCTAGCATTCAGAACACTTAAGTTTATGGGGGGTACCTGAATTTATGGGCATGTGTGACACAATGTGCATATAGAGTTAAGAAGACAACTTGAGGATATTTCTCTGCCAACCTTCTTATGGGTAGCTTCTCAGTCTAGCCTAGGCTGACCTGGAATTCACTATGTAGTCTCAGGGTGGCCTCGAACTCAGGGTGATCCTCCTACCTCTGCCCCCTGAGTGCTAGGATTAAAGGCATGTAGCACCATGCCTGACTTCAACCCTCTTTAAAAAAATTTTTTTATTTGAGCCGGTCAAACCCTTTTTTAAAAAAATATTTAAATTTTGGGCTGGAGAGATGTCTTAGAGGTTAAGGTGCTTGCCTGTGCAGCCTAAGGAGCCAGGTCAGTTTCCCAGTACCCACACAAGCCAGATGCACATGGTGGCACATACATCTGGAGCTTGTTTGTAGAGGCTAGAGACCCTGGTATGACCATTCTGTCTCTCTCTCTCTAACAAATAAATAAAATATTAAAAAAATAAAATAAATGTTTTATTTTATTTATTTGTTTCGATGGCGAGAGAAAGAGAGAATGGGCACATGTGGTGGTTTGAATAGAATAGATGGCCCCCAATATATTCAGTTGTTTGTAGTTTGCATCTGCAGCCACCTGGCTGGAGTCAATACCATTGTGTGGATCTTAAGGTGTGGTGGTGGGTTTCAGATTTCAATCTAAAGATATGCAAAGTGTGCTTAGCTGGAGTTCCTGAAGTGTGCTGTGCTGTGTGGCTTTTGGGCTTGTGCTTCTCTCTCTGCTTGGGCCTGTGAAGGCAGGCCAGCTTTTTTTGCCATTATGGAACTTCCCCTGGATCTGTAAGCTTCAATAAATATCCCTTCCTCCATAACTGTGCTTGGTCTGGAAGTTCATCTCAGTGAACCTGAAGCTGTCTGATACAGCACACCATGACTTCTATCTGCTGCAAACAAACTTCAGTTGCATGCATATTGCAGTCAGGTTCGCATTGCTGGTAGAAATCACCCAACCAAGAGCAGCCTCTGGGAAAAAGAGGTTTATTTTGGCTTAAAGGCTCAAGGGGAAGCTCCACGATGGCAGGGGAAAACAATGGCATGAGCAGAAGGTGGACATCACCCACTGGCCAACATAAGGTGGGCAATAGCAACAGGAGAGTGCCAAACACTGGCATGGGGAAACTGGCTATAACACCCATAAGCCCGCCCCCACTCCCTCCAGGAGGCATTAATTCCCAAATCTCCATCAGCTGGGAACCTAGCATTCAGTACACCTAAGTTTATGGGGGACACTTGAATCAAACCACCACAATGTCCCTACTTTGTGCATTTGTCTTTATGTGGGTACTAGGGAATTGAACCTAGGTCATTAGATTTTGCAGGCAAGTTCCTTAACCACTGAGCAATCTCTGTAGCCCAACTTCCTTTTCTGATGATTCTTGTGGGCTTCCAGAATCTTCTCATTCTGCTTCCATTGCCATAGGCACATTGGGATTAAAGATACATGCACCACTTTGCATCCAGCTCTTTTTGAAGATCAAACTCAGGTCTGCATACTTACAAGAAAATGCCAGTAACTCCTGAGCCAGCTACCCAGACCCATCCCACTCCCTCCTGTGTAGAAGACCCAGAGCTGACTTCAAACTACTATGTAGCTGAGGATGGCCTTGAATTTATGATCCCTCTGGCTCCATCCCAGTCATGTGCCACCATTCTTGGCTCCAGTATGTTTCTCTGTTGGACCTAGAAAGTAGCCAGTATAAATGTGAGCCTTTGCAAAGACTTTAAGTATATTTATTCTAGTCTTGCTCAGTGTATAGCAACAATGGCATGGTATGGAACGTCTCTTGTGCTTTAGTAGACTTTAATATTTTATTATTTATTTGAGAGAGAGGCAGATAGAAATAGAGAGAGAATGGGTGCACCAAGGCCTCTAGCCACTGCAAATAAACTCTGGATACATGTGCCACCTTGTGTGTCTGGTTTACTTGGGACCTGGAGAATTGAACCTTGGTCCTTGAACTTTGCAGGCAAGCGCCTTAACTTCTAAGCCATCTCTCCATCCCTTTAGTAGAGTTAAACTTCCTCTCTGAAGTCCCAAATCCAATAATCAGTTCATATTCAATGATTTAAGAAATACAAGTGCTCCTCCTCCTCATGTTTGCAGTGCTGGGGAATGAAATTGGGGCCTTAGGCCTGCCTCAAATATATCCTATGTTCTTGAGTCTGGCTTTGTTCTAGCTACAGTAAATCTCTCTCCTGGATCATTCTAGTGTTTTGTCAGGGTGTACAGCATCTGAACCTTGAGAAGTTTCCTGGTAGAATCAGGAGGTAATCAGAAAACAACCTAAAAACTAATTAGAACCTACGGGTATACTTAGTCGAGTTTTTAAGTGAATATTAGGTGCAGGGACTGTAGATTAGAACTATAATAAAAACATTCGCAAGAAGAGATGTGTCCTTTTTAACTGTTTGTTCTTGCGATGGAAAACTCAGTGCAAAATTTAGATCTTATTATAGAAATGGAAACAAGCTCACGCAAATTAATCTCCATTGCACCCATAAGAAGGAAATTGAAAGAAAGCATTAATGTTGCATGTGGTGTATATACAGTAGCATTTCCTAAGTATCTTCTGGGTTTAAAAGTGGGACTGATACTCAGCGCTTCCTTTGCCTCAGGCTACAGTATCACAGGATTCAATTTTGAATCTGATAATGGAGGCATTTTTGTGGCACAATAGCCCACAGAGGAAATGAAGGGAAAGTAAACAGTCAGATTATTGAAACAGGCAGATGAGATGCCTAGATTAAGATGTTCACTTCTGGGCCTCTTTTCTTTGGTAGACAGAAATTAATTGAGCATCTAATTGTGTCCATTTCTGTAGCACACCCTCTCTTACAACTTCAATTGACCATTTGTTGATGACTTGTTCTTGGTTTTTAATTCAGAAGATAATTTCTATGCTAATTTGAATGGTGTGGACAGAAAGTTGTTGCGGGTTTGGCAAATTTACCGCTTTAATTTAAAAATACGTGCCGCATGTGGTGGTACATACCTTTAATACTAGCACTTGGGAGGCAAAAGTAGGAGGATTGCCGTGAGTTTGAGGCCACCCTGAGACTACACAGTGAATTCCAGGTCAGCCTGGGTCAGAGTGAGACCCTACCTCGAAAAAAAAAAAAAAAAGTATAGCTGGAGAGATGGCTTAATGGTTAAAATGCTTGCCTGCAGAGCCAAAGGACCCAGGTTCGATTCCCCAGAACACACATAAGCCAAATGCACAAGGTGGTGCATGTGCCTGGAGTTCGTTTGCAGGGGCTAAGGCTCTGGCATGTCAATTCTCTCTCTCATAAAAATATATATGTAAACCAGGCATGGTGGTGCACACCTTTAATCCCAGCACTCAGGAGGCAGAGGTAGGAGGATCACTGTGAGTTCGAGGCCGTCCTGAGACTACATAGTGAATTCCAGGTCAGCCTGGGCTAGAGTGAGACCCTACATCAAAAAAAAAAAAAAAAAAAAAAAAAAAAAAAAAAAAAAAGCCAGGAATAGTGGCTCGCCCCTGTAATTTTAGTACATGGGCAGATGAGGCAGGAGGATTGGGAGTTCCAGGCCAGCCTATGCTACAGAAAGAGTCTCTGCTCAAAACAACCAAAACAGGAGGCGGGAGATGGCTGTGGAGATGGCTCAGTGGCTAAAGCACTTGCCACACAAGCATGAAGACTGGAGATCAGATCCCTAGCGTTCATGTAAAGGTGGATAGACACCTAATCTGATCAGGAGCAGAGACGGAAGCCTGGGGCAAGCTGACTATAAAACTCTGGGTTTAAGTGAGAGACCCTAATTCAGTAAATGAAGTGGAGAGGCATCAAAGGAGATGCCTGCTGACAGCTTCTGACCTCTACTCATATGCACAGTACCCAGACACATGTGCATGCATACGCATACGAGTATGCACATACACCTATGCATAAAAAGAACCAAAACAAATGAAAAGAAAATAATGAGATTAAAGTAATAGAAACTTGTCTTTTTTTTGTTTTTGTTTTTTGTTTTTGTTTTTCGAGGTAGGGTCTCACTCTAGCCCAGGCTGACCTGGAATTCACTATGTAGTCTCAGGGTGGCCTCAAACTCATGGCAATCCTCCTACCCCTGCCTCCCAAGTGCTAGGATTAAAGGCATGCTGCCACCACGCCCGGCGAAACTTGTCATTTTTAAAAATTTATTTATTTATTTATTTGGCAGAGAGAGAGAGAGAGAGAGAGAGAGAGAAGGAGAATGGGTGTGTGCCAGGGCCTCCAGCCACTGCAAACAAACTCCAGCTCCCCCTTGTGCATTTGGCTAATGTGGGTCCTGGGTAAATCGAACCTGGGTCCTTTGGCTTTGCAGGCAAATGCCTTAACCGCTAAGCCATCCCTCCAGCCCAAAACTTGTCATTATTAAAAATCTGGGCTGGAGGGATGGCTTAGCAGTTAAGGACGTATGCCTGCGAAGCCTAAGGACCCTGGTTTGAGATACACAATGGTGGTGCACGTGTCTGGAGTTCGTTTGCAGTGGCTAGAGGCCCTTGTGTGCCCATTCTCACTCTCTCTCCCTCTCTCTCTAATAAATAAATAAATAATAAAAATAAATCTTTAAAAATATTTTTTAAAAATTTGTTTGCAGTCAAAGAGAGAGAGAGAGAGAGAGAGAGAGAGAGAATGGGCACACCAGCACCCCTTGCCACTGTAAACAAAGTCCAGAGGCATGTGCCACTTTGTGCATGTGACTTTATATAAGTACAGGGGAATTGAACTTGGGCCATCAGGCTTTGCATGCAAGTGCATTAAACTGCTGAGCCAGCCCTCCAGCCCCAGAAGCTCATTTTAAATATTTAGCACTAAATGTCTTTATTTTATTTGTTTTTCTCAAGATGGGGTGTCCCTCTAGTCCAGGCTGACCTAGATCTCACTTTCTAGTCCATGTTGGCTTCAAACTCACAAGGGTCCTCTTACCTGCCTCCTGAGTGCTGAGATTAAAGGCATGCACCGCCACGTCTGGCTTCTCTTTCCTCCCCCTTAGGTAGGGTTTTTCTTTAGCTCAGGCTGACCTGAAATTCACTATGTAGTCTCAGGCTGGCCTTAAACTCATGGTGATCCTCCTACCTGTGACTCCTGAGTGCTGGGATTAAAGGTGTGCACCACCGCAGCTAATCAATATTTTAACATAGGTTGTAATATGTCCCCTTCCCTGGTCCCCATTTCCCTGAGGGTCCTCTTCAGTAAGATTATTGGTGTTCACTGTGGGGGAATTAGGGTCCTCTGTCTTTGGGGGCAGCTGTGCCTCAGGGTGTTTCTACTCACCTTGTGGCTCTTACAATCTTCTCACCTCCTCTTCCCTAATAATCACGGACCCTTGGCAGGTGTGTTATTAGTTGGCGTTGACTTCTCTGAGCCTGTGTATTTCTGTTAGGATGTGTTTCAGTTCACCACAGCGTTTGTTACTATTATCCTGCATGTGGATGTCGGGCTAGTATTGGGAGGTGTACTCGTGTCACTTCTGCTGCTGCAATTTCCTCTGGACCCTGGTAGAAGTGGTAGAGGTGGCACATCTCATTGTGAGCATTTGGCTGTCTTCTTGTATTGATGGATCTTGGATCTCCCGAATATTCTATGCCATCTGTAAGATAAAACAGATTCTCCCACCAGAGATGAGAGCAGTTTTGATTAAAGACCCTTTTAGCTCTGTCTGGTAACCAAGTGCTTGGGAGAGGCCTGTATTTGTTTTTAATTTTTGTTTATTTCTATTTATTCATTTGAGAGCGACAGACAGAGAGAGAAAGCGGCAAAGAGAGAGAGAGAGAATGGATGCACCAGGGCCTCCAGCCACTGAGAACAAACTCCAGATGCCTGTGCCACCTTGTGCATCTGGCTTACGTGGGTACTGGGGAGTTGAGCCTCAAACCAGGGTCCTTAGGCTTTACAAGCAAGTACTTAACTACTAAGCCATCTCTCCAGCCCCAAGGCCTGTATTTTGGTAGGGGAAGAGAATCACATAGATCACCCTGGCCAACTGCTTGCTGTGGAGTTAACCCAGATCTGACCCTGGGATTGACAAGCCAGAGCCCATGGTTTAAGGATTAAGGTTTCTTCACCTTCTACTGGGCATTCTGGCCTGGTCTGTCCACCTCCCTTACTTGGGGTGTTTGTTGCAGTCAGCTTCACGTTGCTGGTAGAAAGCACCCAACCAAGAGCAGCTTGTGGGGGGAAAGGGTTTATTTTGGCTTACAGACTCAAGGGAAAGCTCCATGATGGCAGGAGAAAGTGTGGCATGAGCAGAGGGTGGACATCACCTCCTGGCCAACATCAGGTGGACAACAGCAGCAGGAGAATGTGCCAAACACTGGCAAGAGGAAGTTGGCTATAATACCCATAAGCACGCCCCCAGCAATACACAGACTCTAGGAGGTTCCAATTCCCAAATTGCCACCATCTGGGGAACTGTCATTCAGAACACATACATCTATGGGGGCCACCTGAATCAAACCACCACAGGGTTCTATCTCATATACTGGTTTCCAGGAGGAAGGTTTCCGTTGTGTTGACTGCTTCAGTTTTTAGTTTTGTGTAGTTCCATGTACGGGTTCCCTGAGGCCTTCCCTCCCAGCACAATGTTGTTTCCCTCTCCTGGTTTTTCTGGCAAGGCCCCTCCCTCCCTGGCTCCTCCTTTTTCCTGGTCTCATTCTAGTTACAAACCCATAGTCCCAATGCTTACTTCCTTTTACCTTCCTCTTCCACTGGTCCAAGTTTAGGAGCCACATATGACAGAAAACATTTGTCATTTGTCTGTCTTTTTTTTTTTTTTTTTTTTTTTCCCCTAATGTGAGACAGCTAGAGAGAGAGGGACAGAATTGGTGCTCCAGGGCCTCCAGCCATTGTAATCAAACTCCTGACACATGCACCCCCTAGTGTGCATGTGTGACCTTGTCCACTTGCATCACCTTGTGTTTGTCTTATGTGGGACCTGGAGAGTTGAACATGGGTCCTTAGGCTTTGCAGGGAAGTGCCTTAACTGCTGAGCCATCTCTCCAGCCCTGTTTGTCTTTCTTAGTCTGTGTTACCTTGCTTAGGATGATATTTTATTATTATTATTATCATTATTTTATTTTATTTTTGGTTTTTCAAGGTAGGGTTTCACACTAGCCCAGGCTGACCTGGAACTCACTCTGTAGTCTCAGGATGGCCTTGAACTCTCAGTGATCCTCCTACCTCTATCTCCCAAGTGCTGGGATTAAAGATATACGCCACCATACCTGACCTTCTTTTTTTAATTATTAAATTATTATATTTATTGAGGGAAGTATAGAGCCAAGGAAAGGCACCCACATGGCTAGAGATCCCATGTGGGGGCCTACAAAAAAGAAAAGATAAAAGAAAGTTCAAGGAGCTTCTCCCATGTGGGTGCTGGAGGGGATAAAGAACCCATGAGGAGAGTAAGGGCTAGGGGTCCTCCTGGCTGGGCCTGGGCTAGGGCCTAGGCTGTGGCCTCCCTGCTGGGCCTGGGCCTGAGCCTGGGCAGACCCAGCCCAGGCCCAGTGGAGGGAAAAACTCACTGATAGCTAGAAGTTCCCAGGTGATCAGAGCAAGATGATATTTTTTTTCTAAGACCATCTATTTTCCTGCAAATTTCATTATTTCATTGTTCCTTACTGCTGAGTAAAATTTCATTGTGTAAATGTACTGTCTTCATTATGTATTCATCAGTCAGTGGGCATCTGGGTTGGTTCCAGTTCCTAGCTGTTGTGAATAGAACAGTGTTAAACACAGTTGAGCAACTGTTTCTGAAGAGTGGAGTGTTTGGGGAGACATCGAGGAGTGGAATGGCTGGGTCAGATGGTAAATCAATTTTCATCTTTTTCAGGAGTCTCCATACTGATTTCCATAGTGGTTGTACAAGTTTGCACTCCCACCAACAGTGAATAGGGTTCCTCTTTTCCCACAACCTTACAAACATTTAGTGTCATTTGATTTTTTTTTTTTTCTAGGTATGGTCTCGCTCTAGCCCAGGCTGACCTAGAATTCACTGTGTAGTCTCAGGGTAGCCTTGAACTCACGGCGATCCTCTTACCTCTGCCTCCCTAGTTCTGGGATTAAAAATGTGTGCCACCTTGCCCAGCTCTTCCAGACATCTTAATTCTAGGAAAGGGGAACTCCTTCCTATGAAGGGACTCAGGTTGTTTATGGAAAAACAGATTAAGGAACCCCTTTATGGAATTGATGAGGAGAAGTCAGATCCTTTTCTGACCTCTAGCAGAGTGAAGACCAAAAGGGCAGGCTACAGGATAGTTCCTGCTGGTACTTTGGTGGGGAAAGTCACCCTAAATTACCTCAGATGCTGGGGAATTGAACCAGCTACAGTCTTTATAAGAAAGTGCCTTTAACTACTGAGCCATCTCCCCAGTTCCCTCCCCTTTTAAACATTTCTTCAAAGATCTTTGTTTCTGTTTCTCCAATAATTTTTCTGGCTTTCCCAGATTGTCCTCATTTTTTTTAACTTAAAAAACATTTATTTAAGTTGGGTGTGGTGGTGCACGCCTCTAATCCTAGCACTCAGTGGACAGAGTTAGGAGGATGGCTGTGAGTTTGAGGCCACCCTGAGACTACATAGTGAATTCCAGGTCAGCCTGGGCTAGAGTGAGACCCTTCCTTGAAAAACAAAAACAAACAACAAAAAAAGAGTAAAAATAATTTACTTATTTATTAGAGAGAGATAGAGAGAATGGCTGCTCCAGGGCCTCTAGCCACTGCAAACAAACTCCAGGTGCGTGTGCCACTATGTGCATCTGGCTTATGTGGGTTCTGAGGAGTCAAGCCTGGGTCCTTAGGCTTCACAGGCAAGCGCCTTAACCACCAAGCCATCTCTCCAGCCCTGTGCTCATTGTTGTTTAGGCAATTGAGCGGAGCCCAGTGTGGCAAGGGTAGCATGGAACAGCAGAAGCTGAGCATTTCTGCCTGCTTATCTCAGCATCCCAGTTGTAGAGAACATCTGCATCCATTCACGTTACATTAGGAAAAAGGAGCTTCTGCCAGAGAGAAGGCTGGGGAGGCCTGGAGATAACCAAACAGAGCAACTCACAGTTGTAACTCCCCTGCCAGTGTTCCTCATATTGCCATAGCACCTCACTGTTTGCAGAGTCCCATGTGATGCCTATGGCACCATGACTAGGAAGAGCATGGAGACCATTAGCACTGGGACAAAGCAGTGTCTAATACAGTCTCTCTGAAGATATTATTATGTTTTATTATTTGAGAGAGAGACAGAGAGAGACATAGAGGCAGATAGAGAATGGGCCCACCAGGGCCCCTAGCCACTGCAAAAGAACTCCAGATGCATGCACTACCTTGTACATCTGGCTTATGTGGCTTCCAGGGAATTGAACCTGGGTCCTTTGGCTTTGCAGGCAAGTGCCTTAACCACTAAGCCATTTCTCCAGCCCCTTTATTTTTATTTTTGTTGGGTGGGGGGGTGGTAGGAGCATATCAGGGCCTTCTGCCACTGCAGATGAATTCTGTAATACATGTGTCACTTTGTGCATCTGGCCATGCATAGGTACTGGAGAACTGAACTGCTGAACCATCTCTCCAGCCCCTGAAAATACAATTAACTTTCATAACTGTTAGATTTCATTCCAGTTGTGTTCTCAAAGACCTCGAAATACATATGGGCTGGATCAGCTTTATTTACAGCAAGCCTGTGATTTCAGCAATTAAATGGCATAACCTCCTAGGAGACATACTACTCTTAATGCTTTCTGAAGGAGGTCTAGACAGTTAGTGCTTCAAAATGGTCACTAAAAGCTGGGCGTGGTGGTTCATGCCTGTGGGAGGCAGAGGTAGGCGGGTCACCAAGAGTTCGAGGCCACCCTGAGATTACATAGTTAATTCCAGGTCAGCCTGGGTGAGAGTGAGACCCTACCTCGAAACCCAAAAACAAACAAACAAACAAAAAAATGGTGAATAAAGTGTGAGATAGTAGGCTGGGGAAATTGTAAGACACCATTTTTAGTTATTCCATTAGTTCAACTAAGAAAGACTGATAACCATATTTGTTTTTTGGCTAATTTGGCACACCGATTATATATAGATGTGTATATATATTCCTTCCTTCCTTCCTTCCTTCCTTCCTTCCTTCCTTCCTTCCTTCCTTCCTTCCTTCTTTCCTTCCTTCTGGTTCCTTCCTTCCCTTTTCCCTCCCTCCCTTCCTTCTTCTCTCCCTCTCTCTCTCTCTCTCTCTCTTCCTTTCTTTCTTTCTTCCTTCCTTCCTTCCTTCCCTCCTTCCTTCTTCCCTTCCTACCTCCCTCCCTTCCTTTTCTTTCCTCCCTCCCTTCCTTCCTTCCTCCCTCCCTTCTTTTTGAGGAAGTGATACAGGGGTTTCTCTGTCTAAGCACGAGTAATATGCCAGTGTACCAATATGACATGAGAATTTTGAGGTGTCCCCAGTTTCTTGTCTTATGAATTCAATTGACATCCACAGACAAGAGGATAAAGTTTAGAAAGAAATTTACTACTATATGCTGGGTGTGGTGGTGCATGCCTTTAATCCCAGCACACAGGAGGCAGAGGTAGGGGGATCGCCAGGAGTTTGAGGCCAGTCTGAGCTAGAGTGAGACCCCACGTTGAAAAAAAAATTTAGAAGACTATATTATAGCTTAGAGCTTAAGGAGGGAGAGCTTTAAGAGAAGAGGAACATAAGGGAAGGAAGGAAGACACAGCTCTTGCCCAGGAAGGCAAGACAGGCGCTGAGAAGCTCACCTTGAGGCTTAGGTAGTGTTTTTTTTTTTTTTCATCATGCATGGCCAGATTTTCTAAATTTTGTGAAAAGTTTCTCTCTAATACACTAGATGGCACTATAGGTGAGGAAAATCAAATTACAAAGTTTTTTTTTTTTTTTTTCAAATGGAAGCCTTTTATGGCAAATGCTAATTCTGACAAATTCAGAAAGGTCCAGTTTTCCTCAAGAGTAGTTTTGTCATCATCTTCGGAAAGATGAGTGAAAGCAGACATGTCAGATATCTTTTTAAAAGTATTTTCTCAGCCGGGTGTGGTGGTGCACACCTTTAATCCCAGCACATGGAGGCAGAGGTAGGATTACTGTGAGCTGGACTGCTCAAAAAGCCAAAAAAAAAGAAGACTTAATTTTTTAGAGAAGTTTCATGTTCATTGCAAAGCTGGGCAGCAAGTAGAGTTCTCATATATCTCCTGTCACCCCGTGCTTCATACACTCTCTACTCCTCCGTCAGCAGCCGACACTATAGTGATTCCCTAATTAAAGTGATGCAGATAGCTGGGCATTCTGGGGCACACCTGTAATCTCAGCCTTGGGAAGGCTGAGGCAGGAGGATTGAAAGTTCAAGGCCTGATTGGGGTAAATAATAGCAAATAGCAGTATCACAGCAAATTCAAGGTCAAGCTGACCTATGTGGTAACCCCTGTCAACAAAACAAACAAGGGCTGGACTGAAGGTTCAGCAGTTAAAGGCACTTGCTTGCAAAGCCTGACAGCCTAGGTTCGATTTCCCAGTATCCACGTAGCCAGATGCACAAGTGGTGCACAAAATTGGAGTTTTTTTGCAGTGGTAGAAGGCCCTGATGTGCCGATTCATTCATTCATTCATCCTGTCTGTGTGTTTCTCTCTCAAATAAATAAATAAACATATTTTAAAATAAATTTTGTTTATTTATGAGAGAGAGAGAGAGAGAGAGAGAGGAAGAGGGGGAGGGAATGGGTGCATTAGGGCCTGTACCTACTGCAAACGAACTCCAGATGCCTGTGCCACCATGTGCATCTGGCTTATGTGGGTTCTGGGGACTTGAACCTGGGTCCTTAGGCTTTGCAGGCAAACTTCTTAACAACTAAGCCCAATTAATATATGTATATATTTATATGTATATATATATATGACATACTTTTTTTTTTTTTTTTTGGTTTTTCAAGATAGGATCTTGCTCTAGCCCAGGCTGACCTGGAATTCACTGTGTATTCAGGGTGGCCTTGAACACATGATGATCCTCCTACCTTTGCCTCTTGAATGCTTGGATTAAAGGTGTGTTCCACCATGCTCAGCTCCAATAAAAATATTTTATTTTTATTTATTTGTTTGAGAGAGAGAAAGAAATATTTTTACTTATTTATTTATTTGACAGAGAAAAAGGGGGTGGGAAAGAGAGAATGGGTGCGCCAGGGCCTCCAGCCACTGCAAACAAACTCCAGACACGTGCACCCCCTTGTGCATCTGGCTAACGTGGGTCCTGGGGAATCGAACTTGGGTCCTTTGGCTTTTCAGGCAAACACCTTAACTGCTAAGCCATCCCTCCAGTCCCAAGAGAGAAATATATTTTTTAAATCTAAGAGAGAGAAATATTTTTAAAAATCCAAAAAATATGGGCTGGAAAGATTGCTCAGTGGTTAAGACACTGTCTGGAAAGCCTAACTACCCAGGTTTGATTCCCCAGGACCCACATAAAGCCAGATACATGTGTCTGGAGTTCATTTACAGAGGCTGGAGGTCCTGGCATGCCCATTGTTTCTGTCTGTCTCATCTCTGTCTCTCTCTGCTTGCAAATGAATGAATAAAGATAAAAAAAAAATCCAAAATACAACAGATCATGAATTTCTTATGACACATCATTATTTCCCAAAGTCCATTGTACATTATGGTTACTCTATTTTGTTGTTTTTTGAGGTAGGGTCTCACTTTAGCTCAGGCTGACCTGGAATTCACTATGTTGTTTCAGGGTGGCCTTGAACTCATGGCAGTCCACCTATCTCTGCCTCCAGAGTGCTGGGATTAAAGATGTGTGCTACCACGCCTGGCATACATTATGGTTACTCTTGTATTTTCTGTGGGCTTGGCAAATGTTTATGGCATCATACAGAATCATTTCACTGTCCTGAAAGTGTTGCTGTTGGTCATCCCCCGCGCCCATCAGCCCCTGGCAGTCACGGAGCCATTCACTATGTCCACAGTATCCTCTGCCCCGGGGTACCATGTAGCTGTAATCACAGTATGTGTCCCTCTCCTATTGGCTTCTCTCACTTAGTAATGTGTACCTGATCTTCCTGTGTGCTTTGTCATGGCTGGATAGCTCATTTCTTTTAGCACTGAATAATCTTCCATTGTCTGAATATACCACCCTTTCTTTATCTGTTCACCTGCTCAATCACATCTTGGTTGTTCTCAAATTTTGGCAGCTATGGCCGGGCGTGGTGGCACACGCCTTTAAGGAGGATCGCCATGAGTTTGAGGCCACACTGAGACTATAGAGTAAATTCCAGGTTGGCCTGGGCTAGAGTGAAACCCTACCTAGAAAAACAAACAAACAAACAAAAAAATTTTTTTTGTTGTTGGCAGCTATGGATAGAACTGTCATAAACATCCTCATTCAAGTTGTTTTGTTGACAGAAGTTTTCAGTTCATTTTGGTAAATGCCAGGGAGTGCAACTGCTGGATCTTATGCTGGAGAGGATTAGGTGGAGGGCCAGAGGTGTGTGTGAATAAGTAGTGTGTATAAGTAGCCCTGATCAAGATGGTTATCTCAGTCCCAGTTTCTCCAACAAGATGGTGTGGACTTGACAGCACTGCGTGAAATCCCTGCGGGAGACAAGTTCCCTTTCTGGCTGACACTTTTCCTTTTCCTTCTTCCTGACTAGTCTACTTACATAGTGAATTTCAGGCCAACCTAGGATGCAGTGTGAGACCCTGTCTCAAAAGTAAATAAATAAGAGCCGGGCATGGTGGCGCACGCCTTTAACCCCAGCACTCAGGAGGCAGAGGTAGGTGGATCGCTGTGAGTTTGAGGCCACCCTAAGATTACATAGTGAATTCCAGGTCAGCCTGGGCTAGAGTGAGACTCTGCCTTGAGAAACCAAAAATAAATAAATAAATAAATAGGGGATATGGTGAAGGGTGTATTTGTGAAGGGGAAGGTGGGGGAGGGGAAGGAATTATGGTTTATTTTCTATAATTATGGAAGTGGTCAATTAACAAAAGTGAAAACAGTACAGAAGAAGCATAGCTGGAGAGATGGCTTAGTGGTTAAGGTGCTTGCCTGCAAAGCCAAAGGATCCCTGTTTGATTCTCCAAGACCCACATAAACCAGACGCTCAAGGTGGTGCATGCATCTGGAGTTCATTTGCAGTGGCTGGAGGCCCTGGCATGCTCATTCTCTGTCTCTCTGAAATAAACAAATAAATAAAAATTTAAAAAAGAATAAGCAAATATCTGTGTGGCCTGATGGAGCCAATGACCACAGAAATTACATAACGGGTCCAAAAAGCAGGATCTGGGAACTGAAATTAAAAAAAGCCTTTCTGTCCAAAAAGTCCAAAAGCTTGGGTTAGAGTGAGACCCTACTTCG
The DNA here is from genome assembly GCA_036346955.1 of Dipus sagitta. NCBI lineage: Eukaryota > Metazoa > Chordata > Mammalia > Rodentia > Dipodidae > Dipus > Dipus sagitta. Next base: position 36,839,267 of record CM070771.1, read on the forward strand.
AACAACAACAGCAACAAAAACAAAAATAGACAAAAAAAAAAAAAAAAGATAGCCGGGCGTGGTGGCGCACGCCTTTAATCCCAGCACTCGGGAGGCAGAGGTAAGAGGATCGCCATGAGTTCAAGGCCACCCTGAGACTACATAGTGAATTCCAGGTCAGCCTGGACTAGAGTGAGACCTTACCTCGAAAAACTAAATAAAAAAAAAAAAAAAAAAAAAAAAAAAAAAAAAAAAAAAAGAAAGAGAGAGAGAGAGAGAGAGAGAGAGAGAGAGAGAGAGATGCTAAATATTTTCTGGGAAATGTTGTTTAGCCTTCAGTTCCCTTCATATATTTTAAGTTTGGCTTAAAGATTTTTGTGATCTGCAACCTATTCAATGTATAAGTAACTAAGGAGTTGTAGTTGAGTCTTAGCCAATCACAAGTGTTAAACTGTTCAGGCCATGTTCAAGCAAGGCACTTGCAAGCTGCAACCAACAGGGATGTCTTTGAACCTGTTTTACTTTCTTTCCCCTGACCCTTCTCATTTTGTGCTGTTGGCATTGAACACGGCTCACTTCCATTTTCTGTTTATTTTCTCTACTCATAAGTGGTCAATTGGTCATCTGTTGATCAATTCTAGAATAACAAAGCCAATTAAGATCAGCAGGACTGTGGGAGGCTGCAGAGAGGGTTCAGTAGAGAAAGTCCTGAGCACTCAAGCTGGAGTTCCTATTTTTTTTTTTGGTTTTTCGAGGTAGGGCCTCTAGCCCAGGCTGACCTGGAATTCACTATGTAGTCTTAGGGTGGTCTCGAACTCATGGCGATCCTCTTACCTCTGCCTCTTGGTTATATACTTATGGAAGCTGTCAATAAAATATTCAGAAAAAGCCAGGCATGATGGTGCATACCTTTAATCCCAGTACTCTGGAGGTAGAGGTAGGAGGATTGCTATGAATGTGAGGCCAGTCTGGGACTATGGAGTGAATTCTAGGTCAGCCTGGATTAGAGCAAGACCCTACCTTAACCTCCGTCCCCCCGAAAAAAAAGTTTAAAAACTCCACTAAGCCATGTGTAGTGGTGCACACCTTTAATCCCAACCACCCTGAGACTACATAATAAATTCCTGGTCAGCCTGTGCTAGAGTGCGTCCCTACCTCAAAAAGAGGGGGTTGAGCAGGGCATGGTGGCACACGCCTTTAATCCCAGCACTCAGGAGGCAGAGGTAGGAGGATCACTGTGAGTTTGAGACCACCCTGAGATGACATAGTGAATTCCAGGTCAGCCTGAGCTAGAGTGAGACCCTTCTGTGAAAAACAAAACAAACAAAACAAAACAAAAAGAGGGAGTGGTCTGGAGAGATGACTTAGCGGTTAAGGTATTTGCCTGCAATGCCTAATGATCTGGGTTTGACTCTCCAGTACCCACATAAAGCCAAATGCACAAAAGTGGTGCATGCATCTGGGGTTCATTTGCAATGACTAGAGGCCCTTGTGGCACCCATTCTCTCCCCTCCTTCCCCCTTGCAAGTAAATAAACAAATTTTTAAAAACTGCCTGATTCTCATCTACTTTGACAGGAAGTGAATAATTCCTGTGATGGTTAATCTCGGTTGCTAACATGACAGGATTTAGAATCACTATGGAAACAAATCTCTCTCAGTAAGTGTGTGAGGGATTTCTAGATTAGGTAATTGAGGTGGGAAGACCCATACCAACTGTGGGTGGTGTCCATGCTATGGGCTGAGGTCCTGGATAAATAAAAAGGAGAAAATGAAAGAAAAAAAAGACAAAAAAAAAAAAAAAAGGAGAAAATGATCTGAGCACCAGCATTCATTACACTCTGCTTCCCGACTGCAGATCCAGTGTGACCAGCTGCCTCTCACTCCTGCTACCATGCCTTCCCCAATATGATGGATCCCTTCTTTTATTTGTTGTTTGGGTTTTCTTTCTGTCTTTTTATTTTTTTGCTTTTTCGAGGTAGGGTGTCACTCTAGCCCAGGCTGACCTGGAATTCACTATGAAGTCTCAGGGTGGCCTCGAACTCATGGCAATCCTCCTACCTTTGCCTCCTGAGTGCTGGGATTAAAGGTGTGCACCACCATGCCCAGCTCTTTCTTTCTTTTAAAAAATAGTATTTTTTATTTATTTCAGAGGAAGAAGGAGAGAGAGAGAGAGAGAGAATGGGTGTGCCAGGGCCTCCAGCCACTGTAAACGAACTCCAGATGCATGTGTCCCCTTGTGCATCTGGCTTATATGGGTCCTGGAGAGTTGAACCAGGATCCTTGGGCTTTGCAGGCAAAGGCCTTAACCACTAAGCAATCTCTCCAGCCCAGGTTTTCTTTCTTTCTTTTTTTTAAATAAATAATTAATTAATTTGAGAAAGAGAGAGAGAGAGAGAGGCAGATATAGAGAAAGAGAATGGGTGTGCCAGGGCCTTTAGCCACTGTAAACGAACTCCAGACGCCTGTGCCTCCTTGTGCATCTGGTTTACGTGGGTCCTGGAGAATTGAACCAGGGTCCTTAGGCTTTGCAGGCAAATGCCTTAACCACTAAGCCATTTCCCCAGCCCTGGGTTTTCTTGAGGTCACTCCTGGTGATCCTCCTACCTCATCCTCATTTGTACTGGGACTAAAGAGACGTACCACCACACCTGACTAAATTGCCTGTTTTAAAAAATTGTTTTTGATCCAATGGGAATATGACCAATATGCAATACAGTAAAGTTAACACTTAATAAAGAAAATGTTTGTTTTGGTTTTGTATGTGTGTGTATGTGTATGTGCCTAGGTGGCATTCCAGCTCTTATTGCTGTGCATTTGGCAGACAGAGTGGAACTGGGTGTACTACTTTAAAAAAAAAAGCTATTTTCATTTCTTTGTTTGAGAGAGGGGAGGAGAGAGAGAATGGATATACCAGGGACTCCTCCACTGCAAGTGAACTCCAAACACAAGCACCTCTTTGTGCATCTGGCTTTATGTGAGTACTGAGGACTTGAACTTGGGCCAGCAGGCTTTGCAAGCAAGTGTCATCTCCCCTTCCTCCCTTCAACTGCTTTTGTCAGGTATTCGTCATAGCAACAAAGAAAAGTAACATAATGCCTAACAGTCACGCATAATACAATTGACATTCAGAAGCATGGAACTGAATATCAGAAGAAATAGCTAAAATAATTAAAATCCCTTTAGCCCTAGGGAGTGAATTTGAAGGGGTGAGGTAAAGTATATGGGCAGAAGACTTATTATTTTTTTTGTAGTTTTTTGAGGTAGGCTCTCATTCTAGCCCAGGCTGGCCTGGAATTCACTATGTAGTCTCAGAGTGGCCTTGAACTCATGATGATCCTCCTACTTTTGCCTCCTGAGTGCTGGGATTAAAGGTATGTGCCACCATGCACAGCCAGAAGACTTTCTAAGAAAAGTATTTTTATTTACTTATTTTAGAGACAGAGCAAGAGAGGCAGATAGAGAAAGAAAGAGAATGGGTGCACCAGGGCTGCTAGCCATTGCAAATAAACTCCAAATGCATGTGCCACCTCATGCATCTGGCTTACATGAGTACTGGGGAACCGAACCTGGGTCCTGGTTGCTTCACAGGCAAGTGCCTTAACTAAGTCTTCTCTCCAGCCTGGCAAAAGACTTTTTTATTTTTTCAAATTTTTATTAAAAACTTCCATAATTATAAAAAATATCCCATGGTAATATCCTCCCTCCCCCCATTTTCCCCTTTGAAACTCCATTCTCCATCATATCCCCTCCCCATCTCAATCAGTCTCTCTTTTAATTTTCATGTCATGATCTTTTCCTCCTCTTATGATGGTCTTGTGTAGGTAGTGTCAGGCACTGTGAGGTCATGGATATCCAAAAGACTTTTTAAAAAGTGTTCTAACAAACTGGGCATGGTGGCGCACACCTTTAATCCCAGCACTCGGGAGGCAGAGATAGGAGGATAACCGTGAGTTCGAGGCCACCCTGAGATTACATAGTGAATTCCATGTCAGCCTGGGCTAGAGTGAAACCCTACCTAAAAAAAAGAAAAGTGTTCTAGTATATTATATTTTCAGCTTTAAGAGAAAGAAAAGAATTTTAATATTTTTTAATGAGAGTGAGAGAGGTAAAGAGAGAGAGAGAGAGAGAATTGGTGCACCAGGGCCTCCAGCCACTGCAATTGAACTCCAGATGCATGCACCATCTTGTGTGCATGTGCAACCTTGTGCACTTGTGTTACCTTGTGTGTCTGGCTTATGTGGATCCAGGAGAGTCAAACATGGGTCCTTAGGCTTCACAGACAAGCACCTTAACCACTGTAGCAGACAGCTTCAGGTTGCTGAGATGAACTTCCAAATCAGGCACAGTTATGGAGGAAGGGATTTATTGAAGATAGAGGGGAAGTTCCATAATGGCAGAAGAAGCTGGGCCCCCTTTCCCAGGCCCACACCAAGAGAGCAAAAAAAGCCACAAGCCACCACAAGCAAGCAAGCACACTTCGAGAACTCCAGGCAGAATCAGGCACTTTGTGTGTTTTAGACTGGAATTCCAAATCCACCCCCACACCTTAGGGCTGGACCCTAAGATCCACCCAGTGACACCTCCTCCAGCCAGGTGGCTGCAGATCTAAATTACAGACTTTAATAAAATCCTGAATATATGGGGGGCCATTCATTCAAACTACCACATTCTGCCACTGGCTCCCAATAGATTTATAACCATCTCACACTGTATATTGTCAAATTCAAAGGTCCCCAGTCTTTACCAACTTCAGATAGTTCCAAAGTCTCATCTGAGATTTAAGATTGTCTCTTAGCTGTGAGTTCTATAAAATTAAACAAGCTATATGCTTTCAACATATAAAGGCACAAGCTAAACATTTTTCAACTGTTATAAGGCATAGCAAGGAGAGACTAGAACAACGCAAACTCAGTAACCATCAAGCAAACATCAAACATTTGCAGCTCAAGTCTGATAGCATAACCAGTGACCAGTGAGAAGTCTCTGGATTTTCCAATTCTGGCCCTCTAGCTGGGCTGAATAGCCAGGGAAAACTTCCATCCCAGACCAATAGCCTCCATGGTAGCCCTTGCACAGTCCTGGTATATCCAAAACATCTTCGGGTCCCCATGCAGACCATGGTCCATCTTCCAGTGGCTTTGCCAACTTATCAGAGTCATCACATCCTGCTTCATGCCAAGTCTCAGCAGTGGCTCCTGGGACTGTGTGCACTTCCCAACCACTCCATGCATTTTTCGTGTTTCCAAAACCAATACCAGGTGTGCAGGACACAGCCATATTCTTAATCCAGGGACGAAATAAGTCTTAACCTTGAAGAGCAGGTTCCTTTTCCAGTCAACTCTTTCCACAAGAATTTGTATTTTTTTTTGCGAGGCAGGGTCTCACTCTAGCCCAGGCTGACCTGGAATTCACTGTGTAGTCTCAGGGTGGCCTCGAACTCACGGTGATCCTCCTACCTCTGCCTCCCGAGTGCTGGGATTAAAGGCATGCGCCAACATGCCTGCAAGAATTTGTATTTTTTAAAAATGTTTTATGTATTTATTTGAGAGAGAGAAAGAGAGAGAGAGAGAGAGAGAGAGAGAGAGAGAGAGAGAGAGAGAGAGATGGGCACGCCACGGCCTCCAGCCACTGCAGACAAACTCCAGATGCATGCGCCCCCTTGTGCATCTGGCTTACATGGGTCCTGGAGAGTTGAACCCATATCCTTTGGCTTTGCAGGCAAACACCTCAACTGCTAAACCATCTCTCCAGCCAAGAATTTGTATTTTTATTATAGTCTTTCCTCAGGCATCCTCTCTATTGTTTTTTTTTTTTTGTTTGTTTGTTTTGTTTTGTTTTGAGGGAGGATCTCACTGTAGCCCAGGCTGACCTGGAATTCACTCTGTAGTCCCAGGCTGGTCTCAGACTCACAGTGATCCTCCAGCCTCTGCCTCCTGAGTGCTGGGATGAAAGTTGTGTGCCACCATACCCAGCCAGAAAAAAACAAAGCAGTTCCTGGGCATGGTGGTGCATGCCTTTCATCCCAGCACTCGGGAGGCAGAGGTAGGAGGATCGCCGTGAGTTCGAGGCCACCCTGAGACACCATAGTGAATTCCTGTTCAGCCTGGGCCAGAGTGAGACCCTACCTCGAAAAACCAAAAAAAAGAAAAGAAAAGAAAAGAAAAACCAAACCAGACAAATGTCAAGAGAATTCTTTTCAATTAAGGAAAATACTATTGGATGTAAGTATTTAGTGAACACGCTTCAGGAGAATTCAAGCACCATGTTACCAAGTATAGTGCAGGAACATTGCAAATAAAGGTATGAACACATCCAGTTTGAATAGGGACCTTTTCCACAAGGAATTTCCCTCGTCTGGCCTGCCATTCTCTGGCTAGTCTGCGTGCTGGCTGTGCAGTCACCTCTCAGTGACTCACTGGAGCTGCCTCTGGCTTTGCACAGGGACTTAGCAGGACTCTGACTAAATTACCTAGAGTAAGCAGGTAAGTACGTAGTGTTACAACTGATTTTAGGATAACTTGTTTATTTTATAATCATGTTCCTTAAACCTGGTCCAAATAGCAAGTGTGTATTTGTCATGGTCATTATAAGGGCTGGTTAACGTGATAGTAAGACATTCAGCCAGTATTGTCCTTGAAGTTTGTTATAGAGAAGGCAGCTTGAAGAACTAGACAATGGAAACAACTATACACATCCCGAGACCACGAATTTGTCCCGCCTTTTAAGCCACGCTGTTGCATTTAGACAGGTCACATTTACCTTCAAGAGTTTATGGCTCTAAAGCAAGGCTGCGTTTTGTTGTCCTGTCTGAAGTTTCCTCTTTTTGTTCGCAGTACGAGATGAGGACAGAAGCGCGGCGGAAAAACCTTCTCATTCTGATGATTCATTATTTAACGCAAGAAGGGTATGTGACACCACAAATACTTACGATGACTCCCTTTCTTCTCTGCCCTTCGTTTTTCCAGACACACACCTTCAAAAAGTGACTTAGCTGGTGGTGGAAGCTCATGCCTTTAACCCTGGTATTTGGGAGGCTGAGGTAGGAGGATCACCATGAGTTTGAGGCTACCCTGAGAATACATAGTGAATTCTAGAGTGAGACCCTATGTCAAAACAAAACATTACAAAATTACTAGACTTTATTTTTAGAGAAGTTTCATACTGATAGAAAAATGAGCAAAAAATATAGTGAATCTTGGGCTGGAGAGGTGGCTTAGTGGTTAAGTGCTTGCCTGTGAAGCCTAAGGACCCCGGTCCGAGGCTCGATTCCCCAGGACCCACGTTAGCCAGATGCACAAGGGGGCGCACGCATGTGGAGTTCGTTTGCAGTGGCTGGAAGCCCTGGCGTGCCCATTCTTCCTCTCTCTATCTGCCTCTTTCTCTCTCCGTATGTCACTCTCAAATAAATAAATAAAAAATAAAAATAACAAAAAAAAATATAGTGAATCTCCATATACTCCTGTTTCCCACCATTTTTTTTCTACTATCATTATTATTATTATTCCTATAATTTGCAGTGCTGGTAATGGAACCTAGGGCCTAGCATGTGTCAGGCAAGCATTGTACAACTGAGCTACAACCCAGGCCTTCCTCTGCTTTTAATAGCTCCCATTGATGTGGCACATTTCTTACAAGTGATGAGCCAATATTAACACAATGTTATTACCAAAGTCTATAGTTTATATTTGGGTTTACAAATGCATAGTGACATACAACCACCATGACAACATTATACACAGTTCACTGCCCTAAATATCCTTTGCGCCTCACCTACCCATCTACCCTGTCTCTTCCCACCCCGAAACCTAAATACACACTTTAATAGTGTGCTTGCCTCAGATGCAAGAAGTCCTAGGTTTAAAAAAATATATATATTTTATTTATTTATTTGAGATAGAGAGAGAGAAAATGAGCACACCACTGCAAATGAATTTCAGATGCATGTGCCACAATGTGCATCTGGCTTATGTGGGTACTGGGGAATTGAACCTGGGTCCTTTGGCTATGCAGGCAAATGCCTTAACCACTAAGCCATCTCTCAGCCTAGGTTTTTTAAAAATAATATTTTACTTTAAAAAAATATATTTTTAAAATTTATTTGAGAGGGGAGAGAGAGAGAGAGAATGGGCGTGTCAGGGCCTCCAGTCACTGCAAGGAAATGCCAGATGCATGTGCTGCCACATGCATCTGGTTTACGTGGGTTCTGGGGAATCAAACCTGGGTTCTTTGGCTTTGTAGGTGAGCACCTTAACCACTAAGCCATCTCTCCAGCCCAACTATTAAGTTTGATACTCCTAAGTACATAATTTGATTGCCTAATTTATCTATGTATCTTTCATATTATGCACAAAAGTAACGTAACTCAACAATTTTCCTTTCTATAAAATTTAGGATGTTTGGTTGAGGATTACCTCAGGCAAATCAAAATGTGTGCTTCACAGTGTTTTGTTTTGCTTTAATCTTTTGTTGTTGTTTTGTTTTTTGAGGTAGAGTCTCACTCCAGCTCAGGTTGACGTGGAATTCACTATGTAGTCTCAGACTGGCCTCAAACTCATGGTGATCTTCCTACCTCTGCCTCCCGAGTGCTGCGATTAAAGGCGTGTGCCACCATACTCAGGCTAAAAAATTTTTTTTACATTGACAACTTCCATAATTGTAGACAATAACTCATGGTAATTACCTCCCTCTCCCCACTTTCCTCTTTGTAATTCCACTCTCCATCATATCCCTTCCCCCTCTCAATCAGTCTCTTTTTTTTTTTTTTGATGTCATCATCTCTTTTTCCTATTATGATGATCTTGTGTAGGTAGTATCAGGCACTGTGAAGTCATGGATATCCAGGCCATTTTGTGTCTGGAGGAGCACGTTGTAAGGAGTCCTACCCTTCCTTTGGTTCTTGCATTCTTTCTGCCACCTCTTCTGCAATGCACCCTGAGCCTTGGACCATGTGATAGAGATATTTCAGTGCTGAACACTCCCTTTGTAACTTCTTTTCAGCACCATGGTGACTTTGAGTCATCCCAGAGGTCACTGCCATCTGAAAAGAGAAGCTTTTCTAACCAAAAGTGAGAGTAGCATTAATGTATGGGTATGAACATTAAAAGAAGTGCTTACTGGGGAGTTTAGTGAGCACAGTATATACTTTTAGCCAGACAGCAGCAGACCGTTACATCCTTAGGACTCATGACTGCCTCATTGTAGGTTTTCAGTATCAGGGATGTATTCCCTCCCATGGAGTGGGTCTCCAGTCCAGTTAGAGAGTGGTTGGTTTCCCCCATAACAGACATGCCACTATTGTACCTTTGGCTCATTTGGCCTGGTTGGCCAAATTTAAGGATTGCCGTGTCCACTGTTAAGTGTCTCCACTGGTGATTTCTCTCTCTCTCATTGAACTGCATGCAGCATAGCTTTTCCAGTTTTATGTCAGCTGGTCTACATGGAGGATGTTTTCATCTCTGCTCCAGCAGGATTTCTCAGTGGCCTTGCAGCCCAAGTATGTGGAGTCTTCAGCAATAGGGTCTTAACATCTATTCCTGGTGGGAAACCAAGAGCATCGGCAATGACCTGTAATGTTTTGAGGGCAATCAGTGACCTCCCTGGCCAACAACTCACTGGAAGGTATCCCGTCCCTGGCACTGAAAATTTTCTAGTAACAATCTATAGCTCCTGAGTGTTCCATTGTCCAAAACAGTAGGTTTCCATATAACTTATTTCTTAGATTTTGATTAGCCCATCCCTGGCACTGAAAATTTTCTAGTAACAATCTATAGCTCCTGAGGGTTCCATTGTCCAAAATAGTATGTTTCCATATGACTTAATTCTTAGATTTTGATTAGCCCTCCCTCCACCTCTCCTTTACTCAATGTCTTCCCCTGACCTCACTTAGGCCTTTTCACCCCCATTAATCTGTTCTACTTACATATATACAATCCAATCCTATTAAGTACCCCCCTCCCTTTCTATTCCGTTTATATCCCTTTTCTAGCTTACTGGCCTCTGCTACTGAGTTTTATTCCTACTCACATAGAAGTCTAGTCATTTGTAGCTAGGATCTACATAGGAGAGAGAACATGTGATGTTTGGCTTTCTGGGCCTGTGTTACCTCACTTAGTATAATCCTTTCCAGATCCATCCATTTTCCTGCAAATTTCATTTTTCTTTACCACTGAGTAGAACTGTATTGTATAAATGTGCCATATCTTCATTATCTACTCATCAGTTGTGGGATATCTAGGCTGGTTCCATTTCCTAGCTATTGTGAATAGAGTGGCAGTAAACATGGTTGAGCAAGCATCTCTGTGGTAGTAAGATAAGTCCTTAAGGATATATCTCTAGGAGTGGTATAGCTGGGTCATAAGGTAAATCTATTCTTAGCTGTCTCAGGAGCCTCCACACTGATTTTCATAATGGCTGGACCAAATTGCATTCCCACTAACAGTGTAGAAAGGTTCCTCTTTTTCTGTATCTACCAGCATTTATGGTCATTTGTTTTCATGACGGATGATGGTAGCCATTCTGACAGCAGTGAGATGGAATCTCAAAGTAGTTTTAACTTGCATTTCCCTGATAGTTGTTTTTGTTTTTCAGGGTAGGGTCTCACTCTAGCTCAGGCTGACCTGGAATTCACTATGTAGTCTCAGGCTGGCCTTGAACTCAAGGTGATCCTTCTACCTGTGCCTCCCAAGTGCTGGGATCAAGGGTGTGTGCCACTACACTTGGGTTTTGTTTTGTTTTGCTTTTTTTTTTTTTGTGAGGCCAAGTTTTATTGGGTAGAAAAAAAAAGAGGAAAGCTGGTATGCCAGGTCTGCACCCCAGAGTTCAGGATCTCAAGATGCAGCCCTTATCTGCTTAGAGTGTCAGGTTTTATTGGAAATAATCACATGATGTTTACAGTAAAATAGGATCAAGAGTTAAGCCAAAAAGGTGCATACTGTTAAACATAGGTGGGAGCTATTACAAGAACTCACAAGGTTACATAGGTCACATAGGTGGAATTTAGGCAAGAAACATTCTGTGCTATGTAAACACAAAGATATTTTGAAACAAAGAGATACAGGAAGGTCATGGTACATTGCATAGAGGGATCATCCCATTCCTTACACATTCCATTTTCCATTTCCCCCTCTGATATGACACTCACTCAAATCTTTGACTAGTGAAGAACAGTGTCTAGGGTATTTTTTTTTTTTTCCAGGTAGGGTCTCACTCTAGCTGAGTCTGACCTGGAATTCACTATGTAGTCTCAGGGTGGCCTCGAACTCATGGCAATCCACTTACCTCTGCCTCTTGAGTGCTGGGATTAAGGGTGTGCGCCACCACGCCCGGCTCTAGGGTATTTTTATCTAAGGGGGCATATTGAGTCTGCAATACCATGAGTTTAACAGAATTTATTCTATTCTATATATACCTACTTAGAGCATTAATAATGCAGGGTCCTATGGTAAGGCCTAAGAGCAGTAGTATCAGGGGGCCAGCAATAGAAGAGACAAGGGAAGTTAGCCATGGAGACCAACTGAACTAGACTCAAACCAATTACTAGTGGCTTGTCTCTGAAGTTCTCTTTGTTTGAGATTTTCTCTAACTAAAGCCAGTGTATTTCAGATAATTCCTGACTGATTGGAATAAAAGCAACAAGTTTTACCTAAAGCCATACATAGGCCCCCTTGTTTCATAAAGAGTAAATCTAATCCTTTTATATTTTGTCCCTTCCACTTTCACGGCTGTTGGAGTGGTTAGGAGGACCTGGTGGGGGACCTTCCAATGTCCCAAAATGGTGTCTCTTGATCTGAACTCTGTCACTGAGCTGAAAGGGATGGGAGCAAACAGGCTGCGTCTGAAAAACAGCCTTGACTGATGGAACAATGGACTCCTGGACTCTTTCTAAGACTTGGAGAAAAATAAGCCTTTCATTAGTTGTTTTGCTTTTTTAATCTTTTAAAGTTAAAAGGAAATCTCGGCAACTATAATGAAGTTTCTTTCTTTCTTTCCTTCTTTTTTTTTTTTTGGAGGTAGAGTCTTGTTCTAGCCCTGGTTGACCTTCATTATATAGTCTCAAGGTAGCCTCAGACTTTCTGTGATCCTCCTACCTTTGCCTACCAAGTGCTGGGATTAAAGGCTTGCACCACTATGGCTGGCTCCTTTTTTTTTTTTTTTAATATTTGTTTTTAGGGGTGGAGAGATGGCCTATTGGTTAAGGAATTTGCCTGTGAAGCCTAAGGACCTAGGTTCTATTCTCTAGTACCCACGTAAGCAAGGTGGCTCATGGGTCTGGAGTTCATTTGCAGTGGTAGGAGGCCCTAGAATGTCCATTCTCTCTCTCTCTTTCTCTATCTGCCTTTCTTTCTCTCTCTTAAATAAATAAATAAAATATTCAAAAATATTTTATTCATTTATTTGCAAGCAGAGAGAAAGATAGAAAGAAGAGAGACAGACAAAGACAGAGAAAGCCACTAGCCACTGCAAATGAAGGCCATATGCATGTACATCTGGCTTTATGCGGGTACTGGGGAATTGAACCTGAGTCTTTGGCTTTGCAGGCAAGCACTTTTACCACTGAGCCATCTCTCCAGCCCCATTTTTTGTTTTGCTAAAATTTCAGGTGAATGCATTTTAGTAACCAACTTTAACAATACATTTGAATAAACTTTGTCACTGAATTACTTTTCTCCCTGAGTAATGTTATAATCTCCTTCCACTAGATGGCCCTGTGCATCTCAAATTAATGCAAATTCTACTAGCATTGAATTTGCTAGGAGAGATGGGAGATTACATGGATGAAAAGTGAACTGTAGGCATTTTATTTTGATTATTATTTTAGGCATTTTAAATCGCAGGTTAGTGTCAAAGAAGAAACCAATCTTTTTTTTTTTTTTTTTTTGAGGAAGGGTTTCACTCCAGTCCAGGCTGACCTGAACTCATTCTGTAGTGCCAGGCTAGCCTCAGACTCGCAGAGAACCTCCTTACCTCTGCCTCCTGAGTGCTGGGATTAAAGGCATGTGCCATCATGCCTGGCTAAAAAAAGAGACCAATCAAAGTAGGGTCTCACTCTGGCCTAAGCAAAGAGACTAATCTTTTTTTTTTTTTTTTTGAGATAGGGTCTCACTCTATTCTGTAGGCGACCTGGAATTCACTATGTAGTCTCGGGGTGGCCTTATACTCACTGCGATCCTCCTACCTCTGCTTCTGGAGTGCTGGGATTAAAGGCCTGTGCTACCACGCCTGGCTTTGTCTCTTTTATTATTATATTATTGTTTATTTTTTGTTTTTTCCAGGTAGGGTCTAACTCTAGCTCAGGCTGACCTGGAATTTACTGTGTGGTCTCTGGGTGGCCTTGAACTCATGGTGATCCTCCTACCTCTGCCTCCCAAGTGCTAGGATTAAAGGCATGCACCACCATGCCCAGCCCTTATTATTAGTACTTTTAAAAATATATTTTATTCATTTATTTGAGAGAGAAAAAGAGGGGGAGAGAGAGAGAGAGAGAGAGAGAGAGAGAGAAAGAGAGAGAGAGAGACAGAATGAATGGGTGCACCAGGGCCTCCAGCCACTGAAGACAAACTCCAGGTGCATGCGCCCCGTTGTGCATCTGGCTTACGTGGGTCCTGGAGAACTGAACTGGGATCCTTTGGCTCTATGGGCAAACATCTTAACTGCTAAGCCATCTTTCCAGCCCTATTATTATTATTTTTTTTCTTAATTTTTATTAACATTTTCCATGATTATAAAAAATATCCCATGGTGCTACCCTCCCTCCCCCCTATTATTATTTTTTAATTGACAGCTTCCCTAATTATAGACAATAAATCATAATTCCCTTCCCCCCACTTTCTCCTTCTCAACTCCACTCTCCATCATATCCCTCCCCTTCTCAGTCTCTTTTGAAATTTTATTTCACTAAATTTTTTTAATTTATTTTGTTTGAGAGAGAGAGAGAATGGGCACACTAAGGCCTTCAGCTGCTGCAAATGAATTCCAGACACATGCACCACCTTGTACATCTGGCTTACATGGTCCTGAGGAACCAAACCTGGGTCCTTTGGCTTTGTAGGCAAGCACCTTAACCACTAAGCCATCTCTCCAGCTCCAGTCTCTCTCTTTTTTATTTTTATTTATTTATTTGAGAGCAACAGACAGAGAGAGAAAGAGGGAGAGGGAGAGAGAGAGAGAGAGAGAGAGAGAGAGATAGAGAATGGGTGCTCCAGGGCTTCCAGCCACTGCAAACGAACTCCAGATGTATGTGCCCCCTTGTGCATCTGGCTAACGTGGGTCCTGGGGAATCAAGCCTCCAACCGGGGTCCTTAGGTTTCACAGGCAAGTGCTTAACCGCTAAGCCATCTCTCCAGCCCCCAGTCTCTCTTTTATTTTGATGTCATCATCTTTTCCTCCTATTATGTGGGTCTTGTGTACATAGTGCCAGGCACTGCATACTCTCTTTTTTAAACATATGTATTACTAGCTAGCTAAGAAGTAAGTTTTCATATAGCTTAGTTTATAACACCTTTAATTTTGATTAACCCTTCTCCCACCCACTTTTCTCCTTCATTCCCTACACTGACCCCACTTAGACCATTTCACTCCCAATATTCTGCCCCTCTACATATATTACCCTCCCCTAAGCCCTCTTCTTTCCTCCCTCCCTGTTGGCCCTTTCTAGCCTCCTGTCCTCTACTACTGACTTGCTCTAACTTACATATAATTCTAAACATTTGGAGACAAGATCCACATACATGAGAGAACATGCAGTGTTTGACTTTCTGAGTCTGAGTTACCTCAGTTAGTATAATCTTTTTTTTTTTCACCCTTAACCCCCTAGAATAATCTTTTTCAGATCCATTGATTTCCCTGCAAATTTCATTTTTCTTTATAGCTAAATAAAACTGCATTGTGTAAATGTACCACATCTTTATTATCCATTCATCAGTTGATGGTCATTTAGGCTAGTTCTATTTCTTAGCTATTATAAATAGAGCAGCAATTAACATAGACGAGCAAGTTTCTCTATAGTGGTGCATAATGTGTTTTGATCATAATAATCCCCTCCCATTACCTTCTTTTGTCACTCCTCACCCACCTTCCTTGAACTGAACTCCTTCTTTCCAATCAGGCCCTATTCTATTTTGATGTCTCTCTTGTTTTGCCCTCTTCTATCATATATAATAGACTGTTGGGCTCAAGATTATGTAGGTAACAATAGCTCACATGAGGTTATGGGCACAATGGTCACTTTATGTCCAGAAACAGTGTTCCATAGCCCTCCTCTCCCATTGTCTATATCACACATTCTTTTTTTTTTTTTTTAGCAATTTTAAATGCTGGTTTTTATTTTCTGCTTATTGTACAAAGGACACCAATACTGTGCAATAAAGCTGTTACAGAATTCCAGTATCAAACAACAGCACATGTGGTGAATCTAAAGCACAGCACCATGTGCCTTCAAAACTGATTCATGTCACGGTACACATTCTTTTTTTAAAAATATTTTATTTATATTTATTTATTTGAGAGAGAGGGATACAGAAATAGGCAGGTAGAGAGAGAGAAAGAGGAGAGAGAGAGAGATTGGGTATGCCAGGGCCTCCAGCCACTGCAAAAGAACTCCAGATGTGTGTGCCCCCTTGTGCATCTGGCTTACATGGGTCCTGGGGAGTCAAACTTGGATCCTTTGGCTTTGCAGGCAAATGCCTTAACCGCTAAGCCATCTCTCCAGCTCTGGATCTCACATTCTTTTCACACCCTCTTCCGCAGTGTTCCCTGAGCCTTCTGTGGAGGGGGTGATGTAGATGTCTTATTAGCACTGAGCACTCAGCAGTCACTTCTTGCAAGGTGAGTTCCAGGTCAGCCTAGAGTGAGACCCTGCTTCAAAATTAAAAAAACTAAATTGGAGTTAAGCTAACTCTATAAATACATTTTCCTCTTTCTTTCTTTTTTTATATTTTATTTTTATTTATTTATTTGAGAGAGAGAGATATACAGAAATAGGCAGGTAGACAGAGAGAATGGGCATGCCAGGGCCTCCAGCCACTGCAAACGAACTCCAGATGGGTGCGCCCCCTTGTGCATCTGGCTAACGTGGGTCCTGGGGAATCGAGCCTCAAACCAAGGTCCTTAGGCTTCACAGGCAAGCGCTTAACCGCTAAACCATCTCTCCAGCCCTCCTCTTTCCTTCTTAAGTACATATGAGGTTAACATATTCACATAAAAACTTACACATTACTGCTCACAATAGTGTTGATTATTATAGCCCTAGAAGGAAACAATCCCAAATGGATATCAATATATGAATATCCATATAGTAGAATATTACTAGGTCGTGAGAGAAATGAAGTAGTGATACAGACCCAGATGAAGCCTGAGAGCGCTGTGAAAGAACCCATCACAAAGGCTACGTATGCTGTGATGCCATTTACATGAAATGTCAGGACAGGTAAATCTGCAGAGAGAAGTATTAGTGATTTCCTTGCATTTGGGCATGGAATATGACTGCTAATAAGGTTTCTTTTCAGAGTGATGTAAGTATTCTAAAATTGACTATAGTGATGGTAGACATATCAATTTAGATGAACGATGGCCCAGTAAATATTTAAAACAAAAATAAACAACCAACACAACAAAACTTAAAAATAATACTAATAGGCCAAGGGTGTGGTTTGGTGGCAGAGTGCTTTCCTAGCATGTGGGAAGCCCTGGCTCTGACCTCCACCTTCCCCCGCCCATTCTCCAAGAAAAAAGAATACTTGTGAGGATGCTACTTATGTATGGGGAACACCTTTAATGTACTGTGTAACTAACTAGAAAATTACGAGGAACAATTCATCCAAACAAATGTATTAAGTTTCCTCCAAGTTCTCCATTCACACTTCTTTGAAATTTCCTTCAGAGCTCAGGTCATGCTCTTTTTTTTTTTTTTTTTTTTTTTGAGGTAGAATCTTGCTTTAGCCCAGGCTGACCTGGAATTCACTATATAGTATCAGGGTGGCCTCGTCATAGCGATCCTCCTCCCTCTGCCTCCCTCCCAAGTGCTAGGATTAAAGGCATGTGCCACCATGCTCTTTTATTTTTATTTATTTATTTTTGTTTGTTTGTTTGGTTTTTCGAGGTAGGGTCTGACTCTGGTCAAGGCTGACCTGGAATTTTTTTTCAAATTTTTATTAACAATTTCCATGGTTATAAAAAATATCTCATGGTAATATCCTCCCTCCTCCCACTTTCCCCTTTGAAACTCCATTCGCCTTCATATCCCCTCCCCATCTCAATCAGTCTCTCTTTTATTTTGATGTCATGATCTTTTCCTCCTCTTATGATGCTGACCTGGAATTAGCTATGTAGTCTCAGGGTGGCCTTGAACTCAAGGGCGATCCTCCTACCTCTTTCTCCCAAGTGCTGGGATTAAAGGCATGCACCACCATGCCCAGCTACCATGCTCTTTTGACTTGTACTAGTGATAACAAATCTTACCCTTTGTGGCCAACTTTGGACTTCAATAATTGCCAAATGGGTTAGAAAGATTGCTCAGTGGTTAAGGCACTTGCCTGTGAAGCCTATGGATGCAGGTTTGATTCTTCAGGTTCCATGTAAGCCAGATGCACATGGTGGCGCATGCATCTGGAACTTGTTTGACATGGCTAGAGGCCCTGGTGTGTCCATTCTCTCCCTCTCTCTCTTTCTCCCTCTGTCTCTAACAGATAAATAAAAATAAAAACTTTTAAAAAATTGCCAAATGTTACCGAAAATGAATGTTTGTAAATAAATAGGTGATCAAGTTAAGCACATATTTATATTTGACTAAAATTGAGCAGAGGTAATTCACAATACATTTTTAAAATATATTTTATTTATTTATTTATTTGAGAGAGAGAGAGAGAGAAAGAGAGAGAGAGAGAGAGAGAGAGAGAATGGGTATGCCAGGGCTTCTAGCCACTGCAGACGAACTCCAGATGCATGCGCCACCTTGTGCATCTGGCTTATGTGGGTCCTGGAGAGTCAAACCAGGATCTTTTAGCTTTGAAGGCAAGCGCCTTAACTGCTAAGTCATCTCTCCAGCCCTCAATACATTTTCTTCACTTACTTATTTGACTTTGAAGCACCTTTAAAGTTGTCTTGAACAATTGGACCATCCCTACAATAAGCAAGTAGCTTCCAGAAGGAGGTGTTTTGAAGACAATGTTTAGATGTATGTAACAGGGTAAGCTGGGCATATGGTGCATGCCTATAATCCTAGGACCCCAGAGCCTGGTACAGGAGGATCATGAGTTCCAGCCAGCCTGGGTTATATGGTGAAACTTTTGTTTCTAAAAACCAACCAAACCACCACCACCATCATCTCTAGCAAAACCCAACAACAATCAAAAAGAAACCGCACAAAATATAAAACAAAAACCCCAAACTAGAAAACCAAAAACCAAACCAAGCAAAACAAAAACCCATACATAAAATTCTGTGTTCTGAGCCGGGTGTGGCACACGCCTTTAATCCCAGCACTCAGGAGGCAGAGGTAGGAGGATTGCTGTGAGTTTGAGTCCACCCTGGGACTACAGTGGGTTACAGGTCAGCCTGGGCTACAGTAAGACCCTACCTTAGGAAAAAATATGAGAAAAAAAGAAAAAAAATGTTCCTTGTTCTGTAGAAAGACCTTTTGGTATCAATTTCCTATTTTTATTGGGTCTCTTTTGTCCTTGATTGCTGTTATTCTTCTTTTATTTTTGAAAATATTTTATTTATTTGAGAGAGAAAGAGGAAGAGAAAAAAACAGAGAGAATGGGCATACTAGGGCCTCTAGCCACTGCAAACAAAGTCCAGACACATGTGCTACCTTGTACATTTGGCTTATGTGGGTTCTAGGGAATTGAATCTGAGTCCTTTGGCTTTGCTGGCAAACGCCTTAACTGCTAAGCCATCCCTCCAGCCCTCCAGCTCTATTCTTTACACTCAGTTAATTTTTCTCTCTCCTGTAAATTGGCAGCTATATTGATGCAGCCAAGGCTTTGGAGGAAGAAACTAACTTGGGATTACAACGCTTTGAAGTCTGTGACAACATTGACCTTGAAACTATTTTGATGGAATATGAAAGCTATTATTTTATAAAATTCCAGAAGTACCCCAAGATGGTTAAGAAGGCATCAGACACAGGTACATGATGGCTGTGTGTTAGAAATCAGGCACTTCTCCTGTTGGTAAGAATGGTGCTTCTGGTGGTGCAAGTGTGGAATCTGAACATTGGACAGGCGGAGGTGGGAGGTTCAAAGGTTGGCCAGCCTGGACTACAAAGTAGGACCTTGTCTTTTTTTTTTTTTTTTTTTTTTCTCTAGCTCAGGCTGACCTGGAACTCACTATGTAGTCTCAGGGTGGCCTCAAACTCACGGCGATCCTTCTACCTCTGCCTCCTGAGTGAGACCTTGTCTTAAAAAAAAAAAAAAAAAAAAAAAAAGCCAGGCTTTGGTGGCCCACGTCTTTAATCCCAGAACTTGGGAGGTACAGGTAGGAGGATTGCTATGAGTTCAAGGCCAGTCTGAGACTGCATAGTGAATTCCAGGTCAGCCTGGGCTAGAATGGGACCCTACCTCAAAGAATAAACAAACAAAAAAAACCAGCACAAACCCCCAACATAGCCCCAAGTAGATGGTTAGATGGTTCCCTTCCCTTTGCACAGTAAAAGTAGACCAGAAAGATCCTGCAGCCTCTCTCAGACCCAGAACTGACAGCTTCAGCATAACTATTTGGGCTTGGACATCCCTTGGCAGTTTTCTGGGGAATGCATGTTTTAGGGCAGTGAAAGCAAAACCCCAGTGTATTGCAGGCGCTCTTTAGAAGACCAGCATTAACTTCTCTAGTGATGGAAAGGGCTGTTGGAAGATGATAAATGATACAAGCCTCTCTCTTGTTAGGAAAGACCTATTATCTATCTTGAAAATAACACGAAAATGAGTATCGGTGAAGCTAATAGCTCATGTATAGATAATGAAATGTTTCTGAAAGCCATCAATCAGGTGATGATCAATATCATGCAAAGACCCAGTGCAGGTCAGCAGTCAGGAGGTTGGCTGGAGGGAAGATGTAAAGCCGGGGTCGTACGTTTTGTAGTAGCATCGGCTTGGCTGTCTGTAAGTGGGGGAAGTAATTATAAACCAAGGGAGATTGTTGTCTGTTTACCAGGCACTTGTTAAGCCACAGACTTTAACATTTCATGCAAGGACCAGGAAACGGAGAGGACCATCAATTAGAAATAACCAGGGTCAAATCTCAGAGTTGGAAGGGGTCTGAAATTTAAATTAAATTAATTAACTAATTTACTTATTTATCTTTCAAGGTAGGGTCTCACTCTAGCCCAGACTAACCTGGAACTCAACTCTGTAGCCTCAGGCTGGCCTCGAACTCACAGCCATCCTCCTACCTCTGCCTCCCGAGTGCTGGCATTAAAGGCGTGTACCACCACTCCTGGCTTTTATGTATCTTTTTATTTTCTCAGAGCTCCCTTCCAATGCAGGGCTCAGAATTTGGCTTACTTGGCTGGTTGTTAGATCTGGGCACTGACTCCTAGCCACAGGAAACAAGCACTGTTACCAGCTGGACCTGATTTTTTTTTTTTTTTTTTTTTTTTTTGAGGTAGGGTCCCACTCTAGCCCAGGCTGATCTTAAACTCACACAGTGATCCTCTTACTTCTGCCTCCTGAATGCTGGGATTAAAGGCCTGTGCCACCATGCCTGGCTGATTTTTATTTATTTTATCTTTTTTTTTTTTTTTTGAGGTAGGATCTCACTCTAGTCCAAGCTGGCCTGGAATTTGCTGTGTAATCTCAGGCTGGCCTCAAACTCACAGCGATCCTCCTACCTCTTCTGGGATTAAAAGTGTGCACTGCCATGCCCAGCTTTTTTTTTTTCCAAGGTAGAGTATCACTCTACTCCAGACTTACCTGGAATTCATTATGTAGTCTCAGGGTGGCCTTGGACAAAAATGAGCTCATGGTGACCCTGCTACCTCTGCCTTCCAAGTGCTGGGATTAAAGGCATGTACCACCATGCCCAGCTAATGCACAGCTTTTTATTTTATTTTATTTATTTTTTATTTTTTTGTTTTTTGAGGTACGATCTCACTCTAGTTCAGGCTGACCTGGAATTCACTTTGTAGTCTCAGGATGGCATTGAACTCATGGCGATCCTCCTACCTCTGCCTCCCGAGTGCTGGGATTAAAGGTGTGCCCCACCATGCCCGGCTTATTTTTATTTTTTCAATGTTTATTTGAAAGAGAGAGATACAGAGAGGGAATGGGTGTACCAGGGCTTCCTGCTACAGCAGACGAACTCCAGACACTTGCACCACTTTGTGCATTTGGCTTTACGTGGATACTGGGGAATTGAACCCGAGCCTCAAGGTGCCTTTTTTCTCTGAGCCATCTCTCCAGCCCTGAACCTAATTTTTAGATGGCATGTTCTTTTTTTTCTTTTTGGTTTTTTGAGGTAGGGTTTCACTCTAGCTCAGGCTGTCCTGGAATTAACTATGTAGTCTCAGGGTGGCCTCGAATTTACAGCGATTCTCCTACCTCTGCCTCCCAAGTGCTGGGATTAAAGGCGTGTGCCACCACGCCCGGCAAGATGGCATGTTCTATTCAAGCTTGGTACCCACATTCTCCTGTGATACTGGATACAGTGTCTTTACCTGAGGATCAACTGGCAGAGTATGTCTCAATAAATGTTCCTTGTCAGCCTTTTGTAATCATCCTGAAATCCCATGTAACCCAGCTAAAACTGTGTCAGTTCATTGTAATGCAGTGGAATGGCAGCTGTAAAAATAGCCCATATAACTGGGCCTGGTGCCTTTAATCCCAGAACTTGGGAGGCTGAGATAGGAGGATCACTGTGAGTTCAAGACCAGCCTGAGACTACATAGTGAATTCCAGGTCAGCCTAGGCTATAGAGAGACCCTACCTTGAAAAACAAAACAGACAAACAAAAAGGCCCATATGGTGCAGGGGCTTACAGCCCATGATCTGTGGCCCAGGTATCTCTGTGTGACTGGAGGTTCCTGGGAAGCTGGGACTTCCTTCCACCAGATGGTCATTTCACTTCTCTGTAGATCAGAATAGCTCTCTGGTCTAGAAGGCTGTAGCACAGAATTTAAGAACAAGGTAAAAGGAGGACCATGCCTGAAAAGTTACTTCCTCTCTCTTAAGATTAAATTATTTCCTTTTCCTCCCAATGTTTATTTACCACAGCAGAAAGTAATTTACCACCAAGAAGTGGAGGAAAGAACAAAAGGTAAAGTACTTCATCTTGGTCACCTCAACTCTAGGGGTTTGTGGGATCCTTTTCCAGAAAATTCTCCAGTGCAGAACTCCATGACTGTCTACCAACAAAGCCAGACTGTGCCCATGTGACCTTGGAATTATCTCTTATCACAGCTGCCAGGATTTAAATGTCTTTAGATTCTCCTGTGTGCAGTTGGCAGCCCTGTCTGTCTAGGGCACGTGGCATGACAAGAATGAACCTTAAAGATTAAAAGTCACAGGCCGAGTTCTCAGCGTTAAGTTTCTATGAGTATGAAGCAAGTTTCGGGCACACAGAGGGCCTGGTACATAGCGAGTAACCATAAAAAAGTAGTATTTTCCCTTCAAAAGATACTTGCACATTCTTTGTGTACTCTCAGGTGTTGAGTCCTGGGATGTCTGCAGATGATCAGTATGCAGAAGGTCAAGTTCACAGTTCTGCCTTTCCAGGGCCAGCTTGTATGGACTTGGCCTTCCCTTACTTTTTCATGCTTATCTCATGTACCTTTCCCCTGCCTCTCACGTCCAGGTCTCATTTGGGACTTGGGGCACCCGATGGAGTCCCTCTGTCTCTTGGCCATTCTACATGGAAACACTCTCCCATGAGGACCACCCCCCTTGCTACAATGTCTTTTCTATCCTTCTGTTCCTACTCCAGATATACGGCTCCCCCTCCTCATTAGCTCCATGTCATACCCTGTTCAAAAATAGCCAGGCGTTTCTCTCTCTGTCTGTTGCTCTCAAATAAATAAATAAATAAAAATAAACAAAAGAAAAAAAAAGGGCTGGAGACATGGCTTAGCTGTTAAGCACTTGCCTGTGAAGCCTAAGGACCCCGGTTCAAGGCTGTATTCCCCAGGACCCACGTTATCCAGATGCACAAGGGGGCGCACGCGTCTGGAGTTCATTTGCAGTGGCTGGAGGCCCTGGCGAGCCCATTCTCTCTCTCTGCCTCTTTCTCTCTCTCTCTGTCGCTCTCAAATAAATAAATAAATAAAAATAAACAAAGGAAAAAAAAATAGCCAGGCATGCCAGAGTGCTACCTCTCCAGGGATGGCCAGCTTTGGGGCAACAGGGCCTGTGGATTAGTGCTGTTGTACAAAGCTTACACTTCAGAGGCAGGTGAAAGTAGGAGCCGCACAACCAGAACAAAATCTTTAAAAATCATAGAATGTGATAGAAAAAAGAAAACCTAGATTGAGATTATAGGTACTTTATTTGTTCTCAAGAGGTGTGCGTTCTATAAGAGCTGCCTAGTGCCCGATCTTGTGAATCCATTTCCCTGTGTACAGCTTGAAAGGAAAGGACCAAGGTTCTCAACAGGACTGTTTGGCATTGGTTATAGCAGAGGGTATGGAGGGAGCCTATGCATTCATCAAAATAGCACTCAGTCCTCTGCCTTAGGCTGCTGCTGTTTTATGCTGTCCTTTAGGAACAATTTTGATAAAAGTATTATTCCTTTATTTATAGATTCCATAAAGCTGGCCAGATTCTGGTAATAAATGACGAGCATTTGTGAATGGGAACAGTGAGGAATATTTTAAGAGGCCAACTTCCGAATGCACTTGAATTCTGATTATTTTCCAGCCACACGCTCATGCCTGGGACTTCCTTAGGGCTCTTCACCTGGCCGATCTGAGTGACAGTTGTTGGAGAGCTATGTCTCCTTTTTCGGAGGCAGCTCCGGGCCATGTGGGGTTTCCTCAGCAACTCTCTGAGAAGTTCGTACATGGCACACATAAAGGTTAACCACCAACTGGTAGTCAGGAAAGCAAGGAAAGATATTTCTGGGTACAGCTTTGTGCTAATATGGCTGTTCCTGGGAGGTTACATCCTAAGACTGCCTGTTAGTAAATCAAAGTGTCTTTTCCTAATCTTTCACCTCACACCAGAGGCTGTGTTCCTGATTACAGATGTGGTGATGCCTCAAGGGAGGAGAGTTATCTAATGTGATAGATGACAGGACTGGGAGTCCCCAAAGAGTCTGGCCATTTGGGGGATGAGTCCAAGGAAACAAGATGGAATTTTTTTTTTTTTTTTTTTGAGGTAGGGTCTCACTCTAGCCCAGGTTGACCTGGAATTCACTGTGTAGTCTCAGGGAGGCCTTGAACTCATAGTGATCCTCCTACCTCTGCCTTCCAAGTGCTGGGATTAAAGGCGTGCACCACCGTGCCCGGCTTATTTTTTTATTGATAACTTCCATAATTATAGACAGTAACCCATGGTAATTCCCTCCTCCCTACTTTCCCCTTCACAGCTCTCTAGTCTCCATCATATCCCCTCCCCCTCTCAATCAGTCTCTCTTTTATTTTGATGTCATCATCTTTTCCTCCTATTATGATGGTCTTGTATCCAGGCACTGTGAGGTCATGGATATCCAGGCCATTTTGTGTCTGGAGGAGCACATTGTAAGGGGTTCTTTTGGCTCTTAAATTCTTTCTGACACCTCTTTCTTCCTTCCTTCCTTCCTTATTTTTTATTTTTTTGAGGAAGGTTTTTGTTTTAGCCCAGGTTGACCTGAAATTCACTATGTAATCTCAGGGTGGCCTTGAACTAACAGCAATCCTACCTTGGCCCCTTGAGTGCTGGGATTAAAGGTGTGTGCCACCACTCCAGCTTTTTTCTTTCTTTCTTTCTTTCTTTCTTTCTTTCTTTCTTTCTTTCTTTCTTTCTTTCTTTCTTTCTTTCTTTCTTTCTTTCTTCGAGGTAGGGTCTCACACTAGCCCAGGTTGTCCTAGAACACACTCTGTAGCTGTGTAGTCCTAGGCTGGCCTCAAACTCACAGCGATCCTCCTACCTCCGCCCCCCCACCCCGTGCTGGGATTAAAGACATGTGCCACCATGCCTGGCACACTGTGATATCTTGGCACAGATAGTTTTGCTGCCCAAATAGTTCTGTAGTTATATTTGAAATGAACTTTATTTTTCCTTCCACACAAAGAAATGGAGTTGTTTAGGACAAGGGAGTTATATTTCTAGTGAACCGCCGGAGGATGCCTTGCACATGTAGGGGCCAAAGAGTTGAGAGAGCAAAACAACTTATGATGTGGGAGTCCACAGTTTGCCCCCTTTTAGCAGGTTCTGCCTCTCTGAATGTTGTCTTTATTGCAAAATAGAGATAGTCAACTTTTTGGGTCTAATTATGAGGTTGTAATGAACAAATCAGCACATCGGCCCATCAGCAGACTTTCCAGTTAATATACCCATCTTGTTGTTGTTGTTCGAGGTAGGGTCTCTCTGCTCCCTTGGCTGGCCTGGAACTGACTCTGTAGTCTCAGACTGGCCTCAAACTCTCAGCGATCCTCCTGCCTCTGCCCACTGAGTGCTGGGATTAAAGGCATGTGCCACCATGCCTGGGCAATGTATCCCATTTTTGCCAGAGTTGGGCACTATTTTGACTACCAGCCCCATCAATTTAGTTTTCCTAAAGTGGTGAAAAGTTATTTTGAAAATATGCGATAGACATGGGGTAAGTTTCCTTCCATAAGCCCCTTTTAATATTTTCTGTATATGGCAAGGTAAGAGCCATTTTACCTAGGGAAGGTATATAAAATATGCTGGGTTAAAATCACAGGCAAACCCTTAGATCTCCTAATGTTTTAAAATGTAAAAACAGGGATGCTTCCTCCCTTTATCTTCATGTTACCCCTGATGCTCTTAAGGAAGGTGTGCAGAAACAATGGAGTATTCTAGAAAAGCAATGTGTTCTTGAGAACTAAGCTCCCAAAGAGCTGAAGCTCTGTGGTGGAAGAAGAAATGGAGGGTGAGGTGAGTTGGGTCTCTGGGAGGAGGTAGGACCCTGTGTCCTGCTTTGCAAGAGCCAAGTGAGTATCCTGGAGGGAGTCACAGGCAGTTTGGAGAAAGTGGGTGGATGCCACACATGACAGAGCATTACTATGGTATGTCTGTGTATTTTTCAAGGATGTTCTATGTCAAAGGTCTAGTTCCAAATCAAAACTTAAATATTTGATTTGGTACATTGTCACATGTCTTTAATTCCATTATTTTCTTATGTTTTATTTTGTGTGCATGTCAGGGACTTTCTTTCAATGTGCTACATTAGTTATTTAGTTGTCTCAAGTCAAATGGTTAGAATATCCTTTGAAGGCTTTTGTTCTCTTCCTTAGGGTGATGAATGGCAGTTGTCAAAATCTCCCCAAAATCTGTCCGCAGAGACCACGACCTAAAAGCACAGCAGGGAAGTCAGGGGACACCAAATCTCTCAACAAGGAGCACCCTAAGCAGGTCGGGATGGCTGCCTAATGCTGGTACTATCATACTTGGCTAATAAATAGCTGCAAGAAAAATGTCACATTTATTTATTTTTTAAGGTTCTTTCCTTTGAAAATTGGTGTATAGTTTAATCGAATTCAAAAATTCCTTGAAGATTGTAGAATATTTACTGTGCTACATTAAAAAGTATGGACAAAAGGGCTGGAGAAATGGCTTAGCAGTTAAGGCACTTGCCTGAAAATCCAAAGGACCTAGGTTCAATTCCCCAGGACCCATGCAAGCCAGATAAACAAGGTGGCACATGCATCTGGAATTCGTTTGTAGTGGCTGAAGGCCCTGGCTCGCCCATTCTCTATCTGTCTCTCTTTCTCTCTCTCAAATAAATAAATAAATAAAATTAGAAAAAAAAAATGGACAAAAGCCAGGAGTGGTGCACATGCCTTTAATCCCAGCACTCGGGAGGCAGAGGTAGGAGGATCACCATGAGTTGAAGGCCATCCTGAGACTACATAGTGAATTCCAGGTCAGCCTGGATGAGAGCGAAACTCTACCTTACAAAAAAAAAAAAAAAAAAAAAGAAAGAAAGAAAAAAAAAAGACAAGGGCTGGAGAGATGGCTTAATGGTTAAGATGCCTGTCAGTGAAGCCTAAGGACCCAGGTTTGATTCCCCAGTAACCATGTAAGCTGGATGCACATGGTGGCGCATATGTCTGGAGTTCATTTGTAGTGGCTGGATGCCCTGGCATGCCCATTCTCTCTCTCTATCTGCCTCTCTCTCTCTCTCTCTCATGCACACACACACTGTCTCTTCAAAAATAGATAAATAAAAAATTATATGGACAAAATCTGGGTATGGTGGTTCACACCTTTAATGCCAGCACACAGGAGGCTGAGGTAGGGTGAACCCTGTGAGTTTGAGGTTAGCGTGGGGCTACAGAGTGAGTACCAGGTCAGCTTTGGCTAGAGTGAGACCCTGCCTCAAAAAAGCAAAAAGAAAGAAAGTAAAAAATTTACAGGTTTCCCAACCCTTTCTCGGTGGAGCTGGCTGTTGCCATGGAAGACTCTTGCAGTATTCCCTTCCCAGCCATGTCCCAAGGCTCCTCAGTGTCGTCCAGGGTCAGTCTCAAGTGTGGCTGGATTTCAGCCTCTTCTGCTTGGCTTCTTCCAAGCACACAGCATAGGTCCTTACCACAGACCTCCACATGGGGCTTTGTAGAGGAAGAGGGAGTAGGAAGAAAGAGGGTCTAGAGGTGGGTCAAATCAATGGCCCCCTACTCAGAAGATCCACATCCAGACTCCAGGACAAAAGGACAAAACGTTCTAGGCACCAAAGAGGAAAGGACCTGTGGAAACTGATCAAAGGGACAGAAAGACTTAATGTGGAAGATTTCTGGTAGGATAAAAATCACAAAACTCAGTTGTTCCGGGGCTGGAGAGATGGTTTAGTGATTAAGCACTTGCCTGTGAAGCCTAAGGACCCCGGTTCGAGGCTCAATTCCCCAGGACCCATGTTAGCCAGATGCACAAGGGGGTGCACACGTCTGGAGTTCATTTGCAGTGGCTGGAGGCCCTGGTGTGCCCATTCTCTCTCTCTCTCTCCCTCTTTCTCTGCACTCTCAAATAAATAAATAAAAATAAACAAAAATTAAAAAAAAAAGCTCAGTTGTTCCAAAGGAACTCTTTATCCTTGAGGAGGGTCCATGGTGGTGATCAGTGGGAAGGGAGGTGAGGTGGGATAGGTAACTCCCACAGGAAGATGGCTGACTGCAACATCTGCAGACTTGGCCAGCCCTGGCCACAGGAGAAAAGACAAGGTAGCAAGTGGAAATGGATTGAGCACCACTCTCTCTCTCTCTCTCTCTTTTTTTTTTGGTTTTGCAAGGTGGGGTCTCACTGTCTAGGCTGACCTGGAATTCACTATGTAGTCTCAGGGTGGCCTTGAACTCATGGCAATCCTCCTACCTCTGCCTCCCGAGTACTGGGATTAAAGGTGTGCCCCACCATGCCTGTTTTTTTGGTGTTTCCAAGGTAGAATCTCACTCTATTCTAGCCCAGGCTGACCTGTAACTCACTGTAGTCCCAGGCTAGCTTCAAACTCAATAGCTATCCTCTTACCTCTGCCTCCCAAGTGTTGGGATTAAAGGCAGTTTTTAAAATATTTTTTTAAAAACTTATTTATTATTCGGGCTGGAGAGATGGCTTAGTGGTTAAGTGCTTGCCTGTGAAGCCTAAGGACCCCGGTTCGAGGCTCGATTCCCCAGGACCCATCTTAGCCAGATGCACAAGGGGGCGCACGCATCTGGGGTTTGTTTGCAGTGGCTGGAAGCCCTAGCACGCCCATTCTCTCTCTCTCTCTCTCCCTCTTTCTCTCTCTCTGTCTGTCATTCTCAATTAAATAAATAAAAATAAACAAAAAATTAAAAATAAAGAAGTGGATCCATTTAAAAAAATTTATTTATTATTTATTTATTTATTGGAGAGAGAGAGAATGAGTATGGGCATGTCAGGGCCTCCTGCTCCTGCAAATGAACTCCAGACACATGTACCACTTTGTGCAACTGGCTTTATGTGGGTACTGGGGAATTGAACCTAGGCTTTGCATATGAGCACCTTTAACCACTGAGCAATCTCTCCAGTCCCCTAATTAATCTTTTAGTCCTTCATAAAAGTAACCAGATTAACATGTGGCCTGTCATTTACAGAACTGATATTCAGCATTTGATTCTGCACGGTGATAGGCTGAGAGCTTCAGTCTCTGAGTTGCCTTCATAGCTGACTTACCATTTCCCCTTTTTCCAGGATGGTGTCAATAATGCTCATGTGGAGAGTACTGACTTTGGCTTAAATATATCAAAAATTCACAAGGACAGTGGAGAGGAAAAGGCCCGCCCACAAAGAGTAAGTGGAGCTTAGGATCTCAACATGGATGGGGGGATTCCTTCTCTTTTTTTAAAAAATTATTTTATTATTTATTTATTTGACAGAGAAACAGATAGATAGATAGATAGATAGATAGAGAGAGAGAGAGAGAGAGAGAATGGGTGCGCCAGGATCTCTACCCACTGCAAATGAACTCCAGATGCGGGCGCTCCCTTGTGCATCTGGCTAACGTGGGTTCTGGGGAATCAAACCTGGGTCCTTTGGCTTTGCAGGCAAACACCTTAACCACTAAGCCATCCCTCCAGCCCGGATTCCTTCGCTTTTGAAAAATGAAAATGAAGCACCTGATTTTTTAAAAACTATTTGATTAATTAATTTTTGATTTTTTTGAAGTAGGGTCTCGCTCTGGCCCAGGCTGAACTGGAATTTGCTATGTAGTCTCAGGGTGGCCTTGAACTCACAGCGATCCTCCTACCTCTGCCTCTTGAGTTGAGTGCTAGAAATAAAGACATGTGCCACAATGCCTTGGTCATTTATTTGAGAGACAAAGAGAAAGAGAGGGCTGGAGAGATGGCTTAGTAGTTAAGCGCTTGCCTGTGAAGCCTAAGGACCCTGGTTCGAGTCTTGATTCCCCAGGACCCACGTTAGCCAGATGCACAAGGGGGCGCATGCATCTGGAGTTTGTTTACAGTGGCTGGAAGCCCTGGCACGCCCATTCTCTCTCTCTGTCTGCCTCTTTCTCTCTGTCTGTCTCTCTCAAATAAATAAATAAAAACTTAAAAAAAAAGAAAGAGAAAGAGAGAGAGGCAGATAGAAAGAGAATGGGTGTGCCACGGCCTCTAACCACTGCCAATGAACTCCAGATGCATGTGCCACCTTGTACATCTGGCATTATGTGGATACTAGAGAATTTAACTTGGTCCTTAGGTTTTGTAGGCAAGGACCTTAACTGCTGAGCCATCTCTGCAGCCCAAAGCACCTGATCACAGGTTGGCTGTGAGGTAGAGCAGGAGGAACACAAAAAAGTGGTTTTGATAATATAGAATCTCCTTTTTAGAAGAATGATCTGGAGTGACTCAGCCTCCTCACTTGTAAATTAAAGCATTTGAAATAAAGAGCTCTATGTTCCTTTCAGCTTAAAATCTCTGTAATTGGGCCAGGCGTGGTGACACATGCCTTTAATCCCAGCACTTGGGAGGCAGAGGTAGGAGGATCGTTGTGAGTTCAAAGCCAGCCTGAGACTACATAGTGGATTCAGGTCAGCATGGACTAGAGTGAAACCCTACCTCAAAAGACCCCCAAAAAAAAAAAATTTTTTTTTCCCCTGTGTTTAGGGCTAGGGAGATAGTTTAGCAGTTAAAGTGCTTGCCTGCAGAACCTTATGACTCCCATACAATTCCCCAGTGCCCGTGTAAAGCCAGATGCATAAGGGGCACATACATCTGGAGTTTGTTTGCAGTGGCTAGAGGCCCTGGTGCACCCATTCTCTCTCTCTCTCTCTCTCTCTCTCTCTCTCTCTTACTCTCTCTCTGTGCTTGCAACTAAATAAATAAAATATTAAAAAAAATTGTGATTAGCTGGGGAATACTTCAGTGGCAGGGAGCTACCATACACAAAGCCCTGTGCTTCATCCTCAGCACCAGAAAAAGGTTTTTTATTTTTTTATTTTTTTGTTATTAACCTCTTCCATGATTGTAAACAATATCCCATGGTAATGCCCTCCCTCCTCCCACTTTCCCCATTGAAACTCCATTCTCCATCATATCCCCTCCCCTCTCAATCAGTCTCTCTTATTTTGATGTCATGCTCTTTTCCTCCTATTATTATGGTCTTGTGTAGGTAGTGTCAGGCACTGTGAGGTCATGGATATCCAGGCCATTTGGTGCCTGGAGGAGCACATGGTAAGGAGTCCTACCCTTCCTTTGGCTCTTACATTCTTTCTGCCACCTCTTCCACAATAGACCCTGAGCCTTGGATGGTGTGATAGAGATATTGCAGTGCTGAACACTCCTGTCACTTCTTTCCAGCACCATGATGCCTTCTGAGTCATCCCAAGGTCACTGCCATCTGAAAAGAGAAGGTTCTCTAAACAAAAGTGAGAGTAGCATTAATATATGGGTATGAACATTAAGAGAAGTGCTTACCAGGCAGTTTGATGAGCATAGTATATACATTTAGCCAGACAGCAGCAGACGTTACACCCCTAGGGCTCATGACTACCCCTGTTGTAGGTTTTCAGTATCAGGGATGTATTCCCTCCCATGGAGAGGGCCTCCAGTACAATTGGAGGGCAGTTGGTTTCCACCATGACAGACATGCCACTATTGCACCCGTTGACTCATTTGGCCTGGCTGGCCAAATATAAGGCTTGCAGTGTCCACTGTTGAGTATCTTCACTGGTGATTTCTGTCTCTCCCATTGAACTGCATGTAGAATGGCTTCTTCCAGCTTTCTGTCAGCTGGTCTACATGGAGGAGGTTATCAGCTCAGTTCCAACAGGATTTCTCAGTGACCTTGCAGCCCAAGTATGTGGAGTCTTCAGCATTAGGGTCTTACCATCTATTCCTGGTGGGAAACCAAGGGCCTCGGCAATGGCCTGTAATGTTTTGGGAGCATTAGGGACCTCCCTGGCCAACAACTCACTGGAAGGTATCTCATCCTTGGCACTGAAAATTTTCTAGTAACAGTCTGTGGCTCCTGAGTGTTCCATTGTCCAAAAAAGTAGGTTTCCATATGATTTATTTATATCCTTTTAGATTTTTTTTTTTGTTTGTTTTTTTGAGGTAGGGTCTCACTCTAGTCCAGGCTGACCTGGAACTTAGTATGTAGTCTCAGGGTGGCCTCGAACTCACAGTGATCCACCTACCTCTGTCTCCCAAGTGCTGGGATTAAACGCGTGCACCACCACACCCGGCTCCTTTTAGATTTTGATAGGCCTTCCCTGCACCTTACCAGAAAAGATTTTTAAAAAGATGTAATTGGGCTGGAGAGATGGCTTAGTGGTTAAGTGCTTGCCTGTGAATCCTAAAGGACACCAATTCAAGGCTCAATTCCCCAGGACCCACGTTAGCCAGATGCACAAGGGGGTGCACGCATCTGGAGTTCGTTTGCAGTGGCTGGAATCCCTGGCGCACCCATTCTCTCTCTCTCTCTCTCTCTCTCTGCTTCTTTCTCTCTCTGTCTGTCGCTCTCAAATAAATAAATAAAAATAAACAACAACAACAAAAAAGCTGTGATTAGCATGGTACGCACTGGTGCTCTGCATTAGTTTATGAGCTGTGGTGTCATGCTCATTCTTCTCTTCCCTGTCAAGGGTAGTTAACGGTGATCACGGTGATTTGGATTAGGAACAAGGTGCCTTTTTCCTAACAGGTAATTAACTAGAGACTGGGTTACAGAAACATGGATGCCACCTTGTCTGCCCTGGCAGGACTAGAGCTCCTGTCTGATTCAGTATCACCCATGGTGGCTGAAAGCGACAACTCTTGGAAAAGAGAGCATGGGTGCGCCAGAGCCTCCTGCCCCTGCAAACAAATTCTAGACACATGCTGCCTTTTGTATGTCTGGATTTTTAAAAAAGTTTTTTTTTGAGTAGCATATCATTCTAGCCCAGACTGGCCTCAGACTCACAGTGATCCTCCTTAGCATCCCAAAGGCTGGGATTAAAGTCTTGTGCTGCCTTGTGCAGCTTGTGTGTCTGGCTTTTCGTGAGTACTTGGGGAATTGGACCCAGGCAAAAGCCTTTAACCTCTGAGCCATCTCTCCAGCCCCCAGATTTCTAATTCTTGTAATGCCTCTGCTGGTGGTGAGTGACATCTTAGTTTTGTATCTGTGGAAGGAAGGCCAGGGGAGTTAGGTAGTTCACCCAGGCCTACATATACAGCAAGTGACTGAAGGTCACGATTCAAACCCAGACACTGGTCTGCTATTTGGAATCTAGAATGTTACCTATAGGCTCGTGTGTTTGAATACTTGGTCCCCAGCTAGTGGCACTGTTTTGAGAGGTGGAACTTTGGAACATGGTGTCTAGCTGGAGGACATAGGCCACTAATGGCAACTCTTTGGAGGTTATGCCTGCCTCCAATTCTGGTATAGCTCTCTGCTTTCTTGTCCAGCCACCATGTGAGGTATTGAGCTACAAGTTCCTGCTGCCAGACAGAATCCTCTGTGCCATGCCTTCCCTGCCATGAGCTAAATAAATCCTTCCTTGCCTAAATTTCTCCTATTAGGTATTTGGTCACAATCATGAGAAAAGTAGCTAACTTAGTTTCCTAAGCCCATGATCCTTCCAGTGCCAACCTGTTTCCCCTAGAAGCAGGAAAGAAAGGCAAGGATGCAGACAAAACACATTTATAATACCAGCCAACATTCATCAAGTGCTTATTACATGATAGGCATTTTTAGGCTCATCTTTCACCTCAACATTAAAAAATTTTTTGTTTATTTTTATGTATTTATTTGGGAGTGGCAGAGAGAGAGAGAGAGAGAATGGGCACACGAGGGCCTCCAGCCACTGCAAACTAACTCCAGATGCATGCGCCACCTTGTGCATCAGCTTACGTGGGTCCTGGGGAATCGAGCCTCAAACCAGGGTCCTTAGGCTTCACAGGCAAGCACTTAACGGCTAAGCCATCTCTCCAGCCCTCATCTCAACATTTATAGTGGCTACTGTGTTGTGACTGGATAGATAGCTCAATCAGTATAGTTCTTGCCTGGCAAGAACTTGATCCCAAGCTTGATCACCAAAACTCAGGTAAAAATGCCCAGCATTGCAGCATGCCCTTGTAATCCCAGCACTAGGGAGACAGAGATAGGAGGATCCTAGGTGCTCATTGGACAGCCTGTCTAGCCAAATTGGCTCCAGGCCAATAGCAGACCCTGTCTCAGAAAAGGTAAATGGGGGCTGGAGAGATGGCTCAGCAGTTGAAGGTGCTTACTTACAAAGCCTACAGCCTGAGTTCAGTTCCTCAGTAACCATGTGAGGCAGATGCACAAATGTTACACACATCTGGAGTTTGTTTTCAGTGGCATGAGGCCCTGGCACACCCATACTCTCTCTCTCTTTTTCTGGGCCCGTCTCTTTCTCTCTCTCTCAAATGAGGAAAAAAAAAATTTAAAAAAAGAAGCAATGGTGAATGTCAGGAATATGAAAAATGTTCATGAATTTTTATTCAAATCAACCTCATTTTGAAAAATTACAGGTTTCTTTCAAAGTGTTCTAACTTGAGGTTATCTTTTTTGTTTTGTTTTTTCGAGGTAGGGTCTCACTCTAGCTCAGGCTGTCCTGGAATTCACTATGTAGTCCAGAGTGGCCTCAAACTCATGGCAATCCTCTTACCTCTGCCTCCTGAGTGCTGGGATTAAAGGCATGTGCCACCACACCTGGCTTTTGAGGAGGTCATTTTAATACAGTTTTTTTTTGTAATTTTTTTTTTTTTTTGATGAGACAGAGAACAAGAGAGAGAGAGAGAGAATTGGCACACTAGGGTTTCCAGTCACTGCAATTGAACTCCAGTTGCATGTGCCACCTTGTGTGCATGTGCGACTTTTCATGTTTGCATCACCTTGTTGGTCTGGATTACATGGGATTTGGAGAGTCAAGTCAAACATGGGTCCTTAGGTTTCACAGGCAAGCGCCTTAACTGCTAAGCCATCTCTCCAGCCCTAATATAGGGATTTAAAAAATATTATTTATTTATGTGGAGAGAGAGAGAGAGAGAGAGTGAATATGGGCTCATCAGGACTTCTTACTGTTGCAAATGAATCCCAGACACATAAGCCACTTTAGGCATATGGTTTTACATGGGTACTGGGGAATTGAACTAGGGCTGATAAGCTTTGCAAGCATGTGTCTTTAATCACTGAGGCATCTCCCAGCCCCAAATACAGGTTCTTTTTAAAATATTTTATTTAGTTAGTTGAGAGAGAGAGAGAGAAGTAGATAGAGAGTGGGCATGCCAGGGCCTCTAGCCATTATAAACAAAGTCCAGATGCATGCACCACTTTATGCATCTGGCTTACGTGGGTACTGGGGAATTGAGCCAGGGTCCTTCAGCTTTGCAGGAAAGTGCCTTAACTGCTAAGCCATCTCTCCAGCACACAACTTCTTTTTATTTTCATTTTTTATTTTTTATTTTTTATTTTTTGTTTTTCAGGGTAGGGTTTCATTCTAGCCCAGGCTAACCTGGAATTCACTATGTAATCTCAGGGTGGCCTTGAACTCACAACGATCCTCCTACCTCTGCTTTCCAAGGGCTGGGATTAAAGACGTGTGCCACCATGCGCAGCTCACTTCTTCTTCTTCTTCTTCTTTTTTTTTTTTTTTGAGGTACAGTCTCACTCTGGTCCAGGCTAACCTGGAATTAACTATGTAGTCTCAGGGTGGCCTGGAACTCATGGTGATCCTCCCACCTCTGGCTCCTGAGTGCTGAGATTAAAGGCATACACCACTACGCCCGGCTTCACAACTTCTTTTTAAAGCTTAGCTTGAAGCTTGTCCAACCTGCAAAGATACCTAAATGTGGTTGATTCAGTGAGGTTGAGCTACTAATCACAGTCTGCTTGCTTGTGCCCACTGCATAAATAACCATTGCTCTGTTCTAGGGACAAGTCGTTGACTTCCGAGGGCTGCTCACAGATGCTATCAAAGGAGCCACCAATGAGCTTGCTTTGAACACCTTCAACTGTAACCCAGACCCCTCAGTAAGTTATGAAGATGTGTTACTCCACTTTCAAACTGCCCAGATCCAGTTGAACTTTGCGAAATATTGAGTGCAGTGAGGGCTTGAGCACCTGTCACAATTCATTTCCCTAAGATGCTGTTTTTCTTGCTAAATTATGAAGCAGTATTGTAACGTGCGCCTCTGCTCCTCTCACCAGGAACGGTTGCTGAAACCTCTTAGTGCATTTATTGGCATGAACAGTGAGATGCGAGAACTGGCAGCGGTGGTGAGCCGGGTAAGATCTGCTGCTCGGTTCACAAATTTACGGAGGCAGACCAGGGCTGCTGGGGCATTATGGGCTGCTGCTTTTATTAATAACAGTAAATATGATCATTTATTTATAAAGTACCCCCACTTGCAAAGGCACTCATATTGTTTAGCAGCACAATAATGCATGATAAATAAATTATAGAATCATAAAATTACAATAGAGAAAGCCCACCATCCTCCTATAGAAGCCAAGAAAATAGAGAACAAAAGACACAGCAAGGAAGGGACAGGTGAAAGGTTATAGCAGGGCCCAGAGTCAAGGGGTAAATGCTTCTAGAAAAGAGCTCATCTGTACCTTACTTAACACAACACAGCTTCTAAATCTAGAGGTCTGGGAGTCTGATGATTTCATAGTTGGAAATTTCCATGAAGAAAAGATTTGTAGGAAAGCCTTTATCACTCTGAGTACAGATTTTTGAAGTTAGCACCCCAGAATCTAAAGGTAGTGAAACTTAATAGCCAATGAGACAGGCTTTGAAATTATTTGACCTGCATTTGATTTCTAGATCCTTCTCTTTCAGGTTGTACGACTCTACGCAAGCTTCTTGATTAGAGTTTCCTAAGAACTAGCTTAATAAGGGCAATGTTTACTCCTCACATTTTGGAAGGCTGGAGTCAGGTGTGTGCCAGGTCTAATCCCAGTGCTCAGGAGGCTGAAGCAGAAGGAACAGGGGAGTTTGAGGCCAGCCTGGGGCTACACAGTGAATCCCAGGCCAGGGATACAGGTTGAGATCCTATCTCAAAAAACAAACAGAAGCAAAATCTGAAAGAGTGGATCCTTTCTCTGTCACTAAAACTAAGGATAAATTGTGCATATTATGCATAATCCAAGTAACTTTTCCACAAGTAGATTCTTTGTTTGTAACTTAAAAATTTATTTATTTATTTATTTATTTGAGAGTGACAGAGAGAGAAAGAGTCAGGTAGAGAGAGAGAGGGAATGGGTGCGCCAGGGCCTCCAGCCACTGCAAACGAACTCCAGACACGTGCGCCCCCTTGTGCATCTGGCTAACGTGGGTCCTGGGGAATTGAGCCTCGAACCAGGGTCCTTCACAGGCAAGTGCTTAACCGCTAAGCCATCTCTCCAGACCCCTTTTTATTTACTTATTTATTTTTAAATATTTTTTTGGTTCATTTTTTTATTTGTTTATTTGAGAGTGACAGAGATAGATAGATAGATAGAGAGAGAGAGAGGCAGATAGATAGATAGAGAATGGGCACGCCAGGGCTTCCAGCCACTGCAAACGAACTCCAGACGCGTGCGCCCCCTTGTGCATCTGGCTAACGTGGGTCCTGGGGAATCGAGCCTCGAACCGGAGTCCTTAGGCTTCACAGGCAAGCTCTTAACCGCTAAGCCATCTCTCCAGCCCCTCCTTTCTTTTTAAAGTTTAAAACTTTAATTAATTTATTTATTTGAGAGTGACAGACACACACACACATACACACACACACAAAGAGAGAGAGAGAGAGAGAGAGAGAGAGAAGTAGATTCTTTCATACAAGTCAGGCACCTAGGTAGACAAAGGGACAGGACCACAACATCTTACCACATTTAAAAAACCATACTGGGGCTGGAGAGATGGCTTAGCGGTTAAGCGCTTGCCTGTGAAGCCTAAGGACCCTGGTTTGAGGCTCGATTCCCCAGGATCCACGTTAGCCAGATGCACAAGGGGGCACACGCGTCTGGAGTTCGTTTGCAGTGGCTGGAGGCCCTGGCGTGCCCATTCTCTCTGTGTCTCTCTCTGCCTCTTTCTTGCTCTATCTGTCGCTCTCAAAAAAAAAAAAAAAAAAAACAACCATACTGCCGGGTGTGGTGGCGCATACCTTTAATCCCCAGCACTCGGGAGGCAGAAGTAGGAGGACCTCGGTGAATTCGAGGCCACCCTGAGACTCTTTAGTGAATTCCAGGTCAGCCTGGGCTAGAGTGAGACCCTACCTCAAAACAAAAACAAACAAACAAACAAAAAAACCCAAACACCAATACTCATATGTTTTTGAAACTCAGGCATATATTACTATTAGACAATTAAATAGATACACAGTTTCCAGACTTGTTTTGTAGTCACTCAGAATGACTAGAAAAGAGGCATTTTTTTTTAAATATAGCACTCTAGAGTGACATTATTTGCCCAAAATAGTTTCTCTAGAGAAAGGCCCCTGAGTGACTATTCTAGGGTGTCTTGTGAAATTGAAATTTAGGAACTGTAAATTAGTTATCAGCTAAAGCTACCTTAATCGATTACCCGAAGTGGTTGCTGCAGGCCTCTCCTGTGGGGGGACTGCAGTCTTGCATGGCTGTCAGCTTCCTCAAATTTTGCAGAAGCAATTGTGCCTGCCGGAAGCAGGGAACGCTCACTGGGGAAAAAAAGAAATTGGTTTCAGAGGAGCATTCTCTCTCTTATGCAACAAATTAAGAAAGTGTTTGCCAGATCAGAGAGCAAGAGAGAAGTCTGCTGCCGACAAGGAACTGCATTTTGCAGCAAAAGCTAGTGTAATTTGAAGGCATATTCTGTAATTTCTTTTATTATAGTCATAATTCAGCATGGTTTGCTGTTGACTGATGATAGGCTCGTTGTTGGGAGATGTTTTTCCCCCCTTCTAAAAGTACCATATTATACTACCAACATCTTCAGGTGAAATCACTGAATGTTTTCATACCATCCCTTTGGTGAGCTAACCTCAAATCTCAATGTATGCATTTACATGTATCTCATGAGAAGTGTTTTTTTTTTTAAATCTTTTTTTATGAGAGAGAATTGGTATGCTAGGACCTCAGCCACTGAAATCAAGCTCCAGATGCTTTCGCCACCTAGTGGGCATGTGCAACCTTTCACTTGCCTTGCCTTTGTGCATCTGGCTAAAGTGGGATCTGGAC
Organism: Dipus sagitta; assembly: GCA_036346955.1. Lineage (NCBI taxonomy): Eukaryota > Metazoa > Chordata > Mammalia > Rodentia > Dipodidae > Dipus > Dipus sagitta. The sequence goes on from CM070771.1 coordinate 36,878,484, forward strand.
AGTCGAACATGGGTCCTTAGGCTTCACAGGCAAGCGCCTTAATTGTTAAGCCATCTCTCTAGCCCTCATGAGAAGTTTTTATCACCAGCCATTTATATGCTGTGATGGCTTATATTGATTATCAACGTGACAGGACCTAGAATCACCTGTAAGGAATTATCTAGATTAGGGTAGATTCTGGGCATGCCCGTGAGTGATTGTCTTGATTAGTTTAAGGTGGGAAGACCCACCTGAGCCGTGGGCAGCACTATTGCATGGGCTGGGGTCCTGGAGTGTATAAACAAGGAGAGATCTGGCTGAGCAGCGGCATTCATTACTCTCTGTGAAGACGTCACCCACAGTGAAGACACTGGGGACTAACTGTGACCAGACGCCTCAAGCTCCTGCTGCCATCCCTTCCCTGCTGTAATGGACTGTAACCTGGGGCTGTAAGATGAAATAAACCCTTCCTCCTTTACATTGACTTTTGTTATGTATTTTTTCCCCAACAATGAGAAGGTAACTAATACAGAAATTTGGTACCAGATGTGGGAATAGTGTTGTGATAAAACTGACCCTGTGATTTGTAGACCTTTGGAATTGGTTTTTTAGGAGGGATGTGGAAGAGTTTGGAACTTTGGATCCAAAAAAAGCCTTTGAGGGGCTAGGGTGATGGCTCAGTGGTTAAGGTGCTTGCCTGCAATGCAATGCCTAACAACCTGGGTTCTATTACCCAATATCCATGTAAAGCCAGATGCACAAAGTGGTACATGCATCTGGAGTTTGTTTGTAGTGGCTAGAGGCCTTGGTAGCACATTCTCTCTCTCTCTCCTTGCAAATAAATAAATAAATAATATATATGTTATATATATATACATATATATATATATATAATTTATTTAACAAAAGCCTTTAAGCTGGATGTGGTGGTGCACACCTTTAATCTCAGCACTTGGGAGACAGAGTTAGGAGGATCACTATGAGTTCGAGGCCAGCCTGGTACTACAGAGTGAGTGCAAGGTCAGCCTGGGATAGAGTGAGATCCTACCTCAAAAAACAAAAAACAAACAAACAACAACAAAAAAAGCTTTTGAATACTGAAAGCAGAGATTTATGGGCCATTCTGGTGAGATTCCAGAAGACAGGCCTGCTGAAAGAAATGCAGACAGTAGAGTCCTGGCATCCAAGATGAATAAGGACTCTATTAGGAACTGGTCTAGAGACAGTTTATGCTATATGATTATTAAAAAACAACAACAACAACAACAAAAAACAAGCTGGGCGTGGTGGCACACACCTTTAATCCCAGCACTTGGGAGGCAGAGGTAGGAGGATCGCCGTGAGTTCGAGGCCACCCTGAGACTCCATAGTGAATTCCAGGTCAGCCTGGGCTAGAGTGAGACCCTACCTCGAAAAACCAAAAAACCAAACCAAACCAAAACAAAACAAAACAAAAAAAAACCTGGCTCCATTCTGTACCTGTCCTGAGAACTTGCACTATGCTAAAAGGAAATCTCGATCCAGGATAGCATTCAGGTTGGTGTCGAGAAGCAGATGTAGTTGTTACAGAAATAAACACCACTGGAGAGAAACCTGCGGCCCCTCACAGGGACAATAGAAAGCGCATCTGGAGGGTAAAACCCCAATTCCAAATTCACTTGAAGGAAGAAAGCCAAAATTGAAGGGGTCCCTGATCAGACATAACCACTGGGGGAGCTGTTTCTCCAAGTCAGCCTAGAAGGCACAGGTGACCTCTACACCCACGGGTGTTCTGTTCAGCCATGTTTATAGCAACAATGGAAGAAAGCATTAGTTTTAACAAGATGCTCAAATGTGCATTGCAGGACATTTATCTCCACAACCCAAACATAAAGTGGGATGACATTATTGGACTGGATGCGGCCAAGCAGTTGGTCAAAGAAGCTGTTGTGTACCCCATACGGGTAAGTTGAGGGGTCTCCTGGGGGTCTTTATGTTCACTACCAATTGGACAAGCTGTATGTTATACATGAATTGGGAAGGAGGGCAGGGCCATTTTCTGCCCACAAATTAGCTTTTTGCATGGGTCACACTATGGCAATGTTAGAGCACCAAGTGTAGACTATTCTAGACCATTTAAAATCATGCTTCAGGGCTGTAAATTGACTCACTCAGTGGTTAGTTAAAGGAGCAGGCCCAAGCTTGATTCCCTAACTTGCATATAAAGCCAGATGCACTAAGTGCAGCATGTATCTGATGTTCATTTGCAGGGACAAGAGGTTCCAGTGTACCCATATACACTCTCAAATAAATAAAAATCTTTAAAAAATAAAGTTATGCTTCATATTGGTTTAAGGCAGGTGTCTGCTCAAAGCAATCATTTAAGATCTACGACTCTGTGGTGGATATGTAATTTGTCAGCTGCCACACGTTGGTTCATCAGCCTGCCTTTCTAAAAGTGTACTAACTGTAGTAGAAATCTCTCCCAGAGGAGAGAGCTTCTCACCTTGTTTCTATAGATCCTCTCCCCAGCTCCAAAACCTTAGACCATCTAGCCTTGCTTTGGCTGCTTGTAAACTAAACTGTACCTTTTAGGGTCATGGCTAGTAGGGCCAGAATACTGCTCATTACTTATTTCTGGCAATTTTTCCACAGTGCACAAAACAGGTAAGCAAGTAGAAAAAACACCATTCTTTTTTACAAAAACATTATTTATTTATGAGGGAGAGAGAGAGAGAGAGAGAGAAATGCGCATGCCAGGGCCTCTAGCCACTGAAAAGAACTCCAGACACAAGTGCTACCATGTGCATGTGGCTTATGTGGGTTCTGGGGAATTGAATCTAGATCCTTAGGTTTTGCAGGGAAGTGCCTTAACTACTAAGCCATCTTTCCAGCCTAGTGCTTTTTTTTAAAAAAATATTTTTATTCATTTATTTATTTGTAAGCAGGGAGAGAGAGAGAGAATGGCGACTGGGTATACAAGAGTCTCTTGCCATTGCAAACAAACTCCAGACACTTGTGCCGCTGGTATCGGGCTTTATGTGGGTGTTGGGGAATTGAACCCAGAGCAGCAGACTTTGCAAGCAGGTGCCTTTACCTGCAGAGCCATCCCTCCAGCCCCCCAAAACAATAGTCTTCAAATGGGGTGATGGTGAGAGTACCACATAAGTTTTGCTACACAACACATCACCCTACAACTGAGGGCCTTAAAACAGTAACCACTGATTAATTGGTCATTCTGTGGGTGGGCATCTTGGGTTGGAGCCAACTAGGCTGGGTCATCTCTTTCTGCATGGCCTGGGGCATCAGTCAGAGTGGTGACAGCCAAGGCTTTTCTCCACACGGCCTCTCATACTATAGCAGAGAAGTCCAGTCTTTGTCACAGAGGTTTCCCAGAAAGAGACAAGAAGGGTCAGTCCTAATGCAGGAACATTTCTTCATCTCTTCTTGCATTCATCTAATGGTGTTCCTGTGGGCAAGGTCACAAGGTCAGTGGTAGAGAAACATTCTATCTCCCCATGGAAGCAGCTGTAAATAATTTGTGGCCATTTTCTAGAATTTCCTGTGGCCAGTATTGTGTGTGTGTAAACAATATCCCATGGTAATTCCCTCCCTCCCCCCACTTTCTCCTTTGAAACTCCACTGTCCATAAAATCCCCTCCCCCTCTCACTCAGTCTCTCTTTTATTTTGATGTCATGATCTTTTCCTCCTATTATGATAGTGTTGTGTAGGTAGTGTCAGGCACTGTGAGGTCATGGATATCCAGGCTATTTTGCGTCTGGAGGAGCATGTTGTTAGGAGTCCTGCTATTCCTTTGGCTCTTACATTCTTTCTACCACCTCTTTTCGCAATGGACCCTGAAGGTGTCTGTAATTTCTCAGTACCATGGTGCTGTCTATTTTATTTATTTATTTTTGGGGTTTTTAGAAGTAGGGTCTCACTCTAGCCCAGGCTGACCTGAAATTTACTATGTAGTCTCAGGCTGGCCTTGAACTCACAGTGATCCTTCTACCTCTGCCTCCTAAGTGCTGGGATTAAAGATGTGCACCACCATGTCTTTCTTGCACATTTATTTTTGTTAAATGAACCATTTATTCTCACCACTGACCCCATGAAGCCCCTGAGTTTTTGATACTTTTTATCTAAGGTAGGAAAAGATCAATAAATTCAGCTTGTTTTTTCCCTTCTTCTGTTCAGATGGGGGAAATATTTTAGTGTTCAGAATTAACAGAGGTTTCCTTACTTTTTCTTCTGAATGGAACCAAAGCACCAAACTTGTAGACCATTTCATTGACACTCTTTGAATATGTTATTTTATTTTTAAAATTTTTCTTTTATTTGTTTATTTGCATACACACACACACACAGAGAGAGAGAGAGAGAGAGAGAGAATGAGAGAGAATGGGCACAACAGGGCCTCCAGCTACTGCAAAAGAACTCCAGACACATGCACCACTTTGTGCATCTAGCTTTATGTGTGGGTACTAGAGAATCGAACCTGGGTCATTGCTTTGCACACAAGTGCCATAACCTCTGAGTCATCTCTCCAGCCCCTGAATATGTTATTCTCTTACGGGGCTGGGAATCAAACCGTGGGCCATGCACATGCTAGACAAGATCTGTACCTCTGAGCTATAGCCCCAGGCCTTCCTGAATAGATCATCACTACCAAGATACTATGAATATGTAATCATTTCACTGTTCTTTTTTCTTTCTCTTGTTCCCCTCTGCCATTTCTGTCCCACTCCCAGATGATTTAATTTGAACTAATGGGACCCATTGAAATCCATGTGCATGCTTCAGGCATCAGTATCCCTTCATTCATCTGTCACTGAATGTCCCTGACTTCTATTACAGGATTCCCTATAACTATGAACTTGACAGTAATAAACCTTTGTTGGGCCTAGGTTTCATCTCAAAGTTCATACCAACTTGACAATCTTCCAGAGTTTTCCAAATGTTCTATCAATAGAAATGAGGGAAATGAAATTATGTATATAAGAAATAACTATTCCCAGGACTGGAGAGATGGCTCAGTGATTAAAGGTGCTTGCTTGCAAAGCCTGCTGGCCCAAGTTTTGATCCTCCAGCACCCATATAAAGTGGACACTAAAGTGATACGCATATCTGGCATTTCTTTGCAGAGGCAGGAGACCCTGGTACAAGCGAGCATACACACAACATGCACAAATAAGTGAAAAACATTATAAAATATTTTACTTATCTATTTGAGAGAGCGAGAGAAAGATAGGCAGACAGAGAGAATAGGTGCACCAGGGCCTCTTTCCCCTGTAGACAAACTCTAGACACATGTACCACTTTGTACATCTGGCTTTATTTGGGTACTGGGGAACTGGACCCAAGCCATCAGGCTTTGCATGCAAGTGTCTTTAACCACTGGGCCATCTCTCCAGCCCATGAATAACATTTTAAAAGAGAAAGAATTATTGCCACAAAGAAGAAAATAATTGCATGTACCTTTCTCTTTCATACCTGAGCTTAGCCAAAAGACAGAAATTATGCACCTTTCTTTTTTAAAAACATATTTGTACTTATTTATAAAAGAGAGAGAGGGAGAGAAGGGGTGCACCAGGGTTTCTTGGTGCTGCAAACAAACTCCAGACAAACACATGTGCCACTTTATGCATCTGACTTTATGTGGGTACTGGGGAATCGAACCTGGATCAGCAGACTTTGCAAGTAAGCGCCTTTTACTGCTGAGCCATTTTCCCAGCCACTGTATCTTTCTTTTCCTTAATTTTTTTCTCCTTTATGCAGCCACAAAAATTAAACCAGGCATTTTTTTTTTTTTTTTTTTTGGTTTTTCGAGGTATGGTCTCACTCTGGTCCAGGCTGACCTGGCATTAACTATATAGTCTCAGGGTGGCCTCGAACTCTCAGTGATCCTCCTATCTCTGCCTCCCGAGTGCTAGGATTAAAGGCGTGTGCCACCATGCCCGGCTACCAGGCATTCTTTTTAAAAATATTTTTATTTATTTGAGAGAGAGAGAGATAGGCAGGGGGAGAGAGAGAGAGAGAATGGGCATGCCAGGGCCACCAGCTGCTGCAAATAAACTCCAGATGTGTGTGCCCTCTTGTGCAGTTGTCTTATGTGGATCCTGGGGTATCGAATCTGGGTCCTTTGGTTGTGTAGGCAAACGCCTTTTTGGTTTTTTGAGGTAGGGTTTCACTCTAGCTCAGGCTGACCTGGAATTCACTATGTATTCTCAGGGTGGCCTGGAACTCACGGCGATCCTTCTACCTCTGCCTCCCGAGTGCTGGGATTAAAGGTGTGCGCCACCATGCCTGGCTGTTTTTTTTTTTTTTTTAAATATTTTATTTACTTATTTGTAAGCAGAGAGAGATAAAAGAGAGACAGAAAATGAGCACACCAGAACCTCCAGCTGCTGCAAATGGACTCCAGATACATGCACCACTTTGCACATCTGGCTCCACGTGGCACTGCGGAATTGAACTCAGGTTGTTCGGCTTTGCAGGCAAGTGCCTTAACTACTGAGCCATTTCTCCAGTCCAAGTCAGGCGTTTTTATGTGGCGTGAAAATGAAATTGGGAATAAATAAGATGTGCACAGAAGAGCCATCTTAGCGGAAAAGGAACCGTGAATTGTAGCTGGGCTGTGTGTTGCTCTAGTTTACCGCTCGCTCGCCATTTCTGAGGCCACACGGGCTGAGGTGCTGATACCAAACCTCACCCCTGTTCTTTGTCCTCACAGTATCCTCAGCTGTTCACAGGAATCCTCTCCCCCTGGAAAGGACTACTGCTTTACGGCCCTCCAGGTAGCTGCGTCTTTCTGGTCTGGTCTTGGGGGTGGGGTGTGTGTGTGTGATGTGCCGCTCCCTCAAGAGCCAACAGAGAGAGCCTTCCTCCTCCCCGGGAGACTGGCTTCTGTCTGTAAGTGAGGAAGGAAGTCCTAACACCTGCTCATGTTTACCCTCACGTGTCTCTAGGTACAGGAAAGACTTTACTGGCCAAGGCTGTGGCCACTGAATGCAAAACGACCTTCTTTAACATTTCTGCGTCCACTATTGTCAGCAAATGGAGAGGAGATTCAGAAAAACTTGTTCGGGTAGGAATTTTTCATTTTATTTATTAATTTGGAAGAGAGAGAGAGAGAGAGAGAGAGAGAGTATGGCTGCACCAGGGCATTTTGCGACTGCAAATGAACTTCAGACACATACTTTGTGGGCCTGGGTTTATGTGGGTACTGGGGAATCGAACCTGCACCAGCAGGCTTTGTAAGCAGGCACCTTTAACCACTGAGCTATCTCCCTAACCTCTTCTTTTTTTTTCTTCTTTTGAGGCAGGGTCTTCTTCTAGCCCAGGCTGACCAGAAATTCACTATGTAGTGTCAGGGTGGCCTCAAACTCATGGTGATCCTCCTATCTCTGCCTCTCATGTGTTGGGATTAAAAGCATGAGCCGGGCTGGAGAGATGGCTTAGCGGTTAAGCGCTTGCCTGCGAAGCCTAAGGACCCCGGTTTGAGGCTCGATTCCCCAGGACCCACGTTAGCCAGGTGCACAAGGGGGCGCACACTTCTGGAGTTCGTTTGCAGTGGCTGGAGGCCCTGGTACGCCTCTCTCTCTGCCTCTTTCTCTCTCTATCTGTCGCTCTCAAATAAATGAACGAATAAAAATAAAAACAAAAAAAAATTAAAAAATATATATATATAGCCGGGCGTGGTGGCACACGCCTTTGATCCCAGCACTCGGGAGGCAGAGGTAGGAGGATTGCCGTGAGTTCAAGGCCACCCTGAGACTCCATAGTGAATTCCAGGTCAGCCTGGGCTAGAATGAGACCCTACCTCGAAAAACCAAAAATAAAATAAAATAAAATAAAAATAAAAAAATAAAAGCATGAGCCACTATGCCTGGTTCCTCTTTATTTTTTTTAATTATTTATTTATTTGCAAGGAGAGAGAGAGAGAGAGAGAAGAGAGACAGAGAGAATGGGTGCTCCAGGTGCCACTTTGTGCATTTGGCTTTACATGGGTACTAGGGAGTTGAACTCAGGTCATTAGGTTTATAGGCAAGGGTCTTAACTGCTGAGCCATCTCTCTTGCCCCCAACCACCCTATTTTTGATTCATGTAACTTAGGAATGACAGTGAAATAAGTTTCTGAAGGGCCTTCTGTTTTTCTCTGTTTAAGAAGCATTTATTATTGAGCATGTTCTGAATATTCAGTTAATATCTATTGAAAGCCCTGCTCTATGCCAGGCCTTGCACTAAGCACTCTATGAGGATCGAGAGACTTCAAACTTAATTATTCTTTCAGATGCTCTGAGCAACTTGTCTTCCGCTGTGCTCACGGCCCGCACAATGTGTTCCTTGTTTCCTTTTTTTTTTTTTTTTTTTTTTTTTTCGAGGTAAGGTCTCACTCTAGCCCAGGCTGACCTGGAATTCACTATGGAGTCTCACGGTGGCCTCGAACTCACGGCGATCCTCCTACTTCTGCCTCCCGAGTGCTGGGATTAAAGGCGTGCGCCACCATGCCCACCACTTTTTTTTTAATCCTGAGATGGTCTCTCACTCTAGCCCAGGCTGACCTGAAATTCACTATGGAGTCTGAGGCTGGCTTAGAACTCACAGTGATCCTTCTGCCTCAGCCTCCCGAGTGCTGAGATTAAAGGCATGCACTGCCACAGCTGGCTCCTTGTTTCCATCTGTTGCAGTCAGGTTTGTTTCACATTGCTGGCAGAAATTACCCGACAAAGAGCAGCTTGTGGAAAAAAAAAAAGGTTTATTTGGCTTACAGACTCAAGGGGAAGCTCCATGATGGCAGGGTAAAATGATGGCATGAGCAGAGGGTGGACATCACCCCCTGGCCAACATCAGGTAGACAACAGTAACAGGAAAGTGTGCCAAACACTGGCAAGGGGACACTGGATATAATACCCATAAGCCCACCCCCAACAATACACTGCCTCCAGGAGGCGTTAATTCCCAATTGCTATCAGCTGGGGAGAGTAGCATCCAGAACACCTAGGTTTATGGGGGACACCTGAATCAAACCACCACACCATCTTTACAGTATTTCATTTTCTAGCTTGTAGTCTATTTTATATTACAAAACTCTACTGTATCTTCCAGATTCCTTAAGAGAACATCTACCTCCTCATAAGGTGGATCCTTCCCAGAAATCCTGTTAGACTACTGCCTTCTGTAGAATGGCTGATAAGTAATCAATATTAAGTAAATATGAGCTATTACATATTCTCTAAAAAGAATTTATCCTAAAATATTACTCTGAAATGATTTTCCCTCAGACAACTCATTTCCAAAAGATTATAGACTATTTGGAATAGAATAATTTCATAATAGAATCTTTAAAAAGGGTTGATTTACCTAAAATGACTTGTTATTTATTATATCACTTTTCTTTTTACTTATTTATTGCTGGAAAGTGAACCCAAGGCTTTGAACATACTGGGCAAGTGCTTCCACATCAAGCTAGATCATTCTCTTACGGGGCTGGGAATCAAACCGTGGGCCATGCACATGCTAGACAAGATCTGTACCTCTGAGCTATAGCCCCAGGCCTTCCTGAATAGATCATCACTACCAAGATACTATGAATAAGTAATCATTTCACTGTTCTTTTTTCTTTCTCTTGTTCCCCTCTGCCATTTCTGTCCCACTCCCAGATGATTTAATTTGAACTAATGGGACCCATTGAAATCCATGTGCATGCTTCAGGCATCAGTATCCCTTCATTCATCTGTCACTGAATGTCCCTGACTTCTATTACAGGATTCCCCATAACTATGAACTTGACAGTAATAAACCTTTGTTGGGCCTAGGTTTCATCTCAAAGTTCATACCAACTTGACAATCTTCCAGAGTTTTCCAAATGTTCTATCAATAGAAATGAGGGAAATGAAATTATGTATATAAGAAATAACTATTCCCAGGACTGGAGAGATGGCTCAGTGATTAAAGGTGCTTGCTTGCAAAGCCTGCTGGCCCAAGTTATGATCCCCCAGCACCCATATAAAGTGGACACTAAAGTGATACGCATATCTGGCATTTGTTTGCAGAGGCAGGAGACCCTGGTACAAGCGAGCATACACACAACATGCACAAATAAGTGAAAAACATTATAAAATATTTTACTTATCTATTTGAGAGAGCGAGAGAAAGATAGGCAGACAGAAAGAATAGGTGCACCAGGGCCTCTTTCCCCTGTAGACAAACTCTAGACACATGTACCACTTTGTACATCTGGCTTTATTTGGGTACTGGGGAACTGGACCCAAGCCATCAGGCTTTGCATGCAAGTGTCTTTAACCACTGGGCCGTCTCTCCAGCCCATGAATAACATTTTAAAAGAGAAAGAATTATTGCCACGAAGAAGAAAATAATTGCATGTACCTTTCTCTTTCATACCTGAGCTTAGCCAAAACATAGAAATTATGCAACTTTCTTTTTTAAAAACATATTTGTACTTATTTATAAGAGAGAGAGAGAGAGGGAGAGAAGGGGTGCACCAGGGTTTCTTGGTGTTGCAAACAAACTCCAGACAAACACATGTGCCACTTTATGCATCTGACTTTATGTGGGTACTGGGGAATCGAGCCTGGATCAGCAGACTTTGCAAGCAAGCGCCTTTTACTGCTGAGCCATTTTCCCAGCCACTGTATCTTTCTTTTCCTTAATTTTTTTCTCCTTTATGCAGCCACAAAAATTAAACCAGGCATTTTTTTTTTTTTTTTTTTTGGTTTTTCGAGGTATGGTCTCACTCTGGTCCAGGCTGACCTGGCATTAACTATATAGTCTCAGGGTGGCCTCGAACTCTCAGTGATCCTCCTATCTCTGCCTCCCGAGTGCTAGGATTAAAGGCGTGTGCCACCATGCCCGGCTACCAGGCATTCTTTTAAAAAATATTTTTATTTATTTGAGAGAGAGAGATAGGCAGGGGAAGAGAAAGAGAGAGAGACAGACAGAGAGAGAGAGAGAGAGAGAGAGAATGGGCATGCCAGGGCCACCAGCTGCTGCAAATGAACTCCAGATGTGTGTGCCCTCTTGTGCAGCTGTCTTATGTGGGTCCTAGGGTATCGAATCTGGGTCCTTTGGTTGTGTAGGCAAGCGCCTTTTTGGTTTTTCAAGGTAGGGTCTCACTCTAGCTCAGGCTGACCTGGAATTCACTATGTATTCTCAGGGTGGCCTGGAACTCACGGCGATCCTTCTACCTCTGCCTCCCAAGTGCTGGGATTAAAGGCGTGTGCCACCATGCCCGGCTCTTTTTTTTTTAAAAAATATTTTATTTACTTATTTGTAAGCAGAGAGAGATAAAAGAGAGACAGAGAAAATGAGCACACCAGAACCTCCAGCTGCTGCAAATGGAGTCCAGATGCATGCACCACTTTGCACATCTGGCTCCACGTGGCACTGCGGAATTGAACTCAGGTTGTTCGGCTTTGCAGGCAAGTGCCTTAACCACTGAGCCATTTCTCCAGTCCAAGTCAGGCGTTTTTATGTGGCGTGAAAATGAAATTGGGAATAAATAAGATGTGCACAGAAGAGCCATCTTAGCGGAAAAGGAACCGTGAATTGTAGCTGGGCTGTGTGTTGCTCTAGTTTACCGCTCACTCGCCATTTCTGAGGCCGCACGGGCTGAGGTGCTGATACCAAACCTCACCCCTGTTCTTTGTCCTCACAGTATCCTCAGCTGTTCACAGGAATCCTCTCCCCCTGGAAAGGACTACTGCTTTACGGCCCTCCAGGTAGCTGCGTCTTTCTGGTCTGGTCTTGGGGGTGGGGTGTGTGTGTGTGTGTGTGATGTGCCGCTCCCTCAAGAGCCAACAGAGAGAGCCTTCCTCCTCCCCGGGAGACTGGCTTCTGTCTGTAAGTGAGGAAGGAAGTCCTAACACCTGCTCATGTTTACCCTCACGTGTCTCTAGGTACAGGAAAGACTTTACTGGCCAAGGCTGTGGCCACTGAATGCAAAACGACCTTCTTTAACATTTCTGCGTCCACTATTGTCAGCAAATGGAGAGGAGATTCAGAAAAACTTGTTCGGGTAGGAATTTTTCATTTTATTTATTAATTTGGAAGAGAGAGAGAGAGAGAGAGAGAGAGAGAGTATGGCTGCACCAGGGCATTTTGCGACTGCAAATGAACTTCAGACACATACTTTGTGGGCCTGGGTTTATGTGGGTACTGGGGAATCGAACCTGCACCAGCAGGCTTTGTAAGCAGGCACCTTTAACCACTGAGCTATCTCCCTAACCTCTTCTTTTTTTTTCTTCTTTTGAGGCAGGGTCTTCTTCTAGCCCAGGCTGACCAGAAATTCACTATGTAGTGTCAGGGTGGCCTCAAACTCATGGTGATCCTCCTATCTCTGCCTCTCATGTGTTGGGATTAAAAGCATGAGCCGGGCTGGAGAGATGGCTTAGCGGTTAAGCGCTTGCCTGCGAAGCCTAAGGACCCCGGTTTGAGGCTCGATTCCCCAGGACCCACGTTAGCCAGGTGCACAAGGGGGCGCACACTTCTGGAGTTCGTTTGCAGTGGCTGGAGGCCCTGGTACGCCTCTCTCTCTGCCTCTTTCTCTCTCTATCTGTCGCTCTCAAATAAATGAACGAATAAAAATAAAAACAAAAAAAATTAAAAAATATATATATATAGCCGGGCGTGGTGGCACACGCCTTTGATCCCAGCACTCGGGAGGCAGAGGTAGGAGGATTGCCGTGAGTTCAAGGCCACCCTGAGACTCCATAGTGAATTCCAGGTCAGCCTGGGCTAGAATGAGACCCTACCTCGAAAAACCAAAAATAAAATAAAATAAAATAAAAATAAAAAAATAAAAGCATGAGCCACTATGCCTGGTTCCTCTTTATTTTTTTTAATTATTTATTTATTTGCAAGGAGAGAGAGAGAGAGAGAAGAGAGACAGAGAGAATGGGTGCTCCAGGTGCCACTTTGTGCATTTGGCTTTACATGGGTACTAGGGAGTTGAACTCAGGTCATTAGGTTTATAGGCAAGGGTCTTAACTGCTGAGCCATCTCTCTTGCCCCCGACCACCCTATTTTTGATTCATGTAACTTAGGAATGACAGTGAAATAAGTTTCTGAAGGGCCTTCTGTTTTTCTCTGTTTAAGAAGCATTTATTATTGAGCATGTTCTGAATATCCAGTTAATATCTATTGAAAGCCCTGCTCTATGCCAGGCCTTGCACTAAGCACTCTATGAGGATCGAGAGACTTCAAACTTAATTATTCTTTCAGATGCTCTGAGCAACTTGTCTTCCGCTGTGCTCACGGCCCGCACAATGTGTTCCTTGTTTCCTTTTTTTTTTTTTTTTTTTTTTTTTTTCGAGGTAAGGTCTCACTCTAGCCCAGGCTGACCTGGAATTCACTATGGAGTCTCACGGTGGCCTCGAACTCACGGCGATCCTCCTACTTCTGCCTCCCGAGTGCTGGGATTAAAGGCGTGCGCCACCATGCCCACCACTTTTTTTTTTAATCCTGAGATGGTCTCTCACTCTAGCCCAGGCTGACCTGAAATTCACTATGGAGTCTGAGGCTGGCTTAGAACTCACAGTGATCCTTCTGCCTCAGCCTCCCGAGTGCTGAGATTAAAGGCATGCACTGCCACAGCTGGCTCCTTGTTTCCATCTGTTGCAGTCAGGTTTGTTTCACATTGCTGGCAGAAATTACCCGACAAAGAGCAGCTTGTGGAAAAAAAAAAGGTTTATTTTGGCTTACAGACTCAAGGGGAAGCTCCATGATGGCAGGGTAAAATGATGGCATGAGCAGAGGGTGGACATCACCCCCTGGCCAACATCAGGTAGACAACAGTAACAGGAAAGTGTGCCAAACACTGGCAAGGGGACACTGGATATAATACCCATAAGCCCACCCCCAACAATACACTGCCTCCAGGAGGCGTTAATTCCCAATTGCTATCAGCTGGGGAGAGTAGCATCCAGAACACCTAGGTTTATGGGGGACACCTGAATCAAACCACCACACCATCTTTACAGTATTTCATTTTCTAGCTTGTAGTCTATTTTATATTACAAAACTCTACTGTATCTTCCAGATTCCTTAAGAGAACATCTACCTCCTCATAAGGTGGATCCTTCCCAGAAATCCTGTTAGACTACTGCCTTCTGTAGAATGGCTGATAAGTAATCAATATTAAGTAAATATGAGCTATTACATATTCTCTAAAAAGAATTTATCCTAAAATATTACTCTGAAATGATTTTCCCTCAGACAACTCATTTCCAAAAGATTATAGACTATTTGGAATAGAATAATTTCATAATAGAATCTTTAAAAAGGGTTGATTTACCTAAAATGACTTGTTATTTATTATATCACTTTTCTTTTTACTTATTTATTGCTGGAAAGTGAACCCAAGGCTTTGAACATACTGGGCAAGTGCTTCCACATCAAGCTAGATCCTCGGCCCTTGATACTGTTTTCAAGTTGTTTCACATGTATTTTTTTTTAAGATTTCATTTTTATTTATTTATTTGAGACAGAGGGAGGGGAGAGAGAGAGAGAGAGATTAAGAGAAAGAGAGAAAGAGAGAGAATGGGCACGCCAGGGCTTCTAGTCATTGCAAAGAACTCCAGACACATGCGCCCTCTTGTGCTTCTGGCTAACATGGGACCTGGAGAATCGAACCAGGGTCCTTAGGCTTCGCAGGCATGTGCCTTAGCTGCTAAACCATCTCTCCAGCCCTTCACAAGTTTTTAAAAAATATTTAAAAAATTTATTTGAGAATGACAGACAGAGAGAAAGAGGGAGGGAGAGAGAGAGAGACAGAGAGAATGGGTGCGCCCGGGCCTCCAGCCACTGTCAACAACTCCAGATGTGTGCGCCCCCTTGTGCACCTGGCTAACATGGGTCCTGGGGAATCGAGCCTCGAACTGGGGTCCTTAGGTTTCACAGGCAAGCACTTAACCGCTAAGCCACCTCTCCAGCCCCTTTCACAAGTATTTTTATAAATTCAGAGGTAGTAGGATTGCCATGCATTTGAGGTCAGCCTGAGACTACATAGTGAACTCCAGGTTAGCCTGGGCTAGAGTGGGATCCTCCTCCCAAAAAAACAACAAAAAAATCACTTTGTGTGTGTGTGTGTGTGTGTGTGTGTGTATGAGTGTGTATGTGTATGGGAGTGTGTTTATGGGTGGTTATGTGTGCATATGGGTGTGTTTGTGTATGTGTGTGTGTATGGGTGTATGTTAAGTATATGGGCGTGTGAGTATATGGGTGTGTGGGTATGGGTGTGTATATATATATGGGTATGTGCATGTATATGTGTGTGAATGGGTGTATATGTATCTGGGTGTGTGCATGTATGGGTATGTGTGTATGGGTGTGTGTGTGCTCAGAGTCTCATGCTTGTGTAGCTTTGTGAGCCTGGCTTCACATGGGTGTTGGGGAATCAAACCTGGGCCAGCAGGCTTTGCAAGTAAGTGCCTTTAACTGCTGAGCCATTTCTCCAGCCCTGTAGTTTTTCTTCTCCTTCTCCTTCTCCTCTTCTTCCTCCTCCCCTCCCCTCCCCCTGGAATATTTACCACCCTAGAGCGTTTTTTGGTGGGTGGGAATTTAATTTCTGTGTGTTGATTAATGTGAAATCCCTTAAAAGATACCATTCCCAGAATCAGTGCAGATTCATGTCCTGTCGTAAAAAGGGGTGTCTAGCGCCACGAGCACAAGACATTACAAAGTGCTCGGAGAAAGATTGGTTATACTCCCTGAACAAGACTTACTTAGGCAGAAGAACAAATTCAGATGTTTTATGAACATTCTTAACAGAGACTGAAGCTAAATAGAGTTCTTGTTCAATGTTGAGTGACTAGAAAAGCCAGTTCGCAAAATCTCTCCATTTTCTGTGGGCATTTTATTTAATTCAAGTTTTCCTTGGCTTTAGCATTATTTTGTTAGAATTTTAAAAGTAAATCAATGGGGCTGGAGAGATGGCTTAGCGGTTAAGGCACTTGCCTGCAAAGCCAAAGGACCTTGGTTCAATTCTCTAGTACCCATATAAGCCAGATGCATAAAGTGGTGCATGCATCTGGAGTTTGTTTGTTTGTTTGCTGGAGGCCCTGGCATGCCCATTCTCTCTCTCTCTGTGTCTCTCTTTTCCTCTTACCCTTTCTCAAATAAATAAATAAAAATAAAATAATTTTTAAAGGTAAAGCAGTGATTCCTCCCGAAATTCCTCACTTCCTTTGCTATATATTTAAAAGAAGTTCACAAAAGCATACATAGGTCCTGAGCATTCTCCCCAGAGGCACCTTTTATTAACAGCTGTTGATATAGTCTCCTAGAACATTTATCTATACTTATAATAATACCATCCACTGTAATTTCCCTTCCTTTTAAAATACACTATACAACCCTCTGTACCTTGTCTCCCACACTTAGAAGTATAACTGTATACTGTTTCATAGGACTAGAGACAGAACATATTCTTTCCATAAAAGCATACATGGTTTTATTGCATGCACATTTAACCAGTCTTTTATAAAATATTTTATTTATGGTTTGGTTTGAGAGAGAAACAATAGGTACACCAGGACTTCCTGCCACTACAAACAAATTCCAGACTCGTGCTCTGCTTTGTGTATCTGGCTTTACATGGGTGCTGGGAAATTGAACCCAGGCTGTCAGGCTTTGCAGGCAAGTGCCTTTAACCATTGACCTATCTCTCCAGCCCACCAGTCATCTTTTAATGGGCATTTCAGCTGCTTCCAGTCTCTTGCTATTATGAACAGACTTAGAAAGGTCAGTTTTCCACATCCATGTCTTAGCATATGTAGTATTATTGGACAATTTCTGTGAAGTAAAATTGCTGTACCAGGTCGGAAGGAATGGGTTTTCACTGTTTGCCAAGATACCTGCCAGCACCTCTCATGCCCATCAGTGGTTTGTGTGGGCATTCCCCACACTCTGAACAATTTCCAAAATGCCATCATCTGGGAACCTAGCATTCAGAACATCTAAGTTTATGGGGGACACCTGAATCAAACCACCACAGATGGGGTTGCATGAAATCTTTTTTTTTTTTTTTTTTATTTCTTGTTTTCCAAAGTAGGGTCAGGCTGATCTGGAATTCACTAGGTAGTCTCAGGGTGGCCTGGAACTCAAGGCAATCCTCTTACCTCTGCCTCCCAAGTACTGGGATTAAAGGCGTGCGCCACCACGCCTGACTTAGCATGAAAAAGTTTAAGGGGCGGGAGATCGTTTAGTGGTTAAAGGCACTTGCTTGCAAAGCTTGATGGCCCAGGTTCGGTTCACATCTCCAGAATCCACAGAGAGCCAGATGCACAAAGTGGCACATGTGTCTAGAGTTCATTTGCAGTGGCTGGAGGCCCTGGTGCTTCTGTTTCCTCTCTTTCTCTGTCTCTCTCTCAAATAAATAAGTAAACATTTTTTAAAAATTTAAAAATGAGGCTGGAGAGATGGCTTAGCAGTTAAGGCTCTTGCCCACAAAGCCAAAGGACCCAGGTTTGATTCCCCAGGACCCACGTAAGCCATATGCACAAAGTGGCACATGTATCTGGAGTTCATTTGCAGTGGTTAGAGGCCCTGGCACACCCGTTCTCTCTTTACCTCTTTCTTTCAAATAAATAAATAAATAAAAATTAAAAAAATTAAAAATACTTGCCAATTTGATGCTGAAAAGTAACACTTCAGCAAATGAATGTACATTTCAATACTTACATGTACATTTTTAAAATTTTGAGTGTATTTGTGTATTTCAAACATACATTTAGAAGGTATTGATGCTTCTTTTTACCCGTTAAGTTATCTCCGAAAAATTGAAGAAGAAGCAGAAAACCTTTGCCAACCTGGAAGGATCTCCTCTTATTTCCTTCCCGGAATTACTTTATTTTCTCCTCATTCTTGAGGTTTGTGGGAAGATCTTCACCTGGAAAATCATGGTCATGCTGTCAAACTCCTTCCTGCAAAGCTTTTAGACAGAGAAAACCCTTTAGGACCTTCTCCTAAATCAGAGAAGCATTTTCTCCCATTTGTTGCTCTTTCTATTCCAATTAAAGAGTTATTTATAGGGAACCTTTGGGCTCTCTCCCCTCCCTGAAGCTCCTGCCTCTTAGGACTTGAGCACTATTGAATAGTTGAGTGATCCCTTTAGCAAATGTACACACCTGTTGATGCCCTCACATCCTTCACCCCTCATCATATGATTTAACTTCCCCTAAGCACCTCTGAACATTTTAGACTAATGCTTCCAGAAGCACTTACCACGGTCCAATTTATTCGTTGGGAGCAGAAAGCACAGTAATGAAGACCTATGGAGGCCTCGGCCGTAGGTGGTATTCTCCTTCCAGCCTCATGTTCTGTAGAGGCTCTGGGTGTCTTACAGCTGTGAGCTCCTTAAAATTAGGTATGAAGTCAGGCGTGGTGGCACACGCCTTTAATCCCAGCGCTTGGGAGGCAGAGGTAGGAGGATTGCCCTGAGTTTGTGGCTGGCCTGGGACTTACAGAATGAGTTCTGGGCTAGAGTGAGACCCTACCTCAAAAAAAAACTTAAAAAAAATACATATGGTAGCTGGATATGGCCACACATTTGTAACTCCTGTCCTTTGGGGAGCAGTGACCAGAGAATTGCTGGAGCTCTCCATCAATGGCAAGCTCTGGAATCAGTAAGAGAGGCTGTCTGAAGGAAAACAGACAGTTGAGCAGGGAGGACTCCACCCCTGATTCTTCTCTGGCCTTGGCAGGCACTCGCAGGGGGTGCCGCATTACCATATCCATGTGCATATACAATCATGCACACGCCACAATATTATGTATGGTTTAATACAGGGTTCTAATATGCTCGTTTTCATTGCATAGTTTGCTGCTGTTGTAATCACCCTTAGTATCAGGTATATTTGAGCTTCTCTTTTTGTGACAAGGAAGAGACATTACTTAATTGTAATTGGCTGGTCTCCATTATATCCAAAAGGCTTTTGTGATGAGTGCTCCAGCCCATTGTTGAATGACTTCTCTTCCTGGGGAGATGTGAACAAATATCTTTCCATCTAATGCAGGGTGCCGATGACAGACTAAATAATTCTACCCACATCTAACTTAGTGAAGCAGTGAGTTTATCTGGAGCATAGGTGAGGGGTTACTTAGCAGGAGCATGGAGAACGCAAAGGCAGCTATGTCACTGAAAAGCCCACCCCAGCATGGGTGATGTCTCACAAAAGCTGCATCCCTGGAGCTCTCTGCACATTGAATAGCTCTGGGGAGGAGCCTGGTGGATCTTGTAAGCTCAGGAGCTTGCTGAACCTTGGAAGTTTCCTTTACTTTTGAGTCTTCTGAATTTCTCTCCTCCCTTCAGGAGGGAAAGTTTAGATTTGGAGGAAATATCTAGAGATCACTTTTTAAAAAATAATTATTTATTTGAGACAGAGTGAGAGAGGGAGAGGGAGAGAATGGGTGCACCAGGGCCTCTAGCAACTGCAGACGAACTCCAGATGCATGCGCCACCTTGTGCATCTGGCTTACATGGGACCTGGAGAATCGAACCTGGATCCTTAGGCTTCACAGGCAAGCATCTTAACCGCTAAGCTATCTCTCCAGCCCTAGAGATCACTCTTGTTCTCTCAGGTCTTAACCAGTACCTTGAATATACTATACCATGAACTTTGAGGAAGGAGGAATTGCCCACTCAGTGACCTGGGGAGGCTGTGAGGGATATTTAGCTGTTGCTCCTGAAAGCCAGTATTTAGCTTTTAATTTAATTTAATTTATTTATTTGAGAGAGAGAGAGAGAGAGAATGGGCATGTGCCAGGGCCTGTAGCCACTGCAAACAAACTACACATGCATGTGCTACCTTGTGCATCTGGCTTACATGTGTGCTGGGGAATCATACCTGTATTCTTAGGCTTTTCAGGAAGTGCCTTAACCACTAAGCCATCTCTCCATCCCTAGATTTTTCTTTTTTATATTTTATTTTTATTTATTTATTTGAAAGAGAAGGAAAGAGAGAGAGAGAGAAAGAGAGAGAAGAGTACGCCAGGGGCCTCTAGCCACTGAAAATGAATTCTAGATGTATTTACCACCCTGTGCATCTGGCTTATGTGGGTCCTGGGGAACTGAACCTGGGTCCTTTGGCTGTGCAGGCAAGCGCCTTAACTGCTAAACCCATCTCTCCAGCCCTAGATTTTTCTTTTTAAAAATATATTATTTATTAGAGAGAGAGAATAGGCATACCAGGGCCTCTTGCCATTGTAAATGAACTCCACACACATGAGCCACTTTGTGTATCTGACTTTACATGCATACTGGGGAACCCAGGCTACCAGGCTTTGCAAGCAAGCACCTATTTAGCTTTTTCAAAGCCTTTGCCTCTTGTTATTTGTTTTGTGGTACTTTCCTTGCAGTAAGTTATAGGAAGAATAAATCCAGCACAGCTACTAAAGAATCTGTATTCTTAGCTGGGTGTGGTGGTGCACGTCTTTAATCCCAGTACTAGGGAGGCAGAGGTTGGAGGATTGCCAAGAGTTCAAGGCTACCCTGAGACTACATAGTGAATTCCAGGTCAGCCTGAGCTAGAGTGAGACCCTACCTTAAAAAAAAAAAAAAAAAAAGAAAGAAAAAAAAATCTGTATTCTTTCTCAAATCCTCAAATCTCTATTGCTTTTTCTGATCAACCAGTGAAGAATTCTATATGGTGTTCAAGAGATAAGTAGCAAAGTTTAATTTTTCTTTTTAGATTTTTATATTCTTTACTGCCACCACATCTCCCTGTAGAGCTCTTTGTTTTATATGTCTGTTTTGCTTTCTCATTTTTCACTCTATACTATTTTATTCTAGAATACAGCATTGTATTCAACCTTTAATAATCTGATCCTGCTAGGCGTGGTGGCACATGCCTTTGATCCCAGCACTTGGGGAGGCAAAGGTAGGAGAATCACTGTGAGTTTGAGGTCAGCCTGGGACTACAGAGTGACTTCTAGGTCAGCTTAGGCTAAAGTGAGACCCTACCTCAAAAAACAAAAAGCTGGGCGTGGTGGTGCATGCCTTTAATCCCAACACTCTGGAGGCAGAGGTAGGAGGATTGCTGTGAGTTCGAGGCCACCTTGAGACTCCATAGTGAATTCCAGGTCAGCGTGGGCTGGAGTGAGACCCTACCTTGAAAAACCAAAAAAAAAAAAAAAAAAAAAAAAAAAAGGAAAAGAAAAGAAAAAAATTTGAGGGCTGGAGAGATGGTTTAGTGGTTAAGGCACTTGCCTGTGAAACCTAATGACTCCAGTTTAGTTCCCCAGTACTCATGTAAAGCCAGATGCACGAAGTGGTACATGGGTCTTAGAGTTCATTGCAGCGCTGGAGGCCCTGGCACACCCATTCTGTGTCTTCTGTCTCTTTTTGTTTGCAAATAAAAATAAGTAAACAAATACATTATTAAAAATAAGAATTTGGGGGCTGGAGAGATGGCTTAGCAGTTAAGTTGTTTGCCTGTGAAGCCTGAGGACCCATGTTCTACTCTTTAGGTCCCATGTAAGCCAGATGCACAAGGTGACACAAGCGTGCAAGGTCGCACATATGCACAAGGTAGTGCATGTGTCTGGAGTTTGATTGCAGTGGCTGGAGGCCCTGGTGTGCCAATTCTCTCTCTCTCTCACTGCCTGTTATAAAAGGGGGCAGTCTGTTGGGCTTGCCTCAAAAAAAACAAAACAAAACAAAACAAAAAAACCCAAAACAAAAAACAAACAAACCAGAATTTAGGGGATGGAGAGATTGCTTAGTGGTTAAGGTACTTGTTTGCAAAGTTGAAAGACCCAGGTTCGGTTCCCCAGGACCCACATAAGCCAGATGCTTAGGGTGGCACATGTGTCTGGAGTTCGTTTACAGCAGCTAGAGGCCCTGGTATACTCATTCTCTCTCTATCTGCCTTTTGCTCTCTCTCAAACATAAATAAATAAATAACCTTTAAAAAAGAATTTGATCCTTTAGCACTTAGGAGACTGGGGTAGGGTGATTGCCATGTGTTCTAGGCCAGCCTGAACTACCTAGTGAATTCCGGGCTAGCCTGGGCTATAGTCTAAAAAAAAAACCCGAAAACTAAAACACAACTTTGGTCCTACCAGGCAGCATTGTTGCAGTGTTAGAGTGGAATTGGTTCCCTTTGGAATCATTTTTCATTGGAGTACCAGGAAAGCACACATCTTAGGCTTAATATCTGTGACAGAAGGGCTACCCTTCCCTACACTTCTTCTTTCTGAGAATAATCCTCTCTAAAGATTAAGGGAAAAGATCATCTCGTGATTTTTACCTGTTCTAAAGGTTTTTGTGTCCATATTGAACATGTGGACTCCATAAGGAGCATGGTGTCCACACAGGGTTAAGTAGCCACCCAGAAGCTTGGGAACTGCCTTTTCTTTTCAGCTCTTACATTTAAGATGAGTAACCTTGAACTAACCACTTACTCTCTCTGACTCTAATTTTATCAAGTAATAAATGGAAGTAATTGGACCATCTAACCCCCTGGGGTGGCAGGAGGGAGAAATAACGGTAATGATTATAAAGTTTCTGTGGAGTAACAGTGTCGAATGAGCACTTATTATTATTGTAGCAATTCGAAGCTTTTAATCTCCTGAGCGTCTGAGGGATTCAGCTTAAGTGCATGATGGACACTAACTTAAGTACATGGGTTTCAACACGCCCTTGCTTTTCCCCACGCAGGTGCTGTTTGAGCTGGCCCGCTATCACGCCCCCTCCACGATCTTCCTGGACGAGCTGGAGTCTGTGATGAGTCAGAGAGGCACAGCCCCCGGGTAACAGATGGGTTTTTTTAGTCATCATTTCTCCCCTCTTGTACGAGTGTTTGTGTGAGATGGTCGGAAGCCCATCGACATTTACCAGCAGAACGAGACTATTAATAAGCCCACAAATTTTCTGCAGACACACGGAAAGGTCTTTAAATTAGATCCTGTTAACTGAATAGCTGATTTAAGTAGTTTTTATAACCGGAGGAAATGTCATCCTCCCTTCCCCCAGCCTCACAGAGTGGCTTTCAGGCCCAAAGATGAGCCAGCCGCAGGATCCCAGGCTGCCGCGATGGCCCAGCTGCCTCAAAATAGCTGCTTGTGTCAGCCTCCTCTGGAGCCAGAGGGCTGCCTTGCGGCCTGGGCTTGCCCATGCAGCCGCAGCCATGGCTGCATCTGTCTTGCACTCCTGGGTCACAGTTCTTGGTGGCATGTGAGGCCAGGGAAGTCATGGCTTCTCTGATATCATGTTAGGGCTTTATGTGTCTGATTTTAAAAAATATCACACATTTTATTGTTAAAGATTAGATATTGGAAAGTATCTCCAGCCGTTATAACCCTTCTATTTATGCATTCAGCAGGCCAAATAGGGTTGTTGTTGGTTTTTAGTTTGCTTTGTTTTTGGTTATTTTTTAAAAAATGTTTTAATTTATAGGCTAGAGAGATGGCTCAGTGGCTAAGGCACTTGCCTACAAAAGCTAACAACCTGGGTTCAGTTCCCCAGTACCCACATAAAGCCAGATGTGCTAAGTGGCACATGCATCTGGAGTTTGTTTGCAGTGGCTAGAAGCCTTGGGTGTTCCCCCCCTACTCTCTGTGCTTGCAAATAAATTAAATAAAAATATTGAAACATTATTTATTTTTCAGAGAAAGAAGAGAGAGAGAATGGGTGTGCCAGAGCTTCCTCTCTCTGCAAATGAATTCCAGATGCAAGCACCAGTTTGTGTATCTGGTTTTACGTGGGTACTAGGATATCAAACTCTGGCCTGCAGGCTTTGTAAGCAAGTGCCTTTAACCACTGAACAATCTCTCCAGCTCTCAGTTTTGCTTATTTTTTTTTATTTATATGTGAAAGAGAGAGAGAGAGAGAGAGAGGGAATGAACGCGTGTGTCAGGGCCTCCTGCCACTGCAAACAAACTCCAGATACATGTGCTACTTTGGGTGTCTGGCTTTATGTGGGTACTGGGGAATCATACCCAGGTAGTCAGGCTTTATAAGCAAGTGCCTTTAACTGCTGAGCCATTTCTCTAGTTCCAATTTTTGTTATTTTTAAAATTTTATTTCATTGACAATTTTAAAGGCATTCTTTTTATTTATTTATTTGAGACAGAGAAGGAAGAGGAGAGAGAGAGAGTGAGAATAGGCACACCAGGACCTTTAGCCACTGCAAATGAACTCCGGACTCATGTGCCACCATTTGCATCTGGCTTACATGAGACCTAGAGAACTGAACCTGGGTCCTTAGGCTTCACAGGCAAGTGCTTTAACTACTAAGCCATCCCTCCAGCCTGGGAATTTTATACATGTATATATTGTATTTTGATCATATTTACCTCCTACTACTGTCTGTTATACCTCTCCAACTCTCACTGATCTCCTTCTTCCCAACTAGTCCCACTTCTAATTTGATAGCTCTTCTTAAAATATTTTATTTTTTATTTATTTGAGAGCTTGAGGGAGGGAGGGAGAGAAAGAGAGACAGAGAGATAGAGAGAGAGAGAGAGAGAAAGAGGCAGATAGAGAGAGTGGGTGCACCAGGGCCTCCAGCCACTGCAAACAAACTCCAAATGCATGTACCACTTTGTGCATCTAACTTTACGTGGGTACTGGGTAATTGAACCTAGATCCTTAGGCTTTGCAGGCAAATGCCTTAACCGCTAAGCCATCTCTCCAGTCTTTTTTTTTTTTTTGGTCTTTTTGAGGTAGGGTCTCACTCTAGCCCATGCTGTCCTGGAACTACCTATGTAACCAAGGGTGTCCTTGAACATGGGTCCTTCTACTTCCACCTCTTCAGTGGTGGGAGTACAGGTGTGATTACACAGTGTGGGTATCCGACCTAGGATTTCACGCATACTCGGCTAGCACTTTACCAAGTAAGCTACATCCCTGCACAGTCCCTGTTTTTTTTCTTTCTTTCACCTTTTTACTGTGTATGTCTCATCTTGCTTGGAAAAAAAAATAAACAGATCTCTATAAAATCTTGATGCAGCTGCATTAATTAATGACCTTTAGGGGTCTGTCATTAAGGTAGAACCAGTAGTCATAAAAAGCAAATTATTTGCTTGTGGGAAGTACAGAAGTAGAACGAGAAAATAACTTAGGCAACTTTACTCATTAGAAACCATTTTCACGTGACAGCGCAGCCAAGCAGGATGGCATTGATGAAGTTGATTGAAATGGGACACTTCCCATGGCCCCACTGTGGCTTTTCAGTCCCAGGCTTCAGAACTGTGCTTCTCTGTACCAGCCTGATAGGAGCAGCCATCTACACCCCAGCCTGGAAGCCCCCTGAGCACCCCAGATGGCCACTCCCTCAGCGACGACAAGCTGAGGGCTCTTCACCTGCCTGACCATAGTGACCACTGCACTGTCCCTTTGCTTGCTCAGTGGATTTCTTGTCTAAGACTAACTTGGGCACTATTCCTCCACCATCCCTGACAGTGCTCTAGCTAGCTTGTGCTCTGAGTTTCAATTTCCTTGTCTGCACCGGGTTGGAAAATAAGGGCAAGTGCTCTGAAGGCTTCTTGGATTATATTATGCTAAAAGAACCATATGTATTGGTAAATGCTGAATGAGCATATAACCAAAGCCATATGCAGGTGAATCATCTCCAGTTTGAAACGCTGATATTTGATGTTTTAAATATTTTATTTGTATTTATTTATTTGAGAGAGAGAGGGACAGAAAGAATAAGCAGAGGGGGAGAGAGAATGAGTGTGCCAGGGCCTCCAGCCACTGCAAATGAACTCCAGATGCACGCTCCCCTGTGCATCTGGCTTACGTGGGTCCTAGGGAAAACACTAGCAAAATGCTTTTCTTTTCTAACTCACTTGCTATGATTGGCACCATGGCCGTGAGCATCAGCTGTCACTAAGGGGAAGATTGTGCCTCGCGAGAGCTTCGCCTCCCCTTGTCCCTGCAGGGGAGAACATGAAGGGAGCCTTCGGATGAAGACGGAGTTACTGGTGCAGATGGATGGGCTGGCTCGCTCCGAAGATCTCGTGTTTGTCTTAGCAGCCTCTAACCTGCCATGGTAAGAGATGAGAGAGAGCACGGGGAATGCGTTGTCATGAGCCAGGGAAAGGACAGGAAAAGACTTGATAGTGACTGCTTTCAGCGAAGCCTTGTCTGTTCTAGGTCTGGAAGAGTAAGCTTACAGTGTGTGTCCCCAGTCCTTGCTCTCAGAGCGTAAAAGACTGCCACATAGAACACAGGACAGGGCTACCGGTGACAACATTTGAAACAAATGTTTTGAGTTTAGAGTTAAAATTATATTTATTTATTTATTTATGTATTTATTAGAGAGAGAGAATGGGTGCATCAGGGCCTCCAGCCACTGCAAATGAACTCCAGATGCATGTGCCACCGTGTGCATATGGCTCACATGGGTTCTGGGGAATCGAAACTGGGTCCTTAGGCTCCGCAGGTGAGCACCTTAATGTCTAAGCCATCTCTCCTGCCCTAGAGTTAAATTATAAACACTTGTTCCTCTGTATCCACTGACCCCCCCCCATCTGCAGATTCAACCAACTACGGATAGAAAACATTGGGGGTCATGTTGTGACACCAGGCATAGTGGCTCACACCTATAATCCTAACATTCAGGCAGTTGAGGCAGGAAGATTGCTATGAGTTCCAAGCAAGCCTGGGCCAAGTGTGAGACCCTGTCTTAAAAAACAAAGCAACGCCGGGCGTGGTGCCGCATGCCTTTAACCCCAGCACTTGGGAGGCAGAGGTGGGAGGATTGCGGAGAGTTCGAGGCCACCCTGAGACTATAGTGAATTCCAGGTCAGCCTGGGCTAGAGCGAGACCCTACCTCGAAAAACCAAAAACCAAAACCAAAAACAATAACAAAAACAAAGCAAAAGGGCTGGAGGGATGGCTTAGCAGTTAAGGCATTTACCTGCAAAGCCAAAGGACCCAGGTTCAATTCCCCAGGACCCACATTAGCCAGATGCACAAGGGAGCGCATGCATCTGGACTTTGTTTGCAGTGGCTGGAGGCCCTGGTGTGCCCATTCTCTCTCTCTCTCTTTCTCTCTCTCTCCCTCTTTCTCTGTCAAATAAATAGATAAATAAAATATTTAAAAAACAGCAACCTCCCCCCAAACCCCACAGAACAAACAAACAAACAAACAAAAACCAAGCTGGGCATGGTGGCTCATGCCTTTAATCACAGCACTAGGGAGGCAGAGGTAGCAGGATTGCTGTGAGTTCGAGGCCACCCTGAGACTACATAGTGAATTCCAGGTCAGCCTGAGCTAGAGTGAGACCCTTGAAAAACCAAAAAACAAAGCAAAAAGTGTGCAGTTGTACTGAAAAGCCACTTTCCCCTCCTGTCATCCTTACCTAAATAACACAGCATAACTAGATAGCATCTCCATTGTATTAGGTATGATAAGTAATCTAGAGATGACTTACGTATATAGAAGGCTGTGGGTAGGTGATAGGCAAATACTATAGCATTTCATATAAAGAACTTGAGAAGCCTCAAATTTTGGTATCTATTGGCTGGAGAGATGGCTCAGTGATTAAAGGTGCTTGCTTGCAAAGCCTGTCAGCCCAGGTTCAATTCTTCAGCACCTGCGTAAAGCTGAAGGCAAGGTGGCACATGTGTGGCTTGTGTGCACTCCTTCCCCCATACATGTGGCATGTGTACACCCACCCACCCACACATAAAAACTATTTGGGGGCTGGAGAGGTGGGTTGGTGGTTAAGGTGTTTGCCTGTAAAGCCTAAAGACCCAGGTTTGGTTCCCCAGTACCTATGTAAGCCAGATGCAAAAGGTGATACGTGCATTTAGAGTGGCTGGAGGCCCTGGCACGCCCATTCTCTCTCTCTATATATATTTGCCTATCTCTTTCTCCAATACATAAAACATTAAAAAATATTTGGTATCTACAATGAAGGGGTCATGGAATGAATTCTCTTGGGTCCTAAGGGGTGATTCTACTATGTTTACATTAAGAAAGGCTCTGGTATAGAACTATAAAATGTTTAATATCTCTAGGTCTCAAAGAATATTCTAGAAATAATATGTTG
Source organism: Dipus sagitta (assembly GCA_036346955.1). Taxonomy (NCBI): domain Eukaryota; kingdom Metazoa; phylum Chordata; class Mammalia; order Rodentia; family Dipodidae; genus Dipus; species Dipus sagitta. Next base: position 36,906,466 of record CM070771.1, read on the forward strand.
AGATTTTAATTAAAATTACACTTTTAAAATTAGGAAGAAAATCCTTTCTTTAATGTTGTATAGTAAATAGAAAGCTAAATAATCTCTAATTGAAAATATAATCTACTCACAGAGTCTGTTATTCAAGCTGCATCCCAGAGTGGTTTAAGAACAATTCTAGAAGTAGAATTGGGAAATAAGATATGTCAGCTCAAGGAAAACAATTCTACTTGGTGAATATATTCAAGAAATAATTATACTCCCTCCCTTTATAGTTGTCAGAACATTTTCATATATACATATATTTACCACCCTGGGTAAGGCAGGAGATAGAAAAAATTCTCAGAGCAGAACTCAGATCAAGAAAGATGGATTCACCCAGAGTCAACCACACACCTGTGACTCTCCACCCTTTTCCTCCTTTTTCACATCCAAACATAAAAAGAGAAAACCAGGCTGGAGGGATGGCTTAGCGGTTAAGGTGCGGGCCTGCGAAGCCTGAAGACCCATGTTCGACTCAGGGACTCACAAGGTGGCGCATGCGTCTGGAATTCGATTACAATGGCTGGAAGCCCTGGCACGCCAACTGTCTCTCTCTCTCTCACTCTTGCTGTCGTTCTGGTTATCACGCTCTCTCATAAAAAGAAAAGAAAAAAAAAAAACACAACAGGAGAAAACTATTTTGTAGTACATGCCAATCATTGGTGGTCCTAAACAAGATTTCACTGAGAGGAAATCATGACCTTCATGTGTTATCTGTGCTTTAAATATAGACATCATTTCAACCTGGCTTCACCTCCCTGCACATTTATGACTCTCTTATTACGCTCAGATGATCAGCATTTTACATTTTTTGTTACATAAGTTAACCCACTAATTGCAGGCTCAGGATGTCTCAAATGACAAGGCTTCTACTGGTCCTTCAGTTCCTCTGTGACAGCAGAGGTCATGTTGTAGGTCGAGGCCTCACCAGCCACCATTTTTCCTGCAGGAACCGCAGTGCTAGATGCCCACAGACCATCACTTCATCTTGGTTTTGCCACAGAAGGAGCAAGTGTACTTGGCGTGCTGGCGGACTTCAATTTTCTTCACCATTTTCTGGAGGGAGGCACTACAGCCGGTCCTGTATTTACCAACGATGCCGACCTTCTTGGTGCATTTGGCCATGTTGCTGTGACCAGAGCCAGACCACAGAGAGCATTTTACACTTTGAAGAGAGAGAGAGGGAGAGAGAATGACAGAGAGAGAGAGAGATCAGGACCTTCAGCCACTGCAAATGAACTCCAGACTCATGCACCACCTTGTGCATCTGTCTTACGTGGGTCCTGGGGAATCAAATCTGGGTCCTAGGGCTTTGTAGGCAAGTGCTTTAACCGCTAAGCTATCTCTCCATCCCTGAAGATATATTTATACACAATGATAAAGTGGGGTCTACACAGGGAATTGCTATTTAAATGTGTGAAATAAAAATTATTATAAGCCACCATTTTGGACTAAGCTCCTATAGGGGCCTCAACAGATCAGACTCAAATTAAAATGGAGTCACTCATGTTAAAGTTCCACATAATTAAATTGAAACTAAGTTGTTAGCTAACCTGCCAAGAAATCAAGAAAGGCAGTTTCAATTAGCATATTGAAATTTTTCTGCTTTAATTCCTTACCAAAAAATAAGAGTGGGCTGGATGTGTAGCTCAGAAGAGTTATAAAGGCACATGAGGCCACGTCCTGTGTTCTGTTCTCAACACTGAAAAACAAAACAAACAGAAAACCAAAAAGCAAACACACCAACCTGATGACAGTTAATTATTTTTCTGTTGTTCCATCTCTTCGTCCTACTTTTTACAAAAAGTAGCTTTGAAATGTTTGAAATGGCCACTCTGCTTTATTTTTAAACCTTTTTATTGACAGCTTTCATACATATACATTATGTGTGTGTGCATTTTTTTTTTTTTTTTTTTTGGTTTTTCAAGGTAGGGTCTCACTGTAGCCCAGGCTGACCTGGAATTCACTATGGAGTCTCAGGGTGACCTTGAACTCACGGCGATCCTCCTACCTCCAGCTCCTGAGTGCTGGGATTAAAGGTGTGTGCCACCATGCCTGGCTTACATAATATATTTTGAGCATCATCCTTCCGATCATTTTCTTTTGTCCTTCCTCTCCCTTTCTCCAAACCTCTTTAAGTAGTCCATTTTTGATTTTTAAGAATATTTTATTTATTTGTGAGGAGAGAGAAAAGAGAGAGAGTGTGTATGTGTGCACCAGTACCTCTTGCCACTTCAAACTCCAGAAGCATGAGCCATTTTGTGCATTTGACTTTACATGGGTACTGGGGAATTGAACCCAGGCCATCAGGGTTTACAAGCAACAGCCTTTAGCCACTGAGCAATCTTCCCAGCCTCTCCCACTTATATTTTTAAAAATATTTTTATATATTTATTCGAGAGAGAAAGAGGGAAGGAGAGAGAGCGAATGTGCACTCCAGGGCCTGTAGCCACTGCAAATGAACTTTAGACACATGTGCCACCTTGTGCATCTGGTGTTATGTGGGTCCTGGGGAATCAAATCTGAGTTCTTGGCTCTATAGGCAAGTGCCTTAACTGCTAAGCCATCTCTCCAGCGCCCTCTTATATTTTGATGTCCCAGTCTGCTTTCAGTTTTTTTTTTTTTTGTTGTTGTTATTTCCCTCAAGGTAGGTTCTCGTTCTTGCCCAGGCTGGCCTTAAACTCCTACCTCTGTCTCCCGACTGCTGAGATTAAAGGCATGTACCACCATGCTCACTCAGCCTCATCTGTCCTCTGTGATGGAATGTGGTTCTGGAGTATCAAGTAAAGGCAATCGGGAGTTTTAAACTAAATTCGTTGCAATTTTATCTCTTGACAAATGGGATTATGGAATCTATTAGGGAAGAAAAACCTTTTTTTGTCACTCATTTGAATCAGAGTTGATCATAGCTTTTTTTTCTTTATTTTTTCCAAGGTAAGGTTTCACTCTAGCCCAAGCTGACCTGGAATTCATTATGTAGTTTCAGGTTGGCCTCGAACTCATGGTGATCCTTTTACCTCTGCTTCCTGAGTGCGAGAATTTGTTTTTTAAACTGAGACAGGATCTCTCTCTATAGACCAGGCTGGCCCTGAACTCCTGGCAATTCACCTGCTTCATAACCTCTTTACTGTGTTTCTAGGTGACTGTTAGAATCTACCAGGGTGGGTGTGAAGCAGTAAAGATCATGACATGAGTGTAGGAAGTGTGTGACCCAAGAGACACATTTTCTAGAAGAGAGCCCTTTCCTTCCTGGTCAGCGTAGCACTTCTGGTTACCTACAGTCATCAATTAAACATAGTCAGCTCTGGTCATCATAGCATTAATGTTTTCATTATATATATATGTATATATACATATATATATGTACATACACATATGTAATATTTTTAATTTATATATTATATATTTATCTTTTTATTTATGAGAAAGAGAACAAGAGACAGAGAGACAGAACGGGCAAATCAGGGCCTCCAGCCACTGCAGATGAACTCCAGACACATGTGCCACCTTGTGCATCTGGCTTTATGTGGGTACTGGTGGACTGAACCTGGGTCCTTAGGCTTTGCAGTCAAGTGCCTTAACTGCTGATCCATGTCTCTAGTCCCCATTAGTATTTTCTTAATAACACCATAATAACTCTAGGATAAAAATTAGGTAGATTAAGGCTGGAGGAATGACTTAGCGGTTAAGGCATTTGCCTGCAAAGCCAAAGGACCCAGGTTCGATTTCCCAGGACCCATATTAGCCAGCTGCACAAGGGGGCACACGCATCTAGAGTTTGTCTGCAGTGGCTGGAGGCCCTGGTGCACTCATTTTCTCTCTCTCTCTTTTCCCCTCTTTCTCTGTCAAATAAATAAATAAAAATAAAATATTTTAAAAATTAGGTAGATTATAGTGAGACCCTACCTTGAAAAACCAAAATAATAATAATAATGATAAAATTAGGTAGATTCAGCGGGTGGAGAGATGGCTTATTGGTTAAGGGCTTGCCTGTGTAGCCTAAGGACCCCAGTTCGAGGCTCCATTCCCCAGGACCCATTTAAACCAGATTCACAAGGTGACACATACATCTGGAGTTCATTTGCAGTGGCTGGAGACTCTGATATGGTCATTCTCTCTCTCTCTCTCTCTCTCTCTCTGCTTCTTTCTCTGTCTGTCTGTTGCTCTCAAATAAATAAATAAATAAAAATAAACACATTTTTTTTTTTTAATTAGGTAGATTCAGTTCACTAGGATTGTTTGCCGACAAACACCCTTCACAGGTGGCGCTGTGAGCATTACACTACATTCCATCCTGAGGTATGTGATGTCGTGTGGCTCCTCTTTTGGTGATGCCAAGATTCACCTGTGGGTTCAGGTGTGTCAGTATGTCTCGACCAGACAGTTCTCATCAGTAGCATTAGCATCCACTGATGGTCCTCACCTGCATTGGCTATTTCACAATGGCTGTGATTCTGTTGCTAAGTGAGGTGGGAACCTTTAGGAGCAAACTCCTACACTTACACAGTAGAAACAGCAGCCCCTTTAAAAGACTGTTAATGCACCTTCAAAGTAGTTCTTTTTGCTTCAGTTAAAACTCTCTTCAGAGTGAGTATATGATCTATATAACCTTAAAATGAGCATGTTCAGAAATGTGTCTGCCTTATATGAGCTTTCCTATATGCATATGCATAGGTTACTGTTGCAGTCAGGTTCCCATTGCTGGCAGAAATCACCCAACCAAGAGCAGCTTGTGGGATAAAAGGATTTATTTTGGCTTACGGACTTGAGGGGAAGCTCCATGATGGCAGGGAAAACGACAGCATGAACAGAAGGTGGACATCACCTCCTGACCAACATCAGGTGAACAACAGCAACAGGAAAGTGTGCCAAACGCTGGCAAGGTGACACTGGCTATAACACCCATAAGCCCACCTCAACAATACACTGCCTCCAGGAGGTGTTAATTCCCAAATCTCCATCAGGTGGGAACCTAGCATTCAGAATACCTAAGTTTGTGGGGACACCTGAATCAAACCACCACATTCTGCCCCTGGCCCCCATAAACTAATAACCATACATGATATAAAATACAATGCGTTTAGTCCAATTTTAAAAGTCCCCATAGTTTTATCAATCCCAGTGATGTTCAAACATCTCCATAATCCAAGGTCCTTTAACTGAGCCATAATGCCAAAAAAAAAAAAAAAAAATCCCCCCCAAACCCATAATGGCACAGAATAAACATTCACACTACAAAGATGACATTGGGTATAGCAAAGAAATATTCAACCAATACAAGATTTAAGCAGGGAAAACACCAAACTCTGTAGCTCAACTCTAGTAAGTGACAAGTCTCTAAGTCCGATAATTCTAACCAGCAACAAGTCTCTGGAGTTCCAATTCCACCCCTCCAGCTAGGCTGCTCACAGTCCTGGAAAACTTCATCGGGGCCGACAGCTCTCCTTAGCAGCCATCTTGTGGTCCTAGCACCTCCACTGGGTCTCCACTGCAACCCACGATTCATCCTCATGGCTCCGTCGTCTCCATGCAAGCATCCAGCAAACCTGCTACACTGCCCTTGGCCATTTCCAAAACACAAGATTGTGTTGCAAATTCAATGACCCTCTCTTTCTTGCATTTCTTTCTTTCCTTTTTTTTTTTTTTTTTTTTTTTTTTTTTTGGTTTTTCAAGGTAGGGTCTCACTCTAGCCCAGGCTGACCTGGAATTCACTCTGTAGTCTCAGGGTGGCTTCAAACTCACAGCATTCCTTCTACCTCTGCCTCCTGAGTGCTGGGATTAAAGGCATGCGCTACCATGCTTGGCTCTTACATTTCTTATACTCCATAATACCAGGTAGGGTGCCAATTCTTTAATCCAGGGGGGAATAAAGCAGACTTTGAAGAACAGGACACTCCTTGAGCATTCAGAGCCCTTAAAATTCTTCCTGTTGTCCCAATGCAGGTCAGATGGCTCAATCTCAAAAGTTGTAATCTCTCATATAATTGTAGCTGAACGGGCAGAAGTTTCAGTCCAAAGATTTCATTTCTGTGCCATATCCCCCTGCTCACACCAGTCCATTTCTACACAATGCAATCCTGCACAAATTCTTAGGGCATGGGTATAACAGCAAGCCTCTCACACAAACTGCTTCTAGCCTAGTCCAAGCAAAACTCTTTCTTACCCTCATAAACCACACCTCACAGTCCATAGTTCTTATTGCATTCTGGTCTTTCAACTCTGACCAGAATAGTCCATCAAGCTGTACTTACTGCACTGCAAGGCTTCTCTTAGGCCAAGGTTTCAAATCCTTCCACATTCCTCTTGAATATCAGCTCCAAAAGGCCAAAGCTACACAGTCAGGTGTCTAGCAGCAATCCTACTCCTCTGGTACCAACTTTACTGTTGGAGTCAGGTTCCCATTGCTGGTAGAAATCACCCAACCAAGAGCAGCTTGTGGGAAAAAAAGGTTTATTTTGGCTTTTTTGAGGGGAAGTTCCATGATGGCATGAGCAGAAGGTGGACATCACCTCTTATCCAATATTAGGGAGACAACAGTAGCAGCAGAGTGTGCCAAACACTGGCAAAAGCAAACTGGCTATAATACCCATAAATTTGCCCCCAACAATACACTACCTCCAGAAAGCGTTAATTCCCAAATCTCCATCAGCTGGTAACCTAGCATTCAGAACACCTAAGTTTATGGGTGACACCTGAATCAAACCACCATAGTAAACTAGATAAAATCCTCATACTTTCTTTCTTTTTCTTTTTCTTGCCCTGGGAGAACATTGCTTTGGAAAAACAACTCAGTGTTCTCTTTATCTACTGTGGTAATAAATCTTTCCATACTCTTTAATCTCCCATTTGTGCTTTCTGTTTTGCATTTACCAAGATGAGAACCTATTGATATTGGTTACAAATCTGTCATTCCTTCTGGGTGATAGCTGGAATTATTCTCTACAATAAAACTTTCCTTCACCCAGCAGGCTTGTTTGATTACCCTGAAATGTAGTTCATGCTAGAAAAGCAGGAGTTTGCTCCAATGGGGACCAATGAGTCAGCCATCTGCCTCCTTCCCTCCGTCTCTCCCTAATTTTAGTTTAAAACTCTTTATCACTATTATTTCATGGCTTGCTTGTTTTAACACCATTAGTATTCAATTTGTGAGGCATTTTGGGGGGGAGCAAGAGGGTGAAGGAGGTAGGGTTTCACTATGTAATCTGATCTGGCCTTGAACTTTAGATCTTCCTGCCTTTGCCTCCTGAGTGTTGGAATTATAGACATGTCTGGCTTAGTTTTATGAGTTTTTTTTTTAAAAGCATTATTGAGGGGCTGTGGGGATTGCTCAGTGGTTAAAGGTGCTTGCTTGCAAAGCCTGCTGGCCCAGGTTTGATTCCCCATTACCCAAAGGAAGCTAAATGCACAAAATGTTGCATATGTCTGGAGTTTATTTTCAGTGCAAGAGGCCTTGGGGCATCCATACTACTCTCTCTCTCTCTCACACACATGCAAATAAATAAAATGCATAAAGCTTTATTCAGCTATAGCTCATAATCCTGCAGAGTTCAGTCATTTAAAGTGTACAATCTAATGCTTTAAGTATAGCCATGTCCTTTAACTATGGGTATATGCTCTTTATTTGTATATGTTTTTATTGTATTATTACACTTTTAAAATATTTTACTTATTTATTTATTGGAAAGAGAGAGAGGGGGGAAGAGATAGAGAAAGAGGCAAATAGAGTGAGATAATGGGCGTGCCAGGGCCTCCAGCCACTGCAAACGAATTCCAGACGCATATGGCACCTTGTGCGTCTGGACTTACATAGGTACTGGGGAATCAAACCTGGGTCCTTAGGCTTCACAGGCAGCCCTCTTATACTTTTATTATTTGCATTGTGGTACTAAGGATTAAACACAGGGCCTTGTGCATATATGTTCTGAGAAATGCAGTTCCATCATTGTGGGGTATATTAAGGTTCTCTAGAGGAACAAAACTGATAGAATATGTGGGTGTATACATGCCCCCACCCCATTTATTTATTTAGATATCTATGTATAATATGTGTGTATTAAAAGGAGATTTACTATAGTAGTGTACACAGGTAGGGCTGCAATGGCTGTTTGCATGCTGGGAAGGCTGGGAATGTGATAGCTGTTCAGTCCACAAGGCTGGATGTCTCAGTAGTCCCAATCTGGCCCTGAAGGCTTGAAACGTTCTTGGAGAGTTGTTGGTCTCTCGTCCACATAGGAAGACCAAAAGTTCGGATGTCAGCAAAGGATGGCCGCAGCAGCACCTGGATGGGCACTCATCGGCAGGAAGCCAGCAGGCAGACAAGCTGCACTGATTTTTCACAGACCTCTTTCTACCTGGACAGCCACAATCTGGGGGGAGGGAGGGAGTCTTCTCCCCTCAGTTAACCCTTCCTGGAAATGCCCTCACAGACCCACCCACACCATGTCTCCTAGCTGATTCTAGATCCAGTCACCACTATAAATGAACTCCAGACTCATGCGCCACCTTGTGTATCTGGCTTACGTGGGTCCTGGGGAATCAACCCTGGATCCTTAGGCTTTGCAGGCAAATGTCTTAACCGTTAAGCCATCTCTCCAGTCCTCTATGTGGCTTCTTGATACAATCGAAAAAAATGCACCAAAGGTCACTCCAGCATGGCTGTAATTCTAGCATTTGAGAAGTGGAGGCAGGAGGATAGGAGTTCAAAGTCATCCTTGGCTACATAATGAAGCCTACCTAGGTTACATGAAACCCTGTTCTGAAACACAAAATAGAGCAGAGAGAATATGAGGTTACAGCCTGCAAAATATGGTATGCTAAATATGGTATGCTATTAATAGCAAAAGTTTTTTAAAAAATTTTTTCGAGGTAGTGTCTCACTCTAGTCTAGACTGACTTGGAATTCACTGTGGAGTCTCAGAATGGCCTTGAACTCACAGCAATCCTCCTAGCTCTGCCTCCCAAGTGCTGGGATTAAAGGTGTGCACCACCACACCTGGATCTATAGCAAAACTTTAAAAAATTATTTATTTGCAAGTAGTGACAGAGGGAGAGAGAGAGAGAGAGGATGGGGATGCCAGGGCCTCCTGCTGCTGCTAACAAACTCCAAACACATGTCCCACTTTGTCCATCTGGCTTTATATGGGTACTGGGAATTTGAACCTGGGCCATCAGGCTTTGCACACAAGTGCCTTTAACCACTGAGTCATCTCTCTAGCCTTATAGCAAAACCTTTTTAACATCTGGAAGTTGTACATTCAAACATCATCATAAAATACATTAATCAGTAATAGATATTTATTATTGTTGTCATCGTGTACTGTACATAATTGCATATGCTATACTTTATACAATTAGCAGTGCAGTAGTTTTATTAACACCAGCATCACCACAAATGTATGAGTAATGTGCTGCACTGTGAAGTGATGGGAACTTTCTCAGCTTGGTTATAATCTTATGGGACCACTGTTGTGTGTGTGGTCCATCACTGCCTGAGACATCATTATGTGGGGCATGGCTTCAGTTTATTCATAGGATGGTTCAGTCATTACCACAATCAATTTTAGAACAATTTTTCTTTGTCCCCAAGTAATCTATTACCAATCCCCCCATTCTCCCTAAACTCCCAGCACTAGGCAAGCACTGATGTATTTCTCATGTCTACAGACTTTCCTTCTGTGAATGGAATTGCTGTGACAAGAGGTGACGATGTCTAATCATTTGAGGAACTGCTAAACTGTTTTCCAAAGGGGCTGAACCATTTTCCTTCCCCTCTTGCAACAGAAGAGGATTTCTGTCTCTCTGTGTCCTCACAAACTCCTTTTATTTTAAAAAGAGTAATCTGCTGTTATCCTGATGGGCTTGCCTTTATAGGAGACTTGATTTTTCTCTCTAACTGCTTTCAATATATTTTCTTTGGTTTGTGTGCTTTGTAGTTTAATTATAATATAAAAGTGAGAGGTTCTTTCCTGATTTTGTCTGTTTGGTACTCTGAAGGCTTCCTGTATCTGTGTTGGCATTACTTTTCCTATTTGGGGAAAATTTTCTTCTATGATTTTGTTGAAAATCTAAATTTACTATGCCTTTGGAGTGAAATTCTTTTATCTTTCTAGTATGCCCTGAATTCTTATGTTTGATCTCTTCATAGTGTCCCAAATGTCTTGAAATTCCCATTTATGCCTTCCTTTCAGTTTTCCTTTCTCTTTGTTGGACTATATTAGATCTGCCACCTGGTCTTCTAGTTTAGATATTTTGTCCTCTCCTTGATCCATTCTACTGGTGAGATTTTCTACAGAGTTTTTTATTTGACTTTGTTTTTCTTTTCTAGTGTTTCTGACTGTTATTTTTTTTATTATTTGTATTTCCTTACTCATATCTTGTATTGACCTCCTTATTTCATTAAGTTGGTTTTCTGTGTTCTCATTCAGGAGTTTGTTTTCTGTTTTGATTACTGAAGAGATGACTTAGCAGTTAAGGCACTTGCCTGCAAAGCCTAAGAACCCATGTTCAACTCTCCAGATCTCACATAAGGCAGATGCAGAAGGTGACGCAAGTGTACAAGGTTGCACATGTGTACAAGGTGGCACACGCATCTGGAGTTTGATTTCAGTGGCTGGAGGTCCTGGCGTGCCCATTTTCTCTTTTTCTCTCTCATAAAAACAAAACAAAACAAAACAGAAATAAGCCAAGTGTGGTGGTGCATACCTTTAATCCCAGCACTTGGGAGGTAGGAGGATTGCTGTGAGTTTGTGGCCAACATGAGATTACATAGTGAATTCCAGGTCAACCTGGGCTAGAGTAAGATCCTACCTCAAAAAAGCAAAGACAAAATAAAATAGGTAAATTCCAAATGTGGTGGTTTGATTCAGGTGTCCCCCATAAACTTAGGCATTCTGAATGCTAGGTTCTCAGCGGATGGAGATACACTGGAAGCAGTGTATTGTCAGTGGTAGGATTATGGGTGTTATAGCCACTTTCCGCTTGTCAGCATTGGACACACTCTCCTGTTGCTGTTGTCCATCTGATGTTGTTGAGGAGGTGATACTCAGCCTCTGCTTATGCCATTGTTTTCTGTGCCATCATGGAGCTTCCTCTGGAGTCTGTAAGCCAAAATACCCCCCCCCCTTTTCTTCCCCTCTTGGTTGGGTTGTTTCTGCCAGCAGAATGAACCTGACTGCAACAGTAGAGTTGGTACTGAGGAGTGGGGTTGCTGCTAGACACCTGACTATGTGACTTTGGCCTTTTGGAGCTGATTCAAGAGGAATGTGGAACGATTTGAAACCTTGGCCTAAGAGACACCTTGCAGTGCTGTAAGTACAGCTTGGTGGACTATTCTGGTCAGAGTTGAAAGACTGGAATGCAGTAAGAATTATGGACTGTAAGGTTTGGCTTGTAAGAGTGAGAAAGAGCTTTGCTTGGACTGGGCTAGAAGCACTTTGTGTGAGACTTGCTGTTATATCTGTGTCCCGAGAATTTGTGCAGGGTTGCATTGCATAGAAATGGACTGGTGTGAGCAGAGGGATATGGCACAGAAATGAAATCTTTGGGCTGAAACTTTTGCCCATTCAGCTGCAATTATATGAGAGATAGTACAACCTTTAAGACTGAGTCACCTGATCTGCATTGGGTCAACAGGAGGAATATAGACTCTTTTGAAGGGGTCTGAATGCTGAAGGTGTGTCCTGTCCTTCAAAGTCTGCTTTATTCCCCCCTGGATTAACAAATTGGCACTCCACCTGGTATTATGGAGTGTAAGAAATGCAGGAAAAAGAGGGTCATTGAGTTTGCAACACGGTCTTGTGTTTTGGAAATGGCCATGGGGAGTGTGAAGCAGGTTTCCTGGATGCCTGCATGGAGACTGGATGGAGCCATGAGGATGGACCGTGGATTACAGTGGAGACCCAGTGGAGATGTGGGGACCACAAGATGGCTTCCAAGGAGAGTTTCTGGCCCCGATGAAGTTTTCCAGAACTGTGAGTAGCCTAGCTGGAGGGGCGGAACTGGAATACCAGAGACTTGTTGCTGGTTAGAATTATGTGACTTGGAGACTTGTCACTGGCTAGAGTTGTTGGACTTGTAGTTACAGTTTGATGTTTGCCTTGTTTAAATCTTGTATTTGTTGAATATTTCTTTGCTATGCCTAATGCCATCTTTTGCAGTGTGAATGTGTAGTCTGTGCCATTATGGTTTTTTTGGGGTTTTTTTTTGGTATTATGACTCAGTTATAAAATCTTGAACTGGGAGGGGATATGATGGAGAGTGGAATTAAAAGGGGAAAGTGGGGGGAGGGAGGGAATTACCATGGGATATTATTAATAATTTTGGAAGTTGTCAATAAAAATATTTAAAAAAACATCTTGGACTATGGGAATGTTTGAACATCATTAGGATTTGTAAAACTAAAAGGTGGACTGAATGCACTGCATTTTACATCATGGATAGTTATCAGTTTATGAGGATCAGGGGTGGAATGTGGTGGTTTGATTCATGTGTCCCCCATAACCGTAGGTGGTCTGAATGCTAGGTTTCCAGCTGATGGAGATTTAGGAATTAATGCCTCTTGGAGGAAGTGTATTGTTGGGGGCGGGCTTATGGGTGTTATAGCCAGTGTCCCCTTGCTAGTGTTTGGCACACTCTCCTGTCACTGCTGTCCACCTTATGTTGGCCAGGAGGTGATGTCCACCCTCTGCTCATGCCATCATTTCCCCTGCCATCATGGAGCTTCCCCTTAAGTCTGTAATCCAAAATAAATCCTTTTTTTTTTTTTTTTTTAACAAGCTGTTCTTGGTTGGGTGATTTCTGCCAGCAATGTGAACCTGATGGCAACACCAAGTTTCTGCTAGCGTTTCTCATGGAAGATAAGGATGGAGTACGTGCCTAGCATGCTTCAGGCTGTGGGTTAGGTTATTGGTATGTAATGTAATGTTCACGTGGATACCTGAATTTCTCAGTATTAGTTCAAATGCGATCACGACAGTGATGTTCTGATGAGAGAAATGGTTCTTCCCTGGCCTAACTACAAGGAAGACCTACTGCCTAATGCAGGATTTATCAAACTCATCATCGCTGACATTTGGGACAGGTAGTCTTTTGTCATGGGTTGTCCTGTGTCATTGTAAGATTTTTAGTAGCGTCCCTGGCCTAAGTTGTGACAACCAAAATATATCTCCAGACATTGTCCAGATGTCCCCAAGGGGGAGCAAAATCACCCTCAGATGGGAATCATTAGACTAATAGAAGGAATTGATTGACATGATATAGAAACATGCTGTCACATGTTTTGCAGTTGAATGTCCAGGTTTTAGTTTTATTTATTTATTTATTTTGAGAGAAAGAAAGAAGTAGAGAGAGAGTGAGACAGAGAGAGAGAGAGAGAATGGACATGTCAGGGCCTCTAGCCACTGCAAACAAACTCCAGATGCATGTGCCACCTTGTGCATCTGGCTTAAGTGGGTACTGAGGACTTGAACCTGGGTTCTTAGGCTTTGCAGGCATGTGCCTTACCCATTAAGCCATCTCTGCAGCCCAACTTTCAAATTTTTACAAAGAATCCCATAGAATAATTTTATTTTCCTTTACAAAAGGCAGCCTATGTTACAAATTGTCCTATGATTTAAAAAAATTTGCAGTTATTGTGGCTTTTATTAAGCACAAATAGAATATGTGCATGAGCATTTTACTGACAGTTTTATATACGTACAAAATGTGTTGTAATTGTATTCCCCTTCCGTTCTTCTCTCTTGCCCCTGCTCCCTGTGCCCCTCCCGCTCATCCCCTCCCTCCCTCCAGCCAGTCCCTGTACCGGTTTGGTGTCTTTCTTAATTGTATTGCTGCCTTCCTTCATCATCCATGATGACATGTTGACGGGCCCAATGTCGTGCAGGCAGTGTCGGCTGCTATGAGGTCATGAATGCTACAGTCACCCCTTGTCTGGGGTGCAGTATCCTCAAGCACTTCTCCCCATCCTATGGCTCTTACATTCTACCCCACCACCTCTCCCACAATGATCCCTAAGCCTTGGAGGGTGTGACGGAAATGTCACATTTAACGCTGAGCATTTAGCTATCGCTTCTCAGCACTTCGATGAGTTTGAGACTCCCCTGTAGCCACCTCTATCTGTGTATATTTTGACTTTTTTTTTCTTAACAAAATGTCAAAATATCCTGGAGATCTTTCCACTAAATACACAACTTCTCCGTACTCCCTTTATAGCTACACAGTAGTCAGCTTGCATCTGGTAATTGACCCCAGCAGTCACCTACCAATGAGCAGCGGTTGTTCCTACTCTTGCTAATACAAGCAAGGCTGCGGTCAGTAGTTCATGACGTGCTGCAGTATCTTTGGGGTGGGCTCCTGGAATAGAACCACTGTGTCAGAGGTTAATGTGAATGAGATGGTACAGCTTGCCAAACTTCTTTCCATAGAGGCTCTGCCATTTTTGCATTCTCACTAGCGTCTTGCTTTCATTACTTAACATTATGTTAAGAACATTTCTTTTTTAAAAATGTTTTATTTTTACTTATTTGTTTGAGAGAGGGAGAGAAGGAGGGACACACACACACACACACACACAGGGAGAGAGAGAGAGAGAGAGAGAGAATGGATGCTCCAGGGTATCCAGCCACTGCAAATGAACTCGACACATGCACCACCTTGTGCATCTGGCTTATGTGGGTCCTGGGGAATTGAACCTGGATCCTTTGGCTTTGCAGGCAAGCACCTTAACTCCGAAGCCATCTCTCCAGTCCTATTAAAAGCATTTCTAATGTCATTAAATAATTCCTGAAAAGTAGATTTTTGTAATGTTTTGTAATTGCCGAGAATTTCCATATGTGACTGTGCCATAATTTAATCATTTTTTTCTGTTAAGCATATATGATACTCTCAAAACTTTGTTATAAGTAACACTGAAGTAAGCTTTAGTAAAGTTCTGGCTGTTTTCTTAGGACAGATGACTGGAGGTGAGATTATTGAAAGAAAGGGTTAGATAATTTATTCAGTTTCAAGGAGAGAGAGGGAGAGAGACAGGGAGAGGAAAGAGAGAGAGAGAGAGAGAGAGAGAGAGAGAGAATGGGAGAGAACAGGCTGCCACTGCAAATAAATTCCAGACACATGTGCTCCTTTGTTCTGACTTTATGTGGGAATTGAATCTGGATGGGCAGGTATTGTAAGAAAGCACCTTTAACTGCTGAGCCATCTCCCTAGCCTGGGGTTAGATATTTTCAAGTGTCTTGTATTGCATTGCCAATGTCTTTCCATGAGGAAAGAGTCTTTGAAGAGAGAATATCCTTAACCACGAAGGCTAAGATAGACCTTTCCCTTGGCTTTAGGGGAAGAGGAAGAAAAAGTCTTTCCTCTGATTCAAGCGATCTGGGCCCGGGAAGTAATCAAAACATAACAGCTGTGTAAAGGCCCAGTCCTAAAATCTCAAATTCCTTTAAACAATTTATTTATTTTTGGTTTTTCGAGGTAGGATCTCACTCTAGCCCAGGCTGACCTGGAATTCACTATGTAGTCTCAGGGTGGCCTTGAACTCATAGTGATCCTCCTACCTCTCTGCCTCCTGAGTGCTGGCATTAAAGGTGTGTGTCACCGTGCCTGGCCTGAAATCTCGAGTTCTTGATGGTTGGGGTAGTTCTCATCGGCAGCATCTATCCCAGGCCAGCCTTTTCTGCTTGCCTACTGACTGACTTCTCGGGGCTGCCGTTTTCCCCAGTCCTCACAGTGAGCTTCACCTTCTTGTTACAGTGTCACAGAGGGCCAGGAGGAAGCACGGGCGATGGCTCATTTATGTCACCTTATGTGTAAATAAGCAAGCAGAAGCATAACGAATGTTTGCGTCTTTAATATCACCACTTAAAGTAATAGCCGTGTAAGAAATGTAGCAAGCATAATTAGAGCTAATTTGACCCGCCTTGATTGTTGAGTATTCAGAAGCTCAGGCCTAGGAGTCCAGAGGGAACGAAGTGCTGAACGAGGCCATTAAGGCAAATTCATCTTTAGATGTCTGCTTAGCTCTGTGGTAGTCTGTACGCATGAGGTGTGGAGACTGAGTATGATGAGACGTCATTTCCTTGGTGCTTGCCAAAGAGCTAGAAATTCCAGGAACCCTCTTAGACAGAAGGCGGTTGATGTAACCAAGCTGTGAATTGAAAAACAAACAAACAAAAAACAAAGCTGGGCGTGGCAGCATACGCCTCTAATCCCAGCACTTGGGAGTCAGAGGTAGGAGGATCCCGGAGAGTTCAAGGCCACCCTGAGACTGCATAGTTAATTCCAGGTCAGCCTGGACCAGAGTGAGACCCTACCTTGAGAAAAAATAAAAATAAAAATAAAAGGACAGCTTTTTCTAATATTTAGAAGAAAGCATTGCAGCCGAGAAATACACTGTGATGAAATTGTTCTGATTTGTTTGAGAGGCAAGAATGGCTGACTTCACCATTCTGTCACATCTGCCACTCATGGCTTGTGCAGATCTGAAAGTACTCTAGGGCAATTGCTAGCCTGGCTGCCTTTCTACCAATTGTGTAAATTGACTTCACTCTGGCCTGTTCACAGCTCACTCAGCAGACACAGCCATCACTGTTTTGTCTCTTTTTCTTAAAAAAATATTTTATTTATTTATTTAAGAAAGAGAGAGAGAGAGAGAGAGAGAGAGAGACAGACAGACAGACAGATATATATAGAGAGAATTGGTGTGCCTGGGCCTCTAGCCACTGCAGACAGACTCCAGACACACACGCCACCTTGTGCATCTGGCTTTACATGGGTACTGGGGAAGTGAACCTGCTCCTTTGGCTTTTCAGGCAGGTGCTTTTACTGCTAAGCCATCTCTCCAGCCCACTGTTTTGTATCTTATCAAGATTAAGACTGATGTGCTAAGCAGAAATTTATAAATCAATCTTAAAAATTATCCAATAATTACAAATGTTTTGTAATAATTTTGGGAATGGAAAAAATAATCATAATTTCACCAATGTGATAGAAACATTTACATTTCAGGTGTAAGGGATCTGGTTAACTCTTAAAATTTATTGCCTGTGTAATCTCTTGCGGTAATTTTCTTTTCTCAAGAGGGAAAACTATTTTTTTTTTTTTTTTTGAGGTAGGGTCTCACTCTTGCCCAGGCTGACCTAGAATTCACTATGTAGTCTCAAGCGGGCCTCAAACTCATGACAGTCCTCCTACCTCTGCCTCCCAAGTGCTAGGATTAAAGGTGTGTGCTACCATGCCCAGCTCACCAAGAGGAAAAACATTTTATGTTTACCTTGCTGTTTAGCAAGGTAATACAAATTAATTATGAATTTATACCTCATATGCTTTATTCAAAAGTATAATAACTCCTGGAAATATCAATCTTCCCAAACTCTTTTTTTAAATTTTTAAAAATATTTTTATTTATTTATTTGCAAGCAGAAAGAGATAAAGAGAAGAGAGACAGAGAAAGAATGGGTGCGCCAGGGCCTGTAGCCACTGCAAACAAACTCCAGACACATGTGCCCTTTGTGTATCTGGCTTACATGGGCCCTGGGGAATCAAACCTGGATCCTTTGGCTTTGAAGGCAAATGTCTTAACTGCTAAGCCATCTCTTCAGCCCCCAAACTCTTTTTTACATGCTTTTTTGTATGTGCTACACACACACACAGAGCATGGATATGTTATGTGATATGGTGGTTATTATATTGTGCTTTGGTCTGTTTCTGGTTCTTGCATGATATACTGTGGTGAACTTTACTTTTATTTATTTTTATTTGAGAGAGAGAGAGAGGGAGGTTAAGAGAGACTTGGCATGCCAGGGCCTCGTCCACTGCAATTGATCTCCAGACGCTTATGCCACCTTGTGGGCATGTGCGACCTTGTGCTTGCCTCACCTTTGTGCATCTGGCTTATATGGGATCTGAAGAGTCAAACATGGGTCCTTAGGCTTTTCAGGCAAGCACCTTAATCACTAAGCTAGCTCTCCAGCCCCTGTGATGAACTTTAAAATCCAACTTCCACACAAAATGCCACTGCTAGTGTACCATAATTTATTTAACTTTTGTTTTTCTGGAGGTTTTTAGTATGATTCATACCTGTTGAAGCAGCCTCTTCCTTGTCATGCCACATCCCCACTGTGGTCCCACAGACACCCTGAGGTGAGTTACAGGCATTTGGCTGTATTAGAGCAGATATTATCAAACAGGGTTATGTACTGTAAACCTCCTTTTTCCAGTCCTGTGGTTAGGGAGAGCAGACTTTTCTTGGGGCAGTAGGTTGTTTTTGTCTGATCCTGTTAGCAGGTTAAAAATTTTTTTTTTTTTTTTTTGAGAGAGAGAGACAGACAGAGAGAGAAAGAGATAGAATGGCCATGCCAGGGCCTCATCCACTACAAACAGACTCCAGATGCATGTGCCCCCTTGTGGGCATGTTCAGCATTGCATGCTTGCATCACTAGGTATCTGGCTTATGTGGGACCTGGAGATTTGAACATGAGTCCTTAGGCTTTGCCGGCAAGTGCCTTAACTTCTGGGCCATCTCCCCAGTCCCTGTTAGCAGTTTTGAGTCACAAGCTTCTCTGGTGCCACATCAAATTACCTGGTGGCAGGAGAGAACCCAGGAAGTTACTGGCATGTCATGGCTTAGGTTCTAAAGTCCCCAGGCAGGTTTCCTCTTTCTACTTTTCAGAGTTTCCTGTTCATTTGTTGTGTCGAAGCCAGGAATTTCCGTTGGCAGAGAACAAACTTTAGAGAAGGGCTATTCCACCTTGGCCAGAACTAAACATCGTTTGCTCATTTCAATTCACTTTTTATTTCTTTGTACATTTAAGACATAATTTGGTTTATACTCTGGTCGGTGGAATGTGCTCTCATGGTTAGCTGTTTTCTCTTAACTTAAGATACCTTGGACTGTGACAGTGACAGTAGGTCTGTAGTTTTAAACTATCACAGAAGACGTCCCCACCCCAACATGCAGGACAGAGACCCATCTTCCTCCTTGTATGACTGCATTATTGTTGATGTCATTAAGAGTACATTCATCAGGCCCAGTTGTCAAAGCATTGCACTTATTTTGTGCCCACAAGCAATTTTGAGGTAAATCTCTTGCTTTGGGGCATTAGTTGATCAAGACAGATATCTATAGTTTAGGATTACTTTCCCAGCCCCCTCCACATTACTCTTGACCCAGGGCATCCTGGTCTTCCTATAATGACGTGACTTGGCATGGGACGGGGACAAGAATTAGTTGCTGTTCAAATCAGCACTTGCTTGGTGCCTTCAGATGCAGCATTAAAAAAAAAATTATTTGTAAGCAGAGAGATAAAGAGAAGAGAGACAGTCAGAGAGAATGGGTGTGCCAAGGCCTCTAGCTACTGCAAATAAACTACAGATGCATGCACCACTTTGTGCATCTAGCTTTGCAGGCTAGTGCCTTAATAACTGAGTCATCTCTCCAGCCTCTAGATTAACCATTCTATCAGCTTCATCTCTTTGCATACATGCCTTAGGCTTTGTAGGCAAGTACCTTAACCACTGAGCAATTTCTCCAGCCCCTCCTTTTGTTTTTGAAGTAGGCTGACCTAGAACTTACTCTATAGTCCTAGGCTGGCCTCAAACTCAAAGCAATCCTCCTATCTCTGCTGGGATTAAGGTGTTTGGATTAAAGACATGCACCACCACACCTGGCAGAAAAAAAAAATTTTCTTCAGAAATAATTGTTTTTGTTGTTGTTGTTGTTGTTTTTCCAAGGTAGGATCTCCCTCCAGCCCATGCTGACCTGGAATTCACTATGTAGTCTCAGGGTGGCCTCGAACTCATGGTGATCCCTCCTACCTCTGCCTCTGCCTCCTGAGTGCTTAGATTAAAGGTGTGTGCCACTGGGCTGGGGAGATGGCTTAGCGATTAAGTGCTTGCCTGTGAAGCCTAAGGACCCCGGTTCGAGGCTCAATTCCCCAGGACCCACATTAGCCAGATGCACAAGGGGGCGCATGCGTCTGGAGTTCGTTTACAGAGGCTGGAAGCCCTGGCACGCCCATTCTCTCTCTCTCTCTCTCTCTCTCTGTGTCTCTGCCTCCTTCTCTCTGTGGCTCTCAAATAAATAAATAAACAAAAAATATTTTTAAAAAAGGTGTGTGCCACTACACCTGGCTCAGAAATAATTTTTTTAAAAAAAATATGGAACGCTTCACGAATTTGCATGTCATCCTTGCACAAGGGCCATGCTAATCTCTGTATCGTTTCAATTTTAGTATATGTGCTGCCGAAGTGAGCACATAAAATTTTTTTCAAAGCGTAACTTCTGCACAATAAAGTGAAAATTACTTACAATTACTACTACACCAGACTATATCAAAATACAAGATATATTCCACAATCAGCCCTGCCAGATATTAATAATAGCTGAGGAAAAAAAAAACGGGATGGCTGTTCACAGCAAAATGATGACATAGATCAGAGTTCTCATTGTAAGGCTCCTTTAAAAGCACAATTAATTATAGGAACTTTGTTGTTTTTGTTCTTTCGCGCTCTCCCTGTACCCCAGGCTGGCCTGCAATTCACTCTGTAGTCTCAGGGTGGCCTCGAAGTTATGGCGATCCTCCTATCTTGGCCAACCCGAGTACTGGGATTAAAGGTGTGTGCCACCAGGCCCGGCCTATATAGAAACATTTTTGAATGCACAACTGAGCCCACAAGGAGGCAGGGACATAATGTGCAAGGACCAAAAATAAACCAGGTGTGGTAGCCTTTAATCCCAGTGCTTGGGAGGCAGAGGTAGGAGGATTGCTGTGAGTTCAAGTCTAGCCTGAGACTACAGAGTGAATTCTAGGTCAGCCTGGGCTAGAACAACATGCTACCTTGAAAAAAAAAATCAAGACAGCTTGATAGAGTTCAGTGGATAGAGGACTGATGACTGAGGTCGTAAGGCTCTTGGCTGCACAGGTTTGGGTTTGAGAGGCTTCCTGAGGGTCAGCCCTGGATCCATTCAGGAAGGGAGGCGGAGTCAAGGTCTGCCGCTGCATAAAACAAACATCCCCACTGCTGCAGGACGCATGCCTGCCACTGTGCAAAGGCAGCGGGGGACACCCCCCATTGGCAACGGAAGGCGTCCGGAAGATGGGTCTCTGTCCTGCGCGTTGGGGTGGGGACGTCTTCTGTGATAGGTTAAAACTACAGACCTACTGTCACTGTCATAGCCCAAGGTATCTTAAGTTAAGAGAAGTTAGGTTAAAGTGGTGCAGAGCCTGAAACCGCCAAACACAAACGTTCTCCAGTGGATCTCATGCAAGATTCCCACAGACAGATCCACTCCTTGAATAAGCTCACCACCTAAATTACAAAGCAGCTGACGGCCATGAATGAGAGTCTGAAGAAAACAGCTAACCATGAGAACGCATTCCACTGATCATAAACTAAATTATGTTTATGTAGACAAAAGGGAACCTTTGCACAGTGCTGGCAAGAATGTTAAGTAATCTGTAGAGGGGTACTGGAGAATTGAACTCAGGTCATTAAGCTCTGAAGGCAAGTGCCTTAACTGCTGAGCCATCTCTCCAGCCCCACTCCTGGATATTTACCCAAAGGACTCTAAGTGAACATATCATAGAAATGCTTACACATCACTGTTTAGTGAAGCACTATTATATATATTATATAATATATAATATGTGTATTATATATTATAGCTAAATTATAGAAGGAATCTAGGTGTCCAATAAAGAGGAATAGATAAGGAAATATCTGTATTTTTGTACAATGGAACTACTTTTTTGAGCTATAAAGATGAGCCAAATCACATCATTTATAGGAAAATTGATGTAACTGGACATAATTATATTTAACGAATTAGGCCGATCTCAGACAAATATCATGTTTTCTCACATTTGTAATCTTATATAGATTTATAAAGTTATATAGACACATATGACATGAAAGTAGAAATAAAACTGTCTGAAGGGGAAAAGGGTGACTAAGAGGAGAAAGGGGAAATAGAAGGTAGGAGCTGTGAAGAGGAATACAATGCAAAAACTTTTAAAAAATAAAAATAGGGGCTTGGGACATAGTTCAGTGCTTAGAAGCACTCTCTGCACAAGTATAAAGGCCTAAGGGGGCCTGAGACTGCCCGAGTTTGATTGCCTAGCACCCACATAAGCAGCTGGCTATTGACATGCATGTCTGTAACCCCACTCCTTTGGGGAGCAGACACCAGAGAACTGCTGGGACTTGTGAAAACAGCAAGCTCCAGTATTAGCGAGAAACTCTGCCTCAAAGAACCAGACTGGGGCTGGAGAGATGGCTTAGCGGTTAAGCACTTGCCTGTGAAGCCTAAGGACCCTGGTTCAAGGCTTCATTCCTCAGGACCCACGTTAGCCAGATGCACAAGGTGGTGCATGCATCTGGAGTTCGTTTGCAGTGGCTGGAGGCCCTGGCGTGCCCATTCTCTCTCTCTCTCTCTCTGTTGCTCTGAAATAAATAAAAATAAACAAAAATATTAAAAAAAAAACAAACCAGACTGATGGAGGAGACAGCCAACATTCTGTCCAGCATCTGCATGCACATGAAATGCTGCATCTTCACTCACATGTGCACACACCATACATACAAGACACGCTTCACCACATACTTACTATTCACACACATAGGGGTAGGAAATTATGATTTAGACTTTAAATGTCAAAAATATCTCAGGCTGGAGAGAAGGCTCAGTGGTGTAGGCGCTTGGTGCAAAGCATAACAGCCCAAGTTTGATTCTCTTCCTACTCACACAGAAGTCCAATCATCTCTAGCTAGGATCCACATATGAGAAAGAACATACGATGCTTGGCTTTCTGGGCCTGGGTTACCTCACTTAGTATAATACTTTCCAGATCCATCCATTTTCCTGTAAATTTCATAATTTCGTTTTTCTTTACTGCTGAGTAGAACTCCATTGTGTAAATGTGCCACATCTTCATTATCCACTCATCAGTTGAGTCCTTAGGATATATGCCTGGGAGTGGTATAGCTGGGTCATATGGTAGATCTATTTTTAGCTATCTCAGGATCCTCCACACTGATTTCCACAATGCTTCAACAGTGTAGAAGGGTTCTTCTTCTTCTGCATCCTCGCCAGCATTTATGGTCATTTATTTTCATGATAGTAGCCAATCTGACAGGAGTGAGATGGAATCTCAATGTAGTTTTAATCTGCATTTCCCTGATGACTAGGGATGTAGAACTTTTTTTTTTAGATGTTTATATGCCATCTGTATTTCATCTTTTGAGAACTCTCTATTTAGTCCCATAGTCCCATGTAAAGCCAGATGTACAAGGTGGCACACACATCTGGAGTTCATTTGCAATGGCTTAGAGGCCCTCATGTGCCCATTCTCTCTCTTTCTCACTGTGCTGGGTGTGCTGGTAGATGCTTTTAATCCCAGAACTTGGGAGGCAGAGGTAGGAGGATCATTGTGAGTTTGAGGCCAGCCTGAGACTACATAGTGAATTCCAGGTCAGCTTGGGCTAGAGTGAGACCCTACATCAAAAGACAAACAAAAAAATCTGTATTCTATGGATTCATAGTTTGATCAAACTATATGTGTTTTCATTAAAAATTATGTTTCAGGATGGAGAGATAGCTTACTGGTTAAGGTACTTGCCTGCAAAGCTTAAGGACCCATATTTGACTCTCCAGATCCCATGTAAGTCAGACGCACAAAGGTGAGGCAAGCGTAAGGTTGCACATGCCCACTAGGTGGCACAAGCATCTGGAGTTAGATTGCAGTGACTGAGGTATGCCAATTCTCTCTCAAAAATAAAAAAAAACAAAAAAGAATTTAAAAATTATGTTTCTTCAGAATTTTGACAGAAGGCATTGTCCATTTCCTTCCATATTGCTGTTGAGAAGTGTTATTTTAAAATTATTTTTAATAATTAGATAGGGTATGGATTCATTGTATAGGCTGGCCTGGAACTTTCTGTGTAGCTCAGGCTGGTCTAAAACTCTTGACCTCTTGCTTTGGCTTCCTGAGTGTTGGAATTATGATATGTATTGCTGTGCTTGGCTAAAAAGATATGATTTATTTACTTATTTGTGAGTGTGTTTGTGTGTGTGTGTGTGTGTGTGTGTGAGAGAGAGAGAGAATGAGCATGGGCATTCCAGGACCTCTTACCACTGCAAATGAACTCCAACCACAGGCACCACTTTGGGCTTTATGTGGGTATTGGAGACTCAAATCTAGGCTGTCAGGTTTTATAAGCAAGTGCTGCTGAGCCATCTCCCCAGCCCTAAAATAATCTTGTAAGAAATCTGCTTAGCCTTGATTTAGGATTCAGATACACTCCCTAGAAATATTCTTTCTCCTTCTCCTTACCTCTCTTCTTTTTCCCTCCCCTTGTACCCTACCTTCACCTCCCTTTCTTCCCCCTCTCATTCACTCTCCTTTTAAAAATATTTTTCCTTTTTTTTTTTTTTTGTGGTTTTTTGAAGTAGGGTCTCACTCTAGCTGAGGCTGACCTGGAATTCACTACGTAGTCTCAGGGTGGCCTCGAACTCATGGCGATCCTCCTACCTCTGCCTCCTGAGTGCTGCGATTAAAGGTGTGCGCCACCACGCCCGGCTTTAGTTTTCCATTTTTGACATTTTCATACATGTATATAGTTTGATCTTACTGCCTCCAATTACCCTCTCTTATCCTCCTCCCCTCCCATGAACACCCTTCTTCTCCATTAAGACTCGCCTCACTTTTTTTTTCTTCCTTTATTTTAGGATATTTTATTTATTTATTTACCTATTAGAGAGAGAGAATGGGTGCGCCAGGGACTCCAGCCACTGCAAATGAACTCCAGACACATGTGCTACCTTGTACATCTGGCTCATGTGAGACTCACCTCACTTTTATGCCTTTAATTTTTGTTTACCCACTGAGTTAAATTAGGGTCGTTTGCATGACCATGGGTGGAAGGTTATTACCATGGAATGGGTACCTTGGCAGTGGTCACACGACTGATGACCTGACGACTCCTCTCCCAGCAGCCGTTAGCTGCCATCAGCTACTCTAGGAAGTGTGGGGTCTCATGCGCACCTTCTCCCGTCAGTGGTGGTATAGTGACAGGCTCATCTTGGGCAGGAAACCACAGTTGCTATGCATTCATGAATGCAAAGGCTGCGTCGCATCAAAGACAGTGTTCCACAGCCTTCCTCCCTGTTCTTCTGATCTTATATTCTTTCCCTCTTCCATGAGGTTTCTCAAGTCTTGGGGTTGGCGGGGGGCGGGGCTTAGATGTCTTGTTTGAGGCTCATGTTTTGAATGCTTTATGCCCAGCTGATGGCAATTAGCAAGAGTTGTAGAGCCTTTTGGAGGTGAAGCCTTGGAGGAATGTGTCGCTGAGGTGGGCCTTGGGACTTTGCAGTCCAGCCCCCTTGCCAGCGCTGGCTAGCTCACTCTTTTTTTTTTTTTTTTTTTTTTTTTGGTTTTTAAGGTAGGATCACACTCTAGCTCAGGATGACCTGGAATTCACCTGTGTATGCTCAGGGTGGCCTCGAACTCATGGTAATCTTCCTACCTCTGCCTCCTGAGTGCTGGGATTAAAGGCGTGTGCCACCATGCCCGGTGCTCACTCTCATTTTTTTGAGGCAAGCCTAATAGGCTGGCCTTTTTTTTTTTTTTTTTGGTTTTTCGAGGTAGGGTCTCACTCTAGCCCAGGCTGACCTGGAATTCACTATGTAGTCTCAGGGTGGCCTTGAACTCATGGTGATCCTCCTACCTCTGCCTCCCGAGTACTGGGATTAAAGGCGTGTGCCACCACACCCGGCCAGGCTGGCCTTTTTATTTTTAATTTTTTTCTTTTTCTTTTATGTGTGTGTGTGTGTGTGAGAGAGAGAGAGAGAGAGAGAGAGGAAAGGGGGAATGAGAGAGAGAATTGGCCACTGCAATCAAACTCCAGATGTGTGCGCCCCTTTGTGCACATGTGCATTGCGTGCTTGCATCACTGTGCATCTGGCTTACGTGGGACCTGGAGAGTTGAACATGAGTCCTTAAGCTTCACAGGCAAGCACCTTAACCACTAAGCCATCTCTCCAGCCCTGGCTAGCTCTTGCTGCTCCCTCCCAGGTGCCGTGACAAGATACCAGCTAGTTTCTTGCTCTGCCATGTTTTCCCTCTCTGTGACAACATTCCCCTCAAAACTGTGAGCTGAAAGAAATGCTTACATTCATTCCCTCACCTGCTGCTGCTTAGGTGTTTTGTCCAGGCAGTGAGAAGGCAATGCTACAGATGTGCTGTGGTCTGTTTTGCCAGGTGGAACAGTGGTACTGTAACCATGAAAGAAATGTCACCTTCCTGGGAATTGCATACTGAATAATTTAGGGGTAGGATTTTGAGATATAATTTACTTTGAAAAGGTTCAGTAAGACTAGACAGATAAATAGATTTATGAAGTGGAACTGACAAAATGGGAACTTGTTGAATCCAGATGGTAAGTATACTATTTTATCCTACTTTTCTGTTTGCTTGAAATTTTCATTCTGAGGTTTAGGAAAATGGCCCAGACACGTGAAATTGCATAAACCCATTCTGATGGGAGCAGGGACGAGTGTCTCACAGAGCCGCATTGGTGGTGTGCACGTAGGAAGGAGCATGTTGGTGCTGTGTTCACCAGAGCAGCACAGTGAATTGGTTGTTCACTCTGCGATAGATAAGTTAATGGACTCCTGAGGGTCCAAGGTAAGGTCACTGGCGAGATCAGATTCAGCAATCCGTGTTATAACTGCAAGGAGAATGTGCATGTATTTAGTTGCTGTTAGTTGGTCTACCACCCATTCTCACCTAGAGGTACCATGAGGGTCTTTTTTTTCAAATACTTTTTATTGGGGAGCTCCAGTCATACAGTCAGTCTTACAATTTTTTTTTATTGGAAACTTTAATATATGAACATACTGTAAATTCGTAGTATTCCCATTGGGGTATTCTCTTTTGTCCCATCTCTTCCAACCTCATTTCACTGGGGGCCCTCCTCAGTGCAGGTATCTGTAATCACTGTGGGGAGGACATTGTCTCACAGTAACACTTCCCACTCTGTGGCTCTTACAATCTTTCTGTCCCCTATTCCACAGTGTTCTGTGAGCTTCAGAGGGTGGCTTCAAAGTTTTCTGCAGTGCTGAGCTCTCAGCAGCATCTTATTTTCTGCTTTGATGAGTTTGAGTCTCCTCAGTATCTACCACCCTCTCCTGGGGCAGGTTCTTAGCTAGCAGTGAGAGCAGCACTCATATTTAACCCACTTCTTCCTCTGTAATGTTTCCTGGGTGCTGATGGTGTGACAGAGATGACTGATCCCCTGCTTGAATCTCTCTTCTTGTCACTTTATTTTTAATTTTTTAAAATTTATTTATTTGAGAGAAAGAGGCAGAAAGAGAGAAAGAGAGAGGGAGAAGAATGGGCACGCCAGGGCCTCCAGCCACTGCAAACAAACTCTAGATGCATGTGCCCCCTTGTGCATCTGGCTTACGTGGGTCCTGGAGAATCAAACCAGGATTCTTTGGCTTAACTGCTGAGCCATCTCTTCAGCCCCCTGTTTTTTTTTTTTTCAAATGTATTTTATTTATTTATTTGAGAGAGAGAAAGAGGCAGAGAGAGAGAAAGAGAGGAGGAGAGCCACTGTAAATGAACTCTAGATGCATGCGCTCCCTTGTACATCTGGCTTAAGTGTGTCCTGGAGAATGGAACCAGGATCCTTTGGCTTTGCAGGCAAACGCCTTAACTGCTGAGCCATCTCTCTAGACACCTGTTTTTTTTTTTTAAATATATTTTATTTATTTATTTGAGAGAGAGAGACAGAGAATGGGCATGTCAGGGCCTTCAGCTATTGAAAATGAACTCCAGACACATGCACCCACCTGTGTATCTGGCCTATGTGGGTCTTGGGGAATTGAACCAGGGTCCTCTGGCTTTGCAGACAAATGCCTTAACTGCTAAGCTAGCTCTCCAGCCCCTGTGATGAACTTTAAAATCCAACTTCACACAAAATGCCACTGCTAGTGTACCATAATTTATTTAACTTTTGTTTTTCTGGAGGTTTTTAGTATGATTCATACCTGTTGAAGCAGCCTCTTCCTTGTCATGCCACATCCCCACTGTGGTCCCACAGACACCCTGAGGTGAGTTACAGGCATTTGGCTGTATTAGAGCAGATATTATCAAACAGGGTTATGTACTGTAAACCTCCTTTTTCCAGTCCTGTGGTTAGGGAGAGCAGACTTTTCTTGGGGCAGTAGGTTGTTTTTGTCTGATCCTGTTAGCAGGTTAAAAATTTTTTTTTTTTTTTTTTTTGAGAGAGAGAGACAGACAGAGAGAGAAAGAGATAGAATGGCCATGCCAGGGCCTCATCCACTACAAACAGACTCCAGATGCATGTGCCCCCTTGTGGGCATGTTCAGCATTGCATGCTTGCATCACTAGGTATCTGGCTTATGTGGGACCTGGAGATTTGAACATGAGTCCTTAGGCTTTGCAGGCAAGTACCTTGACTGCTGGGCCATCTCTCCAGTCCCTGTTAGCAGTTTTGAGTCACAAGCTTCTCTGGTGCCACATCAAATTACCTGGTGGCAGGAGAGAACCCAGGAAGTTACTGGCATGTCATGGCTTAGGTTCTAAAGTCCCCAGGCAGGTTTCCTCTTTCTACTTTTCAGAGTTTCCTGTTCATTTGTTGTGTCGAAGCCAGGAATTTCCGTTGGCAGAGAACAAACTTTAGAGAAGGGCTATTCCACCTTGGCCAGAACTAAACATCGTTTGCTCATTTCAATTCACTTTTTATTTCTTTGTACATTTAAGACATAATTTGGTTTATACTCTGGTCGGTGGAATGTGCTCTCATGGTTAGCTGTTTTCTCTTAACTTAAGATACCTTGGACTGTGACAGTGACAGTAGGTCTGTAGTTTTAAACTATCACAGAAGACGTCCCCACCCCAACATGCAGGACAGAGACCCATCTTCCTCCTTGTATGACTGCATTATTGTTGATGTCATTAAGAGTACATTCATCAGGCCCAGTTGTCAAAGCATTGCACTTATTTTGTGCCCACAAGCAATTTTGAGGTAAATCTCTTGCTTTGGGGCATTAGTTGATCAAGACAGATATCTATAGTTTAGGATTACTTTCCCAGCCCCCTCCACATTACTCTTGACCCAGGGCATCCTGGTCTTCCTATAATGACGTGACTTGGCATGGGACGGGGACAAGAATTAGTTGCTGTTCAAATCAGCACTTGCTTGGTGCCTTCAGATGCAGCATTAAAAAAAAAATTATTTGTAAGCAGAGAGATAAAGAGAAGAGAGACAGTCAGAGAGAATGGGTGTGCCAAGGCCTCTAGCTACTGCAAATAAACTACAGATGCATGCACCACTTTGTGCATCTAGCTTTGCAGGCTAGTGCCTTAATAACTGAGTCATCTCTCCAGCCTCTAGATTAACCATTCTATCAGCTTCATCTCTTTGCATACATGCCTTAGGCTTTGTAGGCAAGTACCTTAACCACTGAGCAATTTCTCCAGCCCCTCCTTTTGTTTTTGAAGTAGGCTGACCTAGAACTTACTCTATAGTCCTAGGCTGGCCTCAAACTCAAAGCAATCCTCCTATCTCTGCTGGGATTAAGGTGTTTGGATTAAAGACATGCACCACCACACCTGGCAGAAAAAAAAAATTTTCTTCAGAAATAATTGTTTTTGTTGTTGTTGTTGTTGTTTTTCCAAGGTAGGATCTCCCTCCAGCCCATGCTGACCTGGAATTCACTATGTAGTCTCAGGGTGGCCTCGAACTCATGGTGATCCCTCCTACCTCTGCCTCTGCCTCCTGAGTGCTTAGATTAAAGGTGTGTGCCACTGGGCTGGGGAGATGGCTTAGCGATTAAGTGCTTGCCTGTGAAGCCTAAGGACCCCGGTTCGAGGCTCAATTCCCCAGGACCCACATTAGCCAGATGCACAAGGGGGCGCATGCGTCTGGAGTTCGTTTACAGAGGCTGGAAGCCCTGGCACGCCCATTCTCTCTCTCTCTCTCTCTCTCTCTGTGTCTCTGCCTCCTTCTCTCTGTGGCTCTCAAATAAATAAATAAACAAAAAATATTTTTAAAAAGGTGTGTGCCACTACACCTGGCTCAGAAATAATTTTTTTAAAAAAAATATGGAACGCTTCACGAATTTGCATGTCATCCTTGCACAAGGGCCATGCTAATCTCTGTATCGTTTCAATTTTAGTATATGTGCTGCCGAAGTGAGCACATAAAATTTTTTTCAAAGCGTAACTTCTGCACAATAAAGTGAAAATTACTTACAATTACTACTACACCAGACTATATCAAAATACAAGATATATTCCACAATCAGCCCTGCCAGATATTAATAATAGCTGAGGAAAAAAAAAACGGGATGGCTGTTCACAGCAAAATGATGACATAGATCAGAGTTCTCATTGTAAGGCTCCTTTAAAAGCACAATTAATTATAGGAACTTTGTTGTTTTTGTTCTTTCGCGCTCTCCCTGTACCCCAGGCTGGCCTGCAATTCACTCTGTAGTCTCAGGGTGGCCTCGAAGTTATGGCGATCCTCCTATCTTGGCCAACCCGAGTACTGGGATTAAAGGTGTGTGCCACCAGGCCCGGCCTATATAGAAACATTTTTGAATGCACAACTGAGCCCACAAGGAGGCAGGGACATAATGTGCAAGGACCAAAAATAAACCAGGTGTGGTAGCCTTTAATCCCAGTGCTTGGGAGGCAGAGGTAGGAGGATTGCTGTGAGTTCAAGTCTAGCCTGAGACTACAGAGTGAATTCTAGGTCAGCCTGGGCTAGAACAACATGCTACCTTGAAAAAAAAAATCAAGACAGCTTGATAGAGTTCAGTGGATAGAGGACTGATGACTGAGGTCGTAAGGCTCTTGGCTGCACAGGTTTGGGTTTGAGAGGCTTCCTGAGGGTCAGCCCTGGATCCATTCAGGAAGGGAGGAGGAGTCAAGGTCTGCCACTGCATAAAACAAGCAGCCCCACTGCTGCAGGACCCACGCCTGCCACTGTGCAAAGGCAGCGGGGGACATCCCCCATTGGCAACGGAAGGCGTCCGGAAGATGGGTCTCTGTCCTGCGCGTTGGGGTGGGGACGTCTTCTGTGATAGGTTAAAACTACAGACCTACTGTCACTGTCATAGCCCAAGGTATCTTAAGTTAAGAGAAGTTAGGTTAAAGTGGTGCAGAGCCTGAAACCGCCAAACACAAACGTTCTCCAGTGGATCTCATGCAAGATTCCCACAGACAGATCCACTCCTTGAATAAGCTCACCACCTAAATTACAAAGCAGCTGACGGCCATGAATGAGAGTCTGAAGAAAACAGCTAACCATGAGAACGCATTCCACTGATCATAAACTAAATTATGTTTATGTAGACAAAAGGGAACCTTTGCACAGTGCTGGCAAGAATGTTAAGTAATCTGTAGAGGGGTACTGGAGAATTGAACTCAGGTCATTAAGCTCTGAAGGCAAGTGCCTTAACTGCTGAGCCATCTCTCCAGCCCCACTCCTGGATATTTACCCAAAGGACTCTAAGTGAACATATCATAGAAATGCTTACACATCACTGTTTAGTGAAGCACTATTATATATATTATATAATATATAATATGTGTATTATATATTATAGCTAAATTATAGAAGGAATCTAGGTGTCCAATAAAGAGGAATAGATAAGGAAATATCTGTATTTTTGTACAATGGAACTACTTTTTTGAGCTATAAAGATGAGCCAAATCACATCATTTATAGGAAAATTGATGTAACTGGACATAATTATATTTAACGAATTAGGCCGATCTCAGACAAATATCATGTTTTCTCACATTTGTAATCTTATATAGATTTATAAAGTTATATAGACACATATGACATGAAAGTAGAAATAAAACTGTCTGAAGGGGGAAAAGGGTGACTAAGAGGAGAAAGGGGAAATAGAAGGTAGGAGCTGTGAAGAGGAATACAATG
Source organism: Dipus sagitta (assembly GCA_036346955.1). Taxonomy (NCBI): domain Eukaryota; kingdom Metazoa; phylum Chordata; class Mammalia; order Rodentia; family Dipodidae; genus Dipus; species Dipus sagitta. The sequence goes on from CM070771.1 coordinate 36,938,455, forward strand.
CAAAAACTTTTAAAAAATAAAAATAGGGGCTTGGGACATAGTTCAGTGCTTAGAAGCACTCTCTGCACAAGTATAAAGGCCTAAGGGGGCCTGAGACTGCCCGAGTTTGATTGCCTAGCACCCACATAAGCAGCTGGCTATTGACATGCATGTCTGTAACCCCACTCCTTTGGGGAGCAGACACCAGAGAACTGCTGGGACTTGTGAAAACAGCAAGCTCCAGTATTAGCGAGAAACTCTGCCTCAAAGAACCAGACTGGGGCTGGAGAGATGGCTTAGCGGTTAAGCACTTGCCTGTGAAGCCTAAGGACCCTGGTTCAAGGCTTCATTCCTCAGGACCCACGTTAGCCAGATGCACAAGGTGGTGCATGCATCTGGAGTTCGTTTGCAGTGGCTGGAGGCCCTGGCGTGCCCATTCTCTCTCTCTCTCTCTCTGTTGCTCTGAAATAAATAAAAATAAACAAAAATATTAAAAAAAAAACAAACCAGACTGATGGAGGAGACAGCCAACATTCTGTCCAGCATCTGCATGCACATGAAATGCTGCATCTTCACTCACATGTGCACACACCATACATACAAGACACGCTTCACCACATACTTACTATTCACACACATAGGGGTAGGAAATTATGATTTAGACTTTAAATGTCAAAAATATCTCAGGCTGGAGAGAAGGCTCAGTGGTGTAGGCGCTTGGTGCAAAGCATAACAGCCCAAGTTTGATTCTCTTCCTACTCACACAGAAGTCCAATCATCTCTAGCTAGGATCCACATATGAGAAAGAACATACGATGCTTGGCTTTCTGGGCCTGGGTTACCTCACTTAGTATAATACTTTCCAGATCCATCCATTTTCCTGTAAATTTCATAATTTCGTTTTTCTTTACTGCTGAGTAGAACTCCATTGTGTAAATGTGCCACATCTTCATTATCCACTCATCAGTTGAGTCCTTAGGATATATGCCTGGGAGTGGTATAGCTGGGTCATATGGTAGATCTATTTTTAGCTATCTCAGGATCCTCCACACTGATTTCCACAATGCTTCAACAGTGTAGAAGGGTTCTTCTTCTTCTGCATCCTCGCCAGCATTTATGGTCATTTATTTTCATGATAGTAGCCAATCTGACAGGAGTGAGATGGAATCTCAATGTAGTTTTAATCTGCATTTCCCTGATGACTAGGGATGTAGAACTTTTTTTTTTAGATGTTTATATGCCATCTGTATTTCATCTTTTGAGAACTCTCTATTTAGTCCCATAGTCCCATGTAAAGCCAGATGTACAAGGTGGCACACACATCTGGAGTTCATTTGCAATGGCTTAGAGGCCCTCATGTGCCCATTCTCTCTCTTTCTCACTGTGCTGGGTGTGCTGGTAGATGCTTTTAATCCCAGAACTTGGGAGGCAGAGGTAGGAGGATCATTGTGAGTTTGAGGCCAGCCTGAGACTACATAGTGAATTCCAGGTCAGCTTGGGCTAGAGTGAGACCCTACATCAAAAGACAAACAAAAAAATCTGTATTCTATGGATTCATAGTTTGATCAAACTATATGTGTTTTCATTAAAAATTATGTTTCAGGATGGAGAGATAGCTTACTGGTTAAGGTACTTGCCTGCAAAGCTTAAGGACCCATATTTGACTCTCCAGATCCCATGTAAGTCAGACGCACAAAGGTGAGGCAAGCGTAAGGTTGCACATGCCCACTAGGTGGCACAAGCATCTGGAGTTAGATTGCAGTGACTGAGGTATGCCAATTCTCTCTCAAAAATAAAAAAAAACAAAAAAGAATTTAAAAATTATGTTTCTTCAGAATTTTGACAGAAGGCATTGTCCATTTCCTTCCATATTGCTGTTGAGAAGTGTTATTTTAAAATTATTTTTAATAATTAGATAGGGTATGGATTCATTGTATAGGCTGGCCTGGAACTTTCTGTGTAGCTCAGGCTGGTCTAAAACTCTTGACCTCTTGCTTTGGCTTCCTGAGTGTTGGAATTATGATATGTATTGCTGTGCTTGGCTAAAAAGATATGATTTATTTACTTATTTGTGAGTGTGTTTGTGTGTGTGTGTGTGTGTGTGTGAGAGAGAGAGAGAATGAGCATGGGCATTCCAGGACCTCTTACCACTGCAAATGAACTCCAACCACAGGCACCACTTTGGGCTTTATGTGGGTATTGGAGACTCAAATCTAGGCTGTCAGGTTTTATAAGCAAGTGCTGCTGAGCCATCTCCCCAGCCCTAAAATAATCTTGTAAGAAATCTGCTTAGCCTTGATTTAGGATTCAGATACACTCCCTAGAAATATTCTTTCTCCTTCTCCTTACCTCTCTTCTTTTTCCCTCCCCTTGTACCCTACCTTCACCTCCCTTTCTTCCCCCTCTCATTCACTCTCCTTTTAAAAATATTTTTCCTTTTTTTTTTTTTTTTGTGGTTTTTTGAAGTAGGGTCTCACTCTAGCTCAGGCTGACCTGGAATTCACTCTGTAGTCTCAGGGTGGCCTCGAACTCATGGCGATCCTCCTACCTCTGCCTCCCGAGTGCTGGGATTAAAGGTGTGCGCCACCACGCCCGGCCTTAGTTTTCCATTTTTGACATTTTCATACATGTATATAGTGTGATCTTACTGCCTCCAATTACCCTCTCTTATCCTCCTCCCCTCCCATGAACACCCTTCTTCTCCATTAAGACTCACCTCACTTTTTTTTTCTTACTTTATTTTAGGATATTTTATTTATTTATTTACCTATTAGAGAGAGAGAGAATGGGTGCGCCAAGGACTCCAGCCACTGCAAATGAACTCCAGACACATGTGCTACCTTGTACATCTGGCTCATGTGAGACTCACCTCACTTTTATGCCTTTAATTGTTGTTTACCCACTGAGTTAAATTAGGGTCGTTTGCATGACCATGGGTGGAAGGTTATTACCATGGAATGGGTACCTTGGCAGTGGTCACACGACTGATGACCTGACGACTTCTCTCCCAGCAGCCGTTAGCTGCCATCAGCTACTCTAGGAAGTGTGGGGTCTCATGCGCACCTTCTCCCGTCAGTGGTGGTATAGTGACAGGCTCATCTTGGGCAGGAAACCACAGTTGCTATGCATTCATGAATGCAAAGGCTGCGTCGCATCAAAGACAGTGTTCCACAGCCTTCCTCCCTGTTCTTCTGATCTTATATTCTTTCCCTCTTCCATGAGGTTTCTCAAGTCTTGGGGTTGGCGGGGGGCGGGGCTTAGATGTCTTGTTTGAGGCTCATGTTTTGAATGCTTTATGCCCAGCTGATGGCAATTAGCAAGAGTTGTAGAGCCTTTTGGAGGTGAAGCCTTGGAGGAATGTGTCGCTGAGGTGGGCCTTGGGACTTTGCAGTCCAGCCCCCTTGCCAGCGCTGGCTAGCTCACTCTTTTTTTTTTTTTTTTTTTTTTTTTGGTTTTTAAGGTAGGATCACACTCTAGCTCAGGATGACCTGGAATTCACCTGTGTATGCTCAGGGTGGCCTCGAACTCATGGTAATCTTCCTACCTCTGCCTCCTGAGTGCTGGGATTAAAGGCGTGTGCCACCATGCCCGGTGCTCACTCTCATTTTTTTGAGGCAAGCCTAATAGGCTGGCCTTTTTTTTTTTTTTTTTGGTTTTTCGAGGTAGGGTCTCACTCTAGCCCAGGCTGACCTGGAATTCACTATGTAGTCTCAGGGTGGCCTTGAACTCATGGTGATCCTCCTACCTCTGCCTCCCGAGTACTGGGATTAAAGGCGTGTGCCACCACACCCGGCCAGGCTGGCCTTTTTATTTTTAATTTTTTTCTTTTTCTTTTATGTGTGTGTGTGTGTGTGAGAGAGAGAGAGAGAGAGAGAGAGGAAAGGGGGAATGAGAGAGAGAATTGGCCACTGCAATCAAACTCCAGATGTGTGCGCCCCTTTGTGCACATGTGCATTGCGTGCTTGCATCACTGTGCATCTGGCTTACGTGGGACCTGGAGAGTTGAACATGAGTCCTTAAGCTTCACAGGCAAGCACCTTAACCACTAAGCCATCTCTCCAGCCCTGGCTAGCTCTTGCTGCTCCCTCCCAGGTGCCGTGACAAGATACCAGCTAGTTTCTTGCTCTGCCATGTTTTCCCTCTCTGTGACAACATTCCCCTCAAAACTGTGAGCTGAAAGAAATGCTTACATTCATTCCCTCACCTGCTGCTGCTTAGGTGTTTTGTCCAGGCAGTGAGAAGGCAATGCTACAGATGTGCTGTGGTCTGTTTTGCCAGGTGGAACAGTGGTACTGTAACCATGAAAGAAATGTCACCTTCCTGGGAATTGCATACTGAATAATTTAGGGGTAGGATTTTGAGATATAATTTACTTTGAAAAGGTTCAGTAAGACTAGACAGATAAATAGATTTATGAAGTGGAACTGACAAAATGGGAACTTGTTGAATCCAGATGGTAAGTATACTATTTTATCCTACTTTTCTGTTTGCTTGAAATTTTCATTCTGAGGTTTAGGAAAATGGCCCAGACACGTGAAATTGCATAAACCCATTCTGATGGGAGCAGGGACGAGTGTCTCACAGAGCCGCATTGGTGGTGTGCACGTAGGAAGGAGCATGTTGGTGCTGTGTTCACCAGAGCAGCACAGTGAATTGGTTGTTCACTCTGCGATAGATAAGTTAATGGACTCCTGAGGGTCCAAGGTAAGGTCACTGGCGAGATCAGATTCAGCAATCCGTGTTATAACTGCAAGGAGAATGTGCATGTATTTAGTTGCTGTTAGTTGGTCTACCACCCATTCTCACCTAGAGGTACCATGAGGGTCTTTTTTTTCAAATACTTTTTATTGGGGAGCTCCAGTCATACAGTCAGTCTTACAATTTTTTTTTATTGGAAACTTTAATATATGAACATACTGTAAATTCGTAGTATTCCCATTGGGGTATTCTCTTTTGTCCCATCTCTTCCAACCTCATTTCACTGGGGGCCCTCCTCAGTGCAGGTATCTGTAATCACTGTGGGGAGGACATTGTCTCACAGTAACACTTCCCACTCTGTGGCTCTTACAATCTTTCTGTCCCCTATTCCACAGTGTTCTGTGAGCTTCAGAGGGTGGCTTCAAAGTTTTCTGCAGTGCTGAGCTCTCAGCAGCATCTTATTTTCTGCTTTGATGAGTTTGAGTCTCCTCAGTATCTACCACCCTCTCCTGGGGCAGGTTCTTAGCTAGCAGTGAGAGCAGCACTCATATTTAACCCACTTCTTCCTCTGTAATGTTTCCTGGGTGCTGATGGTGTGACAGAGATGACTGATCCCCTGCTTGAATCTCTCTTCTTGTCACTTTATTTTTAATTTTTTAAAATTTATTTATTTGAGAGAAAGAGGCAGAAAGAGAGAAAGAGAGAGGGAGAAGAATGGGCACGCCAGGGCCTCCAGCCACTGCAAACAAACTCTAGATGCATGTGCCCCCTTGTGCATCTGGCTTACGTGGGTCCTGGAGAATCAAACCAGGATTCTTTGGCTTAACTGCTGAGCCATCTCTTCAGCCCCCTGTTTTTTTTTTTTCAAATGTATTTTATTTATTTATTTGAGAGAGAGAAAGAGGCAGAGAGAGAGAAAGAGAGGAGGAGAGCCACTGTAAATGAACTCTAGATGCATGCGCTCCCTTGTACATCTGGCTTAAGTGTGTCCTGGAGAATGGAACCAGGATCCTTTGGCTTTGCAGGCAAACGCCTTAACTGCTGAGCCATCTCTCTAGACACCTGTTTTTTTTTTTTAAATATATTTTATTTATTTATTTGAGAGAGAGAGACAGAGAATGGGCATGTCAGGGCCTTCAGCTATTGAAAATGAACTCCAGACACATGCACCCACCTGTGTATCTGGCCTATGTGGGTCTTGGGGAATTGAACCAGGGTCCTCTGGCTTTGCAGACAAATGCCTTAACTGCTAAGCCATCTCTCCAGCCTGGGTCTTTTTTTTTTTTTTTTTTTTTTTTTTTGAGGTAGGGTCTCACTCTAGTTCAGGCTGACCTGGAATTCACTATGTAGCCTCAGGGTGCCCCGAACTCATGGCAGTCCTCCTACCTCTGCCTCGCAAGTGCTGGGATTAAAGACATGCACCACTATGCCCAATTCTGGGTCTTTGTTTTGATAGTTATTTGCCAGTATATCTAAAAAGCATGTTCTGTAACCAAGAGTGAGAGAAGCATTGATCAAAGGGGATAAACATTCATATTTAGAAGGATTTTTGGCACTCACAATCTTTCCATTTTGAAAAACAAACAAACAAACAAACAAAAAAAAAAACCAAAAAAAAAAAAAAAAAACAATGGAATGTGCCCTCTAGGGTCTATGACCTCCCAAGCTTCTGACTTGGTTCTTGCTGTCAGGCATGAATTCCCTCCCACTGAGTGGGCCTCTTATCTAAAGAGAGATTGCCCTGGGCGTTAGTCTGAACCTTGGTCCCCAGCTGATGGCAATTTGGGAGGTGAAGCCTTGCTGGAGGAGACCTGTTGCTTGGGGTGGGCACCAGCGTGTTCAAGGGCTTCTCCTTGCTTCGATCCGGCTCACTCTCTTGCCGCTGTTTTCTGCTTGCTATGGCAGACAGAATGTCCAGCCTCTGCTCTGTCATGCTATCCCCTGCCATCATGAGGCTTTCCCTTGACTGCAAGCCAAAGTAAAAACAAAAACAAGAACAGAAAACTTTCCTCCCATCAGCTGCTTTTGGTGGGGTGCTTTGTCCCAGATATTCGATGGTAACTACAACACCCCCTAACTTATGTTCCACTGTTTTAATAGTGGGTGCATCTTGCCTGGCTGGTTGATTGTGTAGCTGGATCCACTGCCACCATGAGGTTTGAGGGTGCTTTCTTTCTTTCTTTCTTTCTGTCTGTCTGTCTGTCTGTCTTTCTCTTATATCCTTCCTTCCTTCCTCCCATTTCCCCCTTTTCTTTTTCTCTTTTTAAAAAATAATTATTTATTTGACAGAGAAAGAGGGGGAGAAGAGACAGAAAGAGGCAGATATATAGAGAGAATGGGTGCGCCCTGGCCTCCAGCCACTGCAAACGAACTCTGTACACGTGCGCCCCCTTGTGCATCTGGCTAACGTGGGTCCTGGAGAATTGAACTTGGGTCCTTTGGCTTTGCAGGTCAAATGCCTTAACCACTAAGCAATCCTTCCAGCCCTCTTTTTCTCTTTTTATTTTACCATTTTGCACACGTTTCTTCTTTCTTTCTTTCACCAAACAGCATGGGAATTTTTTTTTTTTCACTTTGTGCATCTGGGTTTATGTGAGTACTAGTGAATAAAACCTGGGTCACAGGCTTTGCAGGCAAGCAACTTCAGTCTTGAGCCATCTCTCCAGCCTCTGTATCACCTTTTTTTTTTTTTTAATTTTGTTTGTTTGTTTATTTATTTATTTATTTATTTGACAGTGACAGAGAGAAGGAGGCAGAGAGAGAGAGAGAGCGAGAGAATGGCCGCGCCAGAGCTCCCAGCCTCTGTAAACGAACTCCAGATGCGTGCGTCCCCTTGTGCATCTGGCTAACGTGGGTCCTGGGGAAGTGAGCCTCGAACCGGGGTCCTTAGGCTTCACAGGCAAACGCTTAACCGCTAAGCCATCACTCCAGCCCTTTTTTTTTTTTTTTGAGGTAGGGTCTCACTCTAGGCCAGGCTGACCTGGAATTCACTACATTGTCTCAAGGTGGCCTTGAACTCATGGTGATCCTCCTACCTCTGCCTCCCGCGTGCTGGGATTAAAGGTATGTACCACCACGCCAGGCCCTCAGCATGGAGTTATTACCCTGTCCACTCGGACAGAGATGTACGCTGACAGTTCAAACACAGAACTGCTTCCTGCAATGCTAAGTTGCACTTAAAATATGGTTATTGCTTAAGCAGTGTGTTTGCTGCCCACCCACTTCCTGTGCGGCTGTGGTTCCAGGGAGCTGGACTACGCCATGCTACGGCGCCTGGAGAAGCGGATTCTGGTCGATCTCCCCAGCCAAGAGGCCAGGCAGGCCATGATCCGCCACTGGCTGCCCCCCGTGAGCCAGAGCCAGGCCGTGGAGCTGCGCACAGAGCTGGAGTACGACGTGCTGAGCAAGGTGGGAGCCGTGCAGGGGCCTGTGCGGACCGCCTCCTGCACATGCTTGGGAAAGGTCCACGCTGCCCGGGGTGCAGTGGGGCTCTTCTTCCCGAGGGAAGCTCCTAGCACTGGGGAGCGCTGAAGCCGAAGTGACAGGAGCTGTGGGGAATGACATGAGCGCTGCATGCAGACACCCTGCGCTCAAATCCTGGCTACAGCCTCTTAGTTGTGGGACCTCAGGGATGTCACTGACTTCACTGTCACCAGTATCAAGTTCCGGCGTGTGGTAAATGAATCACCTGCTTTGGGGAGGCCCTTAAATCCATGTTCCATGAGGCCTGTCAGGAGCAGAGTGAGCTTATTTACAAGAGCAAAGGTGTCTGCCCTATCTGATCACCTTGGACTTAGATACAAGGGCCCACGAGTCTACTTAGGGTGGTCCAGTCCTCACATCGTTGGATGGTAAGAGGAAGCCATTGCCCAGCTCTCTAGGTTAGGTAGGCTTGGCAGTGGCATCTCTCCCTCCAGCATTCCATATTTGAGAGTCTTGGTACAGTGTGCAGGAGTGACAGACTCTAAACCAATGTTCTGATAGTGGGTCCTGCCTGTAAGAATCCAATGGCCAACATCCTTCTGCCCACTGACTGATGACTGGGTTTGCGGCTGTTTCAGGAGACAGAAGGCTACTCAGGCTCAGACATTAAGTTAGTCTGCAGGGAGGCAGCCATGCGGCCTGTGAGGAAGATCTTCAGTGTCCTTGAAAATCACCAGTCAGGTATGGTCGGGTCACAGTGACGGTGCCTTGGGAGAGAAACCTGTGTTGAAAAATTCCAACTTTTGGACTACAGAGATAGCTTAGTGGTTAAGGCGCCTGCCTAAGGACCCATGTTTGACTCCTCAGATTCCACGTAAGCCAGGCAGACACACAAGGTGATGCATACACAAGGTCACACATGTGCACAAAGTGACACATGCATCTGGAGTTTGATTACAGTAGCTGGAGGCTCTGTCGCACACCAATTCTCTAGCTAGCTCTCTCTTGCTCTCTCCGTCATAAAGAAAAGGCCAGTCTGTTGGGCTTACCTCAAAAAATATATCCAAGTTTCAGCCAAGTGTGGTGGTGGTACATGCCTAGCTACTTAAGAGGCTGAGGCAAGAGGATTGATTGCAAGTTCAAGGTCTGTTTGAGCTACACAGTGAGTTCAAGGTCAGCCTGGGCAAGATAGAGAGACCCTGTCTCAAAAAATAATAAAAGGAGCCGGGTGTGGTGGCACACGCCTTTAATTCCAGCACTCGGGAGGCAGAGGTAGGAGGATTGCTGTGAGTTCGAGGCCACCCTGAGACTCCATAGTGAATTCCAGGTCAGCCTGGGCTAGAGTGAGACCCTACCTCGAAAATCCAAATATAATAATAATAATAATAATAAGGCTGTGGATATAGCCCAGTGGTGGAGCACTTGACCAAACGTAGGCAATGCCGGGTTTAAATCCTTGATATAGGAAAAAAATAATCCACCTCTCACCAGCAGATGGAGCCTGGGTCCTGGTTTCAGGTGCCCTTCCCACTGGCGGTGGGGTGAGACCATCCCCCAAGCCCCCCCCTTCTTCCTCTGTGCACAATTCACATTGCACACCAAAGATAAAACCCTCAGAGCTTGGGCTTTTATTTCTCTGGCACGCAGTGATGTGGGCATGGAATGGATCCATTTGAGGCACTATATAAATATTAAATAATACTCTGATAACAATATATTGAAGTCACTTTTGGGGGCGGGGGTGTCTGGGCTTCAAGGGCTCAGCTGTACATTAAAGAATTCCTTGTACAGCCCCAGTCTTGCCTTTGCACTGCATTCACCATTAAGGATGCTGGATCATGTACTGTCCTGAGAGAAGGCCGAGTTCCCTTTCAGGAGCACGGATCCCGCTGCAGGGCTCGTGCCATGACTGTTGCCTTTCTATCTAGACAGCAGCCATTTACCCGGGATCCAGCTGGATACAGTGACCACGGCTGACTTTTTGGACGTGCTGGCTCACACCAAGCCTTCGGTGAAGAACCTGACTCAGAGATACTCAGCCTGGCAAAAGGAGTTCGAGTCTGTTTAAAACCACACTTAACCTCCTAGGGCTGATTAGCAAAGGTGAGAACTTTGAGACCGGAACAGAAAAGAGAAGGCTGTTCTTGGACACCGGGCTCATTTGGACAACTATATTAATTTGGAAACAAGAGATCCTTATATCAAATGTATATCATTAAATGTTAGCAAAATTTAGAAAATTTCAGTTACGTGCATATGTGCTATGATGTCCAGCAATGGAGATTTCTCTTACAATTAGACTCTATAGAATTTTGATGAACAATTTCCTGTGGTATTCTGCATTTGTGAACTGATATTTTCATTTTGAATTTTGTTTGTTTGTTTTCTGAGGTAGGGTCTCACTCTAGTCCCCAGTCTGGCCTTGAACTCATGGAGATAACTCCTACCTCAACCTCCTGAGTTCTGGGATGAATGGTGTGTGCCACCATATAGGTTCAAAAAAAAACTTTTAAATTGAATTTTATATGTATTATAGTAAGTTACAGTCTTTCAACCTCTCGCCCTTGCTCACATTATCCTGAGGGGCCTCCTCAGTGGGGTTATGGTATTCACTGTGGGGTCACGAGAAAAAGATTTTTAAAGTATCCTTATTTTGTTTTCTTGCAACATATTCTCAAATCTGTCAGAAAACCATCAGTATCCTTTTCATTTTACTCTCTTTAAAAAATATTTTACTTTTATTTATTTATTTGACAGAGAAAGAGGGAGGGAGGGAGAGAGAGAGAGAGGAGAGGGAGAGGATGGGTGCGCCAGGGCCTCCAGCAACTGCAAACAAACTCCAGACATGTGTGTCCCTTAGTGCATCTGGCTAACATGGGGAATTGAACCTGAGTCCTTTGGCTTTGTAGGCAAATGCCTTAACCACTAAGCCATCTCTCCAGCCCTAGTATTCTTTTCTAAATGGCTGAACACATCAAATAACTGTCAGATCTCTCCCTGCTCTCTGATCCTAGAACCCTAAGGGGGAGGGGACCATTGTAAGAGATGTGTACCTAACCCTGTTTTCAGTCCCACATTTCAGCCAGCTAACCACTATGCTCATTGTCTCCAAGGATTTAACTTCCATGGTTCCTTTTCCCCAGAGAATAAAGGAAAACGTCCACTCTGCTGCCTCAGCTAGGTGGCCATCTGGTTGAATAGGGTTTCTGGACCCCAAGATAGTCTGTTAATCAGCTGCTGACCATTTCCTCCCTTCAGCCCAGCCTCACACCTCATTCCTCTCTACCTGCTGCCTCTGAGGTCTGAGCCTCTGCGGTCGTTCCACAGGGTGCAGTTTGAATGTCTTCTCTTCGTGCTGGTTTTAGTTACCAACGCGCCATCTACTTTTCATCTTCCAAATCATTACATCCTGTCCACATTCTTATTAGTTGATCCTGTATTATTATTTAATTATATTAAGTATATTATAACTTTATTCCTTTTCTTATTTCTTTCTTTAAAATTTTTATTTATTTCAGAGAGAGATAGAAAGAGGGAGATAGAGAATAGGCATTCCAGGGCCCTCAGCCTCTGTAAATGAACTCCAGATGCATGCACCACCTTGTGCATCTGGCTTACGTGGGTCCTGCGGAATTCAACCTGGGTCCTTTGGCTTCACAGGCAAACCCCTCAACCGCTAAGCCACCTCTCCAGGCCCCCTTCCTTATTTTAGTTGTGTTTTGAGAGAAGGAGACCAGCTAACATGTGAGTATAGTATAGTCTTTATGTTTACTTTTTATTTTTGGTTTTTCAAGGTAGAGTCTCACTTTAGCCTAGGCTGACCTGGAATTCACTATGTAGTCTGAGGGTGGTCTCGAACTCATGGCGATCCTCTTACCTCTGCATCTACAGTGCTGGGATTAAAGGCATGTTACCACGCCTGGCTACTTTTTAAAATTTATTTATTTGCAAGCAGAGAGAAAGACCCAGAGAGAGAAAATAGGTGCACCAGGGCCTCCAGCCACTGCAAATGAACTCCAGATCCATGCACCACTTTGTGCATCTGGCTTTACGTGAGTATTAGGGAATGGCACTTGGGTTGTTAAGCTTTGTCAGCAAGTGCTTTAATTGCTGAGCTGTTCTCTCCAGCCCTATGTTTACTTTACAAAAGTTAATTATACTTAAATTTATATGAGTTGACTTGTTAGTATTGGTAGAAATATAACTTAACCCAACTGTTTTTTTTTTTTTTTGTTGTTTGTTTGTTTTGATTTTTGAGGTAGAATCTTAGTCTAGCCCAGGCTGACCTGAAACTCACTCTATAGTTCCAGGCTGGCCTCAAACTCATAGTAATCCTCCCACTCCACCTACCGAGTGTTAGGAGTAAGGCATGCGCCACCATCTCCAGCTCATTTTTTTTCTTTTTAAAGCAGAGGTCACAGCTCAAATGCCTTCAGAAACAAGGAACTTGATGCCACCTGAATAAAGTAAGCTGGGTGGGGATGTGGTGAACTGGGAGTCTGAGGGCACAGCAGCGACTCAGCCCTAGGAAAACATGGAAGTTTACACCTAACATTTGGGCTGGAGAGATGGCTTAGCGGTCAAGTACTTGCTTGTGAAGCCTAAGAACCCTGGTTTGAGGCTTGATTCTCCAGTTCCCATGTAAGCCAGATGTACAAGATGGCACATGCATCTGGAGTTCGTTTGCAGTGGCTGGAGGCCCTGGTGTACTCATTCTCTCTCTCTCTCTGCCTCTTTCTCTCTCTGTCTGTCGTTCTCAACTAAATAAATAAGACTAACATTGCCAGATCTTACAATCTTCCTAGAAAACCCAGCAACTGACTTGCATCTGAACTTCCTGATTTATTTTTGAGAGGGAGCATGAAGACAGACAGAGAGAGAGAGAGAGAGAGAGAGAGAGAAAGAATGGGCACCAAGGCCTCCAACCACTGCACTTGAACTCCAGACATGTGTGCCATCTTGTGCACATTTGACGCTTTGTGCGTTTGGCTTACATGGGATCTGGGGCGTCAAACCTGGGTCCTTGGGCTTTGCAGGCCAGTGCCTTAACCACTGAGCCATCTCTGCAGCCCTGAACTTCCTGATTTAAAAAAAAATTTTTTTGTTCATTATTTGAGAGTGGCAGAGAGAGACAGAGAGAGAGAGAGAGAGGGAGGGAGAATGGGTGCGCCAGGGCTTCCAGCCACTGCAAACGAACTCCAGATACGTGCACTCCCTTGTGTATCTGGCTAACGTGGGTCCTGGGGACCCGAGCCTCAAACCAGGGTCCTTAGGCTTCACAGGCAAGTGCTTAACCACTAAGCCATCTCTTTAGTCCAGAACTTCCTGACTTTTAAGTGTTGGTAACTAAGGCTTATCACCTGCTTGTAGAAAACACACAACTTTCCCCCATGCCATTTAAGAGATGGAAAAGCCTATCTGATGCACCCACCATACCTTCATTAATCCCAACCTTACTTTTACTCGCTTATTCTTCATCACTGACTAGTATCTTTCACTATATTAGGTAGTTGTGTTTGGTTGCTTGTTTACCTTCCTCTAACATAAGCTCCACAATTTGAGGTAATTTTCTTTTATCACTGCTGCTTTAAAGTGGCATATGCCAATGACTACCTGAGTTCCAGCAATTAAAGCATGACCTCATCCCTTAGGGGACATCTACAACCCGATGAACTAGCCCTTAGTATGGCTAGATATATTTTTAAACAAGTTTAATATTTTATTTGAGAGGGAAGGAGGGAGGGGAGAGGGGGAGAGAGAGAGAGAGAGAGAGAGAGAGAGAGAGAGAGAGAGGGAGAGGGAGAGGGAGAGAATAGGCACACCAGGGCCTCTAGCCACTGCAAACAAACTCTAGATGCATATGTTAACATGTGCATCTGGCTTATGCGGGTTTTGGGGAATCAAACCTAAGGCCTTGGGCTATGCAGGCAAGCATCTTAACCACTAAGCCATCTCTCCAGCCCTAAATATATTTTTATATGCTTCAATTCCTCATCTAGAAGATGTGCATCCTTGGAAATTGAACTATATCTATCCATCTTCTTATGCATTTGGTACATATGATTTTCTCAGGTGCATCACCCAGTGAGCCAAACAGCATGAAGTATGACATGCAGGAATGCACTAGAAGACACTCACAGTTGTTAAATGTATGCCGTTCACATGAGTGCGGGTGCTGTGCCGCCTCGCTGCTGCCTTTTGCTTCTGTACTACTCCATGCAGCATAGTCACCGCTCACAGCACATGCCATTTACTGACAAGTGTCAAGGTGTTATCTGGACCATTTCTGGTCCAGAGATTATTGTAAAACTAATGCTGACACTGATTTTTTAAAATTACATACTTATTTCAGATAAAGAGAGAGAGAAAGAAAGAGGCAGGTAGAATGAGAATAGGTGTGATGGGGTCTCTAGCTACTGCAAACAAACTCCAGATGCATGCGCCACCTTGTGCATTTGGCTTATGTGGGTCCTGGAGAATCAAACCTAAGCCACCTTGTGCATCTGGCTTACATGGGTTCTGAAGAATCGAACCCGAGTCCTTTAGCTTTGCAGGCAAACGCCTTAACCACTAAGTCATCTCTCCAGCCCCTGACACTGTTTTTTTTTTTTTTTTTTAGGTCAATACCATATATCAGTTACTTTCTTGTTGCTGGAACAAAATACCCAACCAGAAAGTTTCACTTGAAGAGTTGATTTTAGCTTACAGTTCAAGAGGGTAGAGTCCATCATGGTAGTGAAGGAGTGGCAGGAACAGGAAACCAGTGTCAGTGAGCAGAGACAAAGGGTGAGAGAAAACACCAAGCGTGGCCAGAGCGTCATTCTGTGCCTCCAGTGACACACCTCCTCCAGCAAGACTCCAGCTGCTGAAAGTTCCACAACCTTCCCAAGCAGCACACCAATTAGGGATGAAGTATTAAAACCCAGGAGTCTATGCAGGTCCTTTTCATTCAAACCCCCACAACCACAGATAACCAAGGCAAAGGAAGCCCCTTGAATACTTCACTTCCATTTCCTCCACAAGGCCAAGGCAGATTCAGCAGCTGACACCATTTACTGGAATGTTTAATTCAACTCTGATCTAAGACAAAGTTTTCCTTATCCTCATGGACCTCCCTGTGGACAGGCCAGTTAGCAGGTCCTAGTGTGTGTTAAATCCATTTCCACGTGCTATGGAGAGGCCGTTTCTCATGACTGGGTCATTTTCTGGGGTCATCCATGCTTTCAAACTGCTGACTTCCTGATCCTTCATAACGCTCATTTCTCTGCTTCAGTTTTAACTGTCTGCAGAGCATCAGCTCCGTTATTTCCAAATGTCTGATGGGCTTCCCCTTTGGGTGTCTATAAGGCAACATTGAAATGGACACACTTCCCCTCTCTCTCCATACCTGTGCCTTCTACCATTACATGCCTGTACATTCCAGGAGTAGTTTACTGTATTGGTTCTGGTGCCATCTGGGTATCTGTGTTGCAACGAAGACAAAAAAGAATCAGTCCTGCACTGTGGGAGAAGAGAGGTGGGAAGATAAATGCAGTGTAGCAAGGGCCACTACCACTTCATCCTGCAGGCAGGGAAGACGTCACAGGAAACATGACATGGAAGCCAGGTCTTCCTGGAGATCTCGGGTAATGTCTCATGACCAAGTAGAAAGGCCCTTCAGGTAAACAAATCCCATTTCCTCTATGCTTATGTCCCACAATAACCAGGACTAGCACAGCAGTTAGTGAACAGCCACTATCAAGATGGTTGATAATCCCTGATGTGGACCCATCCTCAGACAGGCACCGGTTAGGACTTCTCTCCTGCCTACTGGGCTTTCCCTACATGCAGCTGTTTGCTGAGAATATCTAAAAATTCCTGAGACTACATTCCAGGTCAGCCTGGGCTATTGTGAGACTACCTCAAAAAGCCAAAATAAATAAATAAAATTTCTAAGTGTAGCAAAGTGTCTTTTAATCCTCAGGAAGACATCATTGAGACAGCCCTTTTCAGGTTTTCTCTTCTAAGTACTTAAGACACAGTTCACACACTTGATACTCACAGCATTGTGTGGTAAGAGGTGAGGTGACTTACTCTTGCTCAGTCAGAGGGTTAGGCCTGAGCTAGCCAGGCACCAGAAGCTCTATCCTCAGCCATTCCATTCCTTCTGACTGGAGATGTGACTGTCATGTCACATCTGTTGTTTGCACTCTGCAATGTATAAGTATTAAGTTGGGACATTTGCAAAAACCAGAACAAAGTGCTCACCAAGCTCCCATTTATTTAGCTTTGTTCCCTCCCATCCAAGACCGAGCTGATCTCTAAATGAGCATCAAAACCCGAAGCTCATTAACATCGGTGTGTGCTTCAATAAGGTGAACGCTACAGTGATGCACAATTACATTCTAATAATTCAATGCCCAAGAGCCCTGTAAAACAATTGCCAAGGCCTAGGATTATCACAGTATGCAAATGCACTAGGAAAATCATTACCTACTTAGTCTCCTTCATGTGGGCAGGTTTAACATGAGAAGAATAACCTATGCTACAAGACGAGATTTCATTTTACAACTGTAGTAACCAAGTCCATAAAGGCTTGAATCTGTCCCCGTAGTTTCTAAAAGATTTCTCCCATAGTGTCAGAGGCAAAAATAATGAAATCTTGCAAATGTATAGTTAATAGGACCCTGGTGGACACTAACTTCAAAAATGCATGGTCTATAAGACATTAAAGGCTTGATTTTAGTTTCTGCACTGTTCCTCTTAATAACAATGTCTAATTAAAACATCTGTAAAATAGTGATAGTTTTAATTTTACATAAAATTTCCAAAACAACTGTTACACAGTATATAATAGGTATCTGCAATGAATAGGTTATTAATGGAAATATTATTTTAAATTAAATTTCGGTTCTAAATTTAAATTAGTTATCTCTGGATAATGAAGAGAAAAGGAAGTCATCTATGCTGGCAGTACAGGAGAGAATCCACTTTTCAACATCCGTTAAGTCTTCGCTTGATCAGTTGGCTGAAGGGCCTTACATTTTTGCTTCTTCTGTCTTTAGTCCATTTGGCACTTCTGTTGAGTTTCACAGTTAAACTCTATCAAAATGACAGCCTAATATACCTCTGAATGCATCGCTGTATAATTTAGAAACCACCATTCAACTTTCTTCACAGACAATCCCTCTCTTGTTTCCAGTGAGGAGATAGTAGAGAATGTTCCCTCTCAGCCTGTGATCCTGATGAATATTTTAAAAGGAATGGCATAAAATCTCAGTTCTCCCTTTCTTTGGGTCTCATCTTCTTTTAAAAAACAAAACAAAAGGAATTAGCAAGGCTTAGTGCTGGCTGCAATTCAATCCCTTTCTTTCTAATTACTGCACAATACAAGGGTTCCCAGCACTGAATGGTATGAATTGGTAAGGGATCCACTCCCCACAATGGAAGCTGTGGTTCAAGTTGCTTCACAGCAGATGGTGCAGAATGTGGTCCACAGCCTGAGGGAAGCTCTCACAGGTTAGGTAGGGAGGTGGATTAATTTTTTCTTCATCAGCATTTCGGTATTTTCCTGAAATGAAGGTAAAGCCAGTGAGCAAAGGCTACAGCTAGGACATTAGCTAAATTCATCATGCTGGGAGCCTGAGCTGGCACCCCTACAATCAGCAGTGAGTCAGGGCTCCACATTGCCCAAAGCAAGGCTTCAGGATGTAAGAAGGCAAGTCCAAGAAAGATCACATTCACCACTTTCCCAGGTCCTCTGGTCTTTCACAATGGACAGTGCTAAGTACTGGTGTCACCTCACAGTTAAGGTTCCTTCAAATCATGGCTGACAGAATCATTTTATCTACCACTTTTTAAAAAAAATATATATTTTACTCTTTACTTGTAAGTGGGGGTTGGGGGAGAGAAGAGGGAAGAGAGAAGAGAGAGAGAATGGGTACACAGGCATGCCAGGGCCTCTTGCCACTGCCAATCCAAACCAAACCAACCACAAAAAACTCCAGACACATATGCCGCTTTGTGCATCTGGTTTTATGTGGGTACTGGGAATTGAACCTAGGCTGCCAGGTTTTGTAAGCAAGCCATCTCTCCAGCTCTTTTTTCACTCCTTAAGAACAAGACTAGTGATTCAAATTAGTGTTTTTTAAACTGGAAGCTCAGACCCCAGAGCATGGAGGTCTCTTCAGCTCCACAGCAAGCCGGAGTCTGGAAAGAGCACATGCTGCTGCTAAGCTGGGGACCTGGAAGCCGAGCTAAAGAGAGCACCTGGGGTGGTAGGCAAAGAAATGGACGCTGGCTCATGGGCCCAGGAAGGCAGGTCAGATAGCATACCAGGCGTCAAAGTGGTAGGCCCATGGTTTAACTATCCCAACTCTGGAATTCCAGGCAGCCTGCTGTTCCTGGGCCTGGCCCAGAGGAGATACTCCACACAATAGTCACAGACAACTTTCACAAATGCCAATCAGGCGGCATGGACCCTGTTGCATCAGCTTTATGGACACAATGCCCTTCCATGCTGCTCTCTCTCCTAGTACTCTTGTCCATTGGCCCCAGTGGTTACTAGGGGAATTGAAACCTGGTCCTTTCGGCTTTGCAGGCAAGCGCCTTAACTGCTGAGCCATCTCTTCAGCCCTCAGATCTTCTCTTGATCAGAGTCTCACACAACTAGTCAGCAAAAGCTAAGACCAGAATACAGATAATTAACAGTCTATTATAGTCATAATACTGCATTAGCTGTATCTTCCCAAAGATAGTTTATTTATACTTATTTATTTGAGTGAGGGTGAGAGAGAGAGAGAGAGAAACAGATATATATAGAGAGAAGGTCTTTCCTTTTTACTAAATATATTTAAGAGACCATACAGCATAAACCTAAATTAGTGGACATATTTCCTAAACTTTTGTTTCCTTATGGTTCAAATCCTTGTTATGCTAGGCCAAGTGTTCTACCACTGAGGTTATGTCTCCAGCCTTCTAAGTTTTTGATCACTAAAACAGAGTAGATGAAAAGACAAGAAAATGTTTCTGTGCATATTTTTAAACAAAAAGACGATCAGAAAATAAAAGCACTTGGCTGCGTACGTAGTTCCTGAAGAGCTCAGCCCCGTCACTGCACAGCGCACACAGAGCAGAGGCACGCTTCATTTTTGCTTTGTAGTGAAAAAGAACTCTGCATTTTTGCAAAGGCTGTTCTGCTAGCACTTGGGAACTTTATCATCTTGAATTTTAGGGGACACAGGGTCTTTTTATGTAGCCCTGGTTGGCCTGGAACTTCCCATTTAACCAGGCTGGCCTCAAATTTGGGACCCTGCTGCCTTGGCCTCCTGAGTGCTGGGATTACAGGTGTGTGTACCATGCCCAGCTTCATCCTGTTACTGAAAAGGCATATATAAAGATACATACCAGTTTTGACTAAGATGCCCAGCATGCCAGTGTTCTGAGCCCCGCCAACATCATCCCTGCAATCCTGGAAAGACAAAGAAAACACTTGGTCCCGAGCCTTCGTTCTGCTGCTGACAAACCCTACCAGTGGCTCATGAGGCTGCACTGGCTATCTAAAAGTCCTGCTTTTTTCCCCTTAAAGAGGGGCAGTGTAAGAATGGTGGCACTATATGCAAATATTCTGAAACCATGCTGGGAAGGGAGGCATCACCAGGGCAAAAGGTCGACACGACAGCAAGGAGCCCAGGACTGAGCAGAGAGCAACGATGAGTGTTCGTGCTTTGCCGCACACCTCTTAACAGGTGTCACAGGAAGATGCACCCTGTGCATGGGTAGCTTGTGAGGAGAATGATCCAGACGCAGATAGTCAGTGAACTAAATCAGAAGGTAATTTTTCTGTGGCCCACACCCCGTATTACCGTTAATCTCCATCCCGATGCCCCTAGACATAGAATCAGGTCAAGCAGTGCACCCAAGCAGACTGCTTCTCCATGGTCATTTCATACTCAGCAGTCTGAAGAGGGACCTCTTCTGACCAATCCTTACTCAAGACAAGGACAAACCTACTTGGAAGAACATGGTGTGACAGCATGTTCCAATGCTCAGGAAACTGAGACAGGATCAACTCACCAAGGCAAGTCTGGGCATCACAGTGAAACAAAACTCAAACACAAAACCAAACAAAATACAAACTAAGCCCAAACCAATGTATGCTTGCTTGATTTGAAAAAATCTTTTTTTTCTCTTTTGGTTTTTCGAGGTAGGATCTCGCTTTAGCCCAGGCAGACCTGGCACTATGTAGTCTCATGGTGGCCTCGAACCAATGGTGATCTTCCTAGCTCTGCCTCCGAGTGCTGGGATTAATTAAAGGCATGTGCCACTATGCCCAGCTAAAAATATCTATTTATTTATTTATTTATTTGAGAGAGAGAATGAATGGGTGTGCCAGTGCCTCTAGCCACTGCAAACAAGCTCCAGATGCATGTACCACCACATGCATCTGGTTTACTTGGGTATTGGGGAATCAAACCTGGGTCCTTAGGCTTCACAGGCAAATGCTATAACCACTAAGTCATCTCTCCAGCTCTGCTTAGTTGATTTTGACGATGAATGTGCAATAACTAGA
The DNA here is from genome assembly GCA_036346955.1 of Dipus sagitta. NCBI lineage: Eukaryota > Metazoa > Chordata > Mammalia > Rodentia > Dipodidae > Dipus > Dipus sagitta. The sequence goes on from CM070771.1 coordinate 36,959,105, forward strand.
AATCCAAGGTCTACTAGAAACAAGACAATCTTGCCATCTTATGTCTAGAAGCAGGATTTATTCAAATCATTCCTGGAGACAAATTATTCCTTAATAATTATTACTACTCAACAATAGCTCTTGGACACAGTTTCAAAATGTTAATGTTCAAAATGTTCTGTTACAGATAAATTTGTCCTCTTGAAGAAATGGGGATGGGCGAGAGAGGAGGTGGATGGGAAGTGGGGCATAAATGAATAAAGGAAGAGAAGGAAAACTGCCGCTTTTCTGGATAACAGACCACTCCACGTGCAGCTGCGTTTAACTGTCACATGCTTTCCCTCCTCCTATCTCCTCCTAGTCCCAGAATCTCCTGGAGTTCCTAGCCCCAGAAAATGACCCGGTCATACACATTTGTCTGGAAAAGTCACTAAAGATTCACAAGAGCAAATGGTCTGACAGAAAAAATGGCTTTTCAAGTTCAAGTTTCAAAATCAAGTTCAGCGAACTCTCCTTCTCTCTGTCTCTTTCTCTCTCTCTCAAATAAGTAAATAAAAAGATTTAAAAAAAAAAAAGAAAAAAGGGAAAGGAAAGAATACTTAAAAAAAAAAAGCAGCAGGAGGGCACTGGGTGCCTAAGGTCTACCTTCAGCTGTGCTAGCAATTAGCTGTGTGAGTAGGTAGGAGACCCACCTATCTAAGCTTCAGTTTTCTACTCTGTAGAACTAGAGCTGAATTGCAGGATCTCAATGCTTGCTTCCAGCCTGGCATGCTGCTATTTGAACACTGAAATAAACCATTGGTACCAACTCCCCATGACACAGCACACACCGGAAACAATGTCTGCCAAGTCCAGTAGGGCAGTATGACAAGGTGCTCCCCACTACAGATAACCAGCCAGGTTTTCTACTCATTCCAGTCTCAGCCCTACTACTGAAAGGGCTAACGTGATCAGTATCTTTTAGCTATTGTGGTCTACTTATGGGGTTCTCCCAACATGATTAACAATGGTGGAATTCTTTATTTTTATTTATTTGACAGAGAAAGAGGGAGAGAGTGAGTGAGTGAGAGAGAGAGAGAAAGAGAGAGAGAGAGAAAGAATGGGTACGCCAGGACATCCAGCCACTGCAAACAAACTCCAGACATAGGTGCCTCTTTGTGCATCTGGCTAATGTGTGTCTTAGGGAATTGAACCTGGGTCCTTCCATGCCTCCAATCCATGGTGGAATTCTTTAAATAAGGTTGCTTTCCATGAAATACTTAGATTTTCCTCTCTCCCTCCCTCCCAAGTTTTTTTTTTTTTTTTTTTTTTTTTTCTAGCTCAGGCTGACCTGGATCTTTCTCTCAGTAGTCCCAGGTTGGCTTTGAACTCTCAGAGGTCCTCCTACCTCCATCTCTGGAGTCCCAGGATTAAAGGTGTGAGCCACCATGCCCATCTCTACTGGGATTTTCTTTAGGAAGACATAAGATGCATTTAATTGACTTATAATAGGTTTTTTTTTTTTTTTTGGTTTTTTGAAGTAGGGCCTCACTGTAGCCCAGGCTGACCTGGAATTCACTTTGTATTCTCAGGATGGCCTTGAACTCATGGAGATCCTCCTACCTCTGCCTAGGTTTTTTTTTTTTTTTTTTTTTTTTTTAGTTATGTAAGTCCAATCATTATGTAGAAACAATCCAAAATTTCAGTTTGTTTAAAAACACACCACTTGATGTCTACAGAAAGTTTGCTGTAAGTAGCCACAAACTACTATCTCTATCACAAGTACCAGAAAGTCTCCTTCCCTAAAGCAGGTTACTGGGATGAAAGGTGAGCTCAGGGCATCTCCTTGATTCTTCTACTTACATCTCCTATCATGACGGCCTCCTCTGGTGCACAGCCAGTGTCCCTCAATGCTTCCAGAAAGAATGTCTTCTCTGGTTTTCCCACGACTATAGCTTTGGTGTCCGTGGCATACTCCAAAGCAGTGACAAATGGTCCTGGCCCCAGTGCTAAGCCATCTTTCCTCTTGTAATACCTGGCTTTGTGGATGGCTATCAGAGGTGCCCCTTCCAGGAGTAACCTGCAGAGATGGAGAAAATGGAGGCAGTCTTTTTTTGACTGGGAAAAAAAATGTCAGGCTTATAAAGTGGTTTCATTCACACTCACAGAAACAAACTGTTTCTTATTAACTTTTCATGATTTGCTGTCTTTTAATGAATTCACAAAAACTACTGGGAATTATACTCAGATACACTACAGAAAGGTGACAGATTATTAAATTTTGGATTGCTTCAACCTTTTACCTTTAGTGGTTTCAAACACTTTTCCAAATCATTAGGGGAAGAGAATTAAGAGAACCAAAGCTAAATAAAGCACTCGGGGGAAGCAGCTTAACTTAACGAGATGAGGTGTTTCAACCTTCCCTCACGGGAAGCAGGAGGCTCCTGAGCCTCTCAGGTGCCACACGGTTGTTGCTGCGGTGACATATGAAACACTTGGATTTCTTTTCATCTACTTCAATAGTTTCTTTTTACTACAGAAGTTTAGCAGAGAATTTTATGGAGCTCCTTCTTGTAATTATACCTCCTGGTAGCACATTCTGACTGCTTTCTACGCTTTGTGTATCAGGCCATTGCCCTTAAGTACTCACTAGCCAGGTTTAAGGTCAAATCATGACAAAGGACAAACTTCTTCTACACCAAGCAAGAGGTATGCAGACTTTTCTCAGTAGTATGATGACCAAACTACATATTACACAGGATCCTCCTCACTGACTCAAGCAAAATGTAACCAAACTCTAGGAACTTTATCCTTAGGTCCCAAGCCCACCCACAAATCTGCCACCCATCCCTACAGTGCAGCCTTTAGTCCAGTTGAAGCAGTCACACTTGGATTATTGTTTAATGGAATCCAAGACATGATCTTTTTCTTAATCTGCTTTTAACCAATGTAATAAATGACCTCACCAGCTTAATTTACTTTCAGTCATCTCCTTAGTTAAAATGTTTAGTATGTCCATGGAGGAAGAATTCATCATATCTAACCCCTCCCAATTATGAGTAATTAAGCACTCAGCTATGAAGCTGCTAAATTATTCTTGTCAGTGGGCATGGAGATAACTTCCTGTGGGAGACACAGAATTTAGACATTCATGATTAAATATTTTATTAAGTAAAACCAACACTGGACTATTACAGGGGCTGTTAGTTACTACAAATTGTTCACAGCACAGGACAGGTCTTTCACATTCACTAATATTAATGCAAACTTATTTCTGAAAGAAGAATTTGAAATCCAGCAGTAGGAATCCTGCAAAGCCCCTCTGTTGGCCTTCAAGAACCACAGACAATAGCAATCAAATAGCAGTAGGTGACGCATCTATTCCCCCTCATCCCATCTGTTTTTCTACCGCGGAACTGGAATTCTTTATGCAACAGACCTCAAGACTGCTTTCCACTTACATAGCTAAACTAAAAACTCATTTGATTTAGCTTTGTTAATATTTTATTGTACACTAGCTGGAGAAGAGACTTATTGACTTGACTGATGTGCATGCTGCATTCCCAGGCAGTTCTTTATGTCTTCTCAGGAAGGGCTGAATCTGTGGGACCCTACACATTCCTCTCAGTGTGAACTGGCCCTGCATGACGCGGCTCTGCCGCTGTCTCGCAGCAGAGGCTTCACTGCATCTTGGAAGGGCTGAAGCTTATTTATGATGGAAGAAGGGAAATGTTTTCTAGGCACAGTTTAAGGGTCTTTTATGGTAGCTTTTTTGTTGTATCTTTCTGTAGGAGCTCACTCTAGCCCAGGCTGACCTGGAATTCATTATGTAGTCTGAGGGTGGCCTCTAATTCACGGCAGTCCTATCTCTGCCTCCTGAATGCTTGGATTAAAGGTGTGCACTATCACGCCTGGCTTGGTTAAATATTTTTGAGAAAATTAAAAAAAAAAAAAACAGGCATGGCAGTACACACTGTATGCTAAGAACTCAGGAGGCAGAATGATCCCAAGCTTGAGGTCAAGCTGGGCTACAAAATAAGACTCTGTCTCAAGGGGAAAAAAATATATCAAAAATGGATACTCCCATGCTTTGAGTTATACTTACCAGAAATGCCATATCTAAAAATTTTCCAACTATAAGCCTGTTGAGCCATAAGAAACAAGGGAAGAAGACAGAAGAAGCTGATAACAAAATCTCTAGTTATAAATGCCAGGGAGGCAAAGAAAAAAAAAAAAAACTGAAAAACAAAAACAAAAACAAGAAAACCCTAGCCAGATAAAAACAGAGCCACAATAGAAAATTCTGATGCAAAGCAAGAAAAGCTGAGGGGCTAATTTAAATTCAAAGCCACAAAATTCTGTTGCACGGGACCTTAAGGCACATCAAGTCCAACCTGACTAGTTTCAGAGATACTGGCTGAAATCTATTACACCAACCAGGGACAGCCAGAACCAGGAACTTTGAAAAACAATCTTGCACACGTTTAGATGCACTATGCAATCTTTCTGAGTAATTCCTCCTTTTCAAGAGATGTTTTTCACTGTTTCCACTGTAGATGGGGCTGCTGCTTAAGTGTCAGACACCTCCCATATGTCCAACATCAAGAGTCTCTCTCATCCTGTTCCCTAAAGTCTTCCTCTTCTGCTCTTTTCCAGCCTAATAAGCTCATCCAGTTACTCAAGCCAGAAACCTAATAGGTATCCTTGGTTTCTCACCCCACTCCCCACTATTTCCATGTCACTATCCAGTAGCAAATCCAGCAACTTCCAAAACAAAGCAAACCTAGGAAGGGACATGTATCTTCCCTGCTTAAAATCTCTTCAGTAAGTTCTCACTGCAAACAGTATTAAATCCCAGTCCTCTATTCATAGCACATCAAGCTTGCCTTATTTTCCCCTACTGCCCTAGCTCATCTCAAGTTACCTTTTCTACTGTGGACAGTATTCTAGACACACCAGTCTACTCTGATTTCCTACATTCCTCCAACAAGAACACTCAAACTCTTCCTGCTTCAGCACTTCCCTCTACCTGAAAGGCTCCATATTTTTATTTATTTGAGAGAGAGAGAATGGATGCATCCAGCCACTGCAAATACACTCCAAATGTATGTGCCACCTTGTGCATCTGGCTTACATGGATCCTGGGGAATCGAACCTATGTCAAGTGCCTTAATTGCTAAGCCATCTCTCCAGCCCAGCCCCATATTTTTCACCCAGCTTTTCTCTTACCTGTTTGATAGGGCTGTTTCAATATTAGGACATCAAAGAAGCCATTCCCAACCTTCCTATATGTTTCTTTTTTTTTTTTTTTTTTTTTGAGGTAGGGTTTCACTCTAGTCCAGGCTGACCTGGAATTCATTATGTAGTTTCAGAGTGGCCTCAAACTCACAGTGATCCTCCTACCTCTGCCTCCCAAGTGCTGGGATTAAAGGCGTGCACCACCACACCCAGTTCTCTCTCTCTCTCTCTTTTTTTTTTTTTTTTTTTTTTTTTGAGGCAGAGTCTCTACGCCTGGCTGGCCTACCTGGAACTCATATGTTGTCCAAGCTGGCCTTGAACTCACAGTGATCCTCTTTAGATTTTTTTTTCCGTCTTCTATCATGCCACTTGCCACAATTTGTAATTCTAATAAATTTTGTTTGGTCTTGTCTGTCTTACTAACTAGAATATACTCATCAGTTTTACTCATCACTGTATTTTTGGGAAAAAAAAAAAAGGCCTAGTACCTCTCACAAAATGGTTATTTAATAAAACCTTGGGGCTAGAGTTATGGGTTAGCAGCTAAGGCACTTGACTGCCAAACCTAAGGAGCTAGGTTCAATTCCCCAGTATCCACATAAGCCAGATGCACAAGGTGATGCATGTGTCTGGAGTTCATTTGCAAAGGCTAAAGGCCCTGACACACCCATTCTCTCTAATAAATAAATAAAATAAAATACTTAAAAAATAACCTGGAGAATACCTTCCTGATTTGATGCATACAGACCTCCCCAGAGTATATGTCTGGCAATAATAGCAACAGTTTTATTCATAAATATGCTATGTATCTACTTAAAACAGGCAAAAGAAAATCATTTCTTATTTGTGGGCTTTTCATCCCCACCCTATATTTTGGGCCAGAAAATGCCTTATTGTGGAAAGCTGTGCATATATAATGGGAAGTTCAACACCACCTTGGCCTCTACACCAGAAGCCAATGGCACTTGTCTCCCTTGGTTATGTTAACCAAAAATGTCATTGGACATTGTCAAATGTTTCCTAGCAGGTAAAATTATCCCCAGTTGAGAACCAGTAAATAAGATAAATGTCACAGTATTAAATTTAACATGTGTAAAACTGATACCAGTAAGGCTGAAAAACTGCCAAAATTTTCAAATTACAGTAATAAAGAGTCATGATAAAAAGGAGAAACCCTGTTTAAACTTACTTGAGCCCTCCTTATAATGCCTCCAATATCACATGGACACAGTGGTTCTCACTGATTACTGGAAAGATAAAGGTTCAATATTCCACATGAAATGAAGATACACTAGAAACATGTTAGAGAATATTTGTAAATGTAAATGAGGCCATTTGTAATAACATCAAACTACATGAAATACAAGGATAAAATAAAAACATGTACATAAAATTTTCAAGTCATTATTTCCTTAAGACTTTATTTATACAGCAGTTACACTGTATTAATGATTTTTTTGCTGTTATTGTTTTCGAGGTAGGGTCTCATTCTAGCCCAGTATAATTTGGAACCTGCTCTGTAGTCCTAGGCTGGTCTTGAAGTCATGGCGATCCTGCTACCTCTGCCTCTCAAGTGCTGGGATTAAAGGTGTGCGACACCATGATCAAGAGATGTTACATCTTTTTTTTAAAGGATAACATATATTTTATAGCTTTAGAAGTTATAGGGAAAGGTCTAAACTAATAGTATGCAATGTCTTGCTGACTGAATCTGGGACAGTTAAAAAAAAAAAAATCTAACCTCAAGTTCTGCCCCTACTGTGCTCCTTTATTAAAGAATTCATATGAGAACAACCCTCCTTGTCAGAATGGACCAAAGGCACTTAATTCAATTTGTCACTGAGGAGCAGCTGGCAGACACATTCAAACTAGCTACCACATCCACACAGGAATGGGTGGAAGCCTCACTCTCATAATGCTACAAAGCCCACCTTCTCCCACCTTCTCCCACAGTCCCAGGTTGTTCATTCTGTTCTGTCCCACTCCCATGTGGCCATGCATGATATGTGATGTCCTCCTCCCTCTGCAAGGCTGTGAACACATATGTGACTAGGAATAGGAATACAATTCATTTTCATATATTGGAAGACATATTGTTCAGATAGAAATCCCACTCAAATCCACAGACTTAATAAAGTGTCAGTAAAGTAAATGACCAGCAAGCTTTTAAAATGGAACTTAACAAACTGATACTAAACTGAATAGCCAAGACAATTTTAAGGTAAAACACAGTTGCTAGGGAGGTTGCTTGTTGTACAAGCATGAGGACTTAACTTGATCCCCAGCACACATGTAAAAAGCTGCATGGTGGGTTGCAGAGATGGCTTAGCAGTTAAGGCACTTGCCTGCGAAGCCTAAGAACCCATGTTCAAATCTCCAGGTCCCACATAAGCCAGGTGCACAGTGACGTAAGTGCACAATGTTGCACATGCGCACAAGGGGGCACACATGTCTGGAGCTCATTTGCAGCAGCTGAAGGCCCTGGCGTGCCCATTCTCTCTTTCTGTCTCTTTTTTCTCCTCTCTCTCTCAAAAAAAAAAAAAAAAAAAAAAAAAAACCAAAAAAGAAAAGAAAAGAAAAGAAAAAGAAAGCAGCTGCATGGCTCTGTACATCTGTAACTTCAGTGCTGAGAAGGGGAGGAGATAGGAGGATCACTGGGGTTCACTGCTCAGCCAGTCTACCTGAAAATCAGTGAGGCCTAGGTTCAGTGAGTGACCCTGAATCAAGGAAGAAAGAAGAGTAAGAGAGAAGGACTCCTGATATCCTCCGCTGGCCTCCACATGTGACCTACACGTGGTTACACATGTATATAACACATATCTATGTACTACATCCTCCCACTCATGAAATGAATAAATAATTAAGAAAAATAAAGTTGAAGGTATATACATACTACCATATATTAAGGCTTATGGGGGCTGGAAAAATGGCTCTGTGGTTAAAGATGCTTGCTTACAAAGCCAGATGGTCTGGGTTCAATTTCCAAGTACCCATGCAAAGCCAGAGAGAGAGAGAGAGAGGGAGAGAAAATGAATATGAATGGGCATGCCATGGTCTCCAGATACTGCAAATGAATTCTAGATGTATATGCTACCTTGTGCATCTGGCTTACATGGGTACTGGGGAATCAAACTTGGGTCCTTAGGCTTTGCAGGCAAACACCTTAACTGCTGAACCATCTCTCCAGCCCCAAAATATATTTTTGTGGCTTACTGCCTTGAAAGTTAAATACACACACACACACACACACACACACATTTGCAAGTAGAGGGAGAGAGAAGAGAGGCAGACCCATATAAAGCCAGAAAGAAAGAGTCAGAGTGAGAGAGAAAGAATGGGCACACCAGGGCTTCTAGTTGTAGCAAATGAAATCCAGATGCATGCACCACTTTGTGCATCTGGATCTATGTGGGTACTGGGGTACTGAACCAGTATCGTTAGGCTTTGTAGGCAAGCACTCTAACTGCTGAGTCCTCCTCTCTCCAGCCTTCCCCTGAAACTTTAGGGCAGCCAGAGTTGCCATGAACACACACACATGCATGCACACACGCAAGCATACACACATACACACACACTTAAATTGCAAATGGTATTATAATGGCAGTGGCTGATATTCAACTCAATTCTGTATTATACAATTTTTTAATTTGTGCATACAGTTCTTGCATATACTGATGGGATATTTTAAATCATGTTTCTAAGTATGTCCAAAGCCTAGACTCCTTCATGGTTCACACTTTAATTAAGAAGACTACATAAGCCGGACATGGTGGTGCGCACCTTTAATCCCAGCACTCAGGAGGCAGAGGTAGGAGGATTGTATGAGTTTGAGGCCACCCTGAGACTACATAGTGAATTCCAGGTCAGTCTGGGCTACGGTGAGACCTTATCTTGAAGAAGAAGAAGAAGAAGAAAAAAAAAATTATATAACAGGTAGGTCTTTCAAAAAGGGGAAAAGCTCACAGATAGTTCAATTTGGTCCTAGTACCACACTGCTCTGAAATTCCTCATGTCCAGGTACTTGATACTTCTTGAAAAGATTCAAGAATTACTACACAAATACAATAACAACAGAGGCCATCATTGTTGATTTTTTCTCACTCCTTTTATTAAGAAGTTAAATATATAAAAGTACTTACATCTATTTTCTTAAAAAAGATATGCCCCTAAGTAAGCAATCTCCCATTCAACAGAAGCCATTTATAAGAATCTTCTCCCCAAAACAAAAAGTACCAAAATCTGCAAAGCACTAACTTTTTTTTTTAACTTTTTATTTTTATTTATTTATTTGCGCGCGCGAGAGAAAGAGTCAGAGAGAGGGAGAGAGAGAATGGGTGCACCAGGGCCTCCTGCCACTGCAAATGAACTCCAGACGCATGTGTCCCTTGTGCATCTGGCTTATGTGGGTCCTGGGGAATCGAGCCTCGAACTGAGGCTTAGGCTTCACAGGCAAGTGCTTGACTGCTAAGCCATCTCTCCAGGCCTATTACTAAATTTTTTTGTTCATTTTCATTTATTTATTTGAGAGTGACAGAGAGAGAAAGAGGCAGATAGATAGAGAGAGAGAGAGAGAGAGAGAGAGAATGGGCATGCCAGGGCTTCCAGCCACTGCAAATGAACTCCAGACGCATGTGCCCCTTTGTGCATCTGGCTAATGTGGGTCCTGGGGAATCAAGCCTTGAACCAGGGTCCTTAGGTTTCACAGGCAAGCGCTTAACCGCTAAGCCATCTCTCCAGCCCCTATTACTAAATTTTTAAAAGCCTAACAACCACATAATATATGCAGGGCTTACATCTTCATTTTTGTATAAATACATATATGCATACAAATAAATAATTACCTATGTGCTAGAACATTAAATGTGATTCTCTTTAGGGGTAGGAGTAGGCAATTTCTAGCTTATTCTTTTTTGAGCATGTACAATTTTCTACAATAAAGACATACTATTTTTTAAAGTTTATTTATTTATCAGAAAGAGGCAGAAAGAGGGGGAGAGAGAGAGAGAGAGAGAAAGAGGAAGAGAATAGAGGAGAATCAATGGATGCACCAAGGCCTCTAGCCACTGCAAATAAACTCCAAGCATAAAATTCTACATCCTAACTAAATGGCTGAACCTACATCAGGTCCTTGGAAGGAACACCTGACTCACAGGGACCTGGAGAACGTAAGATGAAGACTAACCTTAATCTTCTCCTGTTTTTCTCTCTCTCTCTCCTTCTTTCCCTCCCTCCCTCCCTCCCTCCCTCCCTCCCTCCCTACCTCTCTTCCTCTTCTCTCTATCTCCTTCATATTACCTATCTTTTTCTTCCTTCTTTTCCTTGGTGCTAGCCTGTAACTCCCAGTATCAGCATGTGGTTAACATCCACAATGAGCTGTTGATCAGAAATGCCTACAATGTTTCCCAAAAGTAGACAGATTTCTGTCAAAGTACTTGATGACCCACCAAAGGCTAGTAATAAGACCCTATTGCTGAAGACAATTTTCTTTATGATTTTTTCCATGACCTGTTCACTGTTGAATATCATGTTTTCCAATCTCAGGAAGCTGGTGCAATTTCTTGTACATCTTGCTAATTTCTCAGATGCATATGCCATCATTTGCATCTAGCTTATGTGGGTACTGGGGAATCAAACCTGGGTTCTTAGCTTTCAAAGGCAAGCCCCTTAACTGCTAAACCATCCCCCCACCAAAGACATACTATTTTTTTTGTTTGTTTTGAGGCAAGCTTGAATGGCTGACCTTTTTTTAAAAGAGAGAGTGAGAGCAAGAGCGAGCAAACGAGAGAGAAAGAATTGGCATGCCAGGGCCTCCAGACACTGTAATTGAACTCCAGACACGTGCACCACCTTGTGCATGTGTTACCTTGTGTGTCTGGCTTATCTGGGTTCTGGCGAGTTAAACATGGGTCCTTAGGCTTTGCAGGCAAGTGCCTTAACTGCTAAGCCATCTCTCCAGCCCAAGACATACTATTTTTATGTTTAGATATTATTTAGTCTTAATACTAAATTAGGTTAGATTATTAAATGATTTATGTATCTGCATAGTTTTCTCCTAAGAGTGATTGCCAAATTTAATTACAATTGGTTCATTACTTAAATGCTCAAATTTTGGGCTTCTAGTTAAGATCACAAGATTAAAAAAAAAAAAGACTTTGCTATAATATAGTAATACTGTTATGAAAAATCAGTTAACTAGCCAGGCATGGTGGCACATGTCTTTAATCCCAGCACCTGGGATTGATGTGAGTTTGAGGCCAGCCTGGAACAGAATGAGTTCCAGGTCAGCCTCGGTTAGAGCGAGACCCAACCTCGAAAAAACACACCACTATCACCAACAACAAAACAAATTAATGAGGGCTGGAGAGATGGCTTAGCAGTTAAGTGCTTGCCTATGAAGCCTAAGGACCCAGGTTTGAGGCTTGATTCCCCAGGACCCACGTAATCCAGATGCACAAGGGGGCGCATTCATCTGGAGTTCATTTGCAGTGGCTGGAGGCCCTGCTGTGCCCATTCTCTCTCTCTCTCTCTCTCTCTCTCTCTCTCTCTCTCTCTCTCTGTCTGCCTCTTTCTCTCTCTGTCTGTTGCTCTCAAATAAATAAATAAACAAAAATATTTTTAAAAATTAATGAACTAGAGCTATGGATATTGATAAATCATATAGTACTTCTAGGGAAGAAAGCAAATCAATGAATATAAGTAGTATAACAGATGCAAAAACAGTATAATAAAAAATATATCCCATATAGATGACCTACATAGGTATTACAAATGGAAAGAAATGTGTGAAAATGAGAACACTAAATTCATGGTCATAATACCTATGGTTATTACTAGGCATCCTGAATAAAAACCAGGGAAGAATTTGTAGGGAATATCAAATATCAAATTGACAACTTCTACTTCTTAAAATAGATATAGATATAGCCTTTCACCAAACCAGTTCAAAATCATTCTCAATTAAATTCAGGCAGCTAAACAAATGTATATATGAACTATGCATTTTGGGGCACTATCTCATTAAACCCACTAGGTATGAGGTGGTGTGACATGAAACCTAATTTATCCATCTTGATGCATAATGCCTCTAAGCTGGCATCCAAGGCAGCTATGCGACGGGCTTTAACAGCCAACGATTATTCTCATTATCAACCTGAGTCGTAATTTAGTCGGCAGTTCATTTAAGATGTCTACATTTGCCACATTCAACCCAAACAGCTGCAGTCACTGGATGGCAGGCAGAGTCTCCGTGGAAACATCAATATGCAAACAAGGGTGAGACCTAAAGTCCTTGTTAACTCTCCATCCAGCTGTTAAGTGCATTTGTGAAATTAGAGTTGGCCTATAAGTACACTGTAAGGCTTTAAAATGTGGTGTTAAAAAAATCAATATGCTTAGGAAAGCGTACTAATTAGACAGCATCCGAGCAATTACAAAGTCAGTATTATGTCAACATACATTTTTATTGCCCTAAGTCTAGTATTCATCTAAGACACAGACTTCTAAATTTTCTACTAAATATGTCCTTCCCAAATCACCAAATAAAATCAATCAATAAATTCTTGAATTCTGTGGCTGAAGATTGTTTTATTTTAAATGAATATTGACTTGGATATGGTTGGAGGCTTTGCTGAGGGAGACTGGCTAATCTCAGGAAACTAAATGGGACAATTAAGGTAGGTGAAGCACAAGACATTTTAACACCATACGCGGTGAAGTACACTGTCAAGCAATCTGGCATTGCAGTAACTAAAGTAAATGAATTTTAAGTAAAGACTTGAGTATCAGTGACCATGAGAGTCACAAATGATGGGTGTAAGAAGTAGTGGTTTTCATTAACCAAGACAAAATGACTAAGTATATAAGAAAAAGGTATGTGTCTTCAAAGTTCTATTTCTAGCCATACAGATTTTACATGGGGACAGCCATTTTTCAAAGTTCACAGCAAACAACATGGCCAGATGTGTGAATTTGGTATTGTTTAAAGTTTATTACAAATATTCTGATTCTAGGATATACACATCAAGAAATGAAATCTAGCCGGGCGTGGTGGCGCACGCCTTTAATCCCAGCACTTGGGAGGCAGAGATAGGAGGATCGCCTTGAGTTCAAGGCCACCCTGAGACTCCATAGTGAATTCCAGGTCAGCCTGAGCTAGAGTGAGACCCTACCTCGAAAAACCAAAAAATAAAATAAAAATAAAAAAAAAAAAAAAAAAAAAAAAAAAAAAAGAAATGAAATCTATATAAAGTGTAAGTTAGTGATTCTTATAGTTCCTTATGTTGGTTAAAAGCAATCTTGCAGCTAGATACTAAACATATACCAGACCAGATCTTTTCTTTCTTTTCTCCCCTTTTCTTCCTCCCTCCCTCCCATGCCCTCTCTTTAATTTTTGAGACAAGGTCTTACATAGCCCAGACTACCCTTGAATTTACTATGTAGTCCCAAATGACCTTGAGGTTGTCCAACTTCTGATAGCCCTGGGCCTGGGATTACAGAAGTATACCACCCTATCTAGCTGATGAAGTGCCTGAGATAGGACCCATGGCTTACTTAAAATAAAAAAAATAATAGCATACAGTATTCCTCTGCAACATTTAAAACTAGTCACTTGTCATAAATGTAGGGGCAAATTATACTGTTTAGTCATCTGACAAGAAATAAAAGACAAAATAGGAAAATGAAGATAGGTCAGTGGGTAAAGTGCTTGCCTGGCAAGCACGAAACATAAGATGAGTTCAAGCCCCAGTACTCATTAGAAACAAACAGCCATAGGAATGTGTGCCTGTAACCCCAGTGCTAAGGAGGAAGGGAAAGGAAGATCCCTGGAGCTTTCTGGCCAGACAGTTTAGCCTAATTGGTGATCTCTAGGACAATGAGAGACCCTGTATCAAAAACAACAACAGGGAGCTGGAAAGATGGCTTAGTGGTTAAGGCACTTGCCTGCGAAGCCTAAGAACCCAGATTTGGACTGGAGAGATGGCTTAGCGGTTAAGCGCTTGCCTGTGAAGCCTAAGGACCCCAGTTCGAGGCTTGATTCCCCAGGACCCACGTAAACCAGATGCACAAGGTGGTGCATGCATCTGGAGTTCGTTTGCAGTGGCTGGAGGCCCTGGTGTGCCCTTTCTCTCTCTCTCTCTCTCTTTCTGTCTCTTTCAGTCTGTCACTTTCAAATAAATAAACAAAAGTAAACAAAAAAAAAAAAGTTAGAAAAAAAGAACCCAGATTTGATTCACCAGTACCCATGTAACCCAGATGCACATGATGGCGCATGCATCTGGAGCTTGTTTGCAGTGGCTAGAGGCCCTGGCACACGATTCTCTCTATATATGTATGCCCCTCTCTCTCAAATGAATAAATAAATAAGTAAACATAAGAATATTTTAAAAACAACAACAAAAGGTAAAAAACAGAGGACTGGGGAGATGGCTTAGTGGTTAAAAGGGACTTGCTTGCAAAGCCCAGTGGCCCAGCGTTTAATTCCTCAGTTCTCACATAAAGCTGGATATAAAGTAGCATATGCATCTGTGATCCCAACACACCTATGAGAACAGGAAGTAGAGCCAGGAGAACTGAAGCTAGCAGGCCAGCCAGTCTGATGTTTGTTTGCAGTCTGGCAATTGATTTGCAATGGGAAAAGACCTTGTCTCAAAGGTGGACCTCAAACTTCCAGAAGTTACACTATTATTTCCACATGTATACCATGACACATGCAGCCCCTTCCCTTGCTGACTATACTATGACTGTAATAAATAATTGTTTTAAAAAAAAGGTACACATGGGCTGAAGAGATGGCTTAGTGGTAAAGGCACTTGCCTGCAAAGCCAAAGGACCCAAGTTTTATTCCCCAGGACTCATGTAAGCCAGATGTACAAGGTGGTGCATGTGTCTGGAGTTCATTGGCAGTGGCTGGAGGCCCTGGCATGCCCGTTCCCTCTCTCCCTCTTTCTCTCTCTCAAATAAATAAATAATACAATATTTTTTAAAAGGTGAATCTTTAACTACAATCTTGAATTATAAAGTTGAGATGTATATATTAGGATCTCAACCTGATGTAAAGTAAATGAGCAGTTACCTGGCAGATTTAAAAAAAAAATAACTTTTAAATCCATAATCCTATAAAAAACATAGCTTCATTTCAGTATTTACGTTACCTTTGTGCATTAAACAACATTCTAGTAAAGAAATGATAGATAGCTTAGAATTACTAAGTTTTTTTTTTTTTTTTTTGATTAGAAGAATAAGGTTATAGGGTCTTGAGTGCTAGATTTTCTTTGTCTTTCTCATCCATGGCAGCTTAAAAAAAAATATTGAGGTTTACATGTTAAGCTCTCTCACAGGAAGCTGCCATAACTCACAGTTCAAAGTGTATTCTATGAATCAGTAACACCATACTAACATGTAATTACAATTTACTATGCAGCAAAAATGATTCAAGAAGAAAAATAACATACATTGTCTACTTACCTGTGTATAGGCAATTTGTTATGTTACTCTGCTTTTAACATTTGTACTTAGATAAAATGCTCATGTATGTATAGGAATGTCACAGTGCAAGATGCTGCTACCCAGGCACAAAGTATTAAAAGTTATTTTGTGAGGAAAAAAAAAAGGTGGACAATGTTCCTGAGGCTAACATCTGAGGTTGTCCTCTGGCGTATACAAACACAGACTCATGAGCACCTGCACATACACGTGAGCCCATACACATAGGAACATGCATACATACACACACAAACAAAAAATTAAGGGGCTGGAGAGAAGGCTTAGTGGTTAAAGGTGCTTGCCTGCAAAGCCTGATGGCCTGGCTTCAATTCCCCAGTACCCATGTAAAGCCAGATGCACAAAATGGCACATGTGTATGGAGTTTATTTACAGTGTGGTTGAATGGGTTTACAGTGTGGCTAGTGGCCCTGGCATGCCCATTCTTTTTTTGTGTCTGTTTCTCTTCTTTGTCTCTCTCTGCAAATAAATAAATAGATATCTTAATATCTTAAATCTAAGATAGTTAGCAATATTAGTTGATCTTGATCCAAATGTGATTTTTTTCCTCCTTTTTGTTTTCCAGGTAGGGTCTTGCTCTAGACCAGGCTGAAATTCACTATGTAGTCTCAGCCTGGTCATGAACTCACAGCAATTCTCTTACCTCTGTCTCCCAAATGCTGGGATTAAAGGCATATGCCACCACATCCAGCTCCTATGTTTTTGAGATAGGGTTTTGTGTAGCCCAGGCTGGCCTCAAAGTTGCTATGTAGCTGAGGATGACTCTGAATCCCTGAATCTCCTGCCTCTGCTTCCCAAGTGCCATGATTACAGGTGTAACTTACCAATCCCAGACCCCCTAAAGTGATTTAAGATGTCTGTCATCATGTACAACCTAGATAGCCAGAAATTAATACATATCAAACCTTATTTGACAAATTCTAAAGAAGTGAAAAGGGAGGATACATTATCAGATGAAAAATAAATAGCTAGTTTACCGGAATGCTTGATTCAGAATTTGGTAATGAAAATGTTCTGGTGCCAATCCTATGACCACAGCATTAGGATCATTTGTTTGTATTCCTGGCAATGGAAAAAAAAAAGTGTTTAAAAACACAATTTAAAGCAAGGTCACATTGTGTAACAAATCAATCAATCAAATGTACAGTTTTTGCAGTAGCCATAATTTGAAGTATATGAGATCATCTTGTCCAGTATAATTTAGAAGTATAAAAGGAGAGAGGGAAGAAGAAAGGGGGAGGAAAGAAAGGAAAGAAGATTTCCCCCCCATGTTTCTCATACATGGTCTTGTAGCTACTGAGTTGAAAACTGTAACCTGATATTCTCTAGTAATTTCTATTTTCAAAATGCTCTACTGATTACAATCAAGAGAACAGCTCTATGAGCTAACAGATCAATAGCAACTGATGAGGGAACGAGAATCTAAGAGGCAAGGAAATGAAGACTTTCTAATTGATGGCTGAGGGTAGCACATTCATGACATGCATGGGAAGCACTGCAGTGTGGATTCTATGGTTTTATATCTACTACGTACTCTGGTTTTAGTTTCAGGCATACTATTTGATAATTACAGCATGTTTTAAGGCCTTGGTATCTCATAATAGAACTTTGGATATGACAACCAAACAAATACATTTGCCTTCATTCACAGGTCTTTCCATTCACAGGTTTAAGTCTGATGAAAGGTTCTGCAGATTATCTATATGCTAATTCCTATTTGCCTCTCATTGACTGTAGCAGATACCCAGGTTTTTCTATTTCCTTTTTATGAGTTGCTGTGAGTATTGAGTAATTAGTTCCATTTTATTGAAGGAACAAATTAGAATAGTTGCCTGTAATAAGAATGTTAATTCGAAATAAAAATAAAAATAAAAAAAATAAGGGCCAGGTGTGGTGGTGCACACCTTTAATCCCAGCACTCGGGAGGCACAGGTAGGAGGATCGCCATGAGTTCAAGGACAACCTGAGACTACATAGTGAATTCCAAGTCAGCCTGGGCTAGAGTGAAACCCTACCTTGAAAACCCCCCCCAAAAAAAAAAAAAAAAAAAAGAATACTAATTCTTTTTATTATCTACATCCACCACTACAGCAAAGATACTCTCTTCAAAAACTCATTTATGTTGGGTATATCAACATACCACAAGTATAGACACAGACTACGAGACAAAGATTTCTTCCTAACCTGACCAAGGTCTGCTTTATGTCCCAATTACAGGTCTCTGCTGAGATAGCTAGAATTTTACCAGTTTTTAACTAGTGAGAATCTCAATGTTATTCAACTTGCA
The DNA here is from genome assembly GCA_036346955.1 of Dipus sagitta. Lineage (NCBI taxonomy): Eukaryota > Metazoa > Chordata > Mammalia > Rodentia > Dipodidae > Dipus > Dipus sagitta. The sequence continues at coordinate 36,977,088 of CM070771.1, forward strand.
TCAAAAGAGAAACATCAGCTTTAAAACTTGCATTGCAGTCATTCAGCTCACCAGAAGCCACTATGCTGACCACAGCCCGCAGCTGTCAGGATGCGTGGCTGCCCAGCTTCTGCACCACATTCTCTTAAGGAGAGAACTCACAAGTTCATATGGACGCAGGGGCCGAGCTCCTCTTCACAGCAGAGGCAGAGAATACTAGATGCTTTCCAGATTTCCTTGTAGCTAAAGGGGCTGGCATAAGACTAAATCTCTGCCAACCAAAAGCCTCCACCCACAGCTTTGAACACAGAATAGGGAAAATCTCCTCCTCAGACTGAGTACTGATCTGTCAGATTCCGAGGCAGCAGTGCCTACCAAGCAAAGTGGGCTAGAGCCATTGCCACACAGCAGGACAACAGGGTGGGCTCCGAGGGTGGTGGAGCACTGTTCCTGGCTACACAGCCTTGAAGACTAACTCTACAGTCCTGCGGGCTACAAGGACACTTTTCTTTATCATGGAAATGTCCACAACATGTGAAGTAAAGTAGAAAGAACCAGCATGAGACCTGATAGACCATCACCCAGCTTTTCTCAATCAACATTAAAAAAACAAAAACAACAACAAAAAAAAAAACAACTGGGCTGGCAGATGTACCAGGTGGCTGAATTCATTGTAGTGGCTACAGGTCCTGGCACACCCATTCTCATTCTCTTTGTCTCTCTCTCTGATAAACAAAAATTAAAAAAAAAATTTTTTGAGGCAAGCCCAACAGACTGGCTTTTTTTTTTTTTTTTTTTTTTTTTTTTTTTTTTTTTTTAATGTGAGAGTCAGAGCGAGAGCAAGAGAAGTGGCATGCCAGGGGCTCCAGCCACTGTGATTGAACTCCAGACACATGCACTACCTTGTGCGCATGTGCAATCTTGTGTGCTTGCATTACCTTGTGCATCTGGCTTACATGGGATCTGGGGAGTTGAATGTGGGTCCTTAGGCTTCACAGGCAAGCGTCTTAACTGCTAAACCATCTCTCCAGCCCAAAATAAAATGTTTTTTTTTAATTCTTATAAAAATAAGATATACACAGGGCTGTGGTGATGGCTCATTCGTTAAAAATGCATTCCCCAGAACCTATGTAAAGCCAGATGCACAAAGTGGCACATTTTAAGTTGCTCTGTAATGGCAAAAGACCCTGGTGTGCCCATACTCTCTTTCTAATTCTTACTCTTTGCTTGTAAATAAAGTAGTTTTTACTATTAAAATAAAATTTAAATTTTTTGGGGGGGGGTTCGAGGTAGGGTCTCACTCTAACCCAGGCTGACCTGGAACTCACTATGTAGTCTCAGGGTGGCCTCAAACTCATGGTGATCCTCCTACCTCTGCCTCCCAAGTGTTGGGATTAAAGGTGTGTGCCACCACGCCTGGCTTAAATTTTATTTATTTGTTTGCAAGCATACAGAGAAGAGAGACAGAGAGAATGGGTGCCACAGGGCCTCTAGCCACTGCAAAGGACTCCAAATACTGCCACTTTGTGCATCTGGCTTTATGTGGGTACTGGGGAATCAAACCTAGGTCATTAGACTTTGCAGGCAAGTACCTTAACAGTTGAGCCATCTTTCCAGCACCAATAAAAATATTCGTGGTGGTGCACACCTTTAATCCCAGCACTCAGGAGGCAGAGGTAGGAGGATCGCCATGAGTTCCAGGCCACCCTGAGAATACAGAGTGAATTCCAGGTCAGCCTGGGCTACAGTGAGACCCTACCTTGTGTGTATGCATGGGTGAGCCAGGGACTCTTGTAGCTGTAACTGAATATTTGTTTAGCTTTATGTCGGTGGCTGGGGGAATTGAACCTGGGCTGGCAGACTTGCAAGCAATTGCTTTTAACTGCTGATTATCTTCCCAGACCCTCGACTGTCAACATTTTGCCAAGTGGTCTCTATATTTTTTGAAAGTTCTTCTAAAGCAAATCACAGGTTATTGTGTCATTTCACGTTTTCGTACCTGTAATTTGTGAAGACTTAAAAATGATTTAAAAAAAAAAACTGGACTGGAGTGATGGCTTAGCAGTTAAGTCATTTGCTTTCAAAGCCCAAGGACCCAGGTTTGATTACCCAGTACCCATGTAAGCTAGATGCACAAAGTAGCACATGCATCTGGAGTTTGTTTGCAGTGGCTAGAGGCCCTGGTGTGTCCATTCTCTCTTTCTCTCTCTGACTCTCTCTTTAATGCTTAAATAAATAAATAAATAAATAATATATATATTATCAGGCTGAAGACATGGCTCAGTGGTTAAAAGCTCTTGCTTGTAAAGCCCAGGATTGATTTCCCATTATCCATGTAAAGCCAGATGCACAAAGTGACACATGCAATATGGAGTATGTTTGCAGTGACAGGAGACTTTGGCATGCCCATTCCCTCTCTTTCTCTCTCCTTGCAAATACTTTTTTTTTTGTTTTGTTTTGTTTTTGTTTTTTGTTTTTTTTAGGTAGGGTCTTGCTCTAGCCCAGGCTGACCTGGAATTCACTTGGTAGTCTTAGGGTGGCCTTGAGCTCATGGCAATCCTCCTACCTCTGCCTTTCAAGTGTTGGGATTAAAGGCATGTGCCAGCACTCCCAGCTCAGCAAATAAATATTTTTTTAAATGCTAAAAATCTTAACATAAACATAACCCAAAAGTTAGTAATTAATATCCTCCAATACTTAGTCCACACCTGAATTTGCCTAAATGTCTCAAACTGTCTTCCAACACAGGGCATGTGAAGCTGCAAAGCTTACTGTCCTGGGTTCAGTTCTCAAGCTGCCCATGTAAGCCACACACAAGAAAGTAAAGCCGGGCGTGGTGGTGCACGCCTTTAATCCCAGCACTCGGGAGGCAGAGGTAGGAGGATCGCCAGGAGTTCGAGGCCACCGTGAGACTCCATAGTGAATTCCAGGTCAGCCTGAGCTAGAGTGAGACCCTACCTCGAAAATCCAAAAAAAAAAAAAAGAAAGTGTTACAAGTGTATTGTGTTCATCTGTAGCAGTAAGAGGCCCTGATGCATGCACACATCTACACACACACACATAAAATAAATGAAAATATAATAAATAGCCAACTTATAAAAATGCCATATGAAGTTAGTTCTTTTTATTGAGTGGTTATAGCACCAAATCAACATAGTCAAGTTTATTTATTTCAGTTTAACTTAGTTTTTAGGAGCTGGCTTGTCTTCTATTTTTTAAAATAATTTATGTGCATGTGCATATGGGTGTTTCAGGGTCTGTTGCTGTTGCAAACAAATACTATGCCACTTTTTGCCTCTGGCTTTATGTGGCTGTTGGGGAAATACACATGGGTCAGCAGGCTTTGCAAGCAAGTGCTTATAACTGCTGAGCCATGTCCCCAGGCCTTTCAACTGTGTTAAACATTGGACATGGTCCCAAAGTCAAAACTATGAAACAAGGCACTCTTAAAAAAAAGCTCCTCTTGGATCCCATTCTGCTTCCTTCCCACCCCCATCCCGCCCTGGGCAGTGTGTCCACCTTTTCCAGGCTAGCCTTGAACTGGTAACCCTGTCTCAGCCTGGATTATATGTGCATCACCACCTACGGGGGTTTTTCGATTAGCCTTCTTTGTTTCTTACTTTTTTTGTACATAATTTTTATTACATTTTATTTCATTTTACAGGTCATAAAAAATTGTTAAACCAGCATTTTCAAACACTTATAGTTCCTTACTTATACAAGACAAATGTCCATGCATATTCATTTCCTTACACAGAAGATTAGTATAAATTTCCTACACCTTACTTTTGCAGTTAATATATCCTGTGAGGATCACCTCATCAACAAATAGAACTTTTCTTTTTAATAAGGCAAAGGACATTCATTGAGTAAAATGTGGAAAAGCCCCAAAGTGCCAGGGCAAGCATGCTTAGGATTTCTGTCAGCTATTAAAAAAAAGAGAGAGAGAAAGAAAAAGGAAAAAGTTATGCTTTTTGAGTTAGAACTCAGAAAAGTGGGCACTCAGGATTTAGTCTGTGAGCAACTGCCAAGAAACAGAATGTTTATTATTCCTTATTTTCAGCTACAAGCAAGCAGTCCACCTTGTGGGACATCCCAGTTTATTCAGATAAGTGTCGAGGTTGCTCAATCAGGATGTAATGGACAATCTTCATATGTCATGTATATCTCGGCAACTCTATCTCAGAGAGAGTGCTTGTAGTTGCTGCTTTGTATGTAATGTAGCTTCTGCCGAATTCTCTCCACTGGAGCTGTGCTATTTTGTATCCCATCAGCACGCAGGTCCTTCTCATTTATTTTCTGTTTCGTGTAGTCACAGTTAGTTTCTGTTTCTTACAAAATAACTCAGATTGACATACTGGTATATTTTCTCCTAGTATAAGTTTGGAGGTCCTGTCCAAACTGTAATGCTATCACATAGCTTTATAATTAATGTATTTATATCAGTTTATTTCACAGGTATCATCTACAAGAGAAGTAACAAGGCCAAGCTTCATATAGCTGTGACATTTTTCTAGGTTATTTTTCCAAAGGAGAAAAAATTTTAGTTTTCATCATTGAAAAATATTTCATATTGGGTTGGGGAGATGGCTCAAGCCATTAAAGGCACTTGCTTGCAAAGCCTGCTGGCCAGGTTCAATTTCCCAGTACCCATGTGAAACCAGATGTACATGTGTCTGGAATTTGTTTGCAGTGGCAAGAGGCCCTGGCATGTCCATTCTCTCTCTCTCTCAAATAAATAAATAAAAATAAGAAAGAAGATATTTCACATTTATTATAAAATATTTGTACTATCTAGAATGACATATATTTTTCTTTAAATTTTTTGAGGTAGGATCTCACTGTAGCTCAGGCTGACCTGGAAGTCACTGTGTCATCTCAGGGTGGCCTTAAACTCACACAGTCATCCTCCTACTTCGGCCTTCTGAATGCTGGGATTAAAGGCATGCACCGCCACACCCGGCTTAACATGTATTTTTAAATTTTTTTGTTTATTTTTATTTATTTATTTGAAAGCGATGAGACAGAGAGAAAGAGGCAGATAGAGAGAGAGAGAGAGGGAATGGGTGTGCCAGGGCCTCTGGCCACTGCAAATGAACTCCAGACGTGTGCGCCCCCTTGTGCATCTGGGTAACGTGGGTACTGGAGAATCAAGCCTTGAACCGGGGTCCTTAGGCTTCACAGGCAAGCGCTTAACCGTTAAGCCATCTCTCCAGCCCTTGACATGTATTTTTAAAGACATCTTAGCTTATCTGATTTAACCAAGTTAGAGTAGCTCCTGCCTGGATTGAGAGTTATGACACTCAAAATCATTCTGACCTGTATTTCTTTTTAAGCTGTGGGTCATGATTCAATAATAGATTATGAAACAAATCAAACTAACCTGAAACAGAAACTACAGCATAACTCAACACACATACAGCTGCTTATACGATGTGCCTCCCTTACTGCGATGGTGGTTAAAAAAGGACTGAGAAACCGGGCTACACAGTGAATTCCAGGTCAGCCTGGGCTAGAGCAAAACTTTACCTCGAAAAAACAACAAAAAATAAAATTAAAATAAAGGGGGAGGGGTTGAGAAACTCCAATGCAGATGGCAATCTCTACCAGTACTATGGAACATTTGAATAAACACCTCCTGTGAATGACTGCAGGTATCTCTAGGTATGAAGAACTAATTTTTCCCTTCTTGCAGTCTTCTCCTACCTGTGAAATCAGGTAATGCTCGCTCATCAACCAGCAGCATGGGCCTCACTTGCTTCTGTTCTACTAAATTTCTGGCTGCAGTCAGAGATGTGAATATTTCATCTTCAGAGATATCAAACTCCAGTTTTTTTAGTCTTTCCAGTAGGTCTTGCTTGCTTTCTTTGGTTGTATTAGTCACAAATCTAACCATCACCGAAGAAGCACGTAACCTGAAATGTAAAATTCATATGTGAAGACAGTTTTTACATCCTACTCCACAGGGCTTCCTAATTTGTTAAAACTATGCCAAATATCAGAGATGAAGGAAACGTTATTAAGTGTTTTATGCACAAAGCCTTTTCTTTTTCTTTCTTTCTTTTTTTTTTTTTTTTTTTTGATGTAGGATCTCTCTCTAGCCTAGGGTGACCTTGAATTTACTATGTAGTCTCAGGCTGGCCTTGAACTCACAGCAATCCTACCTCTGCTTCCTGAGTGCTGGGATTAAAGGCGTGTGCCTGGCCACAAAGATTTCTCTCTCTCTCTCTTTTAAAGTATGGTTATCTGTTTGAGAGGAGAGAGAGAACACACAGGTATGCCAGGACCTCTTGCCACTACAAACGAACTTCAGACGCATGTGTCCACCACTCTGTATGTATATCTGGTTTTACATTGGTACCAGGGAACTGAACTCAAGCTGGCAGGCTCGTGGGCAAGGGCCTTTTACTGCTGAGCCATCTCTCCAGCCCAAAACAAAGCATTTTTTCTTAATGTTTGCTCAGAATGTTTACAAATCGCCTACACACTGTGGGCAGTGTTCTCTCTAAAGCTGGAACGTCAAACTGAGAGTCACTTTTACCTTTCTTTGAGGGTCTTCTGTACCTTTAACTGTCATGTCCAGCACAGTTTTGTAAAGAAGAGAAAGGTCATGAGCAATGATGGTGATCTTAGAGATCATCTACTGGTTTAACTTTCTTTTCTTAAATATGAGAAAATTGATGCTTAACGAGTTAAGCAGCTTGCTACCTTTACACAAGTAGGTAGCAGTGGTGCTGAGACAAGCGTTCTTGTGTCTTGGGTCAGCGTTTGATTGATATACTAAGAGAAGAGAGGATGCCCAGGATGTTGCTGGACTGCTAAGTCCTAATGAGTCACTATATTTATAATCAAACGACTGGGACAGCTCAGGTAAGCACTCCATTTTATGGCTCAAAATGGCTTCTTTAATTAGTCATGGTGGTGCAAATCTGTAATCCCAGAAGCAGGAGGATTACAAATTTGAGGCTAGCCTAGGCCACATAGTGTATTAAAGGTCAGCCCAGGCTACATAGCAAGACTCCATCTCAAAAAAAATGTGGGGGAGGGGAGAGAAGTTCCCCCTTGAACTATTTATGTACAGGATTGATTTTTGATTTGATTCTATAAACTGCTTTTTTTTCTTTCAGGTAGGGTCTCACTCTAGCCGACCTGGAATTCACTATGTAGTCTCTGGCTTGCCTTGAACTCACAACAATCCTCCTACCTCAGCCTCCCAAATGCTAGGATTAAATGCAAGCCACCATGCCCAGGTCTAAAACTAATTTTTCTCTTGGTTTAACAGTGTTTTAATCCAAACTCCAGAAGCAACTTTAATTTAAAAATCTAGGGGGCGGGAGAGATGACCTGGTGGGTTAAGGATGCTTGCTTACAAAGCCTGATGTCCTTGGTTCAATTCCCCAGTGTCCATGTAAAGCCACATGCACAAAGTCGCACATGCATCTGGGAGTGTGTTTGCAGTGGCAGGAAGCCCTGGTGTGCTCATACTCACTCTTCTAGCTATCCTCTCGTTCTGTCTCTCAAATAAATAAATAAATAAACATTTTACTCTCCAGATCCCATGTTAGGCAGACACAAAGGTGAGGCAAGCGCAAGGTTGCACATGCCCACTAGGTGGTACAAGTGTCTGGCGTTCAATTTCAGTCTCTCTCTCTCTAAAAAATAAATATTTAAAAAAGAAAATTCTGTATTAATAGCCTGTTGCTAGGTTGGAGAGATAGCTTAGGAGTTAAGGCACTTGCCTGTGAAGCCCAAGGACCCAGGTTTGACTCCCCAGAACCCACATAAGCCAGATGCACATGGTGGCGCATGTGTCTGGAGTTCTTATGCAATGGCTAATGACCCTGGCGTGCTTATTCTCTCTCTCTCTAATAAACGATACTAATAAATAAAAAGTAACCAAAAAAAAAAGCATGTTGTCTATTACTTTATGCCTGCCCCCAAAGACCATAAGGCATAAAAGCACTACCCACAACTTAAAATAAACAAACAGGCTGGAGAGATGGCTTAGCAGTTAAGGTGCCTGCCTGTGAAGCCTAAGGATCTCGGTTTGATTCTCCAGGTCCCACATAAGCCAGATGCACATTGTGGTGCATACATCTAGAGTCCTGGTGTGCCCATTCTCACTCTCTCTCTATCTCTATCTCTAGTAAATAAATAAATAAATAAATAAATAAATAAAATAAAATCTTTAAAATAAGCAAACAAAACAGAAAAGGTTTTTAAAAGATATTTAAAAAAAATATTTATTTGCAAGCAGAGAGAAAACAGAGAGAATGGGTATACCAGGGCCTCTAACCGCTGCTAATGAATTCCAGATGCATGTGCTACTTTGTGCATCTGGCTTTACATGGGCACTGGGGAACTGAACCTGGGTCATTAGGCTTTTCAGTTAAGCACTTTAACCACTATGCCATCTCTCCATTCCCTGAAAAGATTAAGTATTCACCCAAAGAACATTAAATAGGTATATATGATTAAAGAATTCACTGTAATCATGATTACCTCTATAACATCTCCGGGGTAGTTTTTCTACAAAACACATTAAATTTGGTGGTTTATCTTGGAAAATAAATTGATTACTTCAACACAGCTATTAAATTAAAGATGAGGAAGTATAAGTGTGAAAAAGCCATATAATTTTTAATGAGTTTTGTTTATAAAAAGCAACTTTTGTTTTACTAGTCCCTCAACCTCCCATACCTATTTGTTTCCATAGAAACCAAACTGGCAGGTGCCAATACTGGTTTCTCTGGGAGTGCCTGTAAAGGACAATGCACAGCCCCCTGCTCCTCAGAATGACAGGCTGTGGTTTACACGGCTTTGCTGCACATCACTGCTCAGCAGAAGAAAACACATTTTCCTTTCAACCCAGAGCAGAAAGTTCAAGTTTAAAGCAGGAAGTTGGTTGTGGAGAAAGACTTAAAGACAGTGTGGACATAAATGCTCTTCCTCAGTTCAGAACTCACAGTGTCCAGGATGAGACATGATACATGCAAGGACTATGACACTTCAGACAGTTAACGTGACGGTGGTCTTGACAACAGGCTTCTGTGCTCCACGAGGGCTGGAGTTAAAGCTATGAATGAATGTTTCAATGTAGCACTGGCAGTGTGGTATTCCTTAGTTGACAGCTTAGGAATGGATATGCTTTGAGCTCCTTCATGTTAAGAAAAACTGCCTGAGAACTAGTCAGGTCATTTGTCCTTAAATGAATCCTGAATTGCTTCAAAAAATTAGATGCCAGACTGGAGATGGCTCAGTGGTCAAAGGTGCTTGCATGAAAAGCCTGACAGCCTGTGTTCAATTCCACAGCCACCCATGTAAAGCGAGATGCACAAAGTGGTGCATGTGTCTGAAGATTGTATGCAGTGGAAGGAGGCTCTGGCATGCCCATATTCACACACACACACACACACACACACACACACACACACACACTTTGTGTTTATTTTTCTCTCTCTCTCTCAAATAAAAAAAATTTTTTTAAAGGAAGCTACATGCCAACAATATCAAATTGGGAACTTAAGTTGTCATCAAAATCCCTGTAATTCTGTGAACTTTCTTTCTTTTTTTTCTTTTGGTTTTTCGAGGTAGGGTCTCACTCTGGTCCAGGCTGACCTAGAATTAGCTATGTAGTCTCAGGGTGGCCTCAAACGCACAGTGATCCTCCTAACTCTGCCTCCCAAGTGCTGGGATTAAAGGCATGCGCCACCACGCCCAGCTTCTGAACTTTCTTTTTTTGGTGTGTGTGGCATATGCACGTGTATGCTGGGTATTACTCTCTGTAGCTCTTCTACCCTGCCTCTCATGGAACCTGGAGCTTGCCATCTTTCCACTGGACTGGCTAAACAGAAAGCCCAGAAATCCTCCCAAGTGGCCATATCCTGCCTCAAAGCGCACATATAAACTCAAATACAAGAATAATGGACTAGTACGACTGGAGTAAGCATCAATTCTTTTAACAAAAAGGGCCTGTTTGAAGAGAAATCCTGAACTCCAACTTTATAGAAACTATGGTAATCTCAATAAGCTGTACAGGCATCACATGTGAAATACCTTAAATAAAAATGTAGTGAATAATTTTGCCTAATTTCTACATCCATCTTAGCCCCCTAAAAGCCTGCCTCAGAGAGAGACCATGTCAAGGAATGGAAGTCTAGTTGTACACCTGGTTCTCTTTTGTCTTCACACCCCACACTGTCCACCTGCAAAATGAACATCATGACTCCCAAGTGAAAACAGCTTTCAACTGACGAGTACCAGAGATACAAGTCTGTTTGTATTTTTTTTTAATTGATTTTATTTATTATTTGAGAGAGCAAGAGAAAGACAGAGAGAAAGGGAGAGAGAATGGACACGCCAGGGCCTCCAGCCACTGCAAACAAACTCCAGATGCATGCATCACCGTCTGCATCTGGCTTATGTGGGTACTGGGGAATCAAACCTTGGTCCTTAGGCTTTGCAGGCAAGTGCCTTAACCACTAAGCCATCTCTCCAGCCCTGTTTGTATTTCTTGATTCTCTAAATGGAAAGCAAGCTCTGGTAAAGTCTGTATCAGTCTTTTGCCCTAAAGCCTGGCAATGGTAAGACCTGTCACCAGATTTTCTGCTTATAGCATACAGTGAACATTTTAAGGTTAGAAAATAGCAAGCATCAAATGCTACGTATTGCTGCTTTTGAAAACCTCTACATGGTTTTTAGGATGGAGACACTTTGTAACAGTTATTAGTTCTGTTGTGTTGGTATTTTTTCTCAGGATGATACTCAGGAGCAAACAATTACAGTAGTTTCACTGTAACGTGCTTTACTGAGTTGCTCTGCTTGTATTTAGACAAGTTAGTACTATACATTCAAAATATAAGATGGTCCTTAATTTTTGGAATTATTAAGTTTGGCTGATGAAAATCACTCTGAAATGTTAAGTTCTTTAATCAAGCTTTGATTGTAAGTTACAGATTCAATGTCAGATCTTAGATGAAGCAGGAGGAGGCAGAACTATGCCTGTGTAGATGTATTTCAGTTGCATTCCAGGATTCATCAGCTGTATTTCTAGTGCTATTTATTTCATATTTTAGTCTGAATTTTAACTCCCAAATATACATTAGTGATTTAAACACATGTACATGCATGCATGCAAGCATGCGCGTGCACACACACAGTAAAAATAAAAGGCCAACCCTAATAAAGGCTTAGAGAACAATGGAGGATATTATCAAGCACATATCTTCTAGCTAAACCCAAGGCAGTTCCTGTATATATGGTAAGCTGGTAGAATGCCATCTTAAGGCCATCCGTTTAGCTAATGACCTGCCTTGGCAGAATGGCACTTATAAACGTATTTGTCAGCTGAGCCTGGGGGATGGCTTGCCTTTTAAGAGCTTCCTGTGCGCCTGGCACAGCTGCGTCTTCAATGTGAAGGGTGCCATTGAGATCCACCAAGACAGCTTTTAATGCGCGGCGGGCTGCCATCCTTCACTCCCTGGGAGAGAGCAAATGAAATTAAAAATACAGTTTAGGAAACAATGGACAATTAAAACTGGTAAGTCATCAAAAATATCATTCATATACAGAAGGATACTGCTTACTGCTGTTTCTCTTTTGGAAAAAGTTTTTAAACATCAACAACCCAATATTTGATGCATAAAACTTCTATAATGCTTAGGCTTTTATATATTTTCTTTTTAACCTTGAATTAAAACTATAGGGAAGGAAGCCAGGTGTAGTGGCACACGCCTTTAATCCCAGCACTTAGGAAGCAGAGGTAGGAAGATCGTTGTGAGTTCAAGGCCAGCCTGACACTACAGAGGGAGTTACAGGTCAGCCTGGGCTACAGTAAGACCCTACCTCAAAAAAAAGGGGGGGGGGGGAGAAAATGCTGAGATGTTTACTATTTACTTTTAGGTTTCTTTTTCTTTTTAAATATTTTTATTTATTTATTTGCAAGCAGAGGGAGAGAGAGAAAGGATGGGCACACTAGGACTACCTGCCACTGCAAATGAACTCCAGATGCACGCACCATTTGGCATATCTGACTTTACGTGGGTACTGGAGTATCAAAATCAAATCCTGGCTGTTAGGCTTTGCAACTACTGAGCCATCTCTTTAGCCCAGTTTTAGATTTCTTAAAGTAATTCTGGTGAATATTTCATCTGTTTTATTTTTTTAGGCATGCCCAACAGACTGGTCTTTTTTTTTTTTTTTAATGAGAGCAAGAGAGAGTATGTGAGAGAACTGGCATGGCAGGGCCTCCAGCCACTGGATTCCAGATGCATTCACCACCTCGTGTGCATGCGTCACCTTGTAAGTCTGGCTTATGTGGGATCTGGGGAGTCAAACATGGGTCCTTAGACTTTGAGGGCAAATGCGTTAATCACTAAGCCACCTCTCTAGTCCTATTTTTTTTTTTTTTTTCTTTTCAAGGTAGGGTCTCACTCTAGCCCAGGCTGACCTGGAAATTCACTATGTAGTCTCAGGGTGGCCTTGAACTCATGGTGATCCTCTACTTCTGCCTCATGAGTGTTGAGATTAAAGGGGTGCGCCACCAAGCCCAGCTCAATTTATTTTATTTTTAAATAAGCGAATGAACTCTAAGGCATGGGGAGATGGAGCATTACATTAAAAAGGCCTTTTTTTTTTTTTTTTTTTGGTTTTTCAAGATAGGGTCTCACTGTAGTCCAGGCTGACCTGGAATTCACTATGTAGCCTCAGGGTGGCCTTGGACTCATGGCCATCCACCTACCTCTGCCTCCCAACAGCTGGGATTAAAGGGGTGCGCTACCATGCCCCGTTTAACAAGGTCTTTTTCTTATCTTAAGGTATGTATGACAAAATGTCCTAACCGTCCATCACCACTTTTGGGCTCTGAAGTGACATATGTAGATAAGCATTTTTAGGTCACTGAAGGCAAAAATATCTTAGTTTTTAAAGTACAAAGATGGGAAGCCAGCTCCAGCACAGATCTGCGGCAGAAGGCAGGTGGAAGCTAGGTTCTGACACCTGGCCTGGCCCTCAGAGGGGATCACCAATGCAACATGTGCCTTGGCACGGCCCATGTGGGAAACTCTGGCCAGTGTGACATCAGTCTTCTACCAGCGAGCTCCACCCAGGGTCACAAGTGTAACAGGAAGGGGTCATCTACAACAAGACATAACCAGATTGGCCGATAGACAAGAGGTAAGCACTACTGTAACTCAGAGCAAGCAGCTTCAGGGAGCATAGTACTAGTGAGGTGGCCACAGGAGGTCCTGTGGAGGACAAACCACCAGTAGAGCTGGAAAGGGGGAAGCTAAATCTGTATCAGATGTGAAACCGCAAAGAAACACCAAGAACATGAGGGACTAACCCGCCATGACCCATCCCCAGCCTTTCAGCTCCCTGTAACAGAAGCCAAAACCATCACGATGGGGGAAATGTCAGAGAAAGAATTCAGAACATTACTTCTGAAAAAGACCAACGACTGAAGAGAAGGCTCAACCAACCAGATGAGCAAACAAGGAAATCCAGTCAGGATCTTGACAAGACAGTCTCCAAAGTGAATGAAACGGTAAGCACACTGGAGGGAAAAGTCCAAAACAAGGAGGATAAAGTCAGCAAGGAAACTGAAATACTGAGAAAGAATCAAACAGGACTTGTAAAATAAAAGAAACAGTCACCCAGCTAAAAACCCTAAAAGAGACCACTGCCAACTGGCAAGACAACACAGAAGACTGATTATGAGGGATGGAGGACCAAGTCAGGACTGTAATTTACACAGACACATGTAAGGAAGACAAAACAACCACCACAAACAACATCTCCAAAGAGTCTGGGACACGTGCAGGAGACCAAACCTTAGAATTCATGGGGTAGAAAAAGGAGCTGAGATAAACATGTAGAGGAAATGAAGGGTTATTCAATGACATCACAATAGGAAACTTCCCAAACCTAGAGAGAGAAGTCAATGTGCAAATATAAGAAAAATTTAGAACCCCAAACACACAAGACCAGAAAGGAACCACTCCATGACACATCCTAGTCAAGATGTCAAAAATATAAAGCAAAGAAACAATACTAAAATCTGAGTGAAAAATGCCAACTCACACACAAAGGCACGAACACCAGAGTAATGTCAGATCTTTCCTCAGCAACCCTAAGAGCCAGAAAAACATGGAACAATATAGTTTAGGTTCTGAAAGTAAACAACTTCCAACCAAGAGTGTTATACCCAGAAAAATTATCTTTTAAAGTTGAGGGGGAAATAGGAAATTACATGAAAAACACAAATTAAAAGAATTCATGACAACCAAATCAGCACTAAAGAAAAGTTCTTAAAGGAATACTATGTATCCAGGAAAAAGAAAAACAGTCTCACCAATGTAAACAAGTGTAAGAAACTCACCAGGAAAGGAAGAAGAGAACAAAGACTTGGGAATGAATGCACCATGTTTAACACAGCTAGCCAGAAACCTCCAAAATTAACAGGGAAGTACAGAAGAGATACCAACAACACAGCCAACCAGAATGACACCTAACATGAAGGGAAAACCTTCTCAATTGTAACTTTAATGTAAATGGCCTCAACTTACCAGTAAGAAGATGCAAACTAACTGGTTTAGAAAACAAGATCCAACTATCTGCTGTCTTTAGGAAACTCATCCACAAACTGAGTGTCACAGGATGGAAAGCACCCTACCAAGCAAATGGAACAGAAAAGAAGTGGGTGTGGCTATTTTTACATCTGTCTGAGACATCAAGCCAAAGCTCATCAAGGGATAGAAGGGGGTACTGCACATTAATAAAGGAAACAATTCATCAAAAACAAGTTTAATAAACATTTATGCACAAAATACGGAGCACCCAATTTCATAAAATGGAAACACAAAAAAGCATAGACCACACAGGTCCACATATGTAACAGTGGAGACTTTAATGCCCCACTCACATATTTAAACAGCTCCTTCAAACCAAAAATCAGCAAAGATGCTTCAGAACTAAATTGTACCATAAACCAGGTGAATTTAATAGAAACCTACAGAGCAACCAACCCAAAAGACAGGGAATACATATTTTTCTCAGCAGTAAAAAAAAAAACTTTTTCAAAACTGACCACATCATAGGCTACAAAGCAAGCCCTGACCCCTTGACCAAAAAAGAAAGAATAAAAAGCTAAGATATTCCTTTCCTTGGATACTATCCAACAATGGTGGGCTAAAACTAGAAAACAACAGCAAGAGAAACTTCAGCAACTACACAAACATGTAGAGACTGAAAACTGCACTTTAAAATTTTAATTTAATTAATTTATTTATTTGAGAGATAGAGAGAAAGGGTGCACCAGGGCATCTTGCTACTGCAAACGAACTGCAGATGCATGCATCACTTTGTGCCTTACATGGGTTCTGGGGAGTTTAACCTGAGCCATCAGGCTTTGCAAACAAGCACCTTTAACTGCTGAGCCAGCTCTTCAGCTCCAAGAAAACTCTTAAGATTTAATATACACTTTCAGCAATGTTGCGGGAAACAAAATTAACACATAAAAATTAGTAACTTTCTTGGTGGAGGTGGATAATGTTGTACCCAGAAGCCACAGATTGTTATTAGAAAATTTTGTCATGTCACAGGTGGGATTCCTTCCAGTAAGTGATTGGCCATGGAGGCCCTTGATGCCCCCAAACATTACAGGCTATTGCCAAGGCTTCTGGTTGCCCACCAGAACTAAATGATGATCTATTGCTGAAGACTCTATAGGCTTGGACTGCAGGTCACTGAGAAACCAGTCTAGAGCTGAGCTGGAAGCCTTGTCTGTTGGCCAGCTCTCAGGATGCTGGGAAGAGCTATGTAGCCTGCTGGAGAAGAAAAGTCATCAATGGTCTTAACCAGCAGTGAACCCTGCAAGCTTTATGGCTAGCCAGCAAGGCCAAATGTATCAACTGGTGCAATGGTGGCACGTCTGCAATGGGGGACATCAACTGCTCTCTGATTGAACTGGAGGCCTGCTCCACGGGAGGGAATTCCTGTTTGGTAGTGGAAATCTAGTCAAAAGTCTATGGCTGGAGAGGTATTAAGCCCCAGGGAAACTATTGTTATGTAGCTAAATGGATATAGTATGCACAGCAAATTGATATAGTATGATATAGTATGCACAGCAAATGGATATGGTATGCACAGCAAATTGCCCTCTAAATACTTGTGTTTATGCCCACATATTAATGCTACTCTCACTTTTGGTTAGAGAAGTTCTTTTCAGATGGCAATGTCCATTGGGTTGACTCAAAACTCACCACAGTGCTGAGAAGTGACAGTAGAGTTCAGCACTAAGTGAGCTATCTCTATCACACTCTCCAAAGCTCAGGGCCTATTGCTTTGATGTAAGAGGGGTGGAAAGAATGTAAGAGCCAAAAGAAGAAGAGGAGTGCTTTGCAATACTATCTTCTAGACACAAAGTGACCATGATATGCATGACTTCACAGTGGCTGACATTACCTACACACAAGACCTGCATAATAGGGGAGGGGGGAATTTGACATTAAAATAGGAGACTGGTTGGAAAGAAGGGACACAGTGGAAGGGAGATTTAGAAGGAGAAAAGGGAGAGTTGTAGGCGGGCACAATGATCATGGTATATTGTCTTTATGGAAGTTGTGAATAAAAAGGTTTTAAAAACCCTAAATCAGGGCTGGAGAGATGGTCCAATAGTTAAGAAGCTTGTCTGCAAAGCCTAAGGTCCTGGGTTAAATTACCCAGTACCCATGTAAAGCCAGATGCACAAAGTGGCGCATGCATCTGGAATTTTGGGCACACCCATTTTCTCTCTCCTCCCATCCCTCCTTCTCACTCTTTGTTTGCAAATAAGCAAATTAATTAAAAAAAATTAAAAACCCTAAATTAGGGCTGGAGAA
Organism: Dipus sagitta; assembly: GCA_036346955.1. Classification (NCBI taxonomy): domain Eukaryota; kingdom Metazoa; phylum Chordata; class Mammalia; order Rodentia; family Dipodidae; genus Dipus; species Dipus sagitta. Next base: position 36,993,944 of record CM070771.1, read on the forward strand.
ATGGCCCATTAGTAGTTAAGGTGCTTATCTGTGAAGCCTAAGGACGATGTTCGACTCTTCAGATCCCACGTAAGCCAGACACACAAGGTGATGCCTGCGCAAGACTGCACATGCACACAAGGTTGGGGCATGAATCTGGAGTTCGATTACAGTGGCTGGAGGCCCTGATGTGCCAATTCTCTCTCTCTCTCTCACTCTCTTGCATAAAAAACCCCTATCTTAGTTCAATCATTATGCACTCACCATTTATCATTTTTTTGAAATGCCTATAATCTCAGCACTCAGGTAGAGGCAGAAGGATCAAAAGTTCAAACCCATACTCAGCTACATAGTGAGTATGAGGCCAGTCTGGGCTACATGAGAACCTGTTTCAAACAGAAACAACAAAACTCCCACTTGACTCTGTCTTTTGTAATTCATGTGCTGAAAAAGACAAAAAAGTTATTGAGAGCACTGGTTAATGAAGGTAAACTGTAAAGTGCTACCTTTTCTTTTTTTAAAAAAATATATTTATTTATTTATTTGAGAAGAGAGAGAGAGAGGGAGAGGGAGGGAGGGAGGGAGAGGGAGAGGGAGGGAGGGAGGTAGACAGAGAGAATGGGCACACCGGGGCCTCTAGTCACTGCAAATAAACTCCAGACGTATGCACCACCTACTGTATCTAGCTTATGTGAGTACTGGGAAATTGAACCTGAGTCCTTAGATTTTGCAGACAAGTTCCTTAACTGCTGAACCATGTCTCCAGCCCAATGCTACCTTTTCTTTTCTTTTTTTTAATTTTTAAAATTTATTTTTATTTATTTATTTGAGAGCAACAGAGAGAGAGATAAAGAGGCGGGGGGGGGGGTGAGAGACAGAGAGAATGGGTGCACCAAGGCCTCCAGCCACTGCAAACAAACTCCAGATGCATGCGCCACCTTGTGCATCTGGCTTATGTGGGTCCTGGGGAATCAAGCTTCGAACCAGGGTCTTAGGCTTCACGGGCTGCTCTCTGGCTAAGTGTATATACTATGCTTGTTAAACTGCCCAGTAAGCACTACTCTTAATGTTCATGCCCATATATTAGTGCTACTCTCACTTTTGGTAGAGAATCTTCTCTTTTCAGATGGCAGTGACCTTGGGATGACTCAGAAGGCATCATGGTGCTGGAAAGAAGTGACAGGAGTGCTCAGCACTGCAATATATCTATCACACCTTCCAAGGCTCAGGGTCCATTGTGGAAGAGGTGGCGGAAAGAATGTAAGAGCCAAAGGAAGGGTAGGACTCCTTATAACGTGCTCCCCCCAGACACAAAATGGCCTGGATATCCATGACCACACAGTGCCTGACACTACCTACACAAGACCATCATAATAGGAGGAAAAGATCGTGACATCAAAATAAAAGAGAGACTGATTGAGAGGGGGAGGGGATATGATGGAGAATGGAGTTTCAAAGGGGAAAGTAGGGGGAGGGATGGCATTACCATGGGATATTGTTTACAATCATTGAAGTTGTTAATAAAAAAAATTGAAAAGAAAAAAAGATTAAGCAAACCATGTAGATATATGCAAATACATATTTATGTATATATCCCTTCACATTTGGTACTGAACATAGAGCCTCCTGCAAACTAGGCAAGTGCTGTCTCATGAAATGTCATTCCTAGCTCTTATTTAATTTCCTTTTATAAAATGCCCATAAAGATGGAAAGTAGATTCATGTTTGAAGGAAGGAAATAGTGAATAACTATACAGGTGTAGGATTTCTTTGGGGGATAATAGAAATGTTCTAGAATTAACATAGTGGTGATGGTTGTTCAATCTTGTAAATACAGTAAAAAAAAGCCATAAAATAAAATTAATTCTGCTGGGCATGGTGGTGCTTGGCTTTAATCCCAGCACTTGGGAGGCAGAGGTAGGAGGACTACCATGAGTTCAAGGCCACCCTGAGGCTAAATAGTGAATTCCAGGTCAGCCTGCAATCCCAGCGCTTAGGAGGCAGAGGTAGGAGTATCACTGTGAGTTTGAGGTGAACCTGAGATTACATAATGAATTCCAGGTCAGCCTGAGCTAGAGAGTGAGAGCCTACCTTGAAAAACTATAATAATATAATAGTAATATAATATAACTATAATAATATAATAGTATCATATAACAATAATTCTAAGCAGGCATGGTGGCACACACCTTTAATTCCAGCACTTGGGAGGCAGAGGTAGGAGGATTGCTGTGAGTTCAAGGCCACCCAGAGACTAGAGTGAATTCCAGGTCAGCCTCAGCAAGAGCAAGACCCTATCCTAAAATATATAAATAAATAAATATATATACATACATATATATATAAATTTTACAGCTGGGTAGTAGAGCATCCCTGTTATTCCAGTATTTGGTATTCAGGACATGGCAACAGGAGGATTGACAGTTGGAGGTCAATCTGGGCTACATAGCAAGTGCAGGGCTTACATGAGCTACATAGCAAGTCAGAGCTGGAGAGATAATGGCTCAGTATGTAAAGTGTTTGCTATGTTGACATTAAGGACTTGAGTTGGGATTCCTAGCACCCACATAAAATGCTGGGCATGGTGGCACATGCCTATAATCCTAGCACTGAAGAGGAGGAGTCGAGGATCCCCAAGGCCTGCTGGCTACCTTGTCTAGCCAAATTGGTAATCTCTGGGTTCAGTGAGAGACTCTGTCTCAGAAATAAAGTGGAGGGGCCAGGCATGGTGGCGCATGCCTTTAATCCCAGCACTTGGGAGGTAGAGGTATGTGAATTGCTGTGAGTTCAAGGTCACCCTAAGAGTACATAGTGAATTTCAGGTCAGCCTGGGCTACAGTGAGACCCTACCTCAGAAAACCAAAAAATAAAAATAAGAATAAATAAATTAAATAAAGTGGAGAACAACAGAGAAAGACACCCAATGTCTACTTCTGTCCACATACTTACACACATGTACATGTGTACCATACATACACATGAAACCTCATGAACACAAACAAGCATATGTACATGCACACACACCATAATACACATCCAAAAGTCAACTCTAAAGGTGATTAAAAGGCAAAACAAGTACAGGAGAAATGGCTCAGCAGTGAAGGAAAATCACTGTGTTAGGGCCTCAGGAGGCTTGAGAGATTGCCCAAATTTGATCCCCAATCCCCAAATAGCTGGGCATGGCCACACATCTGTAACCCTAGGCTTATAGGGGAGCAGAGACCCAGGAATCACTGGAGCTCATGAGAAAATGTCAAGCTCTAAAATCAATTAAGAGACTCTGGCTCAAGAAAGAATGGCTAGGGGCTGGAGAGATGGCTTAGTGGTTAAGCACTTGCCTGTGAAGCCTAAGCACCTTGGTTCGAGGCTCGACTCCCCAGAACCCACGTTAGCCAGATGCACAAGGGGGCGCACGCATCTGGAGTTCGTTTGCAGTGGCTGGAGGCCCTGGTGCGCCCATTCTCTCTCCCTCTCTCTATCTGCCTCTTTCTCTCTGTCTGTCACTCTCAAATAAATAAATAAAAATAACAACAAAAAAAAAAAATAAAAAAGAATGGCTAGAAGGAGTGATGGGGTTTGACACCTAACTTTCTGCTCTGGGCACTACAGGTGAGTACACGAGGTATTGTACAGACAATACATGTGCATACACCACACACACCACACAAACACACACACAAACAAAACAACAAAAGACTAGATGTTTATCAGTAAGAAGTGCACTTAAGACACGTCTCCAGAAGCTCCTGAAAGTAGATTACAAAGGCCCTTCCTAAGGTTATAGAAGCAGCAAACAACTGCTCTGTGTGGGTGGGCGTGGGGGAATGGGACTCTGAACAACCCAGCTGCCTGCAAGCCTGTTCAGGGTGCTCCAGAGATGGGCTTCCATGAGTCGTCACCTATGCTGAAGTGAGTTTTGTGGTGATGCAGGTACCTTTGAGTCATCCATGCTCCTGTAAGCAACCCCAATAAAAATCACTGGTTCACCAAGTTGGAAAGAAAAAAAAAAAGAATTGTACTTACATAAACAAATTGTCCAATCAGTACCTGAGAACTACCATAGTAACTACAAAGTCTTCCTGAAGTATCCATAGACAGTGTTATCAAAACACTTCAAAAGCCCATATTCTGGGGCTGGAGAGATGGCTTAGTAGTTAAGGTGCTTGCCTGTGAAGCCAAAGGACCCAGGTTTGATTCCCCAGGACCCATGTAAGGCAGATGCACAATGTGGCACATGTGTCTGGAGTTCATTTGCAGCGGCTGATGGCCCTAGCACACCCATTCTCTCTATCTGCCTCTTTTTCTTTGACAAATAAAGTTATTTTTTTTTAAGTCTACATTTGTTCTCATCATGTCAGTAGAACATGCCTTAAACTCTGAAATACTCCTTTGGAGTATCACCCAACTGAGAATGAGTAAAACAAAAGTGAGATGCCCACTCACACCTCACAAAATACATACTTCTCTAGCTAGCCCCACTAGGCCACTTGACTAATTTTGCCAGGATCTCTATTCTCTCCTCTCTGAACCACCGTTACGTGCTTGTCTGAACCTTTCTAATACCTGTTACCTAATGAGCTGATTTCAATGAAATAGTATTTTGAATACTTGGGTCTCCAATGAGTAGCAATCTGGGAAAGATGTAAGTTGTAAGAAGGCCGAGCCTTCCTGGAGGAGGTGTGTCACTGGGGGCAGTCCTTGAGGGTGTAGTCCAGCCTACTGGGTGTTCCCCTGCACTGCTTCCTTTCTACTGCTGTGACAAGATGTAACACACCAGCTGCTTGCTCTGACTTGTTTCCCTGCCAGGATGAGATTTCCTCTTGAAACCGCAAGCAGAAATAAGCTCCTCCCATAAGCAGCTTCTGGTAGAATCCTTTTCCCAGCAATGAGAAGGTAACTGCTACACCTGAACCATAAGACTTACACTGGTATCCATGGAATTTGCTAAAGGACCCTCTGTAGATATCAAAACCCACAGATGTTCTGGCCCCTTTTATCAAGTGGTGTAGCATTTGCATACAACCTACTCCCATATAATTTGAATCATTTACCAATTACTTACAATACTTAAACCAATGTAAATGTTATGTAAGTAGTTGTTATGCTAGATTGTTTAGGGACTAGTAACAAGAAATTTGTATTGTTTAGTATAAATGCAATTTTTCCCCTTTTTAGAATATTACCTTTTGTTCTCCTTCCTTCTCCCACCTCCCTTTTGTTGGTGACAAGGTCTTGCCACATAGCCCAGGCTGGCCTTGAACTCACAGATCAGCCTCCTTTTTTGAAGTATTTTTTGATCTGATGTTGACTGGATGTGTGGATACAGAGTATGCAGAAATAGAGGGACAAGTATAATTGTAAATACCAATATTACTCTCAAAAGAATTGTAAAAGCTTCAAAAGGAGTGTTTTTGTTTTGTTTCTTGAGGTAGGGTCTCACTCTAGCCCAGGCTGACCTGGAATTCATTATGTAGTCTAAGGGTGGCCTCAAACTCATAGCAATCCTCCTACCTCTGCTCTCCCAAATGCTGGAATTAAAGGCAGGTGCCACCATGCCCTGCAGGAGTCATGTTTTTTATCTGGAAGATATGTTCACCATCTCTCATAGTTTGGACAAGTTATATGGGATCTCCCTTAGAAGAGTTATAAACTGCTGGGCCTATTAATGCACTGGTAACATGCTGCTAATTCTAGCACTTGGGAGGATGAGACAGACAATTTTTTAAAAGAGCTATAAACTGATAACTGTTCAATGAAAAGAACGAAGAAATCACATTCTATTTCATTCCAAGGGGGAACTGCTCCTGCTACATCAACCTCAGATGTTCCAGGACCATCCAAGTCCAACAGGTCCTTTTGCTCTGAAAGTTGCCCCTTTCTCTGTAACCATGGGAGAAGTAGCAATCCAGATGCTAAGTACAATCACCTCTCTACTCCCTTCAGTTTTTAATCACTAACATCTTTATCTTTAAACTACCTTATTCAAAATTATCTCTCAAGTAACTTATTTCAACAACTTCCCAAATGTCTTCTTTGCTTTCTCACCCTTATTTCTGGCCCAAAGTCATTCTCTGGAATGCAAAAGAACAGTAGTTGAATACAAGAACAAATGAAGGGGAAATGCCATATGTGAACTGCCTACATGAATTTGAGTCGTGTCCTTAACCTTTCAGCCTAGGTTTCTTCATTGCTGAAGTAGAAACGATAGCGCTCACCTCTAACAGCTGTTGAGAGTTAAAAAGAAAAAAAAAAAGTAATACTTCAGGGGCTAGAGAGATGGCTTAGCGGTTAAGTGCTTGCCTGTGAAGCCCAAGGACTCTGGTTCAAGGCTCAATTCCCCAGGACTCACGTAAGCCAGATGCACAAAGTGGCACATGCATCTGGAGTTCGTTTGCAGTGGCTGGAGGCCATGGCATGCCCATTCTCTTCCTATCTGCCTCTTTCTCTGTCTATTGCTCTCAAATAAATAAATAAATAAGGAACAAAAAATATATTTTTTAAAAAATTCATACCTCTAAAGTACTGTGAACAGTGTTCCACACTTGAATTTGGGAGGAAGAGAGGAGAGTACACAATGATTTGTCAAGGGCTACAAACTCTTAAAGCATTAATGTAACCTGGGAGACTGGAGATTTGAGAAAACATATAAAAACAAATATATTTCCTGGCATATAATCCCAAAGTTGAATAAATACAATGAAACAAGAAATTTCAATGAATTTCTATTGTAAGGTTGGAGCACCTCTAAATATGCCTCCTAGCTACTCTGGGGACTTCAAATTTCTCCCTTCCTGTAATGGTTCCAGACCTTTTTGGAGCCACTGTATTTATCAGTATATGTTATTAGTCAGTCATTCCCAGAGTTTAAAATCTTCTACTGGACCCCCAATGTCCTCAAGTTAAAGTCTGGAAAATGAACATTGGTGTACACAGTGTCCTTTGTCTCTTTGACTGGTTGAACTTTATTCCCACACCCCAGTTACATGGCAATGAAGTTGCCCACTGCCTTAGACTCTGCCTTCCCCACTGGTGGTCTTGTCTTAAACCACCCCTAGCCTTCTCCATCCTCCTTCAGGCCTCAGTCTCAGGTAAGTATTATTTCCTCTAACAACCTTTGAAGTCCAGCTCCTCTCTGGGAAGCCTTTGAAGTCTAAAACCTATCACCCTGTCCACCTGCCTGCATCTCCAACTACACTGTTGAGCTCTGTGCATAGAGAGGCTGTATCGTCCCTGTTGCTCAGACAATAAAGCCTCTAGGGGTACTGGGCAGATAGCTCAGCAGTTAAACGCACTGGCTTGGAAAGTCTGCAGGCCAGGGTTGAATTCCCCAATGTCCATATAAAGCCAGATGCACAAAGTGGCTCATGAGTCTGGAGTTCATTTGCAGTGGCCAGTGACCCTGGCATGCTCATTCTTCCTCAAAAAACAACCCAAAAAAAAAAAAAAAATGGGGCTAGAGGAATGGCTTAACAGTTAAGGCATTTGCCTGCAAAACCTAACGACCTGGGTTCGATTCCCCAGTACCCATGTATAGCCAGATGCACAAAGTGGCACATGTGTGTGGAGTTCATTTGCAGGTTGGAGGCCCTGGAGCATGCATTCGATCTCTCTTTCCCTCCCGCCTCTCTCTGCTTGCAAATAAATAGTTTTTAATTAAAAATAAAGGATTCTGAAGTAACTGAAGGCCGGGAGGGCCTAAGAACAAGGTTCTCTCAGCTCCAACTCAATTGTGGTCTCCTCATTCTGTTGGAAGTAAGAGGCCCTGATTATTGCATTGGGTCTGGCCCACACGGGGGAAGCTGGCGTCGAGTACTTCTAGGGTGATTACCACGCAGTCAGCACCAGGCCAGACAAACTAGGAGTCCTGCTCGCGCCCCCACCCGGCCAGAGCCAGACGTCACACTCTGCGCGTGCGCGGGCGCCCACCCCGGCGTCCTCCATGAGTGCGGCGCGGCCCGGGCCGTGCGAGAGGCTCTGTGGTCCCGGGGCGCCGAAGCTATTTCCCTGACCGTGTGGCCACTGTCCCCGAGTATTCTTTTCCTCTCCGAGCAGCTTCTCACCCTCGCTCCGCACACCGTCCCCAGGAAAGGTCAGCCCACCGCGCAGTTTCCCGCCGCGCCTCCCGCTGCCGGAGGGATGGATGCCGGACGCAGGCTTCAGCGCGCCGGAAGTTCCGCCCCCGAGCTTCCGGGTTTGTGCCCGGCTGCCCAGGGCTCCTCGTTGGGACCCTGCAACCAGAGTGTGGTCCCTTGCGGGTGTCCCAGGGATTAAAGGGTGGTCGCTCGTGACCGGGACCACCCGGTTGAGCCTGGCTGCGCTATGAAAAAGGAGGTTTCATTTGCTCAGTAGCGATTTTCTTCTTTTTAAGAAATATTTTTTTATTATTATTATTATTATTATTATTATTATTTTTATTAGAGCGAATGGGCAGCCAGGGCCTCCAGCCACTGAAGACGAGCTCCAGGTGCATGCACCACTTTGCTCATCTGTCTTACGTGGGTACTGACTGGAGAACCGAACCTGGGTCCTTGGGCTTCTCAGGCAAGCACCTTAACTGCCAAGTCATCTCTCAGCCCCTTGGTAGCGATTTTGTAACCGCAACTCTGTTGCCAAACCCTCCTGCGCATCTCCATTTCTTTGCCTAGCCCAGAGGCCTCAGAAATCATCACCCTGAAACAATCTCCGAAGTGTTTACTTACTTGCGTACTTGAACAGCGTCTGGAGTGTCTCATTAACTCCAGTGATATCCTTTGTTTCAGGCATCAGTCATTTCAAAACCTTGCTGTCAGCTGCTCCAGCCTGATTCTCTTTCCATCAGAGCTACCGTAGGCTTTGCCTGCCTCTTCCTAGGGGAGCACGGTCTAAGTACACTTGCCCTAGCCTCCTTCACTACCTCTCTTCCACACATGTTAGGAGTCACTCCTTGTCTCCTTTTGAGACAAACAAATTGAGTTCAGGGATAGTTATTTTATACATTCATTATGTGCATGGGTAATTTCCATTATCAATGTGACTTGATTTAGATTCCAATAGGAGATACTCCTTTGGGCATATCTATGAGGGGGTTTCCAGAGAGGGTTGACTGAATGTAGGCAGCACCATCCTAAGGACTAGGGTCCTAGACTGAAGATAAGAGAAAGGGGGAGGGCTGGAGAGATGGCTTAGCCGGTAAGGTGTTTGCTTTCAAAGCCAAAGGACCCAGGTTCAATTCCTCAGGACCCGTGTAAGCCAGATGCATAAAGTGGTGCAGCGCATGGAGTTTGTTTATAGCAGCTGAAAGCCCTGGAACACCCATTCTCTCTCCCTCTTTCTCTCACTCTCAAATAAATAAATATTTAAAAAAAATTTTAATAGAAAGGAAAGCCAGTTGAACATCAGCCTTTACCTCTCTCTGCTTCCTGTGGATGAATATGGCGAGCAAAGGCCTCATGCTTCTGCTGCCATGCCTTCCCCCACCATGATGGACTTTATCCTAAATTTGTAAGTGAAAATAAGTCTTCCCTTAAGATGCTTTTTTTTTTTTTTTTTTTTTTTTTTTTTGTATTTTATCACAACAATGAGAAAAGTAATACACTATGAAAATCAATGAACTTGGGCTGGAGAGATGGCTTAGCGGTTAAGCGCTTGCCTGTGAAGCCTGAGGACCCCGGTTCGAGGCTCAATTCCCCAGGACCCATGTTACCCAGATGCACAAGGGGGCGCACGCGTCTGGAGTTCGTTTTCAGTGGCTAGAGGCCCTGGTGCGCCCATTCTCTCTCTCTCTCTCTTTCTGCCTCTTTCTCTGCCTGTTGCTCTCAAATAAATAAATAAAGATAAACAAAAAAATTTAAAAATAAAAATAAAATAATATTAAAAACAAACAAACAAACAAAGCAAGCAAACAAACAACAACAAAAAAAAAACCTAAGTGGTCAGCCTAGGCTTGAGTAAGACCCTACCTCAAGAAAAAAAAAAAGTGAATAAATAGAAAAAAAAAAGAAGAAAATGAATGATCTTTCTGGAGCAGTCTGACATGATATAATACCATTTACACATAGGGAATCCTCTCTTCTGCCTCTGCCTTTGACCAGGGACCCACCACCCTACACCTCCATGTCTCAGTGTTATAGTCAGTCATGTTGTTAAGGCAGGTGAACGGGGCACACCTCTAATGGGGCACTGAACAGTCACTGTTAAAGCACAAATCAAGCCTGCTAAAACTCACTTTTGGTGTTAATGATGCTTTTAAAGTTTTTTTTTTTCTTTTTTTTTAAGGTAGGGTCTCACTGTAGTCCAGCCTAACTTGGAAATCACTATGTAGTCTCAGGATGGCCTCGAGCTCACAGTGATCCTCCTACCTCTGCCTCCTGAGTGCTGGGATCAAAGGCGTGTGCCACCACGCCTGGCTTAAAGTTCTTATTGTAAGTACTCCTCCTGATATTCATTTTCTGATTGTGGTAGAAAAGAAGCTAAAAGTTGAACTGATTCACTGAGTTACTGTAAGAGTTAATTGCTGAGGAGTTAAACTTATCTTTTTCAGCAGATGGAAAATCCCAAAGAGAGAACTGTCCAGAAAGGGCCCTGAGGGACAACAAGAAGGAAAGACAGTTTAAGCTAAAACAAAGTAAAACAGAGTTCATTGTTGGGTGGCCTGACTACAGAAATGATTAATATGAAAATTGCCACATCTTGTTTGTTCTTTTACCCCTCCCTTCATATGCTAGGAAAACCAGGTATATACAAACAATGTCAATATAGTATGTCTAAGCTTCATGTATTCTAACAGTCATAAATTTTGCTTTATGTTAAACTTTAAAAAATGATTCAATAATTAAAGGTACTTGATTAAGAAATTACTGTATGTCTGTCATAATACCTCTAATATATATTAAAATCAGATTACTTTAGCTAACAATGACCAGGTTTGGCTTTATTCTTAAGCTATGTATAATCAGGCTCAGTCAAGGTTTTACTTAAGTAATTGCCTCATTTCTAGTATCTTAAGTTCATTGCTTATAGATATACTGATTCTTAAGACATGTTCCCTGCTCTAGAAAAATGATCTTAAACTCTGCTGTTCTGCTTCCAGTTTGAGGGATAATTGGTACCTACATAGGTATACAGACTAGCCAAAGTTGTTTTCTTTTTTTAAAAAAATAAATTTTTTTATATGATGGAGAGTGGAGTTTCAAAGGGGAAGGTGGGGGGAGAGAGAGAATTACCAGAGGATATTGTTTATAATTATGGAAGTTGTTAATAAAAATATTTATAGAAAATAAATAAAAAATAACATTTTTTGAGTCAAGCCCAACAGATTGGCCTTTTTTTTTTTTTTTTTTTTTTTGAGAGAAAGAGAGAATTGGCACTCTAGGGCCTCCAGCCATTGCAATCAAACTCCTGATGTGTGCACATGTACAACATTTCACACTTGCATTACTGTATGTCTGGCTTACGTGGGACCTGGAGAGTCAAACATGAGTTCTTAGGTTTCACAGGCAGGTGTCTTAACCACTAAGCCATCTCTCCAGCTCCCAAAGTTGCTTTCAAACACAGATGGAATGTGTTTGCTTGTTTTTGTTTTTGAGATAGGGTTTCACTCTAGCTCAGGCTGACCTGGAATTCACTATGTGGTCTCATGGTGGCCTCAAACTCACAGCAATCCTCCTACCTCTGCCTCTTCAATGCTGGGATTAAAGATATGCACCACCATACCTGGTCCTGTGTGGTGGTTTGATCCAGGTGTCCCCCTTAAACTTAGGTGTCCTGAATGCTAGGATCCCAGCTGATGGAGATTTGGGAATTAATGCCTCTTGGAGGCAGGCTTATGGGTGTTATAACCAGCTTCCCCTTGCTAGTATTTGGCACACTCTCCTGTTGCAATTGTCCATCGTATATTGGCCAGGGGATGATGTCCATCCTATGCTCATGCCATTGTTTTCCCTGTCATCGTGGAGCATCCCTTGAGCCTGTAAGCCAAAATAAACTGTTTTTTCCTCCAAAAGCTGCTTGTGATTTCTGCCAGCAATGCGAACCTGACTGCAATACCCTGCAACCTATTTTCTTAAAAAAAAAAAAAAAATCCTGAGGACTGGAGAAATGGCTCAGCAGTTAAAGACATTTGCTTGCAAAATTTAACAGCCTGGGTTCAATTTCCCAGTACCCATATAAAGCCAGATGCAAAGTGACACAGGTACTTTTAGCCATGTTCTTGAAATTCTCGCTTTGTGGGAGTGCCTTGGGAAGCATGACAGGAGTGGGAGGCTGAACGTGGGGCCTTGGGCCCCAGTCTGCTTAACACACTGTACTATAGTTCTATGATGGAATTCCTTTATAAATCTGGCTCTGCTGCTAGTGACCAAAGCTAGAAATGCATTCTTTTTTTCTTTTTTTTTTTTTTGCTTTTTTGAGGTAGGGTCTCACTCTAGCCCAGGCTGACCTGGAATTCACTATGGAGTCTCAGGGTGGCCTCGAAATCACATCGATCCTCCTACCTCTGCCTCCTGAGTACTGGGATTAAAGGCATGTGCCACCATGCCCAGCCTTAGAAATGCATTCTGTTTAAAGACAAGGTTGTGGATTTAATATTGAGAGTAGAACCAAGACTCCTAAAACCATTCAAAGGCAGACATTAGGACAGAAGCACATATGGACCATCATTGAGTGGCATTTGAAGTCTAGAATGGTCACATTGTTAACTCTCAGAATGGCAGTGGGAGGCTGTGGGCAGTCAATCAGGCATGTCATGTTACTGTCCACTAAAACAAGAGACAGTCTGTGAGTCATAACTGCTCCTGGGAAATCACGGCCTCCACCAGCATTAAACAAGAAGCCTGCCAGTGGCTCCAGAGCTGCAGTGTTCTGGTGTCAGTGCCTCCTGTCTACAGAACTGCTCTCCCTCAGAGTACACCCGCTCTGCCATGCGCTTGCATGCTGTGTGGACCTGGACAGTATTCCAGCACTAAACTAACACGGTGTGTTGTGATGTCTTTCGTCAACAGTGGCATCACACCCATCTCTCTTCCTTTTAAAATTTGGTATAACTGAGTATATGGAGAAATCAGAGTGCTCTCAATTGATTGCTTCTTTTGAATGTTTAAAGGCTCAAACTTGGGCTCATGCCTTTTTTTTTTTTTTTTTTTTTTTTTTTTTGCAGGCCTGCACCATCACACCTGGCTTGTTAACTCTTTCTTAGGTCGAAAGATCATTTTCTCTTAGTACCAAATATGCTAGTTCCTCACAGAAACATATTCTTGTACATTTTGTCAGTTCTGCTGCAAACCCATAATCCAAACCAAAGAGCATCCATTTTTAATTCAGACACTATCAAAAGATATTCAGGGGCTGGAGAGATGGCTTAGTAGTTGAGCGCTTGCCTGTGAAGCCTGAGGACCCTGGTTCAAGGCTCGATTCCCCAGGACCCACGTTAGCCAGATGCACAAGGGAGTGCACGCGTCTGGAGTTCGTTTGCAGTGGCTGGAGGCCCTGGCACGCCCATTATCTCTCTCTATCTGCCTTTCTGTCTCTGTCTGCCACTCTCAAATAAATAAAAACAAACAAACAAACAAAAAAAGATATTCAGAGTCTGGACATGGTGGCTCACACCTTTAATCTCAGCACTTGTGAAGCTGAGGTAGGGAGATTACTGTGAGTTTGAGGCCAGCCTGGGCTAGAGTGAGACCCTACTTCAAAAAACGGGGGAGAGGATTCAGTACCTGCTCCATAGTTTTAAAAGTAACAAGACATGGAATGAAAGTTAGTCATGGCTGGGCTGAAGAGATGGATCAGCAGTTCAAGGTGCTTGCTTGCAAAGCCTGTCAGCCCAGGTTTAATTCCCCTATATTGTGGATATCAAGCTAAATTGGGAAAATGTGGACATCAAACTAATTCACAGCAGGGGAATCTTTGCACAAGCTAAGCCTGAGGATATGGAAGGCTGTGCACCTTGGGTGGTGTATCTTGAAGGCAGGAGCTTGCAGCTTCTCCAAAGACTTCCTGATGAAATGACCATGAACTAAACAGTCGTAACTGTGATCTGAGCTGAGAAGCACAAGGAAAGAGCTTGTGGTCTATGAGGATACACAAGAGTCAATCAAGTCGTGATTGCCATGTGTTGGTAATTACAAGCATTCTTTCAATTCAGCTGTAGCTCCCCATAATTTTCTATTGGTGGATCTTATATAAAAGCTATTAGTACAGACAGTACAGGTTTTCTCTCCAGGGAACCCCCAACCCTGCTATAAATTATATTTTGCTTGTTGTGTGTTCGTTTCACGTTAATCCAAATACTGCTGGATGATGTAAACACAGTACCCACATAAAGCCTGACACGAAAGGTAACTCATATATTTGGTGTTCATCTGGCCCAACCATGCACACGTGCAAACAAATAATAAAAGTTACTCATGGCTCCTCTTGATTCATCACAGTAACTTGTTAATAAACTGAAGAAACAAATGTATTATGAATGTTACTTTCATTAAATCTCAGCTATTTTTAAAAATATGTATCTTTTTTTCAAAAAAAAAATTTTATTAACAACTTCCATGATTATAAAAAAATATCCCATGGTAATACCCTTCCTCCCTCCACTTTCCCCTTTGAAGCTCCATTCTCCCCATCTCAACCAGTCTCTTTTATTTTGATGTCATGATCTTTTCCTCCTCTTATGGTCTTGTGTAGGTAGGGTGTCAGGCACTGTGAGGTCATGGATATCCAGGCCATTTTGTGTCTGGGGGAGAGCACGTTTTAAGGAGTCCTACCCTTCCTTTGGCTCTTACATTCTTTCTGCCACCTCTTCTGCATTAGACCCTGAGTCTTGGAAGGTGTGATAGAGATATTGCAGTACTGAGCACTCCTGTCACTTCTTACAGCACCATGATGCCTTCTGAGTCGTCCCAAGGTCACTGCCATCTGAAAAGAGAAGATTCTCTACCAAAAGTGATAGTAGCATTAATATAAGGGTATGAACATTAAGAGAAGTGCTTACTAGGCAGTTTGATAAGCATAGTATATACATTTAGCCAGACATCAGCAGATGTTACACCCCTCGGGCTCATGACTACCCCTGTTTTAAGTTCTCAGTATCAGGGATGTATTCCCTCCCATGGAGTGGGCCTCCAGTCCAGAGGGCAGCTGGTTTCCACCATGACAGATGTGCCACTATTGCACCCGTTGGCTCATTTAGCCTGGCTGACCAAAAAATATAAGGCTTGCAGTGTCCACTGTTGAGTATCTTCACTGGTGTTTTCTTTTTCTCCCATTGAACTGCATGTAGAATGGCTTCTTCCAGCTTTCTGTCAGCTGGTCTACATGGAGGAGGTTATCAGCTCAGTTCCAGCAGGATTCTCAGTGGCCTTGCAGGCCAAGTATGTGGATATATCAGCAATATTAAATATTTTTTAAATTTATTTATTTGAGAGCAACAGAGAAAGAGGGAGAGAGAGAGAATGGGCGTGCCAGGGCCTCCAGGCACTGCAAACGAACTTCAGATGTGTGCGCCCCCTTGTGCATCTGGCTAACGTGGGTCTTGGGGAATCAAGCCTTGAAGCGGAGTCCTTAGGCTTCACAGGCAAGCGCTTAACCGCTAAGCCATCTCTCCAGCCCAAATCTCAGCTATTATATCGCAAACAATATATATATTGCATGCAAAGTAGAAAGTAACAAAATTAACAATAACTGTTCATATTAAGATACAAAATCAAACGTGAGTTGGAAATTCAACTTTATTTATAAAAGTTTACCTACACAATGATGTCATTCCACCCCTTTAAAATACTATAACTGGTGCTTTTCACAAGACACTTACATAGTTTTAATCTTTCTACATAAAGCTGTATGATGATATTATGGGCTGCACAGACAACTTAAAGGTTGGTCTAAGACATAAAAATAAAAAGACATAAAAACCAAATAAGTTATCTAGCATGAATGGTCTCAGAATGAAGGATTAAGAATCAAAACCTTCAACATACTACTGCAACAAGAAATGGAAATGTGACAATGTGGGGGGAGGTAAATGCTTCACAATAAACAGTAATTTTATAGTGGGCTTTGTGTTGTATACAATCACTTTTGCCAGCCACTATTGATACTGATGTTGTAAAGTAAGTCATTGTTGTAAAAAGGGCACAGACTTTTCCACTAGTGAAAATATAGAGATAATAGCTTGGTCTGTTTATTCAGGCCAACTAATAACAAATGCACAAAATAAATTTAAAACAAAAGCAATGTCATATGACTGATTTACAATACCCTGAAACCAGGGTTATGCCCCCGCTTACAATACCTATAAATCTGAATTCTTCCTAGCAGAGACTATATAGTCCAAATACTTAATGAAAGAGTCCAAAATAAACTGCACAAATTTATTATCTGTTGTTTGTAATTTATATGTAATAATTACTTTCAAAAATCCTTTAAGTTTTATCTAGGTGGATAATTACTCTCATGTCATAACTAAGTCACAAGGAATTTAAAACTTTGAAAAAAGTGTCATCCCTGAGTAGTGAGAGAAAATAGTATCTAATAAAACAGAAGCAACAGTCCTGTGCCCTTTTAACAATCTTTACCAATTTTATCCCAGGAGAATATGTTTCAAGCCTGGGGCACTACTATCTCTGATGGTCTGATCTTTTGTAATAAAATTACAACACTAAAAAAAAAAAAAAATCAGGTAAACAGAAACTCTGGTTTTATTGTCAACTTCACATTCCTGTCAGCTGCAAGATGAGCCTGCTAAGAAATGGATAGTCCAGTAATGATGGCGGTAATGACTTCTGCTGACATCTCTTCTTGAGTCTCTCTCGTCATGTTCAGCCAAATAGTAAAAGCAGCACAATAGTAATTGAATTTACTATTATCAATGGCACTAAAAGGAGGAAAGAAAGTTTGTTACTATAAGGAAAAATCAGGAAAAAAAACCAAAAAACTACAGTACTAAGTAGCATCCAAGGATGATGAAAATGTCATCATAAGCTGGGTGTGGTGGCACATGCCTTTAATTCCAGCACTTGGGAGGCAGAGGCAGGAGGATCGCCATGAAATTCAAGGCCACCCTGAGACTACAGAGTGAATTCCAGGTCAGCCTGAGCTAGAGTTAGACCCTACCTCAATAAAATATATATAAGTAAATAAATAAATAAATAAATACAAACAAAAAAGTCATCATAATCATGGTGTAAATAGGTATAATGAGAACATTAAAAAATACACTGAGCCAGGTGTGGTGGTGCATACTTTTAATCTCAGCACTTGGGAGGCAGAGGTAGGAGGATTGCTGTGAGTTTGAGGCCACTCTGAGACTACATAGTGAAATCCAGGTCAGCCTGGAATAGAGCAAGACCCTACCTAAAACAAAAACAAAAACAAACAAACAAACAAACAAAAAAGACTATTATAAAACCCAAACTTACAGGGCCTCATTATGCAATCCCTGGGTGGCCTGGAAGTTGCTATATAAAGCAGGCTGACCTTGAACTTGTAGCAACCTCTTGCCTCCGCCCAAGTACTGGGAAAAGAGATGTGAAACAGCACACCCATCCTCAACACTTATTTCTTTTTTTTTTTCTTTTTTTTTTTTGAGGTAGGGTTTCACTTAGTCCAGGCTGACCTGGAATTCACGATGGAGTCTCAGGGTGGCCTCGAACTCGCAGTGATCCTCCTACCTCTGCCTCCCGAGTGCTGGGATTAAAGGTGTAAGCCACCATGCCCGGCCCTCAACACTTATTTTAAAGAGGGCTGGTATGACTAAGAATACAGAGCACGACTCATCTAGGTCAATGTGAAACATCTTCAGATGCTGCTGGTGCACCTCTGGGAACACAGAGGCACACTGAACCTGGACAAACAGCCACATGGCTTCACACCTGGATCAAGATACAGTGCAGTCATGACTGTAGCTTCCTCATTAAATTAGGAATGGAATATTAACAATGAATCCAAGTTATGACTAAAGCAGCTGAAAAAGAAGGTCTCTAATTTCAATGTTCAGGCATAATGTGTTTGAACTCTTCTTTACCAATCTGCTCAAAAAAATATATATATATTTTGAGGCAAGCCCCAAAGACTGGCCTTTTTCTTTAAGAGAGAGGGAGAGAGAGAATTGGTGCACCAGGGCCTCCAGCCACTGTAATTGAACTCCAGATGCATGTGTGACCTTACACGTTTGTGTCACCTTGTACGCCTAGCTTATGTGGGATCTGGCAAGTTGAACATAGGTCCTCAGGCTTCACAGGCAAGCACCTTAACTGCTAAGCCATCTCTCTAGCCCTCAAAAATATCTTCTAATACTGGCAGATACGGGACCTTTATTCTTTTCTAGATAACAATGTAGATGAAACCATTTCTAAACAGCCAAGGCCAGCTTCTATCTTTCAGTCCTGACAGACACACATATAGCTTGTACCACTACTGAACATTCCATTTGCACCAAATGGATGACCTTGAAGTAAGATGCAATTTAAGAGGGAAACCATGAACTGCCAAGCAGTAACGCCAGGTATTAGAGAAGAGCAGCTCCAGATAAGAAGAGTGCATGAGAGCATTCACACTCAGAGGCTTATCTTCTTAAACCACAAAGTTAAAACTTAAGAGTGCCCTACAAGGTTTTCTTACCTCTCATCACGGTTCTGACAGATCGAATAAGATTCATTATCTGAGATTTAATTCCTGGCTCCTCTCCGAATCCGCCAATTCCCTGGTCTGTTCCCCAGCCAACTGTATAATAGAAAGATGATTAGCTGTGTTAAAATCTATTATGAACTTGTCTTGCTCTCCCATTAGTTATCTTTAAGAAGATTCATTTGAGCTGGATATGGTGGCACATGCCTTTAGTTCTGGCACTTGGGAGGCAGAGGTAGGAGATCACCATGAGTTTGAAGCCAGCCTGAGACTACAGAGTGAGTTCCAGGTCAGCCTGGGCTAGAGTGAGACCAAAAAAAAAAAAAAGATTAGTTTGAGCCCTGGTTAAAAATGTAAGTCTTAGCCGGGCGTGGTGGCGCACGCCTTTAATCCCAGCACTCGGGAGGCAGAGGTAGGAGGATAGCCATGAGTTCGAGGCCACCCTGAGACTCCATAGTGAATTCCAGGTCAGCCTGGGCTAGAGTGAGACCCTACCTTGAAAAACCAAAAAAAAAAAAAAAAAAAAAAAAAAAAAAAAAAAAAAAAAAAATGTAAGTCTTAAAGTTAAGGTAGCGAGTTAGTTTTTTTCTTTTGAAAATAGCAACAACATTTTACTTCATTTACACTTGCCTTTTATAAAATAATCTAGAGTGCAAACTATTCCACAGCATTTAATTCACTGAGGAGGACTACTGTGACACCTAACTGGTACTTTGTCTTTTAATATGCCAACTGGACTGGGGAGAGAGCTCAGCTGCTAAAGTGCTTGCCCTGCGAGCATGATCTCCAGCACTAATAGAAATGGGCATACTGTTTTGTGCCTGGAATCCCATCACTGAGGAGGTGGAGACAGGTGTGTCCCTGGTGCTAAGTGGCCAGCTAGTCTAGCCTACATGGTGGGCTCCAGGTCAACGAGAGAGATGACCTGTCTCAAAAAGAGGTGGGCAGCACACCTGAGGAACGATGTGTGAGGTTGTCCACTGGCCTCCAAACATAATTGCACACATGTGCATGCACACCTGCTCACATATATACCCAGACACAAAAGCATGCATACAAATACACACCACATACATGAAAAAATGAATACCAAACAAAACATCTTTGGACAGAATTTAAGATTTAAATTACCCAACACAGTAAGACTACATAAAATGCTATAACAGAGAATCACTACCTAAGATACTTGGCAAAATCTAAATGAACACTTTGGTCAGTTTGGTTAGCCAGCAAAGCAGACTAATTTGCTTGCAGGGCACATCTTTTCTTCCTTTTCCCTCAAACTTTCTTCTTCATTTCTGAATTGTGGGGACTACAAACCCACACCTGCTATTCTTTGTAAACAAGTCTTTCACCTTCTTCTATGTCCTATTATAATTATTTCTTTGCTTTTACGTACCAGTTATTTTTAATTATACATTCTTCTAAAGTCTCATAGGTCCTCATTTCTACAATTTATCCTTCTTTCGTCTTCATTTCAGGTCCATTTTCCACTACTTCACATGACTACAAGGCTTAATTAATTAGTGACATGATAACCTCTAAGCTTGAAGACATGGAACAAGTCTATTTTACACATGAAAAAAACAAGTCTATCAGGAAGCTTCTGCTTAATCAGCGGTTATCACATAGAAATAAAGGCTAAATAATGGCAGCCTGCATCTTTGACAGAAATGTTGTGGTATAAAACTCATTTAAAATTCAGTTTCACAGTAGAGTTGGTGTTTGGCTCCTACTCAACCTTCAAGGTCTGCTCAGGTTGTACTTTCAGCCCTCCCAGTTCTGGAGGGTGTCTGTCATGTATTGGTGAATACAGCACACTCCATCATAGTTCTTAATACCAGACTTCACTGTTGTATGGCGAATTTCCTCCACACTGAGAGGGGTGAACAACTATTGCTAGCTTTATCAAAAGCATCTGGGTCAACTCATGAGAGAAGGCATGGGGACAGTCATCAGACCCCCACCTGAGACTCAGGCACCCCCTGCACCAGCTGTATACAATAACACACAACTCTGGTAACCTCAGGAGGGAGATAAAGTGTACAGAGGGTAAAAGATCTAGGAACAATGAGCTCCACTGAGGTGCTGTCCCTAGAGTCTCCATGCTCTGTAAGTAAGCCCTCACCCAAGGCTGAGGGAGGAGCATCTGGGGGTAATCCTGACATAGTGAGCCCCACTGAATGCTGCTTTGGGGTCTCATGCTCTGTAAGTATGCCCTCACCCCGAGGCTGAGGGATGAACACCTGCAGGGGATGATCCTATACTCCTGGACAGGGACAAGGAGTTTCTGGAAGCAGTCACAGGAAAGTCGTCATTCAGGGTGGGATGAGACTTTTTGGTGGTGCGGCTGCTCTGGGGTCCCCACGCTCTGTACGTACGCCTTCATCCTGAGGCTGAGGGAGGAACATCCAAGGAGTAATTTTAATACCAGAAGCCCCATAAAAGTGATTGTTTGGGGGGTTCCACATTCCTATAAATAACCCCTCTCCATGGGCTGTGACCCCAATAAACTCATTGGTTCACTACACTGGTACTGGTGTAAGCATATTTTACTCTGTCATCTGAACCATATTTGGGTGAAGACATGAGTCATGTCTCTCCAGGGGAAAAGCTGCCCACAACTGTCTCTTTCCAGACTCAGCAGATGCCTCTTTCATCACTGTTTCAATCCCTTGAGATTTGTTTTCCCTTAAAGAGCTGATCTTTCTACCTCAGAATTCTGTGATGACTGCCCACCTAACAAAGTCCAAACTGTAAATCAGCACTTGGGAATGTGTTACTATGGGCTGGAACCAATCCCCCAGAGATACGAAGCAACAACTACATTTCTTCTAAGCACTGCCAAATTAGGACATTAGCTGCAGTCCATGTCAATGCAGTGTTGGATCTAGGAATGACTTCCACATGTGGGGGGCTGTGATAGTTAATACTGTTGACTTGACAAGCCTTAGTCTCACCTAGCAGACAAACTTCTGGACATGTCTGTAGGGAGTTTCTAGACTGGGTTAACTGAAGTGGAAAGGCCCACCCTAAATGTGGACAGCACTATTCCATGGGCTAAGCCAACAGCACCCATCTCTCTCTGCTTCCCAACAGTGGATGCAATGCGACCAGCTCCATCAAGCTTCTGTCACCATGCTTTCCCTGCTATATCCTCAAACTATGAGCCAAAATAAACCCTTCCTGCCATGGGGGGAAGTCAGTAAGTTAAAGCTTAAAAGTGTTTACAAAGAGCTGTTTTAGAGGAATAGGGCTCAGGCTGATGATAAATAGAGCAGAAGGCTTCTAACTTCTTTATAACCTCAAGAGGTTTTTGACCTCCAAAACCATGCACATCTTACTTCAATACAAACAAAAATCAACTGATGAATGGATAATGAAGATGTAGTACATTTTGGTCTCGGAAAATATCCTAAGCAAGGCCACACAGTCTAAGAAGGACAAACGTTGCATGTTTTCTTTCATATGTGGCTCCTAAACTGGACCAGCGGAGGAGTCTAAAAGGAAGTAAGCATTAGGACTATGGGTTTGTAACTAGAATGTGACCAGGAAAAGGAGGATCCATGGAGGGAGGGGCCTTGCCAGACAAACCAGGAGAGGGAAAGAATATTAGGGTTGGAATGTGGGTGAGGGGTTCAGGGAAAGGGAGGGTAGAGAGAAAACCTACACAAAACCAAAGGCTAAAGCAGTCAGCATGATAGGAACCTTCCTCCTGGAAACCAGTACATGAGATAAAACCCCCTATTAAGGGAGGTGGACGGACCAGGCCATAATGCCCAGTAGAAGGTGGAGAAAGCTTAAGCCTCAAACCAGGGCTCTGGCTTGTGGATCCTAGGGCCAAATCTGGGTTAACCCACAGCGAGCACTTGGCCAGCGTGATCTGCATGATTCCCCCAAAATGCAGGCTTTTGCCAATCACTTGGTTACCAGACAGAGCTATTGCTGAAGACACCAGAGGCTGTCATCACAGAACACTGACAGACAACATGAGAACTGACAGGAAAGCCAGTCCTTGCCTGGAAAACCCTCATGGTGTTGCTACGGGAGCAACTGCAAGACAACGCTCACCAACAGCATGAATAAGCAAGAGACCCTGCAAGCCATACAATCTACCAGCTAGACAAGAACTACACACTTGTGCAATAGTGCACCCAGCCTGTGTGGGAAACCAACTGCCCTCTGATTGGACTTGAGGTCCACTCAGTGGGAGAGACTTCATATCTGCTACTGGGAACTAAGTCAGCACCCCATGCTCAGGAAAGTCACAATACCCAGAGAGAAGCCCCAGTGTTCCCTGTACAAGTTGGGTGGTTGCCTCAGCAAAATGTCTCTCAAACTCCTAGGCATATTCCCTTCAATCAAAGCTGCTCTCACCCTTAGTTGGAGAATCTGTTTTATCTTATAGATGACAGAGAATACTGGAGAGATCCAACATCTATCACTAAAAGAAAAGAGAGCCGAATGTTCAAGACAAGATGTACCACCTCTACCACATTTACTGGGGTCCAGAAGAAATTGCAGAGGAAGCAACTACAGCTCCCAATACCAGTCTGACATCCACATCCAGGATTATATCAACAAACACTGTGGTGAACTGAAATACATAACAGAAATACAGAGGCTAGGGCTGGAGAGATGGCTTAGCAGTTAAGATACTTACCTGGGAAGCCAAAAGACTCAGGTTTAATTCCCCAGTACCCATGTAGGCCAGATGCACAAGGTGGCTCATGCATCTGGAGTTCGTGTAGAAGCCCCCTCTCAAATAAATAAATAATTTTTTAAAAAAAATTCAAAAGAGAAAAAAAAGAAATACAGAAGCTACAAAGAAGTCAACACCAACAGATAACACAGCTGCCAAGGCTCAGGGACTGTTGCAAAAGACAGGGTGGGAAGAGTGTAAGAGCCATAAGGTGGGTAGAAACAACCTAGGGCACAGCTCCCCCCAGAGACAGAGACCCTAATTATCCCAAAGTGAACACCAATAACCCTACTGAGGAGGGGGAGGGGACACACCACATGTTAAAATATTAATTAATTAAATACTATAAAATATCCTATAAAGATGCTTATCTACCAGAGAAAGAAGCTCTCTGCAATTAGGCCCTCCTCTTTAGACAAGGGTGAGTTAAGTAGAGGAGCTTTATCCACAAGTTTTCAAAGTTTAAAATTATACTTTAAGACCACCAATTATCAATCCTTCCTACTCATAGCCAAAATCCCTCATACAATCAAAACTTGTTTTAAGTACTATACAGATAATGTACCAATTTTTTTTACCAAAAAGTACAACTTCTAGAAATATTTTTTCTTTTTTTAAAATTTCTGCCAGGCGCAGTGGTGCACAACTTTAATCCCAGTGCTTGGGAGGCAGAGGTAGGAGGACTGCCATGAGTTTGAGGCCACCCTGAGACTACATAGTGAATTCCAGGTCAGCCTGAGCTAAGAGTGAGACCCTACCTCGAAAAAAGCCAAAAAAAAAAAAAAAAAAAAAAAAATGGTGGCACATGCCTTTAATCCCAGCACTTGGGAGGCAGAGGTAGGAGGAATGCCATGAGTTCAAGGCCACCCTGAGACTACATAGTGAATTCCAGATCAGCCTCAGCTAGAGTAAGACCCTACCTCAAAAAATAAAATAAATAAAAAAGATATATAAGCTAGTAATTGCTTTTTAATTTTTAATTTATTTTATTTTTTAATATTTTATTTATTTATTGGCGAGAGAGAGAATGGGCATACCAGTGACTCCAGCCACTGCAAACAAACTCCAAACACATGTGTCACCTTGTGCATCTGGTTTATGTGGGTCCTGGGGAATCAAACCTGGGTCCTTTGGCTTTGCAAGCAAGTGCCTTAACTGCTAAGCCATCTCTCAGCCCTACTCTTGTATTTTCTGTGGGTTTGATTCCTCAGTACCTATATAAGCCAGATGGTGACACGTGTCTGGAGTTCGTTTGTAGTGGCTATATGCCCTGGCTCACCCATTCTCTCTGTCTGTCTGTCTCTCTCTCTCTCCAATAAATAAATAAATATTAAAAAATATAAAAGTTTAAAATAATATTCATTAAAAAAACAAAAATAAACTACCTTCGCCAAAAAAACTCAATGCTGAAATAAATTATCTAGTAAGGCTAGACTAACTTTTCTCTCTGTGCTACATAATTTCCAATTCAACATAATTTTGTAAGGTTTAGACAGACTTTATTAACTAGCCAGGTGTGGTGATGCACGCCTTTAATCCCAGCACTCGGGAGGTAGAGGTATGAGGATTGCCATGAGTTCAAGACCAGCCTGAGACTACACAGTGAATTCCAGGTCAGTCTGGGCTAGAGCAAAACCCTACCTTGAGAAAACAAAAGAAAGAAGGAAAGAAAGAAAGAAAGGCAGACAAACAGACTTTATTACATTAATAGAAGGAAAGGGAGAAAGTACAGAGAGCTATTCAACATAATAATTTATAGTTAATCTGTTAAAAGTAAAAACAAATGCTAATTAGGAGTATATACTTAATGAGAAACTTTTATGTCCACGTAAAAACTTCCTCCATTTTTTTTTTTTTTTTTCAAGGTAGAGTCTCACTTTAGCTCAAGCTGACCTGGAATTCACTCTGTAGTTCCAGGCTGGCCTCAAACTCATGGTGACCCTCCTACCTCTGCCTCCCCAGTGCTGGGATTTTAAAGGTGTGTGTCACCATGCCTGGCTTCCTCCATGTTCTATCCCGTGGAAGGCCCTGATCTTTCTGTACATGTGCACAACCAGACTTACTGTGATCTACCCCTCAGAACTCTCCCTCTATTACCCAGGCTCATATAACTTTCACAATTCTAAACTCTTACAATATTACACTGGTCTGAAACAGTTATTCTAACCTTGAATAAAAGAGTTATTATATCTTAACTGTTCACTATGCACTGAATTGTGTGTCATATATTAAAACTCCAATACTTAATGTTACTGTGTCTGCAGATGAGGGCTTTAGGAAGTACTCTAAGGCCATCTGAAGTCACAAGGGTAGAGCCCTAGTTCAATAAGACTAGCCTTAGGAAAAGGGACTGACTTACATGCATGGAAGAGAACTCACCAGAAATGGACCATGCTGGTACCCTGATCTTGGAATTTCAGCCTGCAGAACTGTGAGAAAATCAAGTTCAATGCGAATGATACCTGGGCTATTATACTTAGTTATGACAGCCAAAGTTGACCAATACACTGTCTCACACCCCTTTTGCATTGCTTATAATCTACTTCTGGATACAGTAAATACTTGTTAAACTGATATGAGTACGTGTGGTGGTTTGATTCAGGTGTCCCCCATAAACTTAGGTGTTCTGAATGCTAGGTTCCCAGCTGATGGAAATTTGGGAATTAACGCCTTCTGGAGGTAGTGTATTGTTGGGGGCGGGCTTATAGGTGTTATAGCCAGTTTCCCCTTGCCAGTGTTTGGCACACCCTCCTGTTGCTACTGTCCACCTTATGTTGGCCAGGGGATGATGTCCACTCTCTAGTCATGCCATCGTTTTCCCCTGCCATCATGGAGCTTCCCCTTGAGTCTGTAAACCAAAATACCCCCCTTTTTCCCATAAGCTGCTCTTGATTGGGTGATTTCTACCAGCAATGCAAACCTGACTGCAACAAAGAAAAACTCTAATAAAGAACATTTTTGTGGGTTTTAAATTTTACCGTTTCCCCCTTTGTATTGAAAGGAAATTAACATCACTGTGGAGAGCTAGAAAATAACACAACACATTATCTGCACTACTGTCAATATAGTTGCTCAATTATTTGTACAAGTACATAGCCCTCAACTAAGCTTAACACAACAAAAAATTTACTTTTGCACAGTTTTGGAAGTCCAAGATCAAGGTATCAGCAGTATTGGTTTCTTCCTTTAGCAAAACATTTTTATATGTTCATTGGAGACACACACACACACACACACACATGCTGAGAATGAATGGGTGTGCCTTTGCAAATGAACTCCAGACACACAGACTAATTTGTGCATCTATCTTTCTGTGTGTATTGGGGAACTGAACCCTGACTGGTAGACTTCGCAAGCAAGCACCTTTAACCTCTGAGCCATCTCCACAGTCTGGAATGTGTTTCTTCTGGGAGCTCTGAAGAATAATTACATCCATGCCCCTCTCCTCAGTAACCAGCTGCATGATGCTGGATCCCTTGGTTCCTTTACTTGTAGCCATGTCACTCCAATCTATGCCTCTGTTATCACATGGTCTGTCTCCTCCTTACATGGTCACTAGTCATTAGATCTAGGGGCCTCCACCTAAAACGGTTATGACCTCATCTCAACTTGGTGACATCTGCACAGACCCAGTTTCCAATTATCACAGCCACAGGCAGTATGGGTTGGGACAAAATTCAACCTAGCTTTTGGTATGGTATAGTATGGTATGGCAGGTAAAGAGATGGACTAAGCCCGTTTGCCTAGTTATACTACTTTTTCCCCATGTAGCTTTGTGCTTGTGGTTCCTCAACTGCAAAGCAGGGATAATGACAGTAATTATCTGACAGCCACTGAGACATTACACAGACATGCATAAAATACTTCATACAAATCCTGCGCAGTACCTATGTAAGTACTGGTTATTACTACTGTCGGGAGATATCCACCCATCTCTACTTCACTATTCTTTTCAAATCCACTTCTCTCCCTTCCAGTCCGTTCCCCTGGAAAGATCTTAACACAAATCTTGTCATGTCACTTCCTTGCTTAGGACTGTTTTGATCTACCTCGGTTTTTATAACAATTTGATGCTGCTTAAGGCTTTCCCCAGCCTCTCGACGTCTCCCAACCCTTCATCCGTCACCTAGTTAATATTCACTCACGTATCAAGGTTTGAGGTCAGACATACTGCCTCAAGGCATTTTCAGATTCAAGTTACTATCTATCATCCTACACTGCCCTTTGATAATATTTGGCATACTTGTTGTTGTTACTTACTCACTTTAAAAATATTTTATTTTTATTTATTTAATTCAGAGAAAGAGAGGAGAGGGAGAGAGAGAGAATGGGCGCACGAGGGCTTCCAGCCACTGCAAACGAACTCCAGATGCATGCGCCACCTTGTGCATCTGGCTTACGTGTGTCCTGGGGAATCGAACTGAGGTCCCTTGGCTTTGCAGGCAAGTGCCTTAACTGCTAAGCCATCTCTCCAGCCCACTTATTCACTTTTAACTTAAGTTAAAGTCCACTAGAGTGGCAGCGTGACTGCTGCAACCAGCTCCTCCCTCCTGCATAGGGCTGGCGCAATTTGTGCTCAATAAATGCAGCTACAAATGAAATGAATCAAACTCGCCTGAGAGCCTATGATTCACATGGCCATAGCTGGTTCACTGCGACTAATGATTCACATTTTGCCTCAGATAAGAAGACACCTGCCAGGCTGGCACGGAGATCTCCTGTGAGGTCCCAGAAACCATCAGGTGTGTCTTCATCTGTCTTCCTAGATTCGAGTACAATCCGTGGTACACTGTGGGCATCCAACAAGCCGTGCTGAATAAACCTTCTGGGACACGGGTGACTTAGATACCCTACCCCTTTCCTATGAACCCCAAAGCCTGGGAACCCCTACTGCTCCCGGTCAACCACTCTTCTATTAATACTCCCAAATGAGCCACGCCCCTCACCCCTCCACTCCGGATTTTCAACTCAGACCTCAGCTTTCCGAAGGGTAACGTCGGTAAGAGGGGAGCACAGCGCGTCCCGTGCATCCTCCCGCCCCGCTCCCGGGCCCCGCACACCGTCCTCCACTGGAGCCCGGGGAGAGGGCGGCTGGCCTTCCCAGCCGGGACGCCGCCCGTCCGCCCGCGCCCCGTACTCACTGTTCTTGAGGAAGCGCTCCTCGTGCAGCACGGCGATGGCGTTCACGCACAGCAGGGCCGCCTGCAGCAGGGAGTACAGGGTGAAGGCCATGCTGGCCCGAAGCTGCCAAAGGCCCAATGACTCTTCCCAGGGCGCCGCAGCGGACGTGGCGCGGCCGCCGCCTACGGTCGCCTACGAGAGCCGGCGGGGCCCAAAACGCGCTCGCCAGGAAGCCCCGCCTCCGTCTGCCTAAGGCCCGCCCACACTTAGTGCAGCTAGGCCCAGCAGCGCGCCATGCAGTCGCCGCTAGTGATGACTGAACACTTGAAGTGTAGCTAACCTCGATTGATGGGATCTGAAGAAACGTGCATGTATTGAGGTTCCCGAAACTTAAACATGTTGTTTACATATTGAAGTATTAAATCTATTTGAGGTAAATAAATTTTTTTCTTTTCTCAATTTTTATTAATATTTTCCATGATTATAAAAAATATCCCATGGTACTACCCTCCCTCCCCCAACTTTCCCCTTTGAAATTCCATTCTCCATCATATCCCCTCCCCGTCTTAATCAGTCTCTTTTATTTTGATGTTATGATCTTTTCCTCCTCTTATGATGGTCTTGTGTAGGTAGTGTCAGGCACCATGAGGTCATGGATATCCAGGCCATTGTATGTCTGGAGGGAGCACGTTGTAAGGAGTCCTACCCTTCCTTTGGCTCTTACATTCCTTCCGCCACCTCTTCCGAATTAGACCCTGAGCCTTGGAAGGTGTGATCGAGATGTTACTCAGTACTCCAGTCACTTCTTTCCAGCACTATGATACCTTCTGAGTCATCCCAAGGTCACTGCCATCTGAAAAGAGAAGATTCTCTACCTAAAGTGAGAGTAGCATCAATAAAAGGGTGTGAACGTTAATAGAAGTGCTTACTGGGCAGTTTGATAAGCATAGTATATACATTTAGCCAGACAACAGGAGACATTACACCCCTAGGGCTCATGACTACCCCTGTTTTAAGTTTTCAGTATCAGGGATGTATTCCCCCCCCCCCCATGGAGTGGGCCTCCAGTCCAGTTGGAGGGCAGTTGGTTTCCACCATGACAGACATGCCACTAAAAATTTTTTTTTAACCTTTAATTTTTACCACCTAATTTCACTGTGGCTTAGAACATTGAAGTGACATATGAAGCTCACATGTTTCTGTTGAACACTGCCGCTCCAAAGAAACGGTAGGGGATGTCATTATTCAGATTTTACTCCTGAGGAAATGAACATTGCCAAATTTAAAAAGATTTTAAAATTGTGACTGGGAAAATGGCAAGCATGAGGACCCAAGTTCCAAGAAGAGCATCTCCAGGATAAGCTGGCTAGTTAGACTCCCAGAACTGGTGAGCTTCGGGCTAAATTTAGAGTCCTTAAGTCAATAAGGTGGAGAGCAACTGAGAGACACCCAATATCAACCTCTGGCCTCCACACAAGCACACACACACACACACACACACACACACGTACATGCACACACATGCAAAAAATAGCTTAGAATTTATAAAATGACATATCTTAAAATTATTTGGTGGCAGGCTGGAGAGATGGCTCGGCGGTTGGGGTGCTTGCCTGCAAAACCTAACAACCCTGGTTCAATTTCCCAAGTAAAGGCAGATGCACAAAGTGGTGCATGCAACTGTCTCCAAAAGTTGGGTAGAAGGAGATGAATGAAGATAAAATAAAGAACAAAAGAAATAGGGGCTATCGAGATGACTCAGCAGTTACAGGCACTTGCTTGCAAAGTCTGACATCCCAGGTTTGATTCCCCAATACTCATGTAAACCTAGAGGCATCTGGAGTTCATTAGCAGTGGCTGGAGTCCCTGACATGCCCATACTCATTCTCTCTCTTTCTCTCTTGGCCAAATAAATAAATAATAAATATTATATTTTAAAAAAGAAATATTAGGATGTTGTCAAATCCTTCAGTTTTTCTAGTCTCATAAAACTCTAGATAGGGCTGGAGAGATGGCATAGTGGCTAAGGCATTTGCCTGCAAAGCCCAAGGACCCAGGTTCGATTCCCCAGGACCCACGTAAGCCAGGTGCACAAAGGGACGCATATGTCTGGAGTTCGTTTGCAGTGGTTGGAGGCCCTAGCACATCCATTCTCTCTCTCCCTCTCTCTGCCTCTTTCTCTCTCTCTCAAATAAATAAATAAAAATAAAACGTTTAAAAAATTAAAAAAACTCTAGATATGTGATAGTGAGGGTTTTAGTCTGTTCAGGATACTGTGACAAAATATAGGCTGGGAAGCTTATAAACAATAAACATTTATTTCTGACAGCTTTGGCGGCTGTGTGAGATCAGAGTGCCAGCCTCTGGTAAAGGTTCTTTCCCAGGCTGCAAATTGCCAACTTTTTCTTGTGTCCTCACATTTAGACAAAATAAAATAAAAATAAAATTTTATTTGTTTATGAGAGAGAAAGGGAATGGGTGTGTCAGGGCCTCCAGCCCACTGCAAACAAACTCCAGATGCATGTGCCACTTTGTGCATATGGCTTACGTGGGTTCTGGGGAATTGAGCCTGGGTTCTTCAGCTTTGCTGGCAAGTGCCTTAACTGCTAAGCCATCTCTCTAGCCCCTCTTGGGACTCTTACATGGATACTAATCACCTTTGTGAGCCGCCAGCCCTCACGAACTCATCTAATCCTAATTATCTCCTAAAGACTGTACCTCATGATATAATTACTTTTAAAAAATAAATTATGAGTTTCAGTGTATGAATATATCCCATATTGGTCATATTCCCATCAAGTTATACTCTTTTTCTCCCCCTTCAGTAGGTTATGCTCTTGTATTCCTTCTCCCTGGTCCCCATTCCACTGAAGGCTCTCCTCTGTGGTTATTGGCATTGACTGTGGGGTCACTCATGCATGCAGTCGTCAGTCTCTGTGGGGAGTGGGGGGGTTATGCCTCAGGATACACCTTCCAATCTTTCCACCCCACCTGTGCCCATGTTCCCTGAGCCTGCACCCGTGCATGCTGTAAGTCTCCTTTAGTGCGGAGCTCTCTGCATCCTCTTCATTTTTGCTTTGATGAGTTTTTTTTTTTTTTTTTTTTTTTTTTTTTTTTTTTTTTTTTTTGGTCTTTTCGAGGTAGGGTCTCACTCTAGCCCAGGCTGCCCTGGAATTCACTATGGAGTCTCAGGGTGGCCTCGAACTTATGGCGATCCTCCTACCTCTGCCTCCCGAGTGCTGGGATTAAAGGCGTGCGCCACCACGCCCGGCTTAGAGTTTTGGGTGTCTTCAGTGTCCACCGTAATCTCCCTGGAGGAGGTTGTCAGGCTAGCTGTGAGAGCAGCACTCATGTTTAAGTTGCCACTTCTAAGCCAGGTGTAGTGGCACATGCCTTTAATTCCAGCACTGGGGAGGCAGAGGTAGGAGGGCTGCCATGCATTCAAGGCCACCCTGAGACTACATAATGAATTCCAGGTCAGCCTAGGCTAGACTGAGACCCTACCTCCACAAAAAAGTAATAAAATAAATATATAAATTGCCACTTCTGTGATGTCTCCTGGGTCTTAGCTGAAGTGATATAAATGACTTGTCTTGTGTTAAGCAGTTGGTTATCCTTTTGGTCATGCTGATGTATCTTGATACTATTACTTTTGAGGCTGGGATTTGAACATAAAAACTTTTTGTTGTTTATTGAGAGGTTCTCATGTAGCCCAAGCTGACTTTGTTATGTAGTCATAGATTAGTATATGAGCTTCTGAGTATATACAATGAGAGGGAATAGACAGTTATGGTAACTGGACCCCTAAAAGTAAAAAAGGCAGGATGGTCTGCATTTGCTAGAATTCTTATCTTTTACCTAGACCTGTTTTTTCAGAAACGACCTGGACCCTTCCTGGCAGGGAGGTCTTTGATTTAAACATTGTGGTTGTTCAAGTTCAGCCCCCAGAACTTGGCTAGCCTCCTCCTGAGACAGCCCCTAGCCCTAACCAATCAGCTGTCCTTCTGGCTCACCTGAGATGGAGGACAAGGCCCACTACCATAGGGTTATGAATACCTTTGTGAGGGGAGGGCAGCTCTCTGAGCTGCCTTACCACTTGGGAACTTCCAGCTGTGGGTGAATTTTCCCTTGACTGAACCTGGGCTCGACCCAGGTCCAGCTGGGCTGAGCAGAAGGCCCTTCCTCTCCACATGGGCTCATTATCTGCTCCGGCTCCCCACATGGCAGGAGCTCTTTGAACTTTTTTTTTTTTCTCTTTTCTTTCCACAGTTTTTCCAGGTCCTCCATGTGGGAACTCTAGCCACACGGGTGCCTTTTCTTGGCTCTGTACTTCCCTCAATAAATATAATAATTTAATAATCATCCTTCTCAGTCTTTTTAGTCAATTCTTTGATGAAAATTAGAAATGAACCTAGGGTTTGGGGTTCAAGGACTTTCATGACCCTGAGCACCCCATTACAACAGCACTCAGTTCCTAACAGTGAAGGAAAATTATTCCTAAAGTGGAGAATGGCCACTAAGATTTCTACACTGGGCAGAGGAAGGGAAGGGCACCTAGAGAGGACTTGTTCTGAGGCCTTGTGACCTAGGGAATGGCAATCTATCTAGATTGTTTACTGGGGGTGGGAGGAGAGTTAAAGGAGGGGACTGTGGTTTCATTATGGGTTGTTTCTATCAAAGTTCAGATTTTAAATATTTTTATTTATTTGAGAAATGAAGGAAAAGGAGAGAGAGAGGAGAGTATACGGGCACACCAGGGCCTCCTGCCACTGCAAATGAATTCCAGACACATGGACCACTTTGTGCATCTGACTTGGGAATTGAACTGCAGGTCATCAGGACTTTCAAGCAAGCATCTTTAGCTGCTGAGCCATCTCTCCAGCTCCATTACTGTAAGATTTTAAAAGAAAGATTCTGGCATAGGTGTTGTGGGAAACTTTCCCCTTGGAGAGTTGTGAGCACATGCCTTCACCCCAAATAGGGCTCAGATGGAAGACTAAAGTATGATTACACCAATACTAGTTCAGTGAACCAGTGAGTTTATTGGAAGGGAGGTTGTCACTTACAGAGCATGGAGAGGGGTTATTTATAGGAGCATGGAACTTCCAATGCAGTCACTTTGATGAGGTTTCCTGTACCAAAAGTACTCAGATTTTCCTCCCTCAGCCTTGGGGATGAGGGCTTACTTATAGATCATGAGGCCCCAGAGCAGCCACACCACTAAGTCTGGTCTCATCTCATCCTGAATGATGATTTCCTCTTGACTGCTTCTAGAAGCTCCTTGTCCCTGTCTAGGAGTATGGGACCACAGAGGTCATGACACCTCCTGTGTTATTGCACAGAGCTGGCATAGGGGGCACTGAGATCTCAGATGGTGGTCTAATGACCCTCCCCACCTGTTGCAGTCAGGTTTGCATTGCTGGCAGAAATCACCCAACCAAGAGCAACTTGTGGGGGAAAAAGGTTTAGTCTGGCTTATAGGCTCAAGGGGAGGCTCCACAATGGCAGGGGACACGATGGCACAAGTAGAGGATGGCCATCAGCCCCCAGCCAACATCAGATGGACAACACAAACAGGAGAGTGTGCCAAACACTTGGGCCCTAGGCAGTAGGTGTGGGGGTGGGGGCAGGGGATTAGGCCTGCTTTTTCATTATTTTCCCCCTGGCTACAGGAAGGACTGGTCATCTTCCCTCAGAGTGGAAGCATCTGTGTTTCATCACTTACATGGTAATTAAGTCATGGGATCTTTACCTTCTTGATGGCATTAGTGTGGTTCCTATAAGAGTGAGTGGCAGGCTGGAGAGATGGCTTAGTGGTAAGGCGCTTGCCACGAAGCCTAAGGACCCATGTTCTACTCTACAGATCCCACATAAGCCAGACCCACAAAGGTGAGGCAAGCACAAGGTCGCACATGCCCTCTAGGTGGCGCAAGTGTCTGGAGTTCAATTGCAGTGGCTGAGGCCCTGGAGTGCCAATTCTCTCTCTGTCTTGCTCTCTTTCTCTAAAAAAGTAATAAATATTTTTAAAAAAGAATGAGTGACTAGAGACATAGCTTAGTGGTTAAAGGCACTTGTTCCATAAGCCTGCCAACAGACCTGAGTTCAGATCCCTAGCTCCCAAGAAAAGCTGGATGCAGAAAGTGACACACGTGTCTGTAATACCAACATAGCCAGGACAATGAGAGGTGAAGTCAGGAGAATCCCCAAACTTACGGGGTCACTGGTCTGGCCTTCCCAGCAGCAGAAAGAACAAGAGAGACCCTGTCTCAATCAATGTACAGGGAGTTGACAACCTCTCCAGATTGCTCTCTCACCTCCACACGTGCACGCTGGCTGACATGCATTCACTCCCGCCCCCGCACTATCATCAGCATACACACTCGCACTCAAACTGAAAAAGAATGAGGCAGCTGGGCGTGGTGGCACATGCCTTTAATCCCAGTACTCGGGAGGTAGGAGGATCACCGTGAGTTTGAGGCCACCCTGAGACTACATAGTGAATTCCAGGTCAGCCTGAACTAGAGTGAGACCCTACCTCGAAAAACCAAAAAAAAAAAAAAAAAAAAGGACTGGGGAGATGGGTCAATGGTTAAATTTTGTTTGCTATGTTTGCAAACCTGTCAGCCTAGGTTCAATTCCCCAATACCCATGTAAGTTCAGATGCACAAAGTAGTGCTGTGGTGCTTGCGTCTGGAGTTCATTTGCAGTGGCAGCAGGCTCTGGGCCACATAGGCATGCTCTCTCTCTCTCCTTGCAAATAAAAAAGTTTTTTTTTTTTTTTTTTTTTTTTTTAATGAGTCAGTGATCACGAGATCAGGTTGCCATACAGCAAGTTCAGATTTCCTTGGTTTTCTTTCGCCTCTCTTCCATATGTACTTTGTTTGTTATTTCACTTTACACCTCTTGGCTCTCACCAGAAGCCCAGCAGATGCTAACACCATGTTCTTGGTCTTCCAGAACCATGAGCTTAAAACCTCTTTTCTTTACAAATATCCCATCCTCTGGTATTTTGTGACAGCAACAGAAGACGGACTATGATTAGAGATTATGGGATGGATGGAATGCAGGTGGGAGGAGAACTTTCTGTGGCTATGCTTTCTCACTGCCACTGTGTTGTAAAGTCCCATGGACTACTAAATCTTGTACTGTTATAAGAATCAGGTTAATCTCCCAGGGCTTCTAGTACTTTCATCTATACAATTAGGTGGTAATCATCTCTGAGACCCTTTCAGCTCCAAAAATCTAACAAAAGCAGCTTAAAGAATGAGTGCACGAGTACTAGTACCACATTATCTGACCCATTATTTCTCAAAATCCAGGCTTGCAGTCTAAGCTGATAGCAGCAGATTTTAAAACAATTTTTAAATCTTTTAAAACAATTGTTGCCTCTGATAATTTTACTCTGAAAGAAATTTAAAAGCCTGTAAACTTTATTTTATTGTTAGTATTATTTATTTTATTGTTATATTATTATTAAGATAGTTGTTACAGTTTTGAAAATCTCCCCAATAACAACAAAAGCAACAACTAGACAAAATGCATATTGTGCATCTTTGCAGCTTGATTTTGTTTGATTTGTTTCTTTAACTGGTTGTGATCTATTTACAACTGGAACTTGTTCTCTGGTGCTGAGAGCCTGGTGAATGCTTGACAAGGTTCTGCATGCCCTACCGCACACCTACTGGGGTGAGGCTTTGTTTTTCCAAAGTCTAAAGACATGGATCATTCTTCAGCATGTTCTTTGAAGTGCTTTGTTCAGGCTTCATTCACTTTTTCCCTTGGAACTGACAGATGCTGTGTTCTTAGGCCATCTTACCACAGATGTTCTTTTTTTCTTTTCAGACTTTCTTTATAACTACTAATAAGGAGCCAATGTCTTTATTTATTTATTTATTTATTTATTTATTTATTTATTTTTAATTTTTTTTCTTCATTTATTTATTTATTTATTTGAGAGCAACAGACACAGAGAAAGAGGCAGATAGAGAGAGAGAGGGAATGGGCGTGCCAGGGCCTCCAGCCACTGCAAACGAACTCCAGATGCATGCGCCCCCTTGTGCATCTGGCTAACGTGGGTCCTGGGGAATCGAGCCTCGAACCGGGGTCCTTAGGCTTCACAGGCAAGCACTTAACCGCTAAGCCATCTCTCCAGCCCATTTATTTTTGTTTTTTTGAGGTAGGGTCTCACTCTAGTCCAGACTGACCTGGAATTCATTGTGTAGTCTCAGGGTGGCCTCGAACTCACAGCAATCCTCCTACCTCTGCCTCCCAGGTGCTGGGATTAAAGGTGTGCGCCACCACGCCTGGCTTTTATTTATTTATTTTTAAAATATTTTATTTATTTGCAAGTAGAGAGAGACACACAGAGAGTGGGCATGCCAGGGCCTCCAGCCACTGCAAATGAACTCCAGATGCATGCGCCACTTTGTGCACCAGGCTTTACATGGGCATTGGGGAGTCAAACTTGGGCCATTAGGCTTAACTGCTGAGCCATCTTTCCAGCCTCATTATTTCTTCTTTAACAGTACAAATTTTATTGATAATCTTCAAACTGTATATAATGTTTTATTCATACTCCCCTCATTATTTTCTCTGGTTCCGTTCTCCATATTCCACATAATCCCTTTTTTTCCTCCTAAACTAGGTCTTCTTCTAGTTTAATGTCTGTTTTTTTTTTTTTTTCTTGTTGTTTTGCCTTCCTCCATTATCCATGATGACATATTGATGAACCCCATATTGGGCTGCTAACAGCTGCTTTGAGATCGTGAACGCAGTGACAACTTCATAACAGAAGACACTGTTCCAAAGCACTGCTCCCCATCCTGTGGCTCTTACATTCTTTGTACCATCTCCTCAGCAATATTCCCTGAGCCTTGGTGGATTCGGTAAACATGTCTCATTTGGCACCGAGCACTTAACTTGCACTTCTCAGCACTTGATGAGTCTCGAGGCTCCCTAGTAGTCACTGTCATCTACAAAAAGGAGCTTCTCTGACTGAAGCTAAGAGAAGCACTGGTCTATGGGCACAAACATAATTATTTACAAGGCAATTCGATGAGCACAACATAGCCAGTTAGACAAGTAACAGTAGCAGCTTTTTCCTAGTGCCTACGACCTTCCCAACTATTGGCTTCTGACCAGATCTTTAGTTTCTGGTATGAATTCTATCCTCTAGCATGGGGATGGACTTTTATTCAGATGTGAGGAAAAAAATGAAATAATGAAATTTGTGCAACAATGTTTTATTTCTTTTATAGGAATCAAGGAATTGATGCCTTCCATAATCAATTGGTTCTTTCATCAAGGAGAAACAATGCTTAAGACTATGGATAGAATAATCTTTTTAAAAATTCTATTTATTTGAGAGAGAAAGAGAGAAAAAGGTAGATAGAGAATAGGCTCACCAGGGTCTTCAGCAGCTGCAAACAAACTCCAGATGCATGTGCCACCTTGTGCATCTGGCTTACGTGGGTCCTGGGGACTTGAACCTGGGTTCTTTGGCTTTGCAGGTAAGCACCTTAACTGCTAAGCTGTCTCTCCAACCCAGAATAATCTTTGGCCCCAGCTTAGATGCATGAACAGGATCAGTGTAGGATTTATTGGGAGAACGGAAGGTATAGAGTTCAAACTTAACCTTCAGAGTTATAATATTCCAGGACTCAGTCCTTGTATGTATAAGTGTTGCATTTGTTAAACCTATTTTTTTTCACCCTTTTCTATATTGATGTATTTGATTTCTGTTGTGGTTTGAGTGTAATGTTCCTCTATAGCCTTATTTTTTTAAATCTTTTTAGTTTTGGGTTTTTTTTGAGGTAGTCTCACTCTAGTCCAGGCTGACCTGGAATTCACTCTCTATTCTCAGGGTGGCCTCAAACTCATGGTGATCCTCCTACCTCTGCCTCC
The DNA here is from genome assembly GCA_036346955.1 of Dipus sagitta. Classification (NCBI taxonomy): domain Eukaryota; kingdom Metazoa; phylum Chordata; class Mammalia; order Rodentia; family Dipodidae; genus Dipus; species Dipus sagitta. Next base: position 37,032,246 of record CM070771.1, read on the forward strand.
TAAGTGCTGGGATTAAAGGTGTGCACCACCACACCTGGAAGCCTTAGGTATTTTTGATTAAGATTAAGGTTCCACTTAGTCTTCGGCAGACGGAGCCCTGGGGGGGGGGGGAGTGTGTTACTGGAGGCAGATCTTGAGTCTAGCCCTAAGAGATGTGTAGGGGGGCAGCTTGTGCTTGTTGGTAAGAGTTGTTCTCTCTCTGCTATGGATGCGTGCTGAGGTGAGCCGGCCTCTTCTGCCATGATAAAGCTTCCTTTGGAATCTGTCAGCCTGAAACAAACCCTTTCCTCCCTTCAGCTACTTCTGGTCAGGGGTTTGTCCCCACAACAAGAAGCTTAAGTGCCTCAACTTATAATTGTGCTGACCTTTAACTCTGGGTTCAGCTACTTGGCTTGCTTGGCCAAGAATGAGGAGGAACTGATAGTGTGCCAGCTCTTAGCTGAGATCTCAAAAGATCTTCACGTTTCTGCTCTTTCCTCTCCCTCCTTATCATTGAGAAAGACAACCCCTAGTCCATTTGGATGAACCCCGGCAGAGGCAAAAGAAGAGCCTAACCACAAATCAGGACCTGCCTGGGGCATTAGTCCTCTTCCAGACACCGGTCAGGAGGGTATATGCAGTTGCTTTAAGTCCTTCTACTTTAGGGCTATTTGTTCTATGGTAATTTTCTCTTCTGTGTCTAAAGATGCTAACTTTATTCTAATTTATTCTAATGGCCTAAGTGCATTATGGTCACTGCAGAGTCCCACATGTATACATCTCCCATTCAGAACTCACTCATGAATTCTTGGCTGGTATTTCCAGCTGACTGCCACTGGGGTGCCTAATAGACATTTAACTTGCTCCAAACTGAACTGATTTTCTTCTGAAACTGACTTCTGCAGCCAGTCCATTTCGGTAAATGTCAACCCAGTGGTTTAGGGGAAAATTTCTAGGATTTCTATTGGCTCCATCTTTTTTTATTTTTCTCATGCCCTATATACAATCCAGCAGTGAATTCTATTAACTTCTACTTTGACAAATGCTATCATTTGAGTGTTCCTCTAAACCTTAGGTTAAAATTTAATTGCCATGGTAACTGTAGTAATTGTAGTTTTTAGGGTAAAAGCCTGGGCCCTGGCTGCCCCAACAACCTAGGCTTGGCCACCTGTCCCCATCTGTCCATAAAAAGACAAGTAATCGTGAAGAGTCAGGTGGGGAGAAGAAATTTATTCAATGCAGCCACATTGGGAACAGCGACCCACACGTCCATCTTTGGGTAGTACCGACCCGAGGTTTAAGTTTAAAGAGTGAGTAATGTTGGCCAAGGTTGTGGTCCTATGCATCATTGTCTCTCTCAGATCTGTGAAGAACTGTGAAATCAGGCTCCTCTGGTTGTCACTTTCCTTTCTCCCTAACATGGGATTCATAGGGACATTTTATTACTTTGGAGTCCATTGTTTCACTAGTCTGATATTGGAAGAGAGAGGCACACATGTCTCTTTAGAATATATCTACTACTATAGGAGTTGCAGGACTATTGAGAAGTGATTAGTCTGAGGACAGAGCTCTCAGACTGGATTAATGCTGTTATGTCAGGATCCAGTTCATTACAAAAGGGACAATTCAGCTGGGTGTGGTGGCGCATGCCTTTAATCCCAGCACTTGGGAGGCAGAGGTAGGAGGGTCACTGTGAGTTTGAGGCCACCCTGAGACTATTCCAGGACATCCTGGGCTAGGGAGAGACCCTACCTCAAAAAACAAAAACAAAAAAAGAAAAAGGGACAATTCAGCTGTAGTGTTCTCTTTCGCCTCTCCTTGCCCTTCTACCATGGAATGACAGAGCAAAAAGCCACTTATCAGATGTTAACCCCTTGGTCTTGGGCTTCCTCACCTCCAGAACTGTGATCCAATACATTTCAAGCCTGTGGTATTCTGTTATAGTAGTCCAAACCTGACCAAGACAGTGTCTAAATGTAGATTCAGCTCTCACTGCTCAGCACCTTGTCATCACCTAAAATCCTGGTCGAAGCTTCTTTTATCTCTTGTGTGGATCAGTGAGGTAGTGTTACAGATTTTTCCTGGTGGAATCTATTGTCCCCAAATCACGATGAATGATGAACAAGGGCAGTTGAAGGCCAAGCGAGCAAAGTTTCCTTGAAAGTAAAAGGAAAGGAAAACTCTTCACAAACAGAAAGAGGTCCCGGATAAATAGTTGGCCGGCCAGCACTCTGGGATGGGGTGTTTATGCATGGAGTAGGAGTTTGACTGGTTTGTGCCTATATGCAAATTAGGCATTGAATTGGAATAAGCTTCATTAGTTAAGTTTAAATGTATGCAGAGGCCCTTGATTGGTTAGTGGGTCAGGTAGAAGAGCATAGACTCAGAATGAGCCCACTGCTGGGGGAAAAGGCCAGTGAAAGATTCCTAGGAGGACGAAGTAATGGAGAACAGAGGGCTGTCCCTGAGCACCACCTCCACGGGTCAGGACTAGGTTTGGCCTAGATTTGTCTTCTAGTCTCTCACCAGGGCAGGCTGATGTCTATGTTCTTTTGGGTCCAAGTACCTACCTAACTACCTACCTACCTACTAAAGAAAGCGACCTTCCTCCTTCTAATCTCTATTAGTAGCGCTCCTACCAATTCTCTGTTTCCATTTTTGTTGTTGTTGTTGTTTGGTTTTTGTTCTTAGAGGTAGGGTTTTGCTCTAGCCCAGGCTGACCTGGAATTCACTATGTAGTCTCAGGGTGGCCTTGAACTCACGGCGATTCTCCTACCTCTGCCTCCCCAAGTGCTCGGGTTAAAGGCGTGCATCACCATGCCCGGTTCCTCTGTTTCCATTTTTGCCTCTCTACAATTGATTCTTCCTAGAGCATCCCAAGTATTTCTTCTGAAACCGAGTGCTGAAGACTAGTTATCTGTTGAGAATTGTATCATCTGTCCCATAGAACTTCCTACTTCCTCATTGTGCTGATCATCTCCTCACTGTCCTGACTGACCCAACTCATATGTGAAACATGAAAACACTTTGCTGACTAAAGGATGCAATGACTGGGCTGGAGAGATGGCTCAGCAGTTAAGGCATTTGCCTGCAAGGCCTAATGACCCAAGTTCGATTCCCCAGTATCCACGTAAATCCAGATGCACAAGGTGGTGCATGCATATGGAGTGAGTTCGTTTGCAGTGGCAGGAGGCCCTGGTATACCCACTCTGTCTCTCTTCTCTCTCTGCTTGCAAATAAATAAATACAATATTTTAAAAGAAATTATCAGGTATATGGTATGTTTTTACCCCCTCACAAGTTAGATCTTAGAAGAATTCTTTCATCAGTCTGTTGGCTTTGCTCTCTTTCTTATTTTAAAATCTCAGCATCTCTATTCTTGCAGTCATTTAAAAATAGTACCTGAAGATGAGTATTCTGTATGTTATTTATTAAAAATTTAGGCTCATTTTGAGGACTGACAAAAATGGGTTATAGTTTTAACATTTTTACCCTGATAATATATTTTTATGGATATATCTATTGTTTTGTCTATGTCTGAGATATGAATCAATGGTGACTGTGGTAGGTTTGCTTTTAATCTCGCTCTTTACAAGAGCAACCCGGAGTTTAAATGGGCTTATGGCAGCAGAACTCACCCAAATGGGTTCTATTTGAGGTCAGCATTGGACCAAAATAGGAAAATCCCACAAGTAGCCTCATTCATGTTTATGGACTCATACAAGCTATTTCTGGTACAAGACTCAAATGAAGCCATTTGCAAGCTGAAAGCTTGTGCATTATGAAGTATTTCTGGAAATAGGGCTCTAATAAATGGAAAGTTTCTTCAAAAAATAAAAATGAGTCACTGAACCTATTTTAAAAGGGGATGAATCCCAAATGTCTATATAAAGCTGACTAATTTTATTTCAAAATGTACCACCTGAGTAAATAAAATCAGAATTTAAAAAAATGAAAGAATCTACTTACTTAAATGTGTACCATTCCTTCCTTCCTTCATTTACTTGCTCATTCTTTCATTCTGCAAGAATTTAGTAAACTTTTTTTATATTATTATATTTTTCCAGGCAGGGTTTCACTCTAGCCCAGGCTAACCTGGAACTCATTCTGTAGCTCCAGGATAGCTTCAAATTTACAACACTCCTCCTATCTTTGCCTCCTGAGTGCTGGGATTAAAGGTGTGCAGCACCCTGCCCAGTAGAATTTAGTAAACTTCAAAAAAGTATATTTTATTTATTTATTTGAGAGAGAGAGAGAGAGAGAGAGAGAGAGGGAGAGAGAGAGAGAATGGGCACACCATGGCCTCTTGACACTGCAAATGATCTCAAAAAAGGATATGTCTCATTGTGCATCTGGTTTTACGTGGATACTGGAGAATTGAACCTATGTTGCAGGCTTTGCAAGCAAGTGCCTTTAAACGCTGAGCCATGTTTCTGGCCCTTAAACTTTTTTTTGAGGCAAAGTTTCTCTCTAGCCCAGGTTCACCTCAAACTCATGGGATCCTCCTTTCTCAGCCTTCTGAGTACTGGGGTTCGTGGTTATAGGCATGAGCCACAATGCCTGGTTTATTGAACTTTTTTTTTTTTTCAAGGTAGGGTCTTGCTGTCTACCCCAGGCTGACCTGGAATTCACTATGTAGTCCCGGGTTGGCCTTGAACTCATAGCAATCCACCTACCTCTGCCTCCTGAGTGCTGGGATTAAAGGCGTGTGCCACCACATCCGGCCAGTTTATTGAACTTTTAAGAAGTACCTTACATCATGCAAGAGATTGGATGAGGTGTACTAGGTTGGACATAGATAATTCAATATTCTTCTTTTGCTCTGATGAAAATAATCAGAGAATGCAAGGAATTACAAATTAGTAAATGTTCAGTGTTAAAATAAATGGGACATGAGAATAAATAATAATTTGGGACTTGACTGATCACCAGAATCATCTAAGGGTGTGTGTGTGTGTGTGTGTGTGTGTGTGTGTGTGTGTGGCATGAAGCACATATTCTTCATTCCTCTTTAATACTTCCTGTGACTCCATTAAATTATAAAGGATTGAGAAGGGAAATATATTTATTAGTAAAATAGGGAGAGACATCAACAATTTTCAGCCTCTGGAAGACAAAGAATAAAAATGAGTAGGAGGAGGAAGAAGAGGGGAAGAGTGGGCGGTATATGGATGGATGGGAGCTAGCTGGTGAAGCAGTAGGTCAGAATTAACCATGGAAGTGATGCATAAGGGGAGAAGTCACTGTTGCACTTACCTTCTCATTGCTGGGACAAAATACCTGACCAGAAGCAGCTTATAGAAGGAAAGGCTTTATTTTGGCTTACAGTTTTGAGGGGAAGTTTCATCATGGCAGGGAAAGCATGGCAAAAGTAGACAACTGGGCATCACATCTCCACAGCAGCAGGGAGGAAGCAGAGAGCGAGCTATCCAGCATTAGTAAGTCAAGGACTGCCCCAGTGACACACCTCCTCCAGCAAGGCTCCACCTTCCAGAAGTTCTATCAGCTGGGGATTAAATATATATATTTTTTGAGGGGGGGGGGTTGAGGTAGGGTCTTATTCTGGCTCAGGCTGACCTGGAATTCACTATGTAGTCTCAGGGTGGCCTCAAACTCACGGTGATCCTCCTACCTCTGCCTCCCTAGTGCTGGGATTAAAGGCATGCGCCACCACACCCAGCAAGTATGTGTTTTAATCACAAACACATGAGGCTATGGGGAGCCATTTTCATTCAAACCACCCCAGTCATTCTATTGAAGAATTTCACAAAAGCTCTTGATTCAGAGTTAGTAGGTATCACAGAAATCTAGAAGAAAAATCAGGGTTGAAAATAATAGATCCATGCATACAAATGAGGCAGGTCTTCCCAGCAATGACTGCCAACCCCCTTGGACAAAGTAACAATCTGGCATTTGCCCTTGGCAAGACTGAAAGGACTTTCCTCCTGGGATCTCAGACTATGTGAGAAAGGCTGAAGATATTGCCTATTAGAAGTAGGGTAGTTTTTTTTTTATTATTACTGGTACTTTTCATACATGTATTTTTAAATATTTCATTTTTATTTATTTGGCAGAGAAAGAGGGTGAGAGAGACAGAGAGAGAGAGAGACAGAAAGAGAATAGGTGCTCCAGGGCCTCCAGCCACTGCAAACAAACTCCCGACACATGTGCTCCCTTGTGCATCTGGCTAATGTGGGTCCTGGGGCATTGAACCTGGGTCCTTTGGCTTTGCAGGCAAATGCCTTCTTAACTGCTAAGCCATCTCTACAGCCCTTAAATGATTTTATTTTTTAATATTTTTATTTATTTATTTATTTGACAGAGAAAGAAAGAGAGAGAGATTGAGAGAGAGAGAGAGAGAGAGAGAGAGGGAATGGGCATGCCAGGGCTTCCAGCCACTGCAAATGAACTCCAGATGCATGTGCCCACTTGTGCATCTGGCTAATGTGGGTCCTGGGGAATCACTCCTGGGTCCTTTGGCTTTGCAGGCAAATGCCTTTAGCTGCTAAGACATCCCTCCAGTCCCTCTTACATGATTTTTAAATACAAAGGTAAGGCTAACATTTTCTAAGCAAAAGCCATGTTTTAAAAAAGATTTTTAAATGTGTAAAAGACCCCGAAAAATTTTGCTAAATCAGTATCTATTTTGGCATTTTAAAGACAACAGTAATGTAACAATAATTATGGCAAGGCCATGTCTTTCAAGAAACTTGCAATGAAAATAGGTTTTCATGCATTCTTTTGGAGAAATGTGTAAGAAATAGCAGACCTAAACTAATAAGTCAATGGGAGAAATCTTAGATGAGAGGAATATTACAAAAAAGTGACCCAGTCTGATGTTAAAATACCATGCATGTGGCATTAATTTTTATATTAATTGAAGACAAAGACAAGACCTTGTGCATGCTGATCAAATGCTTCACCACTAAACTGTACTCCTGACCCAGGACAAAGACTTTTGAAAACTAAAAGACCCACTAATTCTGTTTCAGCTTATTTTAAAGGATCTAAATGAATAGATACTTAAGAATGAAAAGTTGACTTGATGCTTTCTATGCTATTTTTGACATATTTTGAGATTTTTAAAATATGTTCATTACAAATGACAGTAGACATACGAATTGGAAAAGCAATTAGTCTTTGAAGCTTGAAAAAAAAAGTGGCCCAAATTAGAATAAATTGTCAAGCATGCCTGAAATCCCAGCACTTGGGAGGCTGAGGTAGGAGGATCACCTTGAATTCAAGCTTAACCCTGGCTACAGAATGAGTTCCAGCTCAATCTGGGTTACAGTGAGACCCTACCTCAAAAAAGGGGGGGGGGAACTGGAGAAATAGCTAAACTGTTCAAGGTCTAGGGGTAGGGGTGTATAATTGTAATCCCAGCACTCAGGAGGTTGAGGCAGGAGAATCATACATGTGAGGTATGGTCTACCTAATGAGTTCCAGAACAGCCTGGGCTTCATAGCAAGGCCATCTCTTTTTTTATATAGTGGTAAAAAAAAAAAAATACTAAGCTCTTTTTCTTTTTTCTAGTATTTTTTTAAGCCTTTGGATATTTAATAATGCTATTCCAAATCAGCTCAGTTCTGGAGTAGCTGTGAGGGTCAATTAGCTTTAGCTTGTTGAGAGTTAAGAATGAAAAGTTCTGTTCCAGAAGATGGAGCACCATCTGTTTTTGCCAAGTGTTTCCTTTCCTTGTTAGTGAATGTTAAAGGAAGGAAGCCTGTTAAGGAGTTCTGAGAATTAATTACTATCTCCCAAGGGCTTTCTTATATATCTGTTGTTATTTATATAGCTTATTGAAGAAAAGATCTCTTTTTATAAGCATTGCTATATTAATCTTTGTCAAGTCAAACACACACACACACATACAGTCAGGAAAGATAGTGTAGGTGGACGAGGGAAAGAAAATGTGATCTATCAGGAAGGATGAGTATAGATGTTAGCAAGAATATGGAGACTGATGGTTCTGCAAACCTGTTATATTATAGAAAGGCTTCCTTTCTCAAAATAACAGAAAAACTACGTGGTTTTCTTTCTGGGCAGGGAAGAAAAATAGTATATTTACTCTCATACTGTGTTTTTTTTTTTTTTTTTCGAGGTAGGGTCTCATTCTGGCCCAGGATGACCTGGAATTCACTATGTCGTCTTAGGGTGGCCTTGAACTCACAGTGATCCTCCTACCTCTGCCTCCCTAGTGCTGGGATTAAAGGCGTGCACCACTACGCCTGGCTTTACTCTCATATCTTTAGACATAGACACAAGCAAAAGTAGGACTATTATAAAGTAATACAAATGGCACAGTAAGCATTTGTCTAGGCATGTTACAGTTAGAGCACTTAAAATGGGATGCTATACTTGGAGAAGGTCTAACTATGAACCCTCGGCCTCAACTGCACAAGCTTGCCCAGGGAGCTTAGAACAGCCAGACTCTCTGAAATCCAGGCTGCAGGCACACAAGATTTTAATGTGCAGTTAATATTGGCCTTGACATAGAACATCAAAAATGATTAAGGAGTCATGAGGGCCACCTCAGTTACTTTATCATTGCTGGGACAAAACAAAACAAAACCCATTGCAGTTATGGAAGTTGTCAATAATAAAAAATAAAATGAGGGCTGGAGAGATGGTTTAGTGGTCAAGTCACTTGCCTACAAAGCCTAGGGACTCAGGTTCAATTCTCCAGGTCCTACGTAAACCAGATGCACACGGACTCATGTGTCTGTAGTTAGTTTATAGTGGCTAGATGCCCTGGCAGGCCCATTCTTACTCTCTCTCACTCTGTCTCTAATAAATAAATAAAAGTAAATCTTTTAAAAAGTAAATAAAAATAAAATAAAACTGAAAAGAAACAAAAAGCACAAACAGGGGCTGGAGAGATGGCTTAGCAGGTAAGATGTTTGCCTGTAAAGCCAAAGGACCCAGGTTCGAGTCCCCAGGACCCACATAAGATAGATGCACAAGATGGTGCATGTGTCTGGAGTTCATCTGCAGTGGCTGGAGACTCTGACATGCCCATTCTCTCTCTTTCTCTCAACTAAAACACACACACACACACACACAACCAGAACAGCTTAGGAAAGGAAAGAGTTCATTTTGGCTTATAGTTCTAGTGGGTAGAGTGCATTGTGGCCGGGAAAGTATGGCAGGAGGAGGAAGCTGTCATCATACCTCTCATCAACAGGGAGCCTATAGAGGCCATTTATACTCACATCACAAGAGCTACCAGAAGAAAATAGAGTATAACAAGGGGAATTGTTTGTCATCTTGGTATAATGAATGTAAATTGAAATTATAATGGAGGTGTTTATATACTTAGAAATTTTATCTCATAACTTATTCATTCATACCTTTATCTTTCACAGTGCTCCATATTCACATGATGGAGGCTGCACATCACACAGGAGTCAAAAACATGCATGGAAGTGGGTCATCAACTGCATCTGGGTTCCAGGAGCTGCTGATGAGATGTGGTATATGAAGCAGGGTATGATGTCCCTGATAGAGAGACCACCATTGTAAGAAGGACCATGGTTTGAAAAGGAGACCTAAAGATGTATTTGATATACTAGAACTGTGCAAGAGCGGCCATGGAGTGCTGCTGGCTTGGGATGGAAGTTTCCCTGGATACTTAGCCCAGCTGGAGCAATAGAAATTAAAAATCCAGAGACCGTCATCAGTGGTTATGGATGTTGAACTTAGACTGCAGATGTTTGAGGGTTATCTGATGGTTATTGATTTCACATTGGTCCAGTCTCTCCTTACTATGCCTTATAGCAATGGAAATATTTACTCTGTGCTGTTGTATGTTGAAAGTAGGTAACTTGCTTTGATTTTATAGGACTCACAATAAGAGACAGTCTTAAATCTCAGTTGAGTCTCAGTCTTGAGACTTTGCAACAGACTTAAAGTTGGCAAAGACTATGAGGACCTTGAAAGTTGGAATGAATGCAAATTTCAATGTGAGATGGTTGTAAGTCTATGAAGGCCAGGTAGAATGTGATAGTTTGAATGTATGTTCCACATAGACTCAGGTGTTTTATTAAAGCTTGTAACTTGGGTCTCCAGCCTCCTGGCTGGAGGATGTCACTGTGGATGGATTCCGGGGCCGAGTCCAGGAGTGGATCTGGATTCTAGCCTAAGGTATGCAGAGGTGTGTGAGCTCTGCCTGGGTCCCTTGTTGCTTTTGGTGTTTGCTAGCTGGTGGAATTTTTAATTGCTGCTTGGATTTATGAATAGGCTTTTTAAAAAAATTTGTTTGTTTTCAAGGTAGGGACTTCCTCTAGGCTACACTGACATATGTAGTCACTATGTAGTCTCAGGGTGTCCTCAAACTCACAGTGACCCTCCTAACTCTGCCTCCCAAGTACTGGGATTAAAGGCATGCACCACCATGCCCAGCTCCCACCAGAGGCTTTTGATTAGGTTTTTAGTACCAGACATGTATCCCTTCCCATAGAACAGACCTCCAGTCCAATTAGAGAGCAGTTGGTTTCTCCCATAACAGACATGCCACTATTGAATCTGTTGGCTCATTTGACCTGAATGGCCAAACTTAAAGCTAGTAGTGTCCACTGTTTTCACCACTGATGACTTCTGTCTCCCAAAGGGCTGTATGCAGCAGCTTTTTCCAGCTTTCAGTCAGCTGGTCTACAGCTCAGCTCCAGCTTGTTTTCTCACTGACCATGCAGCAAAAAGCTTGTAGAATCTTCAGCAATAGGGTCTTACAATCTAATTCTGGTGGGAAATTAAGAGCCTTGGGAATGGTTTGGGGGCATCAGGGACCTCCCTGGCCAACAACTCACTGGAAGGTATCCCCTTTTTGTCATTTAAAATTTTCTAGCAACCGTATATGGCTTTTGGATGTACCATTATCCAAGACAGTAAGTTTCATTATGGTTTATTTATAACATCTTGAATTTTGATTAACCCTCTCCCCACCCTTCTTTTACTCAATCTCTTCTGGTGACCCTCACTTAGGCCATTGCACCCCCCAGTAATCTGTTCATCTACTTACATATATGCAATACCATCCCCTTAAGTCTTCCCCTCTCCTCTCTCCCTTATAACCCTTTTATAGCTTACTGGCCTTTGCTACCAGTTTTTACTCCAACTCATATAAAAGTCTAAACATTTGTAACTAGGATCTACATATGAGAGAGAACATGTGGTATTTGGCTTTCTGGGCATGGGTTTCCTCACTTAGTATAATCTATTCCAAATCCATCCATTTCCCTGCAAATTTCATAATTTAATTTTTCTTCACTACTGAATAGAACTCCATTTTATAAATGTACCACATCTTCATTATCCATTCATCAGTTGTTGTGAATAGTGTGGCAATAAACATGGTTGAGCAAGTGTCATCTCTAAGGTAGTGATATATGTCAAGGAGTGGTATAGCTAGGTCATATGGTAAATCTATTTTTAGCTGTTTCAGGAGCCTCCACATGGATTTCCACAATGGCTGTACCAGTTTACATTCATACCAACAGTGTAGAAGGGTTCCTCATTTTCTGCCTCCTCCCAGCACTTACTGTCATTTCTTTTTTTAATTTATTTTTTATACTTTTTATTTTTTGAGGTAGGGTTTCACTATAGCTCAGGCTGACCTGGAATTTACTATGTAATCTCAGGGTGGCCTTGAACTCACGGCAATCCTCCTACCTCTGCCTCCCAAGTGCTGGGATTAAAGGTGTGCACCACCATGCCTGTCATCATTTGTTTTCTTGATGATAGCTGTTCTGACAGGAGTGAGATGGACTCTCAAAGTAGCTTTAATTTGCATTTCCCTGATGGCTAAGGATGTAGAACATTTTTTAGATGTTTGTCATAAGTATTTCTTCTTTTGTGAACTCTCTAGTTCCATACCCTATTTTTTATTTTTTAATATTTTTATTGACAACTTCCATAATTGTAAACAATATCCCATGGCAATTCCCTCCCTCCCTCCACTTTTCCCTTTGAATGACTGCAGTGCTCAGTGTGTGGCTTATGTGGGACCTGAAGAGTCAAACATGAGTTCTTAGGATTTGCAGGCAAGTGCCTTAACTGCTAAGGCATCATTCAGCCCTGATACACATTTAACAGAGGTTTGTCCTACAATGTTATTCCCTCTCTCTTAGAGACCATTTGTCTCCACATTCTGTCTCTGCCACTCTTGCTACAATCCCAGGGTGAGACTCGATTAGTATTCCTAATAGTTTGGTGGTTAGCAAACTACAAACTCTGTTCTAATCACAATTGCTTTGATGTTTTTATCTTATCCTAGGTTCAAAGTTTGTAGTTACTTTTTCCCCTGTGAGCTGGTATGTTTTTGTTCCCTTTAAGGCCATAAGTATAGAATGTTCTTCCTACATGGATTTAAAAATTTTTTTTAATTTTTTTATTAACAACTTCCATGATTATAAAAAATACCCCATGATGATACCCTCCCTCCCCCCACTTACCCCTTTGAAACTCCACTCTCCATCATACCCCCTCCCCATCTCAATCAGTCTCTCTTTTACTTTTGATGTCTTGATCTTTTCCTCCTATTATGATGGTCTTATGAAGGTAGTATCAGGCACTGTGAGGCCGTGGATATCCAGGCCATTTTGTGTCTGGAGGGAGCATGTTGTATGGAGTCCTGCCCTTCCTTTGGCTCTTACATTCTTTCTGCCACCTCTTCTGCATTAGACCCTGAGCCTTGGAAGGTGTGATAGAGATATTGCAGTACTGAGCACTGCAGTCATTTCTTTCCATCACCATGATACCTTCTGAGTCGTCCCAAGGTCACTGCCATCTGAAAAGAGAAGATTCTCAACCAAAAGTGAGAGTAGCATTAATATAAGGGTGTGAACATTAACAGAAGTGCTTACTGGGCAGTTTGATAAGCATAGTATATACATTTGGCCAGACAACAGCAGACGTTACACCCCTAGGGCTTATGACTACCTCTGTTTTAAGTTTTCAGTATCAGGGATGTATTCCCTTCCCATGGAGCAGGCTTCCAGTCCAATTAGAGGGCAGTTGGTTTCCCCCATAACAGATGTGCCACTATTGCACCTGTTGGCTTGTTTGGCCTGGCTGGCCAATTATAAGGCTTGCAGTGTCCACTGATGAGTAACTTCACTGATCATTTCTCTTTGTCCCATTGAACTGCATGCAGAATGGCTTCTTCCAGCTTTCTGTCAGCTATTTCTAAGATTTTTGTTGTTGTTGTTGAGACAGTCTTATTCTGTAGTCCAGACTGGCATGAGACTCACTATGTAGCTCATACTGTCCTTGAACTCACTACAAATCTCCTTCCTCAGCTTCTGGAGTCCTTTATTTATGGGCTATGTGTTTGGTTACATGATGTGGTTGTTAAGCCATACCATACACTGTCATGTTTGCTGTTTTGTAAAAAATATATATATTTTAATTTATTTGAGAGAGAGAAAGAGTTAGAGAGAGAGAGAGGGAGAGAATGGGCATGCCAGGGCCTCCAGCCCCTGCAAATGAACTCCAGATGCATGCGCCCCCTTGTGCATCTGGCTTACATGGGTCCTGGAGAATCAAGCCAGGATCTTTTGGCTCTGCAGGCAAACGCCTTAGCTGCTAAGCCATCTCTCCAGCTCCTTGTTTGCTGTATCTTTCTAGTGAGTTTTAAAAATGAGGCAGTGTAAGTTTTTGAATTCTTGCTCTTCCCTTTCAAAAGTGTTTTGGGGCTGGAGAGATGACTTAGTCATTAAGAACCCAGGTTAGATTCCCCAGGACCCACATCAGCCAGATGTACAAGGTGGCACATGCATCTGGAGTTTGTTTGCAGTGGCTGGAGGCCCTAGCCTGCCCATTCTCTTTTTTCAATCTGCCTCCTTTTCTCAATCTCTGTCAAATAAGTAAATAGAACTCTAAAAGTGTTTTGATAGTCTTAGTGTTTGTGATAAAAGCTGTACAGTTAGCTTTCCAATTTGTTTCAAAACTCTTGCTGGGAATTTGATTGAACTTATATTAAATTTATAAATACATTTGGGGATAATTGACATCTTAAAAATGCAAGTTTTCTAACCCATGCTCTGGTAGTTGGCATGTAAAGTGCCCCCCATGACCTCATGTGTTTGTGAATAAGCCTCATACTCAAGTCCCAGCAGGTAGAGCTTTTGGGAGGTGGACCCTTGCTGGAGGAGGTATAGCACTGGGAAAAGACCTTGAGGTTCAGCACTACTGGGTGTTCAGGGCTAGCTCACACTTCCTGTTTCCTCCCAGCTGATGTGAGAGATGTGAGGTCCAGTCTCTGCCCTGCCATGTCATGATGAAGCATTCCCTCAAGACTGAATGCCAAAGTAAACCCTTTCCTCCCATCAGCCTGTCCTGGTCAGGTGTTTGACCCAGCAACGAGAAGGTAACTGCTACACATGCTCATACTATTTACCCAGCGTTAAAAATCTTTGCTTTTCTTTCATGTTTTGTGAAGGTCATACATACATTTTGGTAAATTTATTTTTTTATTTGCTTATTTGTTTTACACAGGGATTCATTAAGTAACCCAGGCTGGGCTCAAACTCATGATCCTTCTGCTTCTACCTGAGACTGTAGGTGTGCACTGTCATGTCTGACCTGGTATTTTCCTTTCCTTCCTTCCTTCCTTCCTTCCTTCCTTCCTTCCTTCCTTCCTTCCTTCCTTCCTTCCTCCCTCCCTCCCTCCCTCCCTCCCTCCCCTTTCCTTCTTTCCTTCCTTCTTTCATATTTTTTTTCCTTCAGCTTTTTTGAGGCAGGCTCTCACTCTAGTCCAGGCTGACCTGGAATTTACTCTGTAGTCTCAAGGCTGGCTCCAAACTCTCAGTGATCTTCCTACCTCTGCCTCCCAAGTGCTGGGATGAAAGGTGTGTACACATGTCCAGTGCTCTTTTTTGAGGCACGATCTCACTTTAGCCCAGGCTTGCCTAGAACTCACTTTGCACTCCATAGTGGATTTGAACTCATGGTGATTCTCCTACTTTAGCCTTCTGTGTGCTGGGATTACAGGTGTGTGCTACCACATTTGGTTAAATTTATTCTTCAATATTTTTTAGTTTAGGTGGAACTCACATGGCATAATTAATCACTTTAAAATTTTTATATTTATTTATTTATTTATTTATTTAGAGAGGGACAGAGGGAGAAAGTATGGGTGCACCTCCTGTCACTGCAAACAAACTCTAGATACATGTTCCACTTTATGCTTTACATGCATACTGGGGAATTAGACCCTGGTTCTCAGACTTTACAAGCAAGTACTTTTAATTGCTGAGCCATCTCTCCAGCCCAAAATTAGTCATACTCAAAAATATAATTTCATGGCATTTAGTTTACTCAGTATGTTGAAAAACCACTCCCTACCTCTCATTTTCAAAGGAAACTGTTGTCACAGAGCAGGTTCTCCTTAGTTTTTTAAAAATTTTATTTATTTTTATTCACTTGTTAGAGAGAGAGAGAGAGAGAATGGGCATGCCAGGGTCTCTAGCCACTGCAAACGAACTCCAGACACATGCGTCACCTTGTGCATCTGGCTTATGTGGGTCCTGGGGAATTGAACCTGGTTCCTTTGGCTTTGCAGGATAATGCCTTAACTGCTGAGCCATCCCTCCAGCCCCTCCCTAGTATTTTCTTTCCCCATAGTGTGTGGAAGCCACCAATCTGTTTTCTCTGTCTATGAATTTACCAATACCATGTACCAGCACTTTGCACCTCATGTATCTGATGAGAAATTTGCATCCAGAAAATAAAAAGAACTCTTATTACTAAATAAGAAAAACATAACCCAATTAAGATATGGCAGCTGCTTGTGATGGTACTTGCCTGTATTCCCAGTATTAAGGGAGATGGAGGCAGGGATTCCATGAATTTGAGTAACATAGTGAGATGTCAAAGCAAACAAGTAAACATACAAAAAAAAAGAGCAGAAAGATTTGAATAGACATTTTCCAAGAGAAGATACACAAGTCCAGTGGCCAAGAAACACATGAGACAATGCCATGTATGACATCATGAGTCATCAAGGAAAGGCATAAATATATATTCACAGATATCAAAGACAGGCTTCAATTCATGTACACAAATGTTCACAGCAGCACTAGTTGCAGCAGTGATGGGTGAAAACATCCCAAATGTTCATCCACAGCAGAACAGTTAAAGATAATACGGCAAATACATGCAATTGAATAGAGTTGGGTCTCAGCAGAAGCTGCTGCAGCTCTGGCCTTCCGCAACTCTCTCCTTGTCATCTCACTTTCACTTCTGGGAACACGGCCTCTGGTGTGGGTGACTGTTTCTGATGATGTCATTAAGGTGATCAATGACTGGAAGGCATGCAAGTCACCAATGCTAGAGGACAAGAAGAAGCCAAGATGATGTTGCCCTTCTGCCTGAGTGAGGGCAAGAAGGGCATGACCATGGGCGAGGGTAACGAGACCCTGGTAGGTGACACCCTATGTGACCTTGTCAAGATGCTTCCAGATGAGGACTATCATGGTGCCCTCTATGACTCAAACTTCAAGACCAAGGAGAGCAAGAAGGAAGACCTGGTGTTCATCTTCTGATTCTTTGAGTATGCATACTTTAACAGCAAAATCTATACCCATTCAAAAGATGTCTTCAAGGTCTTCTGGCTAAGATGGTGGAGTAGGAACCATGCCAGAGGAGCCTAGGGAGAAAAGGGGCCCCCCTCAAAAAAAAAAAAACCCAGCAAAATACACTCTTCTACTAAAAAGTGAGGTGTATAAGAAATTACCAATGGCAGCGGAGAAGTAGGAGAGATCCAGAGCATCTAGAGCCCACATACACAGGCAGATGTGGCTCCAGCAGCAGCAGCGGCACCAGGTCCACGGGGCCACAGCTACAAGGCTCGGCTTGAGCCACAGGAAAAGCTAGGTGAGGGGATTTTCCACTCACACTAGAGCTCTTTGCCAACTCAAGAAATGTGAAGGGAGGACCACAGCGACCAATAGAGGAGCAGATCACTAGGTAGGGGATCACATGGACCAGTGGGGGAACTAAAGCCACCATCCACAGCCTCCCCTCCCTCACCACCAGCACAAGCACCAGAGGCCAGGGGAAGGGAGATCACAGAACCCAGCACCAGCAACCAAAGCAGTGACCCAGTGACCCAGCCAGCCTACTTGAACCCACAGCGCACCAAAGAGGGATCCAAGCAGGAGTGCAGCATAACTGAGATCAAAATCATCCCAAAAGGTAACTGGGATTACACCAGGTCAGTACCCACCAAATAAGCCTGGTGTATAGGCTTGAGTTGGAAGTGCTAATTGCACCTTGTATATCAGGATAAATTATATGTTAAATCTGATAGACGGTCAGATTTGTCATTCTTAAATAAATTATATTTTGGGCTTGTTATTTTTTGCTTTCTGATTTATAGTGGCTTTGTTTCCTCTTCTGTTGTTCATTAGGGAAGGGTCTCACTTGGTCACAAGCTGACTTGGAACCCTCAACAGACCAGGAATGTTAACCTCCTAGTTGACAGGATTAAGGGTGTGAGTTGACAGGATTAAGGGTGTGGGACAACACACAACCTAAGGGACTCTGACTTTGTTAGAGGATCTGGTTGTCATAATACCTACTCTTGCATAAATACTCTGTGCTATTTTTCATTGAATGTGTACATTGTTTAGTTAAATTTTAGAATCTGCCTGTATTTTTTTTCCACTCATCCTACTTGACTACTCTCCTAGCAGGCAAACCCAACATCAAGGATCACTTTTGTAGATACTCTGAGAGTCTTGAGAGCCACATCTAGCACCTTAAGCTCCTACCCTGCAGATATATAACATCAGATTTATTGATACATCTAATAATACTGCAGCTAACTAAAAAAATCCAAGCATTAAATTAAAATTAATCCAAGATGCACATTATAACACAAGAAACAGAAAAAAATCAAGACAATATAAATCCACCAAAAAGTATTAATGCATCAGAAATGACCTCCAGTGAGAACGAGTTAGAGGAAATGCCTGAGAAAGATTTCAAAATAATGATTATAAATATGCTCAAAGAAGTCAAAGAGGAAATCAAAGGAATGAAAGAGGAAATCAAAGGCATCAAAGAAGACACAGGAAACCAATTTAATGAAATAAAGAGGTCAATACAAGACATAAATAAGGAAATAGAAATAATAAAGAAAAACCAGTCAGAATTACTAGCAATGAAGAACACAGTCAGTGAA
Source organism: Dipus sagitta (assembly GCA_036346955.1). Taxonomy (NCBI): domain Eukaryota; kingdom Metazoa; phylum Chordata; class Mammalia; order Rodentia; family Dipodidae; genus Dipus; species Dipus sagitta. The sequence goes on from CM070771.1 coordinate 37,050,409, forward strand.
ATAATAAAAAAAAAACTCTATAGAAAATCTCACCAGTAGAATGGATAAAGGAGAGGACAGAATATCTAAACTAGAAGACCAGGTGGCATATCTAATATAGTCCAACAAAGAGAAAGACAAACTAATAGGAAAGTATGAATGGGAATTTCAAGATATTTGGGACATTATTAAAAGACCAAGCATAAGAATTCAGGGTATAGTAGAAGGAGAAGAATTTCACTCCAAAGGCATAGTAGGCATTTTCAACAAAATCAGAGAAGAAAATGTCCCCCAAATTGGGAAAGAGGTGCCAATGCAGATACAGGAATCCTTTAGAACACCAAACAAACAAAACCCGGAAAGAACCTCTCCTTGCCATATTATAATCAAACTACCAAACATACAAACCAAAGAAAAAATATTGAAAGCAGTTAGAGAGAAAAATCAAGTTACCTACAAAGGCAAGTCCATCAGGATCACAGCAGATTACTCAACAAAAACTTTAAAAGCCAGAAGGGCTTGTAGTGATGTATTCCAAGTTCTGAAAGATAACAACTGTCAACCAAGGTTACTTTATCCTGCAAAGCTATTCATTCAAATATACAGAGAAATAAGGCCATCCCATGACAAAAGCAGGCTAAAGGAGTATTTGAAGACAAAACCAGCTCTACAGAAAATACTTGAAAGAATCCCCCATGATGAAGAGAAAGAAAAGCACACATATAAGGAACCCGGAAAAAACAAACCATACTCAATAGATGCCTTCAAGAAGCTGACAAAAATTAAGTGGGAATTGTAAGCCAACTTGTATGAGGAGGTCAAGGTCCTGTGGCAGAGAAGCTGAGGGGGCAATGCCATCATGTCCCTGAAAGACAAGCCCCCTCCAGCACCCTGCCTAGAGCATCTGGCAGCCTCAGATCTGCTTTGGTGGTTTCAGGGTGCTCCTTTCTGCCAGACCAGAGGCTGCATATTGGTGAGGATATTGCTGACATCCCAGAATGGGAAGGGAGGGAAACCCCTTCACTCCAGTTGCCACACAAACCCCTGCCCCCAGACCTTCTTCCTTCATCTGTCCCTCACGGTTCTGATTTTTTTTTTTTTTTTTTTTTTTTTTTTTTTAGTGGCAATCACTATTCCCTACCTGTTCTTCCCTAGTCCTATGCTGCCAACTCCTAACCACTTCAGTGGCGCTGCTCGTCTGTTTAGTTCTGTGTGTAAATTGAGGGCTGTGGAGATCATTCCTTCATGGTCAGGCTGGCTCCTGCCCTTTTACCTCAGTTTTGGACACTCATAGAAGCAGGTCCAGCTAGAGACTGAAGTGGAGAGAGCTCTTAGCAAGCTTTGCTGGGTAGAGTCCTTGTCCTGAGCATGGTAAAGATTTACCATCCCAGACTGCAAGACAATTCACAAGACCAGTGAAAGAGGAATGCAGCAGACTTTGTCACGTAGGAATCAGAAGTACAGTGAAAACATGAACACCACACTTTACTATAAGCAGAGAGCCACACATCGGGATAGGAGGGAGCCTTGGAGCTGGAGACACATTTGAAAGGCTGAATCCTGGGGATATAAGTATCTTGGGGCTATCTCTACCTGTATTGTAAGTGTCCCAGGGTGATTATCTATCTGGAAAAGCCTTTGTGCTGGGAAGGGAAAGAAACAGGTCAAATGCCGAAGCAGCCAACTTCAACTGAAGCAAGTTAGCCACAGTTTTTCTGTGCTAGGGACCTTTAGTTCTGGCCAAACTCAAGAACTTCTCCTCAGCTTCCCCTAGCTACCTATATTAAATCCTATTTCTCCCTCAGGAGCTTACTTTTTATTATTTTAGTTTTGAGAGAGAGAGAGTGACAAAAAGAGAGAAAGAGGCAGAGAGATAGAGATAGAGAGAGAGAGAGAGAGAGAGAGAGAGAATGGGTGTGTCAGGGCAGCCACTGTGAATGAACTCCAGTTGCATGCACCCTCTTGTGCACATGTGCAGCATTGCACACTTGTGTCACTTTTGTGTCTGGCTATGTGGGACCTGGAGATTCAAACATGCTTTCTTAAGACTTTGCAGGCAAGTGCCTTAACCACTAAGCCATCTCTCCAGCCCATGGAACCTTACTTTAAAAAAATATATATTTATTTATTGAGCAAGAGAGGCAGGTAGGGAGAGTGAGAATGGGCACACCAGGGCCTCTAGCCACTGCAAATGAATTCAACACATGTGCCACCTTGTGCATCTGGCTTATGTGGGTCCTGGGGAATCAAACCTGGGTCCTTAAGCTTCATAGGCAAGCACCTTAAGTGCTAAGCCATCTCTCCAGCCCCAAGGATTTTACTTTAAAAATTAAAAAACAGAAACAAAAAGATGCAAGTCCCTTAATAGATATATGATTTGAAAATATTCTTTCCAGTCTATGAATTTTTCTCACTTGCTTCATGGTATAATTTCTAGCCAAACATTTATAGTTCTGTTCAAGTGCAATTTATGTATTTTTTTATATTTTTTTTACTGGTGTTATATGTAACAAACCATTGCACCACCCAAGGGCATATGCACATTTTTTTTTAATGATTTACATTATTAGCTTGTTGATAGACCATTCTGAACAGCATTGTTTTGGACTATTTGTCTTTTTAGGAACATATGACACCTTGGTTATAGGAATTCTTCTAAGAGGGGGATTCCAGCGTTAAGTGAGGTAAGGGGAGATAGTTGAAAGGGATCTTTCAGCACCCTGTAAGTCATGTTATCCTGGGACTTTAAAAATATCTATGTGGTGGTTTGAAAGAGATGCCCCCCCCCATAAACTCATGTGTTCTGAATGCTGGTCCTCAGCCAGTAGCAAATTGGGAGGTGGAGGTTGGTGGAGGAGGTGTGCTGCTGGGACTGGACCTTGAGGTTTATTAGCCCCTAGCTTCAGTGGTCATTGGCTCACCGTTTTGGTGCTGTTTGGTACCCGCTGTGACAGAAATGATGTCCAGCCTCTGCTCATGCCATGCTTTACCCTGCCATCGTGAAGCTTCCCCTCGAGACTGTAAGCCAAAAGAAAGCCTTTCCTCTCATCAGCTGCTTTTGGTTGGGTGTTTTGTCTCAGCAAAGGGAAGGTAACTGTAACAACCTGTCTGTAGCTTGAGTTCTGCTTGGCTCACTTGGCAATGAGTGGTGAAGTTGAGTGGTTAAAAGCAGACATCTCCAAGTCACGGCAGCCCTAAGTTAAAATTCTTGTTTTTCTACCTATCAGCAGAGTGTCCTAACACTCCACTTCAAGTTTCAATTCACCGTTCCCGACTTCAGAGAACTGTTGAGAGGATTAAATGAAAAAATGCATTACAAGACTTAGAGGAATGCTGGGCTTACTGTAAAAACAGTAGAAGTTGGCTGCTGTGATTATTATTGTCTGCCAAGCTATCAAATAAGGGTGCGTGTAAACATAGGGATGAGAAAAACAAGTACATTTAAATTCACAGTTTAACCAATGATGCTTAGTACTGAATTCAAACAGTATTTAACCATGTTTTAAAGCACACAATTTGGGGGAAATGTTGATTCTTTTAAAAAGTCAATCTCTAGAGGGCCATAAAAGCTATTTTAACCACTACAACTAATTACAAGGAAGTATAAATCAATAAACTTTGCTAAATGGTCTAAAATATAATAAAGAAAACCATCATTAACAATCATCCAGGAAGCCACTGTCCTTAATAGTGAGATGATGTAAAAGTTGGATGAGAAGAACGAGTTTTATTTGAAAACTCAAGGCACGAACAACACTTCCAGGGTAGTTCTCGCTTCGGTACAGACTCAAGGCTTTTCAGAATGAATATTTACATTACAGAACTTGAATTCATTACTTCTAAATTGCATGTATATTTGTCCTTGAATGGAAATATGTGTCCATCCTGCAGAAAGATGTTCTCACCTCTGTCTTCCCCAAACCTTTCTCCAGTGAGAACAAGTTCACTTCCCTTGTCCTCCTAAGGCTGCGTCTGTGCTTTGGAGCCCAAATCTCCATGAATGACAGGCTACCCACTGAGAGCCATAGGCTTGAGTGATGGTTACTGGGTCAAATTTGGGAATTCCAGGGTTATGACCTAAGCTCTTAACCTTCTTTGCTACCTTCCTGTCTAGGAGCAAAAGCCACACAGTTTTCTGAACCAAAGAGCTCTCTCTGCCCATCATGTCCTAGAGTCTATGACTACACTTGCTCTTACCACCTTTTTTTTTTTTTCAAGGTAGAGTCTCACTCTGTAGCACAGGGTGACCTAGAATTCACTATGTAGTCTCAGGGTGGCCTGGAACTCATGGCAATCCTCCTACCTCTGCCTCCCCAGTGCTGGGATTAAAGGTGTGCGCCACCATGCCCAGCTTCTTTCCACCTTTTTATTCCACTTCCAGGATGTCTTTTGAGTAATGATGATTGGCAACTTACTGCTCTTGAACTTGCCTGAATTGCTGAGTTATTCCTTACTGGATCTAGCCACCCACTGGACATATCTCTGGTCATGTCACACCTACGAGGACTTTGGAGTGTGTACTATTTTATCCCAGTTTCTGTCTTAGTCTTGGGAGCGGATCATATTCATACGCAGCTCCGTTTCCTGTCTTCATCTGCCTCCACTGCAATGAGAGATGTCAAGGATGATACAGAGGGGCCTGGGGCTATGGTGAGGCCAAGAAACTGACAAGAAAAGCTTGTCACAGAAATAAAAACAACTGGATTTGGGGTTGACTCTGCAACTAACTAGCTTTTATGTCCAATGACTTCCTTTAATTAACTCAAAAGACAATGTGGTGGCTTGATTCAGGTGTCCCCCAAAACCTTATGTGTTCTGAATGCTAGGTTCCCAGCTGATGGAGATTTGGGAATTAGCACCTCCTGGAGGGAGTGTATTGTTGGGGGTGGGCTTATGGGTATTATAGCCAGTATCCCCTTGCCAGTGGTTAGGCACACTCTCCTGTTGTTATTGTCCACCTTATGTTGGCCAGGGGGTGATGTCCACCCTCTGCTCATGCCATCCTTCTCCCTTGCCATCATGGAGTAAAGTCACTGACTGTACACAATTGCATGTAAGCATGGGAAAGGTAGGCCAAAAGGGAGTTTTGGACATGGGAAACCAAATGTAATGTCGCCATTCTGTGAAAGATCTGCTCTGATGACTGGCTCAAGTAAAATGAGACCCATTCATTCACTCAGCAAGCTGCATGCCAGGGATTGTGCTAAGCAACAGGGGATGATGGTGAGCTACTGTCTTGCAGCTCAGAGCAAACATCTCCCCACCCATGTCTGGGTTTGGGCTGGCTCTGAGGAACTTTGTAAAAGGATCAGCATGGAGACAAAGGAATTCTTGGGCCTGGGATCTGCTGGGTTGACCTATTAAGTGACATGTTCACACTACAGGGTCTCATGTCGTTCACTGATATGTTCACCAGGCTAAGTAGCCCATGAGCTTCCAGCAGATTCTCCTGCCTATGCCTCCTTTCTTAGCCGTAAGGGTGGCTAGATTTCCAAAGGCCTGTCATAGTGTGTAGTTTTCTTTGTGTTTCATATGAACTCAGGTACTCATGCTTCTGTGGCAAGTGACCCTTAACTCTTTCTTGGTTTTTTTTTTTTTTTTGGTTTTTTGAGGTAGGGTCTCACTCCAGCCCAGGCTGACCTGGAATTCACTATGGAGTCTCAGGGTGGCCTCGAACTCACAGCGATCCTCCTACCTCTGCCTCCCGAGTGCTGGGATTAAAGGCGTGCACCACCACGCCCGGCTCTTTCTTGTTTTTAAAAAATATTTCATTTATCTGCGAGAGAGAGAAAGAGAGAGAGAGAGAGAGAAAGAGAGAGAGAGAGACACAGAGAGGGAGGCAGAGAGGGGGGCAGAGAGGGAGAGAATTGGCACACTAGGGCCTCTTGCAACTGAAAACAAACTACAGGCACATGAGCCACTTTGTGCATCTGGTTTTATGTAGGTACTGGATATTTGAGCCAGGTCCTGCAGGCTTTGCAAGCAAGTGCCTTTAACTGCTGAGCCATTTCCCTAGCCCTTTAGCTCTTACTCTTAAATGACAAAGTTCTTCTTTGATCACATTTCCTATATCTAGAAGAGTCCCCCACTATTTCCCATTGAGATGTGGTGCCTGGCTCTCCTTACCTATGGCAAACAGAAGGGCAATTACTCAGGCATTCTGATGGTTAAAATCATCTGTCTCAAATGTCTATTTCCCTTCAACAGGAAATACCTTATTGGTCGGGCTGGAATTTTTGCTTTGATTTGCTATGGCCTTTTCTGATCTTATCATTTGATCTGGCATTAAAATAGAGAGTGTTCACTGCATTGTCTATATTGTTCATTAGCTAGTATTTGGGTTGACCTTGGAATTTTGTTATGATTAAAAAAAAAAAGAAAGAAAAGAGCATGACATTTTTCTGCTGTCATTTTGGAGAGCCAAGAATTTTCATGTGTCCTTCTGAAGAGTGGTTTTATTTTTAGCCCAGTGCAGTGCTGTAGATGAATGTCCTGTCGATTTCCACAAGGCAGTTGAGGTAACCCAGTCATATCCAGTTTGGAGAAGAAACTTTTTTTTGTTGTTGTTGTTTTAGCTTAAAAGCACCAAACATTATTTTAATAAGGACAAGGTGTTCTCTGTCCTTAAAGAAAAAAAAAAGTGGGGCTGGAGGGATGGCTTAGTGGTTAAGGTGCTTGCCTGCAAAGCCAAAGGACCCAGATTCAATTTCCCAGACCCACGTTAGCCAGATGCACAGGGGTGCACACGTCTGGAGTTTGTTTGCAATGGCTGGAGGCCCTGGCACACCCACTCTCACTTTCGCTCTCGCTCTCTCTCTGACTCTAGTAAATAAATAAAAATAATAAAATTGGGCTGGAGAGATGGCTTAGCAGTTAAGCACTTGCCTGTGAAACCTGAGGACCCCAGGTTGGAGGCTCAATTTCTCAGGACTCACGTTAGCCAGATGCACACGGGGGCGCACGTGTCTGGAGTTCGTTTGCAGTGGCTGGAGGCCCAGGCGTGCCCATGCTCTCTATCTGCCTCATTCTCTCTCTGTCTTCGCTCTCAAATAAAATAAATAAATAAAAAAAATAAACAGGGCTAGGAAAGATGGCTTAGTGGTTAAACGCTTGCCTGTGAAGCCTAAGGACAGGTGGTTCGAGGCTCGATTCCCCAGAACCCATGTTAGCCAGATGCACAAGGGGGCACACGTGTCTGGAGTTTGTTTGCAGTGGCTGGAGGCCCTGGTGCGCCATTCTCTCTCTTTCTCTACCTGCCTCTTTCTCTCTCTGTCTAAATAAATTAAAAAATGAACAAAAAAAAATAAACAATAACATTAAAAAAATAATAAAATAGTAACAATTACATAAAAAAGGAAAGAAAAGGTGGAATAAATGATATGTTTTCCTATCACATGTTGGATTCCCTGATGTCTTTTCCTCTAAAGTTTTTGGTGGTTATGGTTGCATGGAGGATTGGTCGGGTCTAGTCTTGAAGGTTAAAGCAACTAAGTCTGAAAATACTTTAAGGAATGAGGCGCTAAGGCCAAGAGAGGGGCAAAAGGAGTTCTAGAACACTCAAGGAGCGATGTACCGTGTGTGCACGAGTGAAGTGGAGAAGTGGAAGTCCCCTTGCGACTTCCCGTCCTCAGTGCAGAGAGAGGCCAATGGTCTTCTTTGCTCTGAGCAGGAGCATTAACTCAATACCGAGCTATGCCAGCATTCGTAACTCAGACATTCTCATCAAGCTATCTGAGTTTAGTTTCCCTTTTGTGGCATAATCATTTAGTAATATTTGTCTAACGATAACCCTAAGGCATTCGCAGTTGCAGTTGGCAAGAAGAGAACGACATTTTAGGCTGGCTGCACAAATCCGTGTCTGCCCATGGCCGGGCCTATCATGGGAGAATAGCTCACCGGGAGCGTCCTCGCTGTCCCATGTCCATTAGCATTCTTTAGTTGTTACACAGAACTTGTCCTCAAGAGTCGGGAATGTGGTTTATACCCTCTCTCTGACATGTCTATCCTTCACGAACTAGGAAGGAAATTTTAAATGAACATCCTTCCTTTCATTGCTCAGTGTGTACTAGATGTGGCTCTTCAATGACCCCTGGCTTTGTCCCCAGGCGATTGTGGTGGGACCTTTAGGAGGTGGAGTCTAGTGGGAGATAGTTACGGAATTGAAGATGTTCCCTTGACTTATTGGGTCAGTGGGTCTTCCTCTATCACTTGAAATCCTGGCGCCTTTATACACTCTCACTAGGATACACTGTCTTACCATAAGTTCAAGGCAACAAGACCAGCTGACCATGGGCTGAAACCATAAGCCAAAATGTATTTTTTCTTTTCTAATTTTTAAAAAATTTTTAAAAATTTTCTTATGAGGGAGACCAAGCATGTGGCATGGGTATGACAGGCCATTCGTAGCTGCAAATGAACAGCAGACAAATTCATCCTTTAGAGATCTGGCTTTACATGGGTACTGGGAAATTGAACCCAGGCCATCAGGCTTTGCAAGCAAGCACCTTTAATGACTGAGCCATCTCCCCAGCCCAGAACTTTGCTTTTTATAAGTTGATTTATCTCATGCATTTGTTATAGCAACGGAAAGCTAATGCAATGTGGCAGCCAAGATAAAAACAATTGTCTACCTCAAGGGGATGTTGAGCAGCTTCATTGGATAGTTTATGATAATAGAACTGGTGGGTATAAATACTAAATATTATGGTGATGCATTTTAAAATCTCAAAAAATATTTATTTATTTTCAAGGGAAGAAAGAGAGGGAGAGAGAGAATGAATGGGTACACCAGGGTCTCCTGCCACTGCAAACGAACTCCAGATGCATGCGCCACTTTGTATACCTGGCTTTTTATGTGGGTACTAGGGAATTGAACCCAGGCTATCAGACTTTGCAAACAAGTGCCTTTAACTGCTAAGCCACCGCCCCAGCCCTTAAAGAGCATTTTTTTTTTGTTTTGTTTTTTGAGGTAAGGTCTTGCTCGAGCCCAGGCTGACCTAGAATTCACTGTGTAGTCTCAGGGTGGCCTTGAATGCTCGGTGATCCTCCTACTTCTGCCTCCCAAGTGCTGGCCCCTCAAAAGGCTTTTGAAATCTGCCCAGTGACGCTAGTGGACAGGTACATCTTCAGCTAGGATGGTCCTTGTCAATCTCAAGTGAGGAAGTCACCTGTGCTGGTTTGAATGTAGGGCCCATAGGCTCAGGTGTTTTATTAAGATTGAGCTTGCAACTGGAATCTCCAGTGGGCAGAGCTCTGTTGGGAAAGAGAGGTACATCGCTGGGGCAGGTCTTGTAGTCCAGCCCTACTAGGTGTGTAAAGAGCATTTCAGGCTCTGGCCCATTTGTACTTGTGGGCTATTTGGTGATGTTTCTCTGCTATGATCTATGGATGTGAGCCAGCTTCTACAGCCATTGATGGTGCTTCCCCCTTGTGGTGGTTTGAATAGACGGCTCCCAATATATTCAGTGTTTTATTAGTTTGTAGTTTGCATCTGCAGCCACCTGGCTGGAGGCAGTGTCACTGGGTGGATCTTAAGGTGTGGTGGTGGGTTTCAGATTTCAATCTAAAGATATGCAAAGTGCGCCTAGCTGGACTTCCTGAAGTGTGCTGTGCTGTGTGGCTTTTGGTTTTAGGCTTGTGCTTCTCTCTCTGTGTTTGGTCCTGTGAAGGCAGGCCAGCTTCTTCTGCCATTATGGAACTCCCCCTGGATCTGTAAGCTTCAATAAGTCCCTTCCTCCATAACTGTGCCTGGTCTGGAAGTTAATCTCAGCGAACCTGAAGCTGTCTGCTGCATCCCTGGGCTCTGTGAGCCTGAAGTAAACCCTTCCTTTCTGTACGCTGCTTTTGGTGGGGTGTTTGTCCAGCAATGTGAGCTGACTGCAACATCATCTATGTGGGACTTTTTGTAATACAGCAATTACCTTAGAAATCATGACTGCAAAGGGGTCACAATCCTGCCTCTTTGACCTCTTTCAGCTAAAAGCCAACATTTTTGCATAAAATGAACACGTGGACTAGGATTTAGTATCACAGTGAGGAGGAAGCCACAGCATCCCTTCTGTCACACCTCTGTCAGGAGACATAGTGGGGATTTAGGAAGATTCTAATGTCATGGAGATGTTTCTAGGTACTGGCAAGGGCCAATGGCTAGTCTAGCCTCTAGTAATCATTTTTGAAGGGATTCTGCTTTTAAAAAATAATTTATTCAAATTTCTTATGCCAAAATAATTCTAAAAAGCAGTTTCTAGTTGTTTCCAAGCATACATTTAACTCCGTGAACACAACTATTACTTCATAATTTTTTTATTATAGACTTTTTATCCACATGAATGTTAAAGAAACTACAACAGAGTTAAATACCATTTTTGATAACATGATTATATTCTTAATTACACTCAATATTAAACTGTAAAATATTTCCAGAGGAATACAATCTTCATACAGCAGGCAAAGTACCAGAGAGGAAGGGGCCATTGTGTCTGTCCAGTGCGCTATGAAAAGCAGGTTCATTTAAATAGAGTCCCCTACTCCTGGGACAGGTCTTCTGTGTTCTTTCCACTAAGAATCACTTCTGTAAAGGTAAAGGACAATTATCTAGAGCTGCTCTTTCCACGTGTGCAGCCCCGAGGCCCCATGGGAGTATCTGCGGATTTCTGTCTGTCAGCCAACAGCGCTTCCTACCCTCTGGGTTTGGTTGTCCTTTGAAAACACAAATACTCAAACTTTGGTTCCACCAAAAGATGTGATTAGCATTGACTGCTCTGGTTGGCTCCCCCCTCCCCCCCACTAATGAATGGCTGCTACAGTCTCTTTTCCATGGTTGTCCATGCTGCTTTGAGGTCATTTGTCCTTGGCTTCTCCTGAACCTGATCTGGATTCCCAAGCCCTTTCAGTGCAGTCTTTCTGCAGGTCCCAAGTGCTTGGCGGCAGACTGTATCTTACAAGAGAACAAGAGTAAGTGGGTCTGTGCACCTGGGTTAAGACAAAAAGCACAGAATGACAACCTGAGCATAAACACAATCAGACAAGGAAAAACAAAATAATTGCTACTGTACCCTGAAGAGAAGGCATTTTTACTCTAGTTTCAAGACATTTGAAAAATGTTAATATGCAAATATCTTTGTTTTTGCACATTTGCTGTCTCTCATGCATTTCTGATGACACTGAAACAAACTAGAACTTAAAAAATATTTTTATTTATTTATTTGCAAGTAGAGAGTCAGAGAGGGGAAAGAGAGAGAGAGAGAGAGAGAGAGAGAGAGAGAGAGAGAGAGAGAACCAGCACACCAGGGTCTCTAGCCACTCCAAATGAATTCTAGCCACATATGTTACCTTGTGCATCTGGCTTTACATGGGTACTAGGGAATCAAACATGGGTCCTTAGGCTTTGTGGACAAGCACCTTAACTGCTGAACCATCTCTCCAGCCCCAAACTAGAACTTTTAAATCAGCATGGGCTATTTTTCTATGATTTCTTTATAGTACAGCCATTTGACTGGTTCTAGAAGCTCCAGTTGGTTGCTGGGCAAACATTATGCCAGCTTGCCATGAAAAGGCAGATAGAACTTCACGTTCTCATGCCCTACTCCTGCTGGCTTTGGTTGCATGGCCCAAGTACCATTTATTTTTATTTATGTTTATTTTTGTCTAAGGGTCAGAGAACCTGTACAAGTATTCCTGGAGGTTTCTTATTCAAAATACACATAAGCAACAGATTGGTTATTAGCTGCATGTTGTAATTGATAATAGAAGATGTGAACTAGGGGCTGTAGAGATGGCTTAGCAGTTAAGGCATTTGCCTGTGAAGTTTAAGGACCCAGGTTTGATTCTCCAGTAGCCACATAAGCCAGATGCACAAGGTGGCGCATGCTTCTGAAGTTCGTTTGCAGTGGTTGGAGGCCCTGGTGTGCCCATTCTCTCCTTCTCTATCTGCCTCTTCCTCTCTCTCTCCCTCTCTCAAATAAATGAATATTTTAAATAAAATGAATACAATGATAGGTACAAGCCACCAAAGGTCCTATTTAAAAAAGAAAACAAACAAACAACAAACAAACAAGCCAGGCGTGGTGGCTCACGCCTTTAATCCCAGCACTCAGCAAGCAGAGGTAGGAGGATCGCTGTGAGTTCGAGGACACCCTGAGACTACATAGTGAATTCCAGGTCAGCCTAGGCTAGAGTGAAATCCTACCTCAAAAAAACAAAAAAATAAAATAAATAAATAAAATAAACAAAGCAGCAAACAAAAACAAAGAAGATTTGAGTTAGACCATGATTAGGAAAGCAGATGATATGCAGATAGCATAGCTCCAATCCTGCCAACTTTCTAGAAGTGGGACTGCAGATAACTTGCTTATCTTCCTGCTATTCAGCTTTCTCGGCTGTAGGATGTTGGAAGAAGCAGTACTTATGTGGATTCAGTAAGACAATAGACATAAGGATCTTAGAACAGTGGAGAACATTGCTACTCTCAGGAGAGATTCTTGAATCCGTGCTTCTTATGTCTGACTGAGAGGAGAGGAATGTCCACTTTTAGTCATACAAAAGGAAGGCGGACTGTTCAGTTACAATTCCTTCACATCCTTTTATAGCACTTTTATTGTTAGTACTTTTGTAGCAACTATTGCAGGAGTGCAAGTAATGAGAATGTATCAAAGAGGTAGATATTCTTGACATGGGGGGAATAATACTTTACAACTCTGAAGGGATACATGGCAGCAGTTAGTGATGAAAATAATACAGTTCTATGCAAAAGTAGTGGACCTTCCCTTGGCACACATGGTCTTGACCTAGCATTTAAATAGGCAGCTCTGGGCTGGAGAGACGGCTTAGTGGTTAAGGTGCTTGCCAGCGAAGCCTAAGGACCCATGTTTGACTCTTCAGTCCCCACATAAGCCAGATGCCCAAACTGATGCAAGGTTGCACATGCCCACAAGGTGGCTGGAAGCCCTGGGGCACCAATTCTTTCTCTCTCTCTCTCTCTTGTGCGTGTGTGCGCACGCGTGCACACACACACACACACACACACACACACAAAAGGCTGGTCTGGGGCTGGAGAAATGACTTAGCGGTTAAGCTCTTGCCTGTGAAGCCTAAGAACCCCGGTTTGAGGCTCAATTCCCCAGGACCCACGTTAGCCAGATGCACAAGGGGGCGCACGCATCTGGAGTTCATTTATAGAGGCTGGAAGCTCTGGCGCGCCCATTCTCTCTCTCTCTCTCTCTCCCTCCTTCTCTCTGTCACTCTCAAATAAATAAACAAACAAAAAAATTAAAAAAAAAAAAAAGGCCGGTCTGTTGGGTTTGCCTCAAAGAAAAAAAAAAAAAAAGGAAGCTCCTAGGGCTGGAGAGATGGCTCAGTATTTAAAGCATTTGCCTACAAACTCTAATATCCAGGTTCAATTCCCATTACCCACATAAAGGCAGATGCACAAAGTGGTGCATGCATTTGGAGTTTGTTTGCAGTGGATGAAGGCCCTGGTGTGCCCATCCTCTCTCTCTCTCTCTCTGTCTATCTTCTATCTCTCTCTGCTTACAAATCACTTTTTAAATAAATAATAAATACTTTTTAAAAGGCAGCCCTTCTGTGGGGAAGGAGAGAAAATGTGGCCAAAGACTGGCCTGCAAAAATGGAATTGTAGTGCTGGACGAGACTTTGATCTTTGACAATAAGATTGCGCATAAAAGAGGTCAAATGGTATGACTCCAGACAGCATAAGGCATTGTGTCATGCTCAGAATCCAGTCTTCCACATCCTCTGCCATAAGAGTTAAGGAAGAAGGCCAGGGAGTGGCTCTAGAGCCAAATAGACTAGAACTGAATCCTGGCTTTGTTATTTGCTAGCTCCCGGAGCCTCAGTGTTCTCATCAATGAGATGGGAAATAATAAGGGAATTTACCTTACAAACTTGTAAGATCTACCTTACAGACTTGTGAGATCTACCTCACAGAGTCTTAAATTACCAGGATAACAACAACAGAACAAAGAATTCAGCCTAGGATCTGACATTGTTAGTATCTAATAAATGAAAGCTATTATCATTTACAACTTGGAGAAGAATATCGACACAACTATAACCACTTGGGAGTCTCAAAACTCATCAAAGTGCTGAGAAGAAGTGACAGTGGAGTGTTCCGCACTGAGACATCACTATCACACTTTCCAAAGCTCAGAGCCATCATGGAAGATGTGATGGAAAGAATACAAGAGCCAAAGGAAAGGGAGGAGGGCTTTGCAATGCTGTCTTCCAGACACAACGTGGCTGTGGCATTCATGCTGCCTACACAAGACCCACATACTAAGAGGGGAAACAAACTGATACCATCAAAATAATAGAAGACAGACTAGTTGGAAAGAAGAAGGGATTTTGTAGAGGAGAGATGGGGAGGGGAAAGGAGAGGATGGGGGATAGGGGAGGGTAAAAAGGGAGGGTGGTGGGAGGAGATTATGATCACAGTATATATGAAGGTTGTCAGTAAAAACTTTTTGTTGTTGTTTTTTCGAAGTAGGGTTTTTCTCTAGCCTAGGCTGACCTGGAATTCACTCTGCAGTCTCAGGGTGGCCTCAAACTCACAGTGATCTTCCCACCTCAGCTTCCCAAGTGCTAGGATTAAAGGTGTGCACCACCACGCCTAGCTAATAAAAAGTTTTATTTTATTTCTTTATTTAGTTGATGAGAGAGAGAGAGAGAAAGAGGCAAATAGAGAGAGAGAGGGAGATAAAGATAAAGCCAGAGAGAGAAAAAGAGAGAAAGAATGGGTGAGCCAGGGCCTCTAGCAATGAACTCCAGATGCATGTGCGTCTTGTGCATCTGGCTTTATGTGGGTGCTGAGGAATTGGGCCCAGGTCCTTAGGCATTGCAAGCAAGCATTTTAATGGCTGAGCCATCTCTCCAGCCAAATAAAAAGTTTGTTTTTTAAATGTCTTATGAGACGGGGGATGAGTGAATATGAATGAGCACACCAGGGGCACTTGTCGCTGCAAGTGAACTCCAGCCTTGTGCCACTTTGTGTGTCTGGCTTTACAAGGGTACAGGGAATTGAGCCCAGGCTGGCCGACTTTGTAGCAAGTGCTTTTAACTACTAAGCCATCTCCCCAGCCAATAAACAGCTTTTTTTTAAAGCCATACTATGATTCATAATATATATTTTTGATAAAGACATGGTTATTTTAACTAGTTAAATAAGTGAATGGATGTAAGGGAATAAGTAAATCAATGTTAACTTCATGCCATTTTTATTTGGGGTACAGAGTATATGCACATTAAATAGGTGTCTTTGTAAGACCTGGGTCACAAAAATAATCACAACTAAGGAAGAACAACAGAAGTAATTCTGAAGGTAAGAATGGGTCCAGGTGACTGGAAGGCAATGATTCTGAAGTTATTTTCAAACCCTTTCCGTTGCCCTGTGAGCTCACAGTGCAACAAGCTTGCAGAGTAGAGCAATGTCTAACATAATGGGGTTTGTTTGAGTAAGTGGTTTGATGCTAAGTAAAATAAACTTCCCCTTTATACAGCTGGTTGCTAAACAAAGAATTCATTGCCCCAAAGGGGACTCTGCCTAGGCTGAGGAAAGGTTTAAATAAATCCATGGATAATGAATACTTAAGGATGTATCAAAGGCAAGTTAAGAGCATTCAGTGCATATGCCTACATTTTGAGGTTGATATTAGCAAGAGTAAGTTGGCTCTTCTGATAGAATTACAATTAGTGCCTTGGCCTGAGTGGACCTTTAATTTGATTCAACATAGAATTGCTTATGTTCTAACATAGAGCCAAAAAGGTTTGTTGAGCAGTGATATGTGGCAGTACTTGCCTGGTTTATTAAGTGGATTGCCTGTGGTTTTGAAAAGCTTCCTCCTCTTAATAGTCATATTAGAATCCACTAGGCAGCATGGACCCAGAACACTACCTTAAGGGTCATTCTTGGATAAGATGTTAATGCATCAGTCCTAATTTGGAAACCTGTGGTCACTCAGCAAGACAGAATCAGTCTCTCCCTCAGTATAATGATTTTTATTTTGCAATCTCTCTTGGGGTAAACTCCTTGCAGGCTCGGCATGTTGAGAACCAGAAACTGCCTTCAACAATATGGTCGTGATTCTCTGCTTGGCTGATTTAGCTAAGCGTTTAAGTAACCACTAATCTGCCAAAAGCACTAGGGTCTACTTAGAGAAATCCCTGTTGTCTTCCAGGACAGAAACAAAATCAGCGTGGAGGAAGCATTAGTTACTAAATACAAATCAATCACTTCTTCCACCTAGCTGTACACAATGCCACGATCAGAGGCGTGGTTTTGGGGGCCACTGAGTCTTCATTTTGTAGGTGCAAGGGGGCTTATGTGTGACAAGGAAGGATGCAATGAGGAAGTGGAAGGAATCAAAGGAGGCTTACTGGGGTTCCTACACATAAATCAAACCACACTCTAATGGGTGAATCTCACAAATGCTGGGCAAATAAAGTCAGACACAAGGGAACATTGTATGTAATATCCCTTATATGAAATTCACAAGCAGGCAAATTAACCTGTGCTGGGGACAGGCGGGTGGGAGAAACTGGCTGGGGAAGGACAAGATTGTTGCCAGGTGCTCAAAACCTAAGTGAGTTTATCTTGTGTAAATTCACTCAGTTTTGATTTATAGATTTCACCATGTGCATTACTTTATGATTTGTAGACCCCGCCAAACATATGTCACACAAAGGTTACTTTAGGGGCTGAGGAGATAGCTCAGTTGGTTAAAGTGCTTGACTCACAAGCACAGGGACCTGAGTTTAATCCCCAATACCCATGTAAAATGCTGAGCATGGAGGTATGCAACTGTAATCCCAGCGCTGGGAAGATGGAGATAGGAGGATATCTGGGGTTACTGGCCAGTTGGTCTAGCCTAATTGGTGAGTTCTAGGTCAATGAGAGGCCCTATTTCAAGGGAGGTGAACAGAATTCCTGAGGAGGACTTCTAGGTTGACCTCTGACATTCACATGAATGCATACTCAGGTGCAAGCACACCTGCACAACAAGCATGTCCACACACATAAGGACACACATACACGCAATGCACATTTCACACACAGAAAGATCAAACCTTCATGCTAGTACTTTCTATTTGATTTGGAAGAATATTCATGTGGTATTTCCAGTATTATCTGTGTACCGTATCAGAATTAACTCAGATCATGCTTGCCTTCATTACCTTGATGTTCTGAGTTAAGATTAAGGGAATCTGAATATTTTAAAATGTTCTTTTCCCATTACTGTTGACAGTCTGGTCTACTATAATACGAAGGATGTCACTCAAAGTCAACATGAGACTCAGTAAAAATGCTTCAACTTATTGACTAGAGCCAAACTCACATGCGTGTTCGGTTTTAGTTTATGTAGGTGGAAACAGAATGATTTTCTATCAAAGCATCTCTGTTGCAGAAACATATGAGAACAAAAAGTCCATGCAGGGACTGGAGAGATGGCTTAGTGGGTGAGGCGCTTGCTGGCAAAGCCAAAGCACCCAGGTTTGGTTCACTAGTACCCATGTAAAGCCTGATGCATTAGGTGGCTCATACTTCCGGAGTATGTTTGCAGTGGCTGGAGGCCCTGGTGCACCCATTCTCTCTTCCTCCCCCCTCTCAAATAATAAATGAAATATTATTTTAGAAGTCCATGCAGGAGCACACACATGCTGCATCTAAGGCTGGGAGCCTGGAGGAGATACACATCATATCTCAGATTGGGAGCCCTCAGTTCCCCATATGGCAAAATTAAAGGAAAACATATGAGTGTTTTGAAAAGAATTTTGCATGCCTGATGAAAGGTGACATAGTGATTATTATTACCAAAAACAAAATTGAGGGGCTGGGGAACTGGCTGAGCTGGTCAAGCGCTTGCCATGCAAGCATGACGACTTGAGTTCAGATTCTCAGTGCCCACATGAAAGCTGGCACAGTGGCTTTTATGTGATACTTGTGATCCCACACTGGGGAGCTAGAGACAGGAGGTCCCCTTGGGCTTGCTGCATAGTTAATCTAGCCAAAGCTTCGGGTTCACTGAGATACCCTGTCTCAAAAAATAAAGTAAAAGAGTGATTGAGGAAGACATCTGATATTGACCCCCTGGCCTTCACATACATGTGCACACATCTGTGCATGCATCTGCACATATATGAAAATGCATACACATATGCATGAACACCAGACACACAAACACACACACACACACACAAATACTGAGAGCCACCATTTATAAACATGGTGGCAAGAAGGACGTGATACAAAAGAGAGGCTTCAAGGAAAGAAAAGCCTGCAGTTTGAGTAAGATCTTTCTTTCTTCCTTCCTTCCTTCCTTCCTTCCTTTCTCTCTCTCTCTCTCTTTCTCTGTCTTTCTTTCTTTCTGTCTTTGTTTTTGTTTTCCAAGGTAGGGTCTTACTCTAGTCCAGGCTGACCTGGAATTCACTATGTAGTTTCAGGGTGGCCTTGAACTCACAGTGATCCTCCTACCTCTGCCTTCCGAGTGCTGGGATTAAAGATGTGCACCACCATGCCCGGCTTGTCTTTCTTCCTTTTTTTTTTTTTCAATAAGCTCTACAGAGGTGAAGACATGCTTTAGAGGAAAGAAGTAGGGATTCTTCCGATGGCGGTGGACCAAACACCTTCATGGCCACACTCCTAACTGTCTATGAGCAGGAAGCAGTGCTGCTACCTCTGCACCTGAACTTTCCCAAATTTGCAGTTCCACCTGTTAGGTCACCCCAGTCTGTTGTTATAGAAACAATTATGTTCTAGTTTTTATTTTATTTTTTAGGTAGAATCTCACTCTAGTTCAGTCTGATCTGGAACTCACTCTGTAGTTCCCAGGCAGGCCTCAAACTCATAGCAATCCTCCCACCTCTGCCTCCCAAGTGCTGGGATTAAAGGTGTGAGCCACCACGCCCACCTTAGGTTTTACAATCTTCTAATCCTAATAAATACCTATGCCTTCTTTAATAAAGTCAAAAGGTTGCTTTTGAAAGTTTTGGACATGTTCTCAAGAGTCAGTAAATTTTCACTGTCTACTTTGCCTTAAGAATCTAGGATATTTGTCTTCTGAATTGTTGCCAGGGATGGACCTTGAAATTGGTTTCATCTGAGAGAAACCCTTAGTAGTTTAGGGAAAGAATGAGTTACTTATTCCTGGAACAGAAGGTCTCCGGGGTCTACATTGCCCCGATTGTTCATGTTAGCATTTGTAGTAACTCAGTACGAATGAGCCGGGAGACAGCAGACGAGCTATCATGAGGGCTGACACAGCAGTAGGGCAGACAGAACCTACAGAGGAGCAGGAGGCACAAACAGAATGAGTCTCACTGCTGAAGACACAGTGGAGACAGTCTTTAGATTTAGGGAATCCCCGTGGAATTCACAAGAAGAACCGAATCATTCATTCAGGAATTCTCAGCCTGAGATTAACAAAATTCATTGGTCTATTGACTTCAACACAGGCTACAACTTTACCCAAGTTCCGCGGGCTATTTCAAATACATCCCTAGAGAACATAGCCAGCGAATGGCAGCAAGGGTTCTTAAGGAAATCTCTTCCCTCGGGCATCTCACCTTTTAACTTTTGCTGAGATGGGCACCAAGCTTTTCTTTCCTGATCAAGCTTGCTGCATAGGGGATCTGTAAGAAACAAACGAGACCACCTGAGTAAGCTAAGTTGGAGTCAGCTGTGTAAAGACCCTTCATCGGGCCAGACAATCTGAATGTCAGTCTCCTGGCCGCTGAGCAGCAGGGCGCGGCTCCTGGGCACAGTACTGGGAGGACAGAACATGTGGTCACACTGTTGCTATAGTTAGTCCCTGAGGTTGACATGTGATATTTTACCCTAAAAATATTTTAAGTTTTCTGTTTTTATCAATATGCTATTGTTATGCTTATAGGCATGAAAAGTGAATTACATGTTATAATACATCCAAGTTCACAAAAGAAGAATGTTGATTACCAACTAGATAGGTCAACATAATCATTCCGTTCAGAAGTGATTTCTTTATAAAATATGCTAAAATAGCCAAGTAGGGTGGCTCATGCTTTTAATTCTTGCACTTGGGAGACTGAGGTAGGGGGGGTTCATAAAAGTTTGAGGCCAGCCTGGGCTACAGAGCGAGTTCCAGGTCAGCCTAGGGTAGAGTGAGACTCTACTGAGAACCAAACAATGACCAGAAAACAAACAAACAAAAACATGCTATCATTACAAATCACAAGTAAGACAAAACACAAACTATTAGCTTGGATAAATTTTGATAACTGAAACAGTAGAAACAAGAACACTGAAGGGGCTGCGTGACTCTTGTCTGGATAAACTTGAAGTGCACTTTGAACACTGGGGCTACGAATGAAAGCCTGCTGCATTTGATATGTTACTTTTCATTAGAAAACTCAAACGGTTGAAATTAGACTGCATTTATTATTTAGATTTGCCTCTTCACGAACCCCAGTCAAGCAACTCTGTCATTACGTTACCCGTTGTCTCACTATAAGGCTAAACTCAGAGCTCCAACAATTTGCATCTATGCTACATAAAAAAAAATAGTTTCTTTTTTAGAATCTAATCTGAAGTGTGACTGTTAAATAGAAATACTGGGGGAAATACAATTATTTTCATTCAATATGACTACATCCCCTCCTCTCCCTTTCTTCCTTTTTTTTTTTTTGTTTGTAGCTATGGATGAACCCAAACTTGTGATCCTTCTGCCTCAGCCATCCTCCCCAAGTGCTGGGACTAGAGGTATGCACTACCGTATTTGACTATGCAGGATCTCTGTGTTTTTATATCTCGACATTCCCAGCATTTTACTGGGAGTACATTTTACTCTCTTGATTCACCAGTCCACAGCTTTGAACCTTTACTGATGAAAGAGGTTGTGAATTTACAATAATGCTGGTGACTTAGATGGGCCAGACCATTTTACTGTAATAGCAGATCAGGTAAATTGGTCTTCTAATGGATAAATTTAAAAAAAAAGATGAAAATACCACTTCACTATTTTGATGTGCAACCACTTAAATAAACATATCCTAAAGGCATACATCTGATAAAGGGCATGAGTAGCAGTACTAAAATGAATGTTTCATATAGCAACATAAAAGGTTCAGTGCCCTAATCTTGAATTTTAGGACGTGGGCTGAGATCAGCTAGATAACGATAACAAGGACAGTGACACGGGGACCTACTCTAGTTACCTGTTCTTTTCATAGCAGGTTATGCTATACCTGCTATTCACAGAGACATCCCTGAATTGTAGTTTTCCATGCTGGTGTAGGCTACAATACGCCACAGCACACGGGTCCCCTTTCTTGTTAGTTGCATAATATGAGAGTCTTGAATGGGATTTTATTGTATAAGATATCAAGGAATGATACAAACTTTTGGGTACAATGTGTTACCAGTAAAATGCGCTTGGGTCACTTTCATATTTAGAAAGAGTCCTCACATTCAAGATCAGATGCCACAAGATTTAATGTCTGTTATGAGCCAGGTGCTATGGGAGATAAATTAATGTCACCATGAGTGTCACTCCTCACTCACCAAAGTACACATGGTAACCCAGAGAAAACTGCTGAAGGACATTTATTTCAAAGCTAAATCAAAATGCCATCTTCTCTCTTTCCCCATCTCTCATTTTATCAAGCTAAGATGTTAAGAGGGGAAAAAAGAGAAGGCATTTCCAAGTATATTAGAGTCCTAAAGCTCTAGACTAGAATTTAAACAGCTATGAACAGTTATCCTCACACAAATACTATTTTTTATAAAGTATTTTACTTATTTATTTGAGACAGAGAAGGGCAGATAGAAGTGGGCATGCCAGGGCCTCTAATCACTGCAAACGGACTCCAGATATATGTGCTGCCTTATGCATCTGGCTTACATGGGAACTAGGGAATTGAACCTGGGTTCTTAGGCTTCGCAGGCAAACACCTTAACCACTAAGCCATCTCTCCAGCTCAATACTGCATTTTGTTTTCACTTCCTTAAAATAAGATGAAATACAAGCTAAACAACAATGATGAGGTTAAAAAGCTCTAAGCCAAGCATTGTGATTTTAAATTCTGAGTGCTAAATCATGAATGATAAATAAAGATTATCACATGGTCCACTTGTTCACAAAAACTACACATTTCATCCTTTCTAAGACACATTGTCCATACATTTTAATGTCTCTGAAATTGGATGTATCATAATTGTTTTTGTCTTAGAATTATAGTCAGAAGCGTTTTTCTTTATGATTCATTAAGCAATGGTGCCTCACACAATTGATGGTGTTTCGGATTCTATAAAATACAATATTGGATTTACAAATGCCAACACACTCCCGAGTTGGGAGCTGAGATGCTGTAGTCTCTGTTTAAGCTAGTTATTCCATGGAAATCTTCTTCAGTAGGACTTAGAGAAACTTTCTTTTCATCTTGACTAGTTTGGAAATCACTAAGCTTGGCATGGATAAAAACTTTCAAGTATTATATAATTTCTAAATTAGCCAATTGACTCTAGTAAGTGTAATGTATTGGGATCATTCCAAAAAGTTTGTGCCAAGCTGGGCATGGTATCACACACCTTTATTCCCAGCACTTGAGAAGCAGAGGTAGAAAGATTGCTCAGAATTCGAGATCACCCTGAGACTACATAGTGAATTCCAGGTCAACCTGGGCTAGCGTGAGCCCCTACCTCAAAAAAAAAAAAAAAAAAAAAAAAAAAAAAAAAGAAAGAAAGAAAGAAAGAAAGAAAAACAACAACAACAAAAAGTTTCTGCCAAGAAAGTTAGCTTGTGCTCAGACACTTGGGTATATCAACCTAAGTGAAACAAAGGAGAGGATTATAGAACTAAGGGACAACTGAATCATTGTCAAGACACAGACCACTACATCAAGATGGAAAGAGGGCTGGAGAGATGGTTTAGCAGTTAAGACACTTGCCTGCAAAACCCAAGGGCCCAGATTTGATTCCCCAGTACCTGCATAAGCCAGATGCCCAAGGTGGCATATGCATCTGGAATTTGTTTGCAGTGGCAGGAGGCCCTGGCATGCCCATTCTCCTCCATCCCTTTCTCTCAAATAAATAAAAAAATGTTTAATAAAAGTGGAATGAGACACCTGATAGTCACATGGAGGCTAGACCAAGGTCCTTGACTTGCAGGGACCTCTTCTTGACACAAAGTCACAAAGGCAAAGTCCTTCAACAGCCCAGAAATGACTTTGTAAAAATACTGTACAAAATAATAACAGCTCTACCTGCCTCTTAGAATAAAATATGTAAAATACATTTAAAAGAACTCTCTGGTTTGAGACTCTACAAATCTAGTCAAGCTCCCACCCAATGGGTACTAGAGAATCTCCAAGAAAAGACCTATTCCCTGAGGAACTGGGTCCTTGCTCAAAAGCAGGCGTTTCCTAATGACCTACGATTCCTTCCCCTACAAAGAAGTACTGCGTTCCCACCACAGGGAAGTGGCAGACTCCTTTTCTACAAGTGACTTTGAAGGACATATTAGTATGATATCTGTTGCTTGAACATTATTGTAATTTGAATCTTGAGGAGGAACTTTGAGGTGGTTCCCGGCTGCAGGTGGCTGCAGCTCTCTAGACAGACAGCAGAGGGCACTTCAAGACTAGCACATTTGCTCTATCTGCATGGCTCCTGGTAGCTCTCCGCAGAGATCGAAGGCTGTGAATGAGGGGCTAGCCTTGATCAGGTGCTCCGTGGTGTAGCTGCATACTGGCCCTCAAGAACCAGGAGGAGAAGCATACCGTTAGCAAATCTACACTAACAGCCTATACACAGGTGCGTTTAGGAAGTAATCGTCAAGTTAGTAATGAGAAAGGAAGCTCATCGAGGTATCCTGTAGTATTAGTCTGCACTGTAAATGATTTCATATTCCAGGCCTTGGATAAATTCTAGTCAGAAGGTTATGCACTCAAGAAAATACCTCCAGCTTCCTTCTAATCCTATGAGACAGTGGATTTTAGTTTTACAAATATCAAACATGTTTCTTTTAGAACCATAATTTCTGTACGATTGAGAAGTCCTTTGCCCTTTATTATAACAAATATTTTCATGTCTGTGAACTTACTAAACTTTAAAATTTTGCATTTTGGTTAATAGAGGATCATATTTCTTTTTATGGAAATACATTTGGCACAGTCAGGAAGATGCTTTAAGCATTTTTTTTCCCCAATACTTAAGGTTTGCATTTGATTGCCCCAGATGGATACTTTCTGTTGTCAGTGAAGACAGTGGCTTTAAGCATTTGAAAACCCAGAGTAAGGATGAGAGATTTTAACACACAAATATTTTAAAATTTGAATTTTAAGCATTTTTCCAGAGCTAGCTTGTGGCTATTTATAAATGTTAAATAAACGAATTCTGCATATGTTTTAACTCTCATGTAGCAGAGCATGCATATTCATTTATTCAGTTATACATGCACAAGGAGGGTTGATCATTTGTATGGTTGTTACAACTGTGCATTTAACAAACTGGAGAAGGAAGTATTGACAGAAATTATCGTCAGCAGAGAATCTATACACGTGAGATCCAAAGAAACGTCTGAGTTTTCTGCCCTTACGTTTTCTGCTCATGGCAAAGATACCCCAGATACTTTCAACGTGAGTCTGTGGAGAAGGAACACTGCGTAACAATGCAGGATAAAGGCACAGTGTGTCTGTGGGAATCGTTGCAAAATATGAGGGTTTTAATATATTTGAATTCTCTGGGATTGCAAGATGAGCTAGACTTTTACCTCATCTAGAGAAAAAAGTTATATATGCTCTGTAAACTTCAAGGGTAAAATGATCAGAAGCGAAGTGTGCAGTCATATTTACTGATGAATGCCAGCATTCAACTAGAAAACCAAGAGAGCAAATAACTGTGACACGTTGCAGCTTCTTGACAGTCTTTCGAGAGAACTGTCTGAGGACACCCTCCCCAGGCATGTTAGCCAGTACAAGAAGCTGGATGTGAAACTAGACAAATTACTGTTCGCGTAACATCGAGGGGGTTGTCTCAATTCTAAAGCAGACAGCACAAGTCAAAAATAGGTACTTCCGGCATTACCAGCGCTAGACATGATGGCTTAATTTGCTCTACTACCATAGGAGCTGCTTTGAGAAAGGCCATGCCATTCAACTGGTCACTCATGTTTGGCTGTGGGCACATTCACTGTTTATTCATGTCCCTGTCAGGTAAAACCTCACAACAGTCCCGTTTGATAGAAGAACTACCATGTATGGGGTGAATCTTGACTCCCCTGTTAGCTGCAGGCAGTAAATAACACATAATGTACCCATAATTCACTAGCATGCCTTCCTTTCCTGACGTGGTAGTAGTTGTGTAGCATGTAAGAGAATATTTGAGGACATCAAGACCAAGCCACAGAAATCAGGGAAAGAATTAAGTGGACCTGTGCTAGGTGCTGAAGGCACTGTGATGGACTCGGGCATCTTCTTGTGGGGGACCCCAGAGAAAGAGAATAGTGAAGAACAGCCTGTCTGTGTGACCGATTTCCATGTTCTTATCTTGGATGTGTCTTTGTGAGTTTTAGGAATTTTGTTGTTACCTACAGAACAAAGGGAGAATTTCAGCTTCTCCAGGAGTTTCTACCAAGAATAGTTTGCTGCCTAGTGTAATGTGAATGAATAAGGCTTGCTTAAATCAATGACTCCATGATAATAAAATATTTGTAGCATCATATAACAAAATTTTTGGTAATATCAGTTTGTATCTTTCATGTACCCACTACCTGGAAAGATCTGAGACTTTTTTTCTCCTGTCAACAATGTCTGCTGATTACATGGATACAATATCATTTCCTCTTTTATTAAAGAAATCAAATGTCAAAGAAAATGAAGATACCAAAGTTACATCACTGGTCTTGTTTCTTTCCTAATGCACTATGCTCTCAGTCACACTGAAGTCATAATTTTTGTGTGCTTTCTAGATGTGACAGTTCTCTTTTTAAAGTTTGAAGGCGATGCCCTATGTCAAACAAGTAAGGTCCTAGAATTTTCTTCCTTCAACTTCCAATCTTATACTTAAAGTCTTCCTTTGGAAGAAGAAAACAATCAGCGTATTCCCAGTAAGTAACTTGAGTTCTTATCTAGAAATCAAAGCCAGAATAGCAGACACACTTGTTTTGCCCTGTGTGGGGGATTGACTGTCAACCAGTTAAGAAAATCCTCTGCCTTTAACACCAACATGAGAAGAAAGACCCTGTTCAAGCAGTGGTCTGAGCTGGGCATTGAGGAGTGCCTGAGATCAAGGAAACTGCGGTGGGAATGTCTCAGTGACAAGCAGCACTTTCTACCGAGACCTGAGCAGGCAGAAAATATGATGGACTTCAAGATTGCTCTAGCGATGACTCAGGAATCTCCATAAACACAGACATGCTATCTCGCAGGCAGACAGGAACTGTTACCAACTGTCTTTCTTAAATAATCCTGTCAGAGAGTTAGACATCTGGCTCTCAAGACATATACTCAGGGTTCCAAGACAGAAACACAGATCAGATCAAAAACTGTCAAGCAATCCAAATTCTGAACACGCCTGAAGGGATCAGCATTTATGTGTTTATCCAGGTGACTCACAGAATCTCAAAAACATTGAGTACAACTTCTTTTCCCCATTGCACTCTGACAAATGAAGAAGTTTGGGAATTTTAAAGTGATAGGATTTAATACCTGATGTGTCTATACAGGGACAAACCACCAGGAACAAAAACTCCCAACAAAACCACTAGTTCTTCAAACATCTTCCTGCTTCTTTCCCCCATTTAAATAGATTGCTTTTAGAAATGATTAGGATCAGTAGCACACTTCATTTGGAAATAATTTGTTTCTTTTCATTCTCCCTCAAGTGCATGTAATTGGCTAATTGTGTGTATATTCAGCTCTGTGGCTGGTGTAAGGTCAGAATCCAACACTCCTCTGACTTCCTACCGCATCCCAGCGCAGGGCTTGCAAAGTTGCATAGCGGAAGAAAATGCAGGTACCTCTGGTTCACCCACAGAGACAATGTACACATCTGTTTATTAACACATGGGAGGTAGTTACATTTAGAAGAAACATACTGACACATCTGTTTACCCTAAGCCTAAGTAAATCTCATGGTAATTAGCATCTCAAACAGCTGAGAGGTTAAGTGGACCAAAGGATTTCCTGGTAGAAACACCCAACCGTTTCACAAGGACTGGGGGAGGAAGTTGAAAACAAAACAATGACGCAGCACACATTTGTGAAAATAAATGCATCTTACAATTTGTAACTGTTGCACCATTTCTTCTCGGTAAGCTAGTTCCCTTTTCATCTGATCCTGAAAGTTATCTGGTGGGAGAAAAAGAGAGAAAGACATTAAAGTACAAAATCTACTTTTATACAGTAGTGTCCTGAATCTGGATTTAACCAACTTTACAACAATTTTTTTAAAATTGTATCTGTAATGAACACACAGATTTTTTTTTCCTTGTCATTATTTCCTAAACAATATGGTGGCACGGCCATCTACATAGCATTTGCATTGTATTAGCATTAGAGGCGGATTAATGCATCTTAAACTTTTTCCTCTTGTGACCTCTTTCCACATGAAGAATTTCTATGTAACCTGGATATGTAGGTATATAAGACAGGTATACAAACCAAACACTTATGGTTAATAAATAGAAAATAAATTCATTTAAAAATCATATTTTGGTATGCATATGATTTTTTTTTTTTTCGAGGTAGGGTCTCACTCTAGCCCAGGATGACCTGGAATTCACTATGGAGCCTCAGGGTGGCCTTGAACTCACGGCGATCCTCCTACCTCTGCCTCCCGAGTGCTGGGATTAAAGGCGTGCGCCACCATGCCTGGCTTGATTTTTTTTTTTTTTTTTGAGATAGGATCTTGCTCTAGTCCAGGCTGACCTGGAATTCACTATATGGTCTCAGGGTGGCCTCGAACTCACGGCAATCCTCCTACCTCTGCCTCCTGAGTGCTGGGATTAAAGGTGTGCACCACCATGCCCGGCATCTTTTTTTTTTTTAATGCAAGAGTAGTGGGATTAAAGATGGGGGCCACCATGCCTGGTTATATATAATTTTATTATTTATAAAAGACAAAACCAAAAATGCATACTGAGATGGGTGTAATTATTTTTACATAAAAATGAGCTTGGGTTGAACGTCTGATGCTGCAGGAGGTAGAACATGTTCAGTGTTTTTCACAGATGATCCATGTTTTAGTTTCAGCATTACCAGTGGTGAGAGTGTCACATAAATGAATACACAGTGCAACATGGCACAAGTGTGCTTAGGGGCATTTCAGAAATTGCTGGAAATTCTACCTAAGTCCAAGCCAAAATTCACTTAAGAATTATAAAATATATATTTTATTTATTTATTTGAGAGAGAGAAGAAGAGGCAGATAGAGAGAAAGAGACAATAGGCACACTAGGGCTTTTCTTCACTGCAAACGAACTCCAGACGCATGTGCCCCCTATGCATCTGGCTTATGGGGGTCCTGGGGAATCGAACCAGGGTCCTTAGGCTTCACAGTCAAGTGTCTTAACTGCTAAGCCATTTGCCCAGCCCTGCTTAAGAATGTTTTATGAAACACAAGTCAGCAACTCAAACAGCAATTTTTAAAATCAAACCTAACACAACACAGTCCAAGCTGGTAGGAAATGACTGAAGAGGTGGAGGCAGAGCATCCCTGGGCTACACATTGCAAGTCTTGGTTGTGCACACCTTTAATCTTTTATGGGGGTGGGGGAGGGAGGGTTTCAAGGTAGGGTCTTGCTCTAGCTTAGGCTGACTTGGAGTTTACTTTGGAGTTTCAGGCTGACCTCAAACTCATAGTAATCCTCCTACCCAAGCCTCCAAGTGGGGAGGAGAGAAAGAATGAGAAAGAGAGCGAGAGAGCGAGAGAGAGCGAGCGAGAGAGAGAGAGAGAGATAAAGGAAGGGAGGAAGGGAGAGAAAGGAAAGAAAGGGAGAGGGGGAAGAATAGGTGCACCAGGGCCTCTAGCTGCTACAAATGAACTCCAGACGCATATGCCACTTTGTGCATCTGGCTTTATGTGGGTACTGGGGAACTGAACTCAGGTCATTAAGCTTTACAGGCAAGTGCCTTAACTGCTGAGCCATCTCTCTAGCCCACACGTTAATCTTTAATTCCAACACTCCGGGAGGCTGAGCTAAGAGGACTGACATGAATTCCAGGACAGCCTGGGGCCACAAAGAGTGTTTTAGATCAGCCTTGGCTATAGTGAGATCCTGCTTCAAGGAAAAACAAAAATGAAAACAAAACAAAAGAAACAAAAAAAACCCCAGGAAACTTTGTATGCATGTTAAAAAACACTATAGTTCATAGCATAATAAAAATAGTCTTCAGTCTGAGTGAGGTGTTTTAGGCAGTGTTCATTCACGATGTGACATGGTGGCATGCTGTAAAGTGGGGGTGCTGTGTGCTTAGAAGCACGGCCGCAGTGAAGTCACGTGATGCAACCTGGGTAGGTGCTGTTGACAGGAGACAGAAATTGGCTAGGCAATTAGGGTAACAGAAACCGAAAGTGATTTTTTTTTTCCCTTGACTAAAAGCAGAATCCCTTTTTTTCTCTGGTTACACCCTCCAGGAAGAATTTCTAGATTGAGCTTGCTGCCTTTCTACATGACAGAAACTCTGATCCCTACCTAACCGTGAAATCTGGTCTTTGTCATACAGTAACCTGTAAATCTGGTCTTTGGCATGTAGTAATCTTTGCCACTTCTCAAAATAAACCCACACCTGAGCCTCCAGGTGGGCTTCTCAACCCCCTCTTGTCTCTCTGGACAAGAGCTCTACCTGCTTCCTTTGCTTATGCTCTAGACTTAAGTCCTCATTCTCTTCCCCCTCCCAGAGCTCTAAGCTATAATAAAATCTTTCTGAACCTTATCCTCTGGTCTGTGGATTTCACTCTTTGAATTTATAAGACAAGGATCCAGGAACACCCCAAATTATTATCAGTGCATTGGCATACAAGGAACCCAAAATTCCTGTATCACTGCCAGAGACACCCAATTCATTCTGCATCTGAATTAATGTTTGGTCATTATATGTTCAGAAGCCTTTTCCTATTGCTAAAGTTCTCATGATTCCCACCACTCATGTGGTCCAATGTGGAGTCAACCCACAGTGTACAGTTTCTTGGCTATCATCTAAAGTATATGTGAGGATATGCTCAGGTTTTATGCAAATACTATGTCATGTTATGTCAGACTCAAACATCCACTGATTTTGGTATCTGCAAAGGGTCCTGGAACTAATCCCTACGAATACTAAGGGATAGTTGTATCCAAAAAATGTCATTGCTGACAGCACCCTACAGAGCCTCCTACCCATTTTAGGTCTTCCCTCCACCCCACATTTAAAAAAATTTATTTATTTATTTATTTGAGAGAGAGAGAGAGAGAAAGAGAGAGAATTGGTGCGCCAGGGCCTCTAGCCACTGCAAATGGACTCCAGACACATGAGACACCATGTGCTTAGGTGGGTCCTGAGGAATTGAACCTGGGTCCTCAGGCTTTACAGGCAACTGCCTTAACCACTAAACCATCTCTCCAGCCCTCCCCACCTGACTTTGTTTTGAGACAGGGTCTCACTATATATCCCTGAATGACCTGGGATTCACTAAGTAGATCAGGCTGGCCGCCAACCTGTGTTGATCCACCTGCCTCCCCAGTGCTGGGATTATAGGCATGTGCCACCATGCTCAATTATTTTTAAATTTTTATTTAGTTTATTTATTTGAGAGAGAGAATAGACATGTCAGGCCTTCAGCTGCTGCAAATGAACTCCAGATGCATGCATCACCTGGTGCATCTGGCTTACATGGGTCCTGGGAATTGAACCTGGGTCCTTCGACTTTGCAGGCAAGTGCCTTAACTGCTAAGCCATCTCTCCAGCCCTCAACTTATGTTTGAGTAAACAATTTGCTTGGTTGAAGAAACGTTTTCAACACTGTAATTTAATTAGGGCAGGAAGTTCTTAGAGGTAAGCTCCCTGCCATCTATTTCACAGTATCTGACACTCCATCAAGTCCAGTCTCTTGCATGTAAGAATTTTATTCAGACATGTGCAGCACAATCATGTTTTTGATTTTGTTTGTTTGTTTGTTTTGGTTTTTGGAGGCAGGGTCTTGCTCTAGGTCAGGTTGACCTGGAATTCACTATGTAGTCTCAGGCTGGCTTTGAACTCACGGCGATCCTCCTACCTCTGCCTCCTGAGTGCTGGAATCAAAGGCATATACCACCACACTCAGCTTCATGTTTTCTACTCTTTGCACACTTGTGCAAGTCACAGCATGGAGAGTTTCTATTGTCTGCAGAAGCCCAGTGCTTGTGAGGGCGTGGGCCTCCATCAGAGCCAGCCACAGGACATGCCGAGCACTGTGCATGTGATGCCTCCCAGGGGAATAAGATAGGAGACTGTGAAATGGGCTCGGCCTGACTCTCTTGTAGGTCATCTCACTCCTACTCCAACCTGCAATCCTTCTTACCTCTGTCAGCCCTCTATACAAAATAGTTTTGCTGTTCTATATATGGACTCTTTCATGTCATTAAAGAAAAGAATGAATGAGGTGTTTTTTTTTTTTTGTTGTTGTTTTTTTTTTTTTTTTTTTTTTTTTGAGGTAGGGTCTCATTCTAGGCCAGGCTGACCTGGAATTCAATATGTAATCTTGGGCTGACCTCAAACTCACAGTGATCCTCCACCTCTGCTTCCTGAGTGCTGGGATTAAAGCTATGCTCCATGATGTCTGGTGAGATTTTTTTCTTTTTCTTTTAAATAATTATATTTCTTTACTTGCAAGCAGAGAGAGATAGAAGAGAGAAAGAAAGAATGTGCACACCAGGGCCTCTGGCCACTGCAAACCAACTTCAGATGCCTGCACTATTTTGTGCATTTGGCTTCATGTGGGTACTGGGGAATCCAACTCAGGTCATTTGGCTCTTCAGGCAAGTGTCTTAACCTCTGAGCCATATCTCCAGCACCCGCCCCCCTCCCCATTTTATTTTGGGGACAGAGAGAGAGAGAGAATTAGCATGCTAGGGCCTCATCCACTGCAATACAACTCCAGACGCTTGCACCACCTAGTGGGCATGTGTGACCTTGCACTTGCCTCACCTTTGTGTGTCTGGCTTATGTGGGATCTGGAGAGTTGAACATGGGTCCTTAGGCTTCATAGGCAAGTGCCTTAAGCCGTCTCTCCAGCCCTCTGTCCCCTCCGCCCCCTTTTTGAGGTAGGGTTTCAGTCTAGTCCAGGCTGACCTGGAATTCACTATGTAGTCTCAGGGTGGCCTCGAACTCATGGTGATCCTCCTACCTCTGCCTCCCGAGTGCTGGGATTAAAGGCGTGAGCCACCATGCTTGGCTTCCAGCCCCTTTTTCTTATTTTCCAAAATAAAAACCAAAAAGAAATGACTTCAAAGCATATTGCATAGCATGGCATCTTCTCCCTGAAATGTTGTTTTGGAAGTGTAGAATTTGCTAAGTGACTCTTTCTGGGTGAACCCTATGCTGTCTCCTTCTGTCCTTCCCTCTCACGGTCACCTCCCTATTCCTCGAATGGATTTCTCTACTGACCTCAGGCCTCTAGTCCCTTCTCTGCAAATTCCTTTCATTTCTCTGTAGAAAAAAATCTCAAGATGGTTTCCCACCATTTCCAAGGTAACAAATGCTTGATCGCTCTCAAGGCTCTGAGTACTTAGAACTTAACAGAAAAGCTGTGGTCCAGGCAGTTCGTGGTTGGCTGCTTTTGTGACCAGCTTGCACCACCTGTTCTTTCCCAATACAAAGGTTTTTCAGTTAACTCTCAATTAAATAATCAACCCACCTATGACACTTTCAATTATAGGTAGAGACAATCCCAATTTACTTAACCTCCCCGAATTCAGATGAGTCCCAACTTTGGGGCTTTTCCTGATAGGGTGCTATTCTTGCTTGTGACTCAGGTCAGTTTTTGTCGGTTTTTTGAGGTAAAGTTTCACTCTAGCCTAGGCTGACCTGTAATTCGTAATTCACTAAGTAGTCTCAGGGTGGCCTCGAATTCATGGAGATCCTTCTACCTCTGCCTCCTGAATGCTGGGATTAAAGACCACCATGCCTGGCTTGTACAGTCAGTTTTTGACACCTTTTAAAGATTCCCCAGGCCACAGCACTCTTCAACGCATAGCATGGAGAGGAATGGGGCATGAGAAGACCAGAGTAACATCTCTCAGAAGGTCTAGGCTCTGCCATCAATGGTAAGGGACCTCTTCTGGGGCTTCAGACAGCCATCAGAAGAAGCAGAGGGCACTGTGATGTTCTTACAGTCCTTCTTGCACTTGCATTTTAAGAATTCATGAGAAGGTAAACTGATTTGGTTGAATTCCAAGCACCCTCCTGCCCTTCCCATGCTTGGGACAGGGAGAGTGTGACTCTGGTTTGCACTGATGACAATTAGGAGCGAGGTGCTGAGGAGCAGCCAGCCAGATAGTTCTGCACACCAGGGTGCACAGGAAGTGGGTCAGAACACACA
The DNA here is from genome assembly GCA_036346955.1 of Dipus sagitta. Classification (NCBI taxonomy): domain Eukaryota; kingdom Metazoa; phylum Chordata; class Mammalia; order Rodentia; family Dipodidae; genus Dipus; species Dipus sagitta. The sequence continues at coordinate 37,083,929 of CM070771.1, forward strand.
CACTGGGCTCAGACAACAGGAGAAACAGCCTTCACAAACTGCCCTGGACCTAACACCATGTTTCACAGCCTGCTCCATCCTGTCAGGACCACCACTGTGTTCCAGACACAGAATCCCCCCTCCCCCAAAAGAGAGAAAGAACATGGTAGTAGATCCTGCCATCCCTCTAGAGTTCCAAGGTGCCTCTGACCAGAGAGTTAACTGGGAGGGTCTAGGGATGAGGGATGACCAGGAGCTGAGCTCCTAGCTGAGGAACTCCTCTGAGACCTTGGAAGATTCCAGTGAGGTGGGGTGGAACACAGGAAGGCAGTGCAGAGTGCAGTGATGCCAACTCTCTAATTCATGCCCAGGGATCTGCGGCATACTTATTATGATTCATTTAAAGGAAAGAAATTAGTCATTGAGGTAGTAGAAAAATGGAAATGTCTTTTCTAAAATTGGAGTGGGGACAAACCTTAAAGGCAAAAAGAAGAAAGAAAAAGATTGATGGATTTATTTTCTTCTGCTTTTTTTTGTTTGTTTTGTGAGACAGATGTTATTGAGACAAGGCTGGCCTCGAACTCCTGATCTTCCTGTGCCTACCTCTAGGGTGCTCAATTACAGGTGTGTGCCATCACATGCAGCTCAAGATTGATAGATGTGATGAGACAGAAATGGAAAACTTTGACATGAAAATAAATTACATACTAAACTTCCCAAATGCGAACACCACAGATAACATTTATAGGTAAATTTAAGCAATATTTGTGACATGTCAGAGAATTGATATTTTAGTATTTAAGAAGATTCTACAGGGGCTGGGGCTATAGATAAATAGTAGAGCACTTGCCTAGTATGTACAAGGTCTTGGGTTTGGTTCCCAGCATTAAAAAAAAAAAAAAGACAACACATCATAAGACATGTGAGGAAAGTCCCAAGAATCAACAAATGGGAGTACATGAAATTAAAAAGTCTTGAAGCAGTAAGGGAAACTATCAATAGAGCAAACAGACCGTCTACAGGATGGGAGAAGATCTTTGCCAGGTATTCTTCTGACAGGGGATAATATTAGAATACATAAAGAACTGCAAAAATTAATCAACATAAAGCCAAAACAGTCAATAAATAAATGGGCTAATGAAAAGTTCTAAAAAGAAGAAACACAAATGACTAACAGATATTTCTAAAAGTGTTTGATGTTCTTAGCCATCAGGGAAATGCAAATTAAAACCACTTTAAGATTTTACTTCACCCCAGTTAGAATGGCGAGCATCAAGAAATCTAATGATAGCAAATGCTGGTGAGGTTGTGGGGAAAGTGGAACTCTTATTCACTGCTTATTCACTTATTCACTCTTATACACTGAATAAGTGTAAACTGGAGCAGTCACTATGAAAATTGTGTGGGGTTTCTCAGAAAACTAAAAATAGGGCTAGAGGGATGGCCTAGCCATTAAGGTATTTGCCTGTGAAGCTTAAGGACCCATGTTCAGCTCTCCAGATCACACATAAGCCGGACACACAAGATGACACAAGTACAAGGTCGAACATGTGCACTACGTGGCACACATGTCTGGAGTTCGATTCCAGTGGCTGGAGGCCCTGGTGTGCCAATTCATTCTCTCTCTCTCTCTCTCTCTCTCACTAACTCACTCTTCCTCTCTCTCTCTCTCATAAAAAAAATTTAGGGCTGGAGGGATGGATTTGTGGTTAAGGTGCTTGCCTGCAAAGCCAAAGGACCTAGGTTGAATTCCCTAGGACCCACATAAGGTGGCATATGCGTCTGGAGGCTCTGGCATACCCAGTCTCTCCTCTCAAATAGATAAAATAAAATAAATATAAATTCTTTTTTAAAATAAGCTAAATATAGAACTGCCATATGACCAAGATATCCCACTCCTGGAATCTACTCCAGAGAGTATATTCCTACCACAGAGGTACTTGCACATCCATGACAATTGCTGCTTTATTCACAGTAGCTAGAAAGTGGAATTTTAAAAGAAAAGAAAGTGTAATCAACCTAAATGTCCACCAACTAATGACAGATAATGAAAATGTGGCAATATACATGATGGAATTTTACTCAGCTATATAGAAAAATGAAGTTATGAAATTTGTAGGACTATAGATGGCACTGGAAAAAATTATACTAAGTGAGATAACCCAAGCTCAGAAAAACAAAAGTCATATGTTCTCTCTCATATAAGATTCTAACTTTTTAAAAAAAAATTTATTTATTAGAGAAAGAGAGGGAGAGGGAGAGAGAGAGAGGGAGGGAGAGGGAGAAAGAGAGCATGTCAGGGCCTTCAGCCCTGCAAATGAACTGTAGATGCATGCACCACCTTGTCCATCTGGCTTACATGGGTACTGGGGAATCAAACCTCGGTCCTTAGGCTTTGCAGGCAAGCGCCTTAACTGCTAAGCCATCTCTTCAGCCCTCTAACTTAAAATTTTTTTAAAGTAATTTATTTATTTTTGGTTTTTCAAGGTACGGTCTCACTTTAGCCCAGGCTGACCTGGAATTCACTCTGTATTCTCAGAGAGGCCTTAAACTCATGGCGATCCTCCTATCTCTGCCTCACAAGTGCTGGGATTAAAGGTGTATGTCACCATTCCTGGCTAACTTCTTTTTTTTAAAGGTATGTGCCACCATGTCCAGCACCGCCTTGTTTGTTTGTTTATTTATTTATTTATTTTTATTTGCAAGGAGAGAGAGAGAGAGAGAGAGAAGAGAATGAAAATTGGTGTATTCCACTGCAAATTCCAGATGCATGTGCCACTTTGTGTATCTAGCTTTATGTGGGTATTGGGGAATCAAATCAGGTTGTTAGGCTTTGCAGGCAAGTGCCTTAACTGCTGACCCATCTCACCCCACGAGTCTAACTTTTTTTTTTTTTTTTCAGGGTAGGGTCTCGCTCTATCCCAGGTTGACCTGGAATTACTATGTAGTCTCAGGCTAGCCTTGAACTCACAACTATCCTCCTAACTGTGCTTCCCAAGTGCTGGTGTGTGCCACCATGCCAGGCACAACTTTTAATGTTTGTATGTATATAGGTAAGGGGATGTGAGAGTAAGTATGGGGTATATGAACTGAGACAGTAGATCCTGAGAGGGAACAAGAGGTGATGGGGAGGTGTGGAGAGGACAAAAGGAAATATGTGGTATGAGGGTGGAGTGGTTATGGTGGGGAAGCCAAAAAGTGGGGAGAGGAGACTGACAGGAGGGAGGAAAGGAAATAAAAGTCAAAATTTGTTTGAAACACCATGATGAAACCTGCTTCTTTGTATGCTAGTAAAAAATAATAAAAAGAAATGTGTGGAGGGAATATGGAGATGTGGATTCATAGACACACAAATGGATGGTAGACACAAAGTGTTCACCGTAGTAGCAATTAAAGAAAAGGGAGTAATAGTCATATTGAACAGAACAAAACGATGGGGGCTGGAGAGATTGCTCAATGGTTAAGAAGCTTGCCTGCAAAGCCTAATGACTCTGGCTCAATTCCCCAGTACCCACATAAAGCAAGATGCACAAAGTGGCACATGCATCTGGAGTTTGTTAGCAGTGGCTAGAGGCCCTGGTGCATCCATCCTCTCTTTCTCTCTGCTTAAAAATAAATAAATAAATAAATTTAAAAACTGAAAAAAAAAAGAAAAGAAAAGATGGGGTTGGGTAGATGGCTCAGTGCATAGTGTGCTCACTGCTCAAGCCCAAATATCTAGTTCAATCCTCAGCCCCACTAAAAAGCTGGAAGCCATGGCAGCTTCTGGAATCCCAGCAGGATGTGGAGTAGAGACAGAAGAATTTTCTGGGAGCTGACAGTGAGCACAGAAAAAACAGAAACAAGAACAAAAAACAAAAACACCAAAGCAGGGGTCTGAGGAGATGGCTCAGTGGTTAAGGGCACTTCCTTTCTACCCAGCACAGGTTCCAATTTCCAGTATCCATGTAAAGCCAGATGCACAAGGTGGGACATGCATCTGGAGTTCATTTGCAGTGGCAAAAGGCCCTGGCATGACCCATACTTTTTGTCTCTCTGTCCCACACACTTTCTGTCTAGGAAATAAATGAATAAAAATATATTTTTTTTAAAAAAGCAATAGCAGCACACTGAGGTTCAGAGAGAGAGAAAAAAAAACCTGCCTCAAATGAGGTGGAAACATGAGGACAGACCCCCCCAAAATTATCCTCTGACCTCCCCACATACACCTGCACTTACACACACATATTTTTAAAAGGTGCGCGTGAGACAGAATGGATATGGTCCCACAGATGGAAGTTATAAATTAGTAATCCCTTTCTGGAAAACACCTTCAAGTTAGATATTCATAGACTTTGTAAATTCATACCCTTTCGCCGAGCAATACATCTAGCTTATCCCAGGAAATGATAATGGTATGTGTAAAGAATGAGTTGTAATGCTCTCCCTCATCTGAAGCTTGTGTAAACTTTAGTGTCCAGCAAAAGAGGACATTCATAGACCTGCTGTGTAGTAATGAAAAGAGGCATATTTCAATTTAGGAAGGAGGATAAAAGTTGTATGTATATTTTACTTATTTTCAAAAATGAGCATTATATATTTAAAAGATTGAAATCATAAAGTGCTAACTGGTTTTACTACCTATTTTTATATATTTAAAATTTCTGTGGAAACCATGTGTATAACTTATATATGAACATAAAAACTGCCAACAAATTTTGCCATATTGTAAAAGCTAATAAAGGTATAGTTGGAGATAAAGAATACAAGCCTGTTTCTCTAATGAAAATCACTTAAGATGCACCCATTTTTAGAGAATGCTAGTCTAACAGGAGGTAGCGTGGAAAGGCACTGTAGTGCAACGTGCTAGCCATGGGGTGGAGGATGGGGGTAGGGGCAGGGGTGGGGGTGGAAGTGGAGGAAAGGGCTTTGCAAGGCAAACAAGGACACTTTAAAACCTTAGTTTCCTAAACAGAAATGGAAAGTTTACTCTAACATTCCTTGGGACCCTGAGTAAGAAGAGAACTGTCACATCTGAACCCCCTGGGAGGTCCCATTCTCAAAGCTCAATTTGTGTACACCTCCTTTATTTAAAAAAAATTATGAGAATGAGTGTGTGTATGGGTGTGCCAGGGCCTCTTGCCATTGCAAACGAACTCTAGATAGATGCACCACTTTGTGCATCTGGTTTTACATAGGTACTGGGGAATTGAACCCAAGCTGCCAGGCTTTGTAAGCAATGCCTTTAACTGCTGAGCTATTTCTCCAGCCCTCGGTGTTTTTTTTTTTTTTTTTAAATCACTGTTGTCAAAAAACTCTGGAGACGTCTAATCTGTACAGTATTTTGGAATTCTCTCCTGACCCACAGTTCCAGAGGAGGCTACTTAAAGAGAGAGGGAGGAAGGAGGGGAACCGGTACATGTAAAATGAACCCACAGTAACAGCCACAGGTGAAAGACGGGGACAATGGGATTCAGGTAGATGAGATGGGGTTTGTTTTCAGTAAGAAGTAATTGGAGTAATTGGAAGAGCCATTCTGTAGGCGAATCTAAAACAATGCCATTGTGGAATAAATTCTCCCTGTGTCTAATCGACTGGCCTTTAGCACACAGTTCTCTGAGCTTGTCCCCAGACCTGCAGACTGAGGATCAGTTCATGAGCCCCAGCTGGGCAGTCTTTGCAGATCTAGACTCATCCTTCACCAGAAGCCTTAATCTTGACTGTGGCACAATGTCCATATCAAGCATTTCTTGGGAGCATGCTGTATGCCATACTTCAAGTATCTACCACATGCCAGGTGCCAGAGGCAGTGGCTGAGGGACCTCGTGAGTAGCACCGTGGGGTGGAGGACAGTGCTATGGGTAACTCGCAGGAGGAGTTAGGACCAAACACCAGGCCAGAGATAAACCCAGGAAAGCTGTAGAAAAGGGTGCCAATATGTCAAGGTGGGACAGCTTCCTGGTGATGGGGAAACTTGAGCTGCATCTTGGATAGGAAGGAAGCCTCTGGGACTAGAGAGACACAGTGTGGGGAGGTTGACAGGAATGGTGAGGCAGTGCTCCTGGCCACTAGAGTGGGGAGGGATGTGAAAATGAGCAGGGGCAGCTGGCCCCAGGTAGTGGGCAGGAGTGCTGAGCAGCAGGGTCTTACTGTAGCTTGATGACCAGAGAACTTGATGCCAAAGGTGGAGTTTTAGGAGGTTGGGGTGGGGTTAACAGCCTTAGGCAGAAAGATCCAGAGCACCCACTTACTGTCAGTTCTCATGCCGCCTTTAGGTTCTCAGGTTTGAGGTCAGGCTCCAAAGCCATGCGGATGAAAGTAAAATGAATCAGAAATGACAGCAAAGAGATGAAGCCTAAGAAAAAGGGGAGTTGGGGGACAAGAGAGGAAAAAGCAGACAGGTTTTCTAGGAAAGATGGACATGATGTGGTAGTAATGATGAGCTCTGGGTTTATAGTCCTTAAAGGGAACTTCAGAATAGTGGCATTTCACAGCCATTTTTAATCATCTACTCCTGCCCAATCCAACATGACTCTCATTGCAGAACACATTTTCCCAGCCATCCTGTTGTCATTACAAAGTGACTATAGTAACGGAATTTCTCCTCATCCACGCCACCAAACACATATCTGCCCCCTGCCCCCAAATTTCAAGTGTCTGTCTCTCACTTTACTTCCAATTCCCCCCCTGCCTCTCTCCTTACTTCCTGTCTGGTTTGCCAGTGATACTGATTGGTATCCAAACAAGTTTTCCTGACTGTTCTACCCTCCATATTTACAGGCCAAGAAATCCCTTCAAACTCTGGTTTCTCATATTGATTCTTGTAAGCATCAAACATGAAAAAGGTCTACAGTCTTAACAACTTGCATTTATTGGCAATTCTTATGCATCATCATCTTGAGAAGGAGTCCACACAGTCCACTCTTAATCCTCTCAGAAATGCCAGGAGGCAGGTGCCAGCATGCTGGAGGGAGAGACAGGCTAGAGACTGTGCCCAGCAAGTGAGGGGCATGTGTGGCGCAGCCAAACCTGGAGCCTTTGCTATGAACCCCTCCTCCTCCATTTCCTTCTTGCTTCACCTCTTTTGTTCTTTTCCCTCCTTTTTCTTCCTCTTTCTCTTCCTCCCCCTCCTCCTCTTTCTCCCTTTCCTTTCCTTTCCTTTCCTTTCCTTTCCTTTCCTTTCCTTTCCTTTCCTTTCCTTTCCTTTTCTGAGAGACAGAGACAGAGAGCGAGAGAGTGAGAGAGAGAGCAGGAGTGAAAGAGAGAGAGAGAGAGAGAATTGGAGGGCCAGAGCCTCTAGCCACTGCAGTTGAACTCCAGACATATGCACCACCTTGAGTGCATGCGTGACCTTGTGCATGCATCAACTTGCACGTCTGGCTTACTTGGGATCTGGGGAGTAAAACATGGGTCCTTAGGATTCACAGGCAAGTGCCTTAACCACTAAGCAATCTCTTCAGCCCCCTCTCCCCTTTCTAATCTTCACCTGCATGCTTGACATGCAGGATTTATTCTTATAGTCCTCATAGCCCTCAGAACCACACAAAGTGGTCACAGGCCAACATTTGACTCTAGGTTTAGAAATCCTTTTGTCAGCTCAATGCTGAGGCTTCCTCTTTCCACTGCCCATCCTGCTTCCGAGTCACCAGGACAGGCATCCTTGTTGGTGCATACACAGTACCTCACGTGGATTGTGTCATTCATTCCTTTCATCCTACAGGACAGAAATGATCTGACCCCACTTGCAGCCTCTGAGGCCAGGCAATCAGTCAGGAGTAGTTTACTCAGGTCTGTTAGAGTTTTGAGCCTGGTTTTCAAATTTTTTAAATTATTATTATTTTTATTTTTATTTATTTATTTGAGAGCGACAGACAGAGAAAGAGGCAGAGAGAGAGAGAGAGAATGGGCGTGCCAGGGCCTCCAGCTACTGCAAACGAACTCCAGATGTGTGCGCCTCCTTGTGCATCTGCCTAACTTGGGTCCTGGGGAATCGAGCCTTGAACCCGGGTCCTTAGGCTTCACAGGCAAGTGCTTAACCACCAAGCCATCTCTCCAGCCCATGAGCCTGGTTTTTTAAAAATTTATTTTATTTATTAATGTATTTATTTGAGAGAGCGCAAGAAAAAGAGACAGATGTGTGTGTGTGTGTGTGTGTGAGGGGGGAATGGGTATGCCAGGGCTTCCAGCCACTGCAAATGAACTCCAGACATATGCACTACCTTGTGCATCTGGCTTTATGTGTGTACTGGGGAACTGAACCTGGGTCCTTAGGCTTTGCAGGCAAGCACCTTAACTGCTACGCCTGGATTTTTTTATCTTTAATGACAGTAAGCAAGAGGGAGAGAGAGACCAAAAGCGAGAAGAACTGGCACACCAGGCCCTCCAGCTACTGCAATCAAACTCCAGACATGTGAGCCACCTTGTGCGCATGTGCGACCTTGCACATACGTTACCTTGTGTGTCTGGCTTATGTGGGATCTGGGGGATTGAACATAGGTCCTTAGGCTTTGCAGGCATGGACTTTAACCGCTAGGCAAGCTCTCCAGCCCTAGCCTGGATTCTTCCTTGTCACTCCTTATATACAGCTCCTAGCCTGGGCTCCGGTGTTCTGAACTACTTTGATTTTACCATGACCGTGAGTGTCTGTGCACCTCCCAGTACAGTGCTACTCCAACTGCTTCTGGAGCTTCCTTTCTGCTTCTGACACAGCTTTCCAGAGCTCGCTCTCCTTTTCCAGGTGCTGGTCTGAACGGCACACCGGGGGCTGGCCTCACTGCCCCTCGCTTTTAGTTACCAGGCACGTGACATGCACTCAGTGTTTCTATCGTGTGAAACTGACTGTCTTTTCGTGGTGTGTCTAAACCACACGTTCTTCAAAGTTGGGCACATAGCAGAGTGTGTTGCAGATAAAAAGGTGGAAAATGTTACTGAAATGTTTTGTGTATGGGGCTGTCACAGAAGACTCGTGTTAATCCACATTAAAATGATCGAATGCTAGATGTAATATTTTTTTTGTCATGGGCCTTTTTTTTTTTTTTCTTTCAGCACTGGAGGTAGAACCTGAAGTGCTATGTAGACACTCGACCTCTGAGCTACCCGCTTAGTCCAGACTAACATTTTTACAAAGAAGAAACATGTTGTGCAAATTATATAGTAATTAGTAAGGAACCTGTATAAATTATGATGGCTTATTTAATTCCTTAAATGATTATTAATTAGCTGTTTAGTATAAATTATAACCACGTTGGTCTTGTGGGGAGCTGAAAGGTCACCTTAGGGCTTCAATGGACTTGAACCCACTCTGATGGATCTGAAGGCGGGCGGGGGTTTGCCAACTCTGCAGTTAGATAAAGCCAGCTATGGGGAAACAAATCGTGTAGTGCCTGCTCATTGCTGCATGGAACCAAAGACACAGTCTTCCTTCAGCTACAGCTGTGGGAGTTCAAGGGGTATGAACTCCACCACAGCACCTGCTTCCTAAGACTACACAGCGGTTTTTAAAGACATTTCTCTTTTCTCGCAGCTGCCAATGTCATGATGTCCTAAATACAATATCCAAAGCTACTGGCTACTCTCCTGACTTTGGTCTTATTCCAAGATTCAGAAGCATCCTTCAGATTCAAAATGCTCAAGTACTAGGAATGCTCAAGTCAAGCCTCCCTTGCGGTTCCGGAGAGAACAGCCTGTTCAGAGCTTTCTTCCATTGCGCAGTAACCTCTTCCTGTCCAGCCCCAGTTGGTGCTGGTAAAACCCAGTTTGACATGTGGCTAGAAACCTGGCAAGATCACAAATACCCTGGCGCTGCTGCCGCTGACACCAGAGAGGTGGCACACAGACTTTCAGGATTGAAAGAGTCGCAGTTGCTGGTCTGTGGCTCAGGCATAAGAATTGCCAACTCAAGTCTTGTGATGCCTGGGTTAATTACAGGGGACATGCTAACATTTTAAAGAAATGTTCCAGAAACAAACAAGTTTAAGTTTCTGAAATGTAAAGACTTTGAGAGAAGAAGGGTACCTGGTAAGCCACAACATCACCTGCATAACACTGGGATGGAATTTTCACAACAAAATGGATCAAGAATGTAAAACAACTAAAATCATAGCAACTGTAATTACAGTAGTGCCCCCTTAACTCTGGTTAGACTTCCCTCAGTTTTGTTCACTCAGGTTTAATGTGACCCAAAAATCTTCAATGGAGGGCTAGAGAGATGGCTTGCTTGCAAAGTCCAAGGACCCGGGTTTGATTCCCCAGGACCCACGTAAGCCAGATCCCCAAGGAAGTGCATGCGTCTGAAGTTCATTTGCAGTGGCTAGAGGCCCTGGTACGCCCGTTCTCTCTCTGTCTCTGTCTCTTTCTCGCCCTCTTAAAATAAATAAGTAAATCTTTTTTAAAAGTCAATGGAAATTTTCAGAAATAAACAATTTATAAATTTTGAATAACTTTTATTATGGTTTATGGTCATAATGGTTCTATTTTTATTATGAGTTATTTTTGTTAATCTCTTACAAATTAAGCTCTATCATAGGTTATATGTAGAGAGGAAAAACGTAGTACATATAGGATTTGATACCATCTGTAGTTTCATTCATACAATGTGAGTTGTGGAACATATCCCCTCAAAATAAGGGGGGGGACTGCTGTAATCAAATAGATTTGTGTACACTGTGTTGTATAACTTAAATCTTCATGTTTATACACATCTCAAACACCAGGCAGCTAGTTAGAGCTATCTGAGAATGAAAGGTAATTGTTCTTTTGTTTTTCCTATCATAGAGAAGAATAAATATCCGAGTGATTATTTTGTATTATAATATGACGTAAACATATACGAATATATTTTCTTAATTATGAGTTTACATGCATATTTTAAAATAGACACAAGATACACACAGCTGCACATACATCAGTACATAAAGACCAAATGTTCTTATAAGAAATTTTACCTTTGAGCCAATTCAAAGCAGAAGAGGGTAAAATTTATGCATATTTAGACAGAGCATGAGAAAGCTGTAGAGGCTTTGCACTTAACCGCTTACTGCTCTGAATCATATTCCTAAGCCTAATGATAGAAATGACTTCAAACATCACAAATGAAGGGAAAGAAAAGTGAGTTCTTACTGAATACTGGGAAAGAGGTGTTTCCTTTTAACACTTGGAATTCTTGTTCTAGTCGTCTCCGTAAATCTATTTGCTCAAACAGAACCTTCTGGAGCTCCTCTAATAGAGAAAACAAGAAGAGTCATTTGACTAATCTTTACAAATAACTCTCCAGAGAACTGTTATATATGGCAGTTTATTGTTATAAGACAAAATATTTTACCAGTTTAAAAAGTATTGCATAGACATAGGATAGACTGATGCAGAAATCCATGAATATAAATCAATGTAATATATTATTTTAAAGTATTATATTACGGTGTCATGTATTGATTGATATGTATGCATTAATCTCAATTATATCCACCCAATGGTCCATATATTATTCATATGTTGCTTGTCAAGCTTAAAATATGGTGTAGAACAAAAATATCTTCTTATTGTCTCCATAGTCTTTTAAAGCTAAGAAAAGTCCCTACAGCATTAAAACTTTTCTTTACCTTTTCCCATATTTTCTACATCCTTTTTGAGTGAATGAGGCGAATTGGTTTCTTGTGTGTGTTCACCTAAAAAGAGGGAGAAAAAAATTATTAGTTTCTGTTGGCTATTTTTCTGATTTTCATTTTCTGTTAATGTCTACAAAACAGTTTATTTAATATAATATGAAATGAGAAGTTCTCAGGACCACATGCTGTTTTTTCTTGCCTGTGTGCCATATCCCCTGAGTCGCAGAGAAAGCTACGGAAAATGAGGGCAAAGTCTATCTGGCCACTGGCTTGCAGCTCCAGTAGGGAAGGATCCTGAAGTTACCTTTCTGTTGCCTCCCTTCCTGGACCCATTCAAGTGGAGGCTTGATTCCTGTAGAAATCTGATCAGACTCCCTCTCCTCACTGAAGCCAGAGAGCCCAGCTTCCCCTGGGAGGTCTTCAGGACAGTAGAGTCCAGAGGCCTCACAAACTTTTGGAACCTCCCAAACCTGGACGGGGGTGTGCAGTGAAAAGAAGCCGAGCAGAGGCTTTGTTTTGTCTGCTATGCCTGCAGAGTTTTCTGCTAATTATAGCTGGTTGAGCAACAACAACAAAAGTAACCTAAGAACTTATCTGCTGGTTTGTAAATATTGACTTACTCACTGACAGTCTCTTAACTACTCATCTGGGACCCATGACAACAATACAATGAGATCTGGGTGAGGGGGCAGGGTATAGCCCAGGGATGAGGCAGGGCTTCTCCTGCACCAGGGCCCTGATTCAGCCCCCAGCACCCCAACCAAAGCAAATCAAAACGGAACAATCTACCCACAGTCTGGGCTAAAGGGTTAGATGGTTGTTCTGTCCCATTTTGCTTATGTGCTGATCAGACTTAACGGCGAGCTAAAGAAGTTGATTTATCTAGAGTAAATCAAGTCTACACCATCCAGAGAACCTAAATACCCCTACATTCATTCAGCTAATCAGACGACTGTGTTTTCAAATTTCAAACTGATTTCTGCGGTACCCACATAAGCTGCTTTTGTCTAAAGTTCAGATAAAGGTTCTCCAAGAAGGTTTCAGGGGTTCCTGTCCTTGGATCCTAGGGGGCAATGGTGCTCCTCTGAGTGCCCTCCCAGAGTGCCTTGCAAAGACCCCTGGCAATGCGAGGCTTGCCGGCTCCCTCCTGTTCTTTCCCTGTTGGTGCATGTGCTACTTAGAGTCAGGGGCTTTGTCTCTTCTCTATGGCCAGTGTGTAAGACACACACAAGAAGCCCTCAGTAAAGTGTCTTCAGTTGGTTACTGAAGGAACTCCAGGAGGATATATGACATGATCCAGAACTCATCACAATTCTCCCCTATTTATTCATTTCCCTCAGTAAGAACTGTAATGCAATGGCCCCAGGCACTTGTAGGAATACTGGGAGATTCCACTGTCAAGCTAAAAATTTCTATGAAGAGGGAAACAGAATTTCTCTCCAAAGTAGCGACCTATACTGCAGTACCATGGGCAGACAAGAAAATCCTAAACATGATATTACAAATGGTAACTCTACATTCTATCTGATGACTGTCTGGAGTGTGTGTGCACATGTACATACATTGTTCTCTATAAATACTTATATGTAAATATTCCAAAATATATGTATAGTTAGGGATGGAGCTCTCAATAGCAGCATTCCTACCCATCTTCAATGTGATATCTCTTAGGCCTCAGATGTACTCTTTAAATTATTTATTTATTTATTTGCAAGCAGAGACAGAGAATGGGTGTGCCAGGACCTCTTACCACTGAAACTGAACTCTGGATGCATGCATCACTTTGTGCATCTGGCTTTATGTGGGTACTAGGGAATTAAACTCAAACATTACGTTTTACAGGCAAGCACCTTAATCACCTGAGCCCTCTCTCCAGCCCTCAGATGTACTCTTGAACCTTGAAACCTTGGCTTTCTTCTCTGTAGAGTAAGAAAATAATGAGAAAATATTTGTGAAGCATCTTAAATGCAAACCCCACTACAATTCCTATGAAATACTATAACTTACTAGGAAGTGTAATATAAACATTGATAGCCAACCATTAATATGCAAGTCAAGCATAGTGGTATTTTGAAATGAAGACAGATACATATTAGTTGCCCTTTGGTCTCAGTTAACCAGCTTAATGAACAAAGGTTTCCTACTTATGCAATATTGTGTCTAAACAACAGAAGGAGCAAACATCTACCTATCTCTGTACATACCCTTAGGTAGGCATGATGAGACAGTCATTCTCTGGCTTTCTCAACATAACTTTCAAAACATGACTTAAGTGAGCTGACAAGGCAATTCTAGAAGCCATGTTCTTACTGTATTATAGACTAGGTCTTGTTACATATATTTTGTGAATTGTTTACCTGATATTACATTTCAACTGGTTAATGAAGCTTAAAATTAAATAAATATGAGGTGTAAAAATATTTCATCTCCACTTCATGATTACTAGCTTTATATGGGCACTAGTAGATCAGTAGCTAATAGATGGAACATATTAACTATAGGAAAAACTTTCTGGTGCCATTAATAATGGACTGCTACTTTCTTTTTTTGATTTTTAGAGGTAGGGTCTAATCTAGCCCAGGCTGACCTGGAACTCAGTCTGTAGCCTCAGGCTGGCCTCAAACTCAAAGTGATCCTCCTATCTCTGCCTCCTGAATGCTGGCTTGGACTGCTCTTTTCATCAGTTTTATGGAGATTTAAAAAATATATATGTATATATATATATATATATTTCAAGGAGAAAGAGAGAGAAGAGAGAGAAAGAGAGACAGAGAGAATGGGTGCACCAGGGTCTCCAGCCACTGTAATTGGACTCCAGACGCATGCACCACTTGGTACAGCTGGCTTGACATGGGTACTGGGAAACTGAACTCAAGCTGTTAGGCTTTGCAGGCAAGTGTCTTAACTACTGAGCCATGTCTCCTGTCCCTTTGTGGAGGTTAATAATATTTTGGATCAGTGTCTATTTCCAACAGATATTTGACAGCAGATCCTGAGTAAAACCAGCCAATTTGGAGCTTAGAAGATTCAAATTTGTCCCTGACAAAGGGGTTTTTAAATTGTTAACCGTTAGGTAGCAAAGAGCATAAAAACAGCTGTAACTACTGTTGTGCATCTCTTACTGGACGGCTGCCTTCTGAATATGACTGACCTATGAAAGCCAGATTGTTATTGGTGGTGAAGAATGACCTCTGGGAGGCTAGAAGTTTGTTCACTATTACTGTTAATATTTTCCATCTGGTTAAAAACAAAAGCAGCCAGTCTAATACTAGATTAAATAAATGTGACTTAGCTGGCAGTGAGCTTCAATTTTTATAAATATTCCACCAGGTTAGATGCATTTTACTTTTTAAAATTAAACAATGGTTTTGGAGTCATCCCAAAATTATAATGCTTATCTTCCTTCCCCCTATACTTTTTTTTTCCCCAAGGTAGGGTCTCACTCTAGCCTAGACTAACATGGAATTCACTATGTAGTCTCAGGGTGGCCTTGAACTCACAGTGATCCTCCTGCCTCTGCCTCTCCAATGCTGGGATTAAAGTTGTGCTCCACCACACCCAGCTCTTTTTCTCTCTCTATATATATATAGTTGTTGTTGTTGTTGCTTATTTATTTGAGAGCGACAGACAGAGAGAGAAAGAGGCAGATAGATAGAGAGAGAATGGGCACACCAGGGCCTCCAGCCACTGCAAACGAACTCCAATTGCATGCGCCCCCTTGTGCATCTGGCTTACATGGGTCCTGGGGAATCAAGCCTTGAACCAGGGTCCTTATGCTTCACAGGCAAGCGCTTAGCCGCTGAGCCATCTCTCCAGACCTCTCTTTTTCATTTTGTAAAACTACAAACAGAGTGAATAGGGGAAGCATAGAACCTCTAATGGTGGAGAGATTACACATGGGAGGAATATTTCTTGGAGGCTTGGCCTCAAAATGTATGCTTCGAATGAGACTGTAGAAGAAAACATGAGTGGTTTGAAGTGAGAGAGTAATGCATAATTAGGGTCTAAAATATCCCAGTGGGCAGGTATGGCCAAAAGCTGCTGCTTGGAGGTGTGTGTGTGTGCCATCCTTCCACGGGCACCCTTGGCATCGTGACTTGGATGGTTTCTCTGAACGCTGCTTGCTCCAGTGGTTAGAAGCAGCAGGCCGGTACATCAGAGAAACTCAACAGGAGCCCAGTGAAACCAGAAGCCAAAGCCTGGGTGTAAGACTGCTGCTTTTGTTCCAGCCCTGGTGGTCTCATATTCTATGTGAGTATTCCATCCCATCCTCGGTTCTGCCCTCACTTAAGCCGTCAGAAAATGGAAGTGCCAGAGGGATGGATGTGAGAATGCTGCCATGCTAATCAGAGACAAGTAGTAAATAGCAAATAAGAAGGGACTGGAATTCACAAAGAAAAAAAAGAAAGAAAGAAACAGCTAATGATTAATTCATTAGCATTACCTTCCAAGGCACAGGAGTAATTGCTTTCTCTTATATAGCATGGCACACTTCTGCTGAAGAACCCTGTAATGGCTCCTCTGGTTTACATCAAAAAATCCACTGTATGGGCTGGAGAGATGGCTTAGTGGTTAAAGGCACTTGCCTGCAAAGCCAAAGGACCCAGGTTCGATTCCCCAGGACCCATGTAAAGCCACATGTACAAGGTGGCGCATGCATCTGGAGTTTGCAGTGGCTGGAGGGTCTGGTGTGCCCATTCTATGTGCCCTCCTCAAATAAATAAATAGAAAATAAAAATATTAAAAACAAAATCCACTGTAAATTCCCCTCCTTGGAGTTTTCAGGTTCTCCCATAATCTTGCTATATCCTCCCTCCCCAACCAATCTGTCTTTATTGCCACACAAATCCTTTACTGTACTCACACCTTGATTTCCCATTTCTAGATGGGTTCTGCCTTACATTGTTTCTCTAGCTTAGAGAACACTCTCTTCTCCTTCCTGACCATCCACAATCAGAATACCATCCTATTTGTCCCTACTTGTCAAGAACTTCAAGGTCTGTATCTGCCCAACATTCATATGTTGAAATCCTAATCTCCAAGGCAATAGCCCCAGGAAGGTTCAGCATATGGGAGTTGGCTAGTCCATGGAGGTGGAACCCTCATTCTACCTAGAATGAAAGTTTTAGAATTAGAACTCTGCCATTCTAAGGGCCCTCCCACTGTTTTGCCATGTGAGCATATAGCCAGAAAATGGCTGCCTAGGGATCTGAAAACAAGCTCTCATCACACACTGAGTTAGCTGGCACCTTGACCCTGGATCTCACAGCTTCCAGAACTGAGAGAATAAGTGTCATTTGAAGTCATCTAAGTCTATGGTACTTTTGTTATGACAGCCTGGTAGGGCTAAGACACTTTGGATCCATAAGACATTCTCAGCTTCTGGAAATGCCACTCATAGCTCCTTCCTGGGCTGAAGTTCTGGGGGCCTTTTCTCTGCATCTTTGTACCTGCATGTTAGTCTGCATTTTCTACCTAAGAGGTTTGCTTTCTGGGTGTAGGTAATGCCCATTACCCCTATTCTATCTATCTATCTATCTATCTATCTATCTATCTATCTATCTATCTATCTATCTACCTATCTATTTGAGAGAGAGAAAGAGGGAGGGAGGAAGGAAGGGAGAGAGAGAGAGAATGAGAGAGAGAGAGAGAGAATGAGCATGCCAGGGCTTCCAGCCACTGCAAACAAACTCCAGATGCATGCACCACCTTGTGCATCTATCTGGCTTACGTGGGTCCTGGGGAATTGAACCAAGGTCCTTTGGCTTTGCAGGAAAGCACCTTAACCACTAAGCCATCTCTCCAGCCCCATTACCCCTATTCTAAGAGGGCCACAACTGGATTCTACAAATACTTGCTGCACGAATTTCACATTCTAGTTTATGAGAAGAATACCAGCCAGTGCTCTCATAAGTCTTCACCTGTCACAAGGGATTTGAAAGCACTCACCCACTATGAGCAAAAAAAAAGCACCTTTTGATTCAGTTACACAGCCAGACTAAATCAGGCTGACTCTGTTTTTTCAGTTTATTGGGAAAGTTTGTGATGTTTCAGCAGAAAGTAAGTTTTGCTCCCAGCTGACATTTTGAAAATTTCTTTTAGGAACAAACAAAATGTACTAGCTCTGAATTTTAAGAAAAACCTGGAAAATACTAATTAACATACTGTGCTTGCCAGGGCTTCTTAGTAAAAACACCTCATATTTTTAGACTTCACTTAATTATTTACTCTTATGTTACTAATCATAATTAGCTACCTTTTAGTTCTAGTGATTGATTTCTATCTTACTTGCTAAGGTTGATGCGTGCTAGGGCCGCATGTATACTTGGCATACCCATTGCCCCTAGGCGAGATGCTCTGTTCTGTTGGTGGGTATGGATAGGAGGGGAATTTGATTAAATAGATGCTATTGTTCTCAATATAAAATTCAAATTCAATAACTCAGACCATTCAAAAGCACATAAAGGTGACATAGTCTAGAATACAGGTATGCTATGTGTACAGCGCATAATCTGAAGTGCCAGGTACTTGAAGTAAAAGTAGAATGTTGGCTTTCACCCATCCCTTCCACGGAACGGCCGGCTCTTCTCCTCTCCTTTCGTCCCTGCTTGCTTTTCTACTTCTTGTCTTAACTCTCTCTTTGACATTTTTTCCTCGAGCCTGAAATCAGCACTCGAAGGCAGCAGTCTCAGAAGCCAGCGCGTTGCTCCTCACTGCAAGGGCCTCTCTGTCTCTCCAGTACTGACGCCAATGGCACATGATGAAAACATTTGGAGGGCTGGAGGGATGGCTCAGCAGTTAAGGTGCTTGCCTGCAAATCCAAAGGACCCAGGTTCGATTCCCCAGGACCCACGTTAGCCAGATGCACAAGGTGGTACATGTATCTGGAGTTTGCAGTGGCTGGAGGCCCTGGTGTGCCTATTCTCTCTCTCTCTCTCTTTGACTCTCTCTCAAATAAATTTAAAACTTTGAGGAAAATGTTTGCTTCTGTAAAAAGCATGCTGTTTGACTTCCACCTCAAGGGTAACTTCAGTGAAAAAAAAAATGATTTTGATTTGGGACACTGTGAAGGAGATGACACACTCACTCTGACATTCCCATGAATGTTTCCAGCAAGCACACAGCACACTTCCATAGTTCATGGGGACTCACATGCCTCTGTCTGTTCTCTGGGGAAGGTGAATAGCCGTTGTCTATGCTTAAAGCTGAATGTGGTCCCCACACGATGTTTCCAGTGTACCACAGCCTTTCTGCTGAACCAAAGCTCTGCCCTCTTGCCTCCCAGCAACTACTGCCTGCGCTTGGCTTTTGTTGAACAGACATACTGAACTTCCAAGTAAACACTGAATTTTAATAATGAATCTTAGCTTTGTAATCTGGCTTTGAGATATGTTTTTGCACTTTTTCTTTCTCTTACAATGTATCTTAGAAGTACAAATTAGATGGGGCAAAATGCATAAATGGTACAACTAGTATGATTAAGAATAATCAGGGCTGGAGAGATGGCTCAGTGGTTAAGGCACTTGCCTGCCAAGCCTAACAACCCGAGTTCAATTTCCCAGTACCTATGTAAGCCAGATGCACAGAGTAGCACATGCACCTGGGATTCATTTGCAGTGGCTGGAGGCCCTGGTAAGCCTATACTCTCTCTGTGTGTGTGTGCGTCTCTGTGTCTGTATCTCTCTACCTGCAACTAAATAAATAAAATATAAAAAAATACTTTTTAAAAATCTTCAATAAAAAAGAATAATCAAAAATTTAATGCAGGGCTGGAGAGATGGCTTAGTGGTTAAGCGCTTGCCTGTGAAGCCTAAGGACCCAGGTTCAGGGCTCGATTCCCCAGGACCCACGTAAGCCAGATGCACAAGGTGGCACATGCATCTGGAGTTGTTTTGCAGTGGCTGGAGGCCCTGGTATGCCTATTCTCTTTCTCTCTCTCTCTCTCCCTTTCTCTCTCTGTCTGTCACACTCAAATAAATAAATAAAAATAAACAACAAAAAAATTTAGTGTAACATATGATTTTGAGAGTTGTTAAAGGATGCTTTGCATTAAGGCCTAACAAATCAATCATATAGGAGGCAAAGTTAACTCACTTTCTACTCTTTCTGTGGGGCATAGACTTCTACTAGTTTGTTGATGCTAAATTTCTATATAAAACCACTTCCTGTGTGATATTTGGAACTTTTGTGAGGTCACAGAACAGCAGAAAAAAAATAAAGAAAGTTGAATCAACAAAGAGGGTATGCTCCAAAATGTGTGAACTGAAGATGAGCTCTATTAATGAAAAGTAGTAAATGTAAGAGTTAAATAAAGTCAGTGGGATTATAATCAAACTGAGAGTTATGGCAAAGCTTATGATTCATGGTGAAAATTTATTTTTGAGAGATGGCTCAGTGGTTAAAGGCACTTGCTTGCAAAGTCCGACAGTCTGGGTTCAATTCCTCAGTACCCATGTAAAGCCAGATGCACAAAGTGGCACATGTGTGTGGAGTTCATTTGCAGTGGCCATGGTGCACCCATGTTCTTGCTTACTCTCTCTATCTCTCTATCCAAAATAAATAAATAAATAAATAAATATTTTTAAAAATTTATTTTTGAAACTCGGAATAGTGGTGGTACAGGCCTGTAACCTCACTTGGGAGACTTGGGCAGGATGATCATACTTTTGAGCCCAGTCAGGGCTATATAGTGAGAACTTGACTCAACAAACAACCCTACTTTTAGGTGCATACACATTGCTTCTTGAATTAGTATATGGAAGATCTTTGAATAGTAAATCTCGAGTCTATTCAAATATCTCTTTGAGTTTTAGAACTGGTGTTATGACATAATGCTATTTAGATTTTTTTTTCCTAGAAAGCTTTTCATTGTCTTCTATCTCTATGAGTTTTATATAAATTTTTAAAAATCATTAGTAAGCAGAGAAAATATTCAAAACTAAAAACTGATATCTGAAATATAGATTATTTAGTCTTGAGTTCATATATTGAAAGACTTCAAAATACATTATACAAAAGTAAATGTTCATGGTAAATTAGAAGTTATAAGATTTTTATCAAATTTCACATACAGATGAACTGAGACACAGACTTACGTGAAGTAAGCAAAAGAGAATTAAAACTCAAATCAACTAGTCTGTACGTGGAAGAATTTCTCTTCTGCCTTTGCTTTTGGAAAAATCATAAGCACGTCCTAAAATAGAATGGAATTATAAATCAGAGTGCCTCTTCCGCTATATATTCATGAGAAGTGTAACTGCCTTTTACTATTCTCAGAAATCCATCCACAGCATATTAAGTACACTAGAGAATCATACCAGTGAAAATCAAATTGATTTTTAAACTTCTATACATATAACAAGATGCAGCTATGCTCCGAGTCCGGTGCCAGCGTTTCTACAATGAAAGGATTGAAAAGTGGGGATGACTCCACTTTCTCTGATTTCCTTGACCTGCAATAGCTTTGAGCCGCCTTACTAGCTTACCCCACTGCATTCAATTCCAAATCTCTTAACTTTACTGAAGTTATTCAAAACGGATATGCAAAGCTGCACCCTGGGATTGCAAGCAAAATACTATCATTTATATTTCTGAGTTGGCAGTATTTTGACCAAACTGCTATTCCTTTAATCTATCTGGCTTGGTTTTAAGCATAGGTCTAATTTTCAAGTTCTATGCTGGCTTCTGGGAAATTTTGGCTGCTTAAGAACTTCATGATTGCCCCTCTAATTATACAGAAGCACAACACCTACTGTGTATAATGATTTTTAAAAAGTCATTTAGAGATGTAAACTCTCCTAAATGGAGCTGAAAAGCAACTTGCAATACGTCTGGAAGGTTGGAACAAAGTCTAAACAGAAGTAAATGAGGAGCTATAAATTGCGCTGGAGCCAACTATTGCTGCTAACCTGAACTATTGCTGCTAACCTGAACTATTGCTGTTAACCTGAACTTACTAATGTAGTAACACAAAGACATATCTGTACCTTCACCTAATCATTGGAACTCCCTGGTAATTACATGTACAATTATCATGAGAATGAAAAACATCTATGAAAATAATAAAATTGCATGCTCATTTATTGGGTAGCTTGAAAGACATTTCATTCTTTAGTGTTCTATTTGCATATGCAAAAAATAATGACTAAATTAAACATTGGCTAATAGAACACAATTATGTAAGCCCTATTATATGACATTCTATTTTGGGGTTTCAGTGGGCTTTTGTTTTTGTTTTTTATTTGAGGCAAGGTCTCAGTATGTAGCCCAGGTTAGCTTTAAATTTGTAATCCCGCTGGCCTGAGTGTTCCACGTACTGAGATTATGGGTGTGGCTTGGATGGACTTAAGGTAGGTCTCGGCATCTTTATGCTGCGGTACAGCTCATCTGTCACCTCTGCTTAACTGCCAGCATCTTGAGGGCAGAGATGGACTTGTTTTCCATTTCTAAATCCCTAGAGCCTGGCAAACTACCTAACATTTGCTGCAAACTGTGGAGCAAATGAGTAAGTAAGTGCATACACTCCTGCAGACAGGAAAGCTAACAGTTGTTACATGGGGAGAAGTGGCCCAGATCGTTGACAAGCAAGGAGCACTAGGCAAAACATTCTGTTACTACCACTTCAAAGCAGGCTGGTCACAAACGCTTACAATCTCTTTGACGTCTCTGTGTTCCTGAGAGTTTGCCAACATGAATTCTCAGAAACTGACCATGGGCGCCTAACCTGGGATTTTCTCAAACATGTATTCCAGTAGGAAGAGCACAAGTTAATTTATTTCTCATAAGCTTCAGGTACCAAGTTAAGTTCCACAATATCCCCAGTCCCTTAATACCCCTGGAACACTCTGGAGTTGGAAGCTTCACACAGGAAGTCAGGCACAGTAGTGCCCACCTGTCCTTTTAATTACTCAGAAGGCTGAGTCAGGAGGCTTACATGAGCCCATGGATTTGAGACCAGTGTAGGCAATATAGGAGGACTCCATCTCAAAATAAATCAATTAATCAATGGCTAAAAATAAAATAGGGCCCGAGAGATGGGTGAGTGGTCAAGGCGCTTGTGGGCAAAGCCTAATGACACAAGTCTGACTTCCCAGTGCCCACATTAGGCCAGATGCACAAAGTGGTACATACATCTGGAGTTTGTTTGCAGTGGCTAGAAGCCTGGCACATCCATATTCTCCTTCTCTCTCTCTCTTTCTCTATCTCTATCTCTCTCTGCTTGAAAACAAATAAAATACTTAAAAAATAAAATAAAACTCCAAAGGGATCCCAAGCAAACTTCTTGTGATCTAATGTTCTAGCATAAATTTAACAAGAGTTACCTGAAAGTTGCTGATTTCAGTAATGTTTTTATCCCTTCCACATCCTTCCTGTCTCTCATTCAATACAAGATAATAATACCTACTACCTTCAAACTTCCCTGCATAATGTGAGAATGAAATTGTGATATGGAAAATCGATTTGGAACACGTTTCTCTGGGAATCTGTATCAAATTAATTATTCTGAGAAAGGGACAAGTCATAAATATATCAATAGTATGAGTAGGTGTTATTACCAACGTAACTATCGACTGAGCTGCAGCCACGGTGGAATGTTTATGTGCACGCTAGTTCTCACTGTGCTTTTACTCACTTCCTCTCAGCATTTATATTTCCATCTGCATATCAGACAATGGTGGATCACATGGTTCGTATCACCCTGGCTAACACTCGCTCTCGAGTTCTGGTACCTTTTCAGAGTTTGACCTAAGTGGATGTGGGAGAAATTAAAGTCCTTTAAAGGCGAGGGACTTGTCTTCAAATTCCACCCAAATTATAAGGCAAAAGATGGCAATTCAGATTTTAACAACTCTGCAGAGACTACTGATGTCAAAGAGATGAAAAGATCGTAACGTTGAAGAAATCAGTGTGTTCTAATACATCTAACTTCTGATGGATTAGCATAATTGTTGCAAATCTAGTTCAAAATTTTTATAAAAATAATTGTTAACTGCAATGTAAGTAATTAAGGTTTCTAAAAAGAAATGATTTCAGATTGTAGAACTTAGGTTCTCTTATTAAGTCCATGAAAACTATTTTAAACTTCAAATCATCCCATTTTTTTCTACCAGTCATTGCTACCTCTGGAAAAGCTATGCACATTTTACATTGTATAACATTCCACTTTTCCTTTTGAAATTTGTGCCAGAAAAGAAAAAAGAGTAAGAATTTAGCAGAAGCACACTGAGGGTGATCGTCTAGTAGCTAAAGTGTAAAGTCTAGTAGGAGACGTTCTCCAAACGACTCTTCACATTTTGCATTAAATACATGTATATTGTAGTATCAATCAACAATAGCTAGTTTCAAAATCAAAACTTCCTAATCCAGGCAGTCAAAATAACCTTAAGATGAATTCAATTACATTACAATCGATTAATTTTAGCAAGCAACACTAAATTAAAACAAATTAGGGTAAGTGACTGGAAAGCAGGGTCTGAAAGGGTTACACTATTTAAAAAGTGCACAGTCACTGTTATATGCAAATTTTCTTCTTTTATTGGACTTGGAGTTTTATAGGGCCTA